>JADLZK010004008.1:0-590000 GCA_015847255.1 Hyparrhenia diplandra | reverse complement strand
TCTTCATATCGATCTATTATCCACCTCTGCATCTATTCTTTCTTAGCTAAACGGGTGGAAGATCCATCCAATTTGGTTATATCATGGACTCGAAAAACGGATCTGAATGTGACTGAAATGCACGATCTTCACAGGTATCACTTTTCACGATACCTAAACCTAAAAGGTGGAATAGCTATTTGCGAACCATTTCCTATAAGAGAATGGTTTCCATTACTTTGAGAAATGGATTCTATATCAAACTATAGCTATTGCATTAAAGAAGAAAAAGAAACTAATAGAAGTCGAAGACGCGGAATGGTAGTGAATAGAGAAAAAGATTCTTCTGATTTTCTTGTTCCTGAAAATATTCGATCTATCTCCTAGACGCCGTAGAGAATTGAGAATTTTCATGTCTTTCAATTCTCGTACTCGTAATTGGAAAGTTACGGAAGGAGATCCATCATTTTGCAATGAAAACAACATAAAAAACTCGGACAATTTCGAAATCAGACCAAGCGTCTTAATACATATGCAAAAAAATCATTATTGGCCCACCATTGATTACAAGATTTCGCTTTTTATGAATCGCTATTGGTTTGATACGAATAATCCGTGCCAGCGGCGCCGAGGTACTCGTGGCGGGAGGCGTCGGTTCTTCCCTTCGGGGCCTCGCCTGCGGCGCCGGCGTCCGACGTGGCCAACACCAATGGTCCCGAGGACTCGGCCGGGAGGAACCCTTGGGCGCCGCGGGTGCCAGTATTTCCGACATCTCGGGCTCGGGCTCGGGCTCGTCTTTGGAGCCCGACCGGTTCTGGGCCCCATGGCTCGGTCTATCCGAGCTCCCATGTCATCATCGGGGCGAGTTCACGCAAGAACTCATCCTCGGGGTTGTCGTCCTCCTCGGTGGTCGGGTATCGGGCGACTCACCCCGCTTCCGTTGTTTGACCGGCGCTTCTCGCGAGCCACATTCCTCTTCTTCCTCTCCTCCTTCTTCAATGCCGGGGCCCTCTGCGGCTCGTTCCGAGCACGGTTCCGCAGCCCGGCGGTCGGCGTCCCAAATGCAGTGCGGGAGGAGGGGAGTCTCGGTAGTTGAAACGACCTGCGAGGAGGAAAAAGTGAGAACCGCCATGGTAACAACGCACCGGCAACAGCAAGGACACCGGCCAAGAAGTACCTAACCGGGGAGATATACCCTGGTCGAGGGCGCATGGGGATCTCGGGGATGCGTGACGGGGTGTTAGACCCCAACGCGTCCCTCACCCTCTTGGCCGAGCCATCGGTGGAAAGCGAAGGCGACATCCGTACCAGCGTCAAGACCCTCGGCGTCGGCGCCATCTTGCACATGAGCGGGGGCGATCCATCGGCGGCAAGAACCGACGCCGGTGAATGGCGGCGACCATGGCGGCGGCATTCACGTCCCTTCCCGGGCCGCAGGGACGCCCGCCCAGGCCCTCCAACCGATGGTGATCCTCCGAGGGGACCCCAGTTCCACTTCGCGCGGGCGATGCTTGAGGACCCGCCCGGTGTCTGCGGGGAGCGCGTTCCATCGTTGCGGAGGTAGAACCACCGATCCTGCCATCCCTTGTTCAAGGATGTGAGCTTGGATAGGATGTACCCATCAGCCTTCGGTTCGGCCTCGTCGCTCGCGGACTTGGAGCGCACAACCACCAACGCGCAATGCCCTCCTCGTGGCTGGCCTGCGCCACGAGGCAATAGTAAGGTCCGCCTTAAAGAACCACAAACTGAGGTCCCAATGCGGCTCAATCCCCAGGAATCCCTCGCAAAGGGTGACGAAGATGGCGGCCCGGGAGATCGAGTTCGGGGCAGATGGTGGCTTCGACTTCATAGTAGTGGAGGATCGCCACGATGAACCGACCAGCCCGGCATCCCGAAACCTTGCGTCGGTGAAGATCCATCGAGCTCACCACGTAGCCGTCCACGAGGGTTAGGCTCCTCCTCGGCCCCAATGCGGAGCAATCCACTCCGGCCGCTCTTACCGTGCGGGGGCGGAGGAGCCCTTCCTCGACCGGGCGCTAAAGTTTCTCCTCCGTCGCCCGTCGACCTCGGCCCCCCGGCTCGGCGTCGAGCACCTCCCTCGCCACCGTCACCACTACTGACTGCGCCATGGATGAAAGGGAGATGAAGGGTGGCAACCGCTAGCAACCCCGATCACACGGCGCAAGGCAAGTGAATCTCTCCCCTGATCCCTCCCACACTATCTCTCTATCTCGATTCTTTGCGGCAAAAAAAGGCAAGAAAGCGATGGCGAAGAGCAAGGGAGCAACTATCGCCATTGCCGCGCGGCGACCCCCCATATTTATAGGGAAGGGAAGGCGAACCGCCGGCCTGGGCAATCGAACCGACTCACGGAATGGACGGCCCATGATGGAACGGAAACCGCTCATCCAACGGCTCCGGCCACGCGGTGGAACCGTCAAGGGCATTAATGCACCTTGACGGTGCCCTCGATCTCCGCCCACGAGGGAAGCCACGGGGCCCCGTCCCATCGGACTTGAACAGCCACGCCGCCTCGGCGCAGCGAGGAGACGCCTCGCCTCGGGGTAAAACCGTCCGGCCATCCATACCCGGCGGGCGCCCGACCCTAAGGGGCAAAAAAGTCGATCCGATGACGGTTCCCGCCCCGGCGGAAACCAAAACGGGCCTCGGGCTGACACACCTTACGTTCGAGAGGTTGCCGCTGGGCCCACGGGGGTTTCTATTTGCCTCAGGGATAACCCTTGAGCCGGGGGCAGGAGGAAATGCACAACCAGCTATACCGGGCCCCACAGGGGCTCTGGATTTCTGAACGTGTTTAAGGCCCTTGCGGTCTTTGCTTATAGAGATGTCCCATCCGTGGGAGGCCTACATGCCCTCGGGGGGGTTGGTCGCCCAAACCCGGGATACGCTAAGTGGTCCCGAGGTTCTCATGGGGTGAATCACGGATCACATAGCCGACCCTTGCTCCGGCAAGGGCACGGGCACCAGCCGCAGACCGCTACAGCGCTCACGGGCATGGCACATTCGGCTACGAGGGGCATTGTGACGTGTCTCCCCTCCTCCTCCCTCTCGGGAGGGCGACGAGGAGCGTATGATCAAAGTCGAGGAGGCACAGGTCGACCTTGCGCGCATAAGCGCGCCCTCGGGCTGCCCACGCCAAAACAAACACGCTCCGCACAAACAAGCGCAATTTAAGAGCTGTTTCGGTCTTGCCGGCGTCGCGAGACACAAAAGACCTCGAAGGAATCCGCCATTCCATTCCGAGGCCTCGAAACTACACCCAATGGGTCGCTGTCGCGCCACCTTGTAGACGAACCACCACGAGAAACAACAAGGTGACGGGGCAGCGGGAACCCGGCGAGTCCTCACTCACTCGGGGGCTCGGGGGCTACTCGGGGACCAAAATATTGGGCCTCGAGACATTCTCAAACTACAAGAATTTGTCGGCTTTGCCAAGGCCCGGTAAAACCTAGCCTGCTATCATCCGCATGGAGGGGCGGCCCGGCGAATGATGGACCCGAGGCCCGAGCCA
The DNA here is from genome assembly GCA_015847255.1 of Hyparrhenia diplandra. Lineage (NCBI taxonomy): Eukaryota > Viridiplantae > Streptophyta > Magnoliopsida > Poales > Poaceae > Hyparrhenia > Hyparrhenia diplandra. Next base: position 586,489 of record JADLZK010004008.1, on the reverse strand, counting down.
CGGCGCTTACATGGCGACGGGCAGCCCGCGAGCGGCCCACGGCGGCCGAATGGAGTCACCACGACATACAAGAGCTTATGCGCTCACGAAGGACAAGGTCAAGGACCTCTACCCGAACAACGAACCACGGCGTTCCGCGTCGACGCGATCAAACCATGGCTCCGGGCTCGACCTCGCGTCTCCCGTCGCCCGAGGCTGGCCTAGCTCACCCCCTCGGGGAAATCTCCGGTTCGTCGGGGGGTGGCCTAGCTCCACCACCCTCGGGCGCAAAAACTCCGCTTCGTCGGGGAGACCAGCTCTCCATCCTCGGGTAAAGCGACCCAACTAGCCCATCTCGGGTTGCCCGACCCTCTCGGGCGTGGGAGGTTCCGATCGGAGGAAGGGAACCGCTGCATTCAATGCGGTCGCGTGACAGGCAAGGCGCCCGGTGCCATCGATTACACCCAGTCAAATCGACCTGCCAGATCACCCCAATCAAGCGATGGGACCCTTGTCTTGAACCGGTGGCGTGTTCACCACTGACACGAAACCAAGATGACTTGTTCACTTCGGGAACACCGTCAAAACGCCCGTAGGGCCAGACCCTCGGGCACCCGACCGCGCCGCAGCGGCAACCACTGGGACCCGGCCCTCGCCATGCGGGCCCGTGAGGGGCGCCTCACGGACCCTCGGGGGCCCGCCCCCGGAGCGAAGCACGTCCTGCCTCCCGGATACGGGCCCGCGTGTCTTCGTCAGCGGCGCCCAAGCCGGCCCGCGCCCTCGGCGGCGCATGCAACCGTGCAGCCTCGGGGATTAGCCACCTAGGCAACCACCAATGTAAACATTATCTCTCTCCTTCTCCTATAAAAGGGGGAGTAATGTCTCATTAGAAGGGGTTCGACTCATTAGATTTCAGAGGTTGGATTAGGATTTGACTCAACCCCACTTTCAACTCCGGTTCACACGGAGAAAACTGCTCACCACATCCACCACAACCACGATCGTGGGGCTTGAGACCGCTTCTCTCCCACACGACCGCTGTAACCCCTGCCGCAGCTCATCTTTGGCCGAGTAACACGAAGCGTGACACACCCCCCGCCGGGCGTAGGGCCCGTTGGCCTGAACCAGGATAAACCGCCGTGTCCCGTGTCCGTCTTGCGCTACGCCATCGGGGGAGGAGGCACGCACCCTACGGTTTTTATTGCCGGCACCCCCCGGGCGCCTGCTTCCTCGAACATTACGAGGGAGAATTTAATTTAAAGATCAATTATGTTTATTCAGAAAAATTAAGATTATGTTTATTTAAAATGAATTTCTGTTTCCATAAGCTATTATCTTAGATGTTTTTGAATATAAGTTCTATCTCTATTCAAATTTGAACCAACGGGATAATTTGTCTAGAGAGAAAATAAGTATTATGACACGCTTACGGTCAAAGAAAATTTCATATTTTAGTATATGTTTCCATTTACAAAAAAGAATTTTTTTTTAGAAATATTATTTGATGAGTTTAGTTAAGTACAAATCCACGGCAAAAGTGCACTAAAGTGTAAGATCTTTTCGAGACCATATGAGAAAAGTAAGATTCAGATTCAACCGTGAATTAAGATCTTAGGTCCTCTATTTAACTTGGAACCAACAAGAAAATTTAAATAGAGGAGTAGAAAGTTTTGCTTTAAGTTATATTATGGTATTGCTATCTTCGACCAACGTTGATGATAATAATATTATAATTTATAGTTTCGATTTAAGTTTGAATCTCTGATAAACCTTTTGTGTCAAACCGACCAATTTTTCGAGAGAGAAGATTAAGATAAAAGATAAAGTTTCTGCGATGTTGAGTATCTAAGAATAGTTGTGTATGTTACTAAAGTTGTATTATGATGTTGTAATAGCAATATTATAAATTTGGCAAGGCACTAATTCTATTTACGCCCAACGGTGATATAGAATTAGTGAAAAAAAAATGTTGTATTAGTCATATTAGTTTTCTTTAGACCAAAGTTGTATAAAGATATTATACTTGTTATTCATGAGATTCATGTATTAGATTTATGCATTAATTCTATTTACGCTCAAGCGGTGATGTAGAATTGATGTAGAAGAATAGTGTTCTATTCTATTTCTGCCCAACGGTGTTATAGATTAGAACTTAAAGTTTTGACTTCATGGATATTAATCCAATAAAATAGAGCAATAAAAGTTCAGTTTAAGCATTGTTTAATATACTCACTATCTGCGAGAATTTGTTTTTCAGTTTAGTCATTATGATAACAGTTTGCAATGAGTTATATGCATGTTTATTTTGACCAACGTCGGATCAAGCATGCATGTGATGATGAAAAGAGCCAAACTTGGCATTTAAGTATTATGATAAGAGTCAAACTTGGCATTTAAGTACCTTCAAGGGAACTATCTCGCTTGGCGGGAAAAGTTTTAGTCAATACAAACGTACCTGCATGGTCGGGTAAAGTTGGTATACCACTTATCATACTATCTTGCATCGCGGGATAATTCTTGTGCTTCCATTATATCCTACATTGGGAGAGAAGTTTGGAGTAGCTCTTACACTATTCTAGTACTTCACTTCTATTGTGTAGCGATTATTATTCAGCACTCAATGAGTTTAACCATAATAGAAGGTTCAATAGAATCTAAAACACTAAGCTTAGTTGTTTAAGTAAAATAAGAAAATAGTACTCCCATAAGAGTTAAGAAATAAAATTTAGAATGGTTTTGAATTGTGGCGAGAAAAGGTTATGCCACACTTCGAGGGGAGAAAAAAGTGAGACAATTAAGAATGATACTCCCTTATACTTTAGATAATATAAGATTTTGATTTAGATAAGAATATGAGGTTTTAGATAATGAGATGCATACATTGCATTAAAGGCAACTATGATTAGTGATCTATAAAAGATAAATGTGATTGTCGAGGAGTGCGATAGTCATAATAGTGATACCCCTAATCGAGGGAAGAGGAATATAAGCGTACTCAACCGGTATTCATACTAGATAAGGCGCTATATGAGTTTAATGTGATTAAACCCAAACAAAAGTTTTAGAGAATCGATGTCACTGGGGGAGCATGGTTTAAAAGAACCTAACTCCTCAATATAGTGCAATTAGGGGAGCAAGGTAGCACAATAAATAAGTGTCCACTTTGAAATTTTAAGGACCATACTTTAGGCTACCTGCTTTTGTTGCACCAATAATGTCGAACGTTGAAGTGCCAACACCTGTTGTTAGTTCTCCCTTGCCAATAAACAATGAGAATTTGGAACTTGTTCCTCGGGATACCTTAGAACCATAATATTGAGCAAGAGGAAGGCTAGCAATAGCCCCATAAGGCGTCAAATAATGAAGGTCGATTGATTATGAGGTTTATTAGACCAAAAAGAATTTCAAATAGAAGGTGATTCCACCGCGTTTGAATAAGGCCATCGAGAAAAATACCCACTCTTTGAAGATTTTAGTTGTTATGTAAGAATAAGATGAAAGTCTCAATGGAGTCAAACCCGGTAGGCCGTTATGGGTCTACAAGATAAGATGTGACTCTAAAGGGAATACGTTAAGATATAAGAAGAGGATATTCCTAATGGAGCCAAATCAGTAGGCTACATATGGGTCTACAAGGTGAAAAGTGACTCCAAAGGGAAATGTGTAAAGAGTACGGCTTATAATGAAAGGATTTATGCGAATAGGATGAGTATGCTACAATAAGTATCGGTGGCGCATTACAATTCAAAATTACATTAGATGGATATATAGAAAATATTCCTCGGTGGGGATTAGTATGAGATGGTTGCATAAGAATATAACACATAGGATAACATAAGAAGAAATGCATTTATGGGTTGATGTAAGACACCGGTGGTGGCATCTAAGGTTTAATGAGATATAATAAGAAAGTTTCAGTTAAGGAGAATAAGATGATAGTTGCATTAGTACAGTTATAAAATCGGAAATTTATTCCCCAGAATTAAATTAGAATGATGGTGAAATGTCACTTCTTTAAGTAATTAGAACTCAACGAGATAAGGAAGGGGTATTAGAACTATTGCAAATGCATACTTAGGAAAGATTCCAAAGCAATAAGTTATGCATGCGAGAAAACCTACGCTGTTCTTCATAGTCAAGGGCAATATCTTAAGGAATTTTAGTGTGATCACAATCAGTAAGAAAGAGATTTTAGTGTGATTAGAATCAGTAAAGAAACTGATCATATAAAGATGGTACCATATGCTTCAAATTGTTGGAAGCTTAATAAATGCATAAGATTGCCCTGACTCGATCCATCCGGTTGTTTTTGGCAAAGACCACTCCAGCTATAGATCACTGGAATGGAATTATAAGTAGTCTCATGATTAGCAAAAGAAAGAATAAATACTCACAAATAGATGTGGGTACATAGTCTTAAGTTAAGTTTTTGCAACAACTCCACAATTGTTGCTAATACTTATAGTTGGAGTTTTATTGTGGAAGAGCTCCAATGAAATAGTTTCAGTACCATTAGTGATGCTAAGTTATGATATAGCAGTCATGAGGCTGAGGAACAGGCAAATGATTAAGGTAACCTGTACCCGGAATTGAAAATGGTTGACAACAGCAATAACCATATAAGTAATATTACTCCTGAGACAACAGGTCAAGTGTGCTGCCAAACACATTGACACTAAGTTATATGTTGTAAAGGAGAAAGTCCAGAATCATTATTAGATTGTTAAGCATGTAATCATTAAGTAAGTTCTTGCGGATCCGCTTACAATGGCTTACCACCCAGTGTATTTAGAAAATACACAGTCGACATAGGTTTAAGGGAAAGCCTATGATTTCTGGACACTTAGGGCCCAGTTAGAAGTAAGGACTCTGTTTCAACTTAGAGATGTATTGTAGCCGTCAAGTCCAACGGAAATTTTTCGTGATTTATGAAACGCGCTCTACGCATTTCTTTATAATGAGACGGAGCTAAGCACTAAGTATTTTAGTTAAGATTAAATGTAAGATGTAAGGTGAGATCAAGGGGGAGAATGTTAGAATTGATCTCCCACCGATTTGGCCCAACGGCAAATCGGGCCTTGGTCCGCGCCCTGATCGGGGACGCTCAGCCCAATCACGAGGCTAGTGGGCCCCTGTGTCGCCAGTGCCTATAAGAGAGGAGGTGGGAGCCACGATAGAGGGTTACCGGATTCACTGTAGCCGTCACAGTACTCCCACCTTCCTGCCCTAACCGATCTAGAGGGTGGCACTGCAGCGACGGGAAGCTCCACTCCGCCACTCCCTCGTCGTCGTAGGGATTCCAATGGAGTTCATCGTCACCTCTGGATCGCGACCAGCCGCATCATGAAGGTGACACTCAAAGTTAAGGTAATCCGTAAGTCCTAAAAGATTTTGTACCCGTCTTGATCTACTGCTAGTTGATCCCCTAAGATGCATATGTCTCAACAAATACTAGCTGCTGCTGCTGTAGTACGGCTCACGTACAAGCGAGACGTCCAACCTAGTGCACGCACGCTAGCTCGATCGTACTACAACAGCTAACGTGACGGGTAGTGCGAAGCCGGGGCGAAGGAAGCGCAGCCACGCAGCGGTTAGGATTTTGGAGCACGGCGTACGTCAGGGGCGTGGCTAAGATGAAGCGATGCGGCGATCCGGTTTCGTCACGTTGGCATGCATGCAGCCATTGCCGTACACGCGCGCACGGAGAAGAAGTGCACGTCCGCCGGCGCCAGAAGCATCGGGGTGTTGACGTCCACGGATCACAGAGCGAGACGTCTGCCAGAGGGAGCTCTGGCTGCATGCCCGCAATGCATCTATGCCAAGTGTTACACACGCCAAAGAAATTTTGAATTTTATTCCTGCAATTTCTAAGCCGAGTGCCTTGTATGGGCACTCGGCTTAGAAAATCCACGTACGTGTTGCATGTGCACTTTCGGCGGAGGACCATTCTAAGCCGAGTGCATGCAAGGCACTCGCTTAGAATTTCCTGCGTCTTTTAAAAAACATCTAAGCCAAGTGCAATGACCATATCACTTTCGGCATAGAGTGCATCCTATGCCGAGTGTTATGGTCATTGCACTCGACAAAATTTTTATTTTTTTTTTTAAATTTCAGAGCGCATATATGGCAATTTATAACCACAATGCATCGGATTTTGTTAAAAAATATATATTTTTGAATTGAACAATTCTCAATCTAGAAGTTGTTCCTGTCCGCCGCTAGACAACGACAGGGAACTTCTCGACTATAGGCGATCACACCATGCATGGCACTGCTACACACACCAAGAAAAACCTACTGTGGCGGTTATTTTTCATTTTCCGTAGTTGTTTTTCGTAACCGCCACGAGGCAAAGGCCATGGTTAATAAACCGATTTTTCATGGCGGTTTTCTGACCTAAATGGGCCTGTATCTGGGCCTGCAGCTGCTAGGTTCATCGCCCGGCGCGGACACCACGCTAGGGTTTCGAGGTCACCAGTAGGGCTGCTCGACCGGATCTGCCGCCCGCGCCACACCGGCACCGGGGAGCCCAAGATCCGCAAAGCTTCGCGCCACTGCACCGGCGTGCTCCTCCTTGATAACCGGCCTCTGCGCCCGAGCCCGCCTCGCCTGATCCGCCATGACCGCTTCTCCGGCTGGTTAGATCCGCTGAGCTCGCGCCACCTCCACGACGGCGTGCCGTCTGCGGGCTGGATCCGCGCACGAACAGCCTCCGCGCTCTACCCCGCGGGCTCCACGCCATGCAACACTGGCCTCCGTGTGATGCACCGAGCCTGCCTCCATGCGTGAGAGGCCTCCGTGCCGCGCGTTGCCGCCACCGCCACATGGCCGTGGTGGAGAGCGAGGAGTAGGGCAGAGGGAAGGAGTGGTGGCCGTTGAGAGAAGAGAGAGCGTCGGGCCGCAGGTGGAGGAGCGTCGAGAGAGAGAGGAAAGCTGAGGAGGGAGGCGGCTAGAGGAGTCGAGAGAGAGAGTTAAGGTTGTGAGTGATTTAGGGTTGGGATTCGTTTATATATTTGTTTGATGATTATTTTAATAAAATAATCATGAATCTGACAAGATCAGTATATACATACTATACGTTGGCATATTATTTTGACGAGGTGTATACACTTTTATAAGGTTTACTGTAGCTGAGCCTATGACCTATGGGCCCTACAACTTATAATATTGGCAAACTTATTCTTAGAAAAAAAAATATACAATATGATTTCTAGGATGGGTATTCAGCTTGGCCGTCATGTAGTTCTGAAGGGATAACACGGGAAGATGAAGTTGTTCATTTAATAACCAAAATCACATATACTTGTGAACCTGGTTGAACACGACTGGCCCACTCAGAGATACGAACTCTCATATATCCTGCTGGACTCAAGTTGCAGCGCGTACGAGATCCCAGAGATATGAAGTCTCACGTATGAAGTATATCCGGCTGGAAGACTCTAGTTGGAATACGTGTGAGACATTGATCGGAGAAAGAGTCCTGCATGTTGTTGGCTAACCTAATCACGTTTGCTTGGCAGAGGGGCAGACGTCTTGCCTTGCCTCCTATATATAAAAACAAGCACCCTGGCCATACGATGAGCGGGGGACGCATATACATACACACATACGCTGCCACGCAACATGGAGACCCCCTGCTGCTCTAAACTCGCCGAAGCTGCACACATACACGATACACCCACGATACACCGTCGACTTGCTGCTCTACACGCCAAGAGGCCAAGGCCCGAGCTCTGATTCTCACGCATACCAGCAACCACGTCAGGCCGCCGAGCCAACGCCGCCCCGACAAGAAGCAAAGCCAACGCCGCCCCGACAAGAAGCAAGGACCTTCGGTTCCACGCATAACATCGACGCGTCTTCTGTCACGTTCGACGTAAGGCCACACTGCACATCGGCAAGTCGCCGAGAAGCAAGCCAAAGCAAGTCAATCTCGCCGAGGAGCAGCACGCAGAGCATCCTCTAGCAGTCACCGACGCCCTGCCGCTCATCGACACAAGCCCGTGCGACTGCCGGCTAGCTTCTCTTCTACGTACGCATCTAGGCCAAGCCTGCTGCACGCCGAGAAGCAAGCCTAGACGGAAGCAGCACAGTGTCGTGCTCATCGTTGCCGGCCGTCATGTTGCCTGGTAAGTTCCTGGTTCTGATGTGTTAGTATTCATCTAATCTGAGCATTATAATATGGCAAGATTCCAAGCTCCCGGCTCTTCCGATCTATTGCATTCATCATGAAAAAAAGGCTCTAGCAATTTGACAACGTCAGAACCCTCGCCGCGCGCGAGGTCGTTTGTCAAGTTGTCGATAATCATATGGCAAGAGTTCAAGCTGTCGGCTCTTCCGATCTATTGTACATCCATCGTCACAACCCTCGCCGCGTGAGGTCCAGCAGCTTGACAACGTCAGAACCCTCGCCGCGCGAGGTCGTTTATCAAGTTATCGATGATCCACCGAGTCACAACACACAAGACGGGAAACTGTGTTCGTCTTCAATGCCGAGAAGGCAGTTGATTCTATCTCAAAGAGAGATAAGCATCAAGTCGTCGCCGATCGAGGATTAAGCCAAGCGAGCAACTCGCTGGTTCGTGCAGCTGCATCATCATATATACATCATGCTGGGCACTTCAGCCGACTGACTTGACGATGTCAGAACCCTCGCCGCGCGAGGTCGTCATCGAGTTGTTGATGATCAATCTGAGTCAAAAGAAAATCAAGGCCACTAAAGACCCCATGATCGTGCTAGTTGCTGCACTGCTACTTTTTTTTGAGATTACACAGTATAACGCAGACGCTCAATACGCACGCACACTCTCCCCTATGAACACCGCACGCAAAACCCCTACCCCTATGAGCACCTTCGAAGGACTGAGCGGCAAATCTTGAAGTTCGAAGTCACCACTGGCGCCTCGCTATCGGCGGGGGACGTCGCCTACCACTAATGCATAGTGCCGGAAAATCCTGAAATAAATCCAGGATAAAGTGTCGCACCGAGGATTTGAACCCTGGGTGGGAGCCCCTAACCAATGATCTTTACCATTGAGCCATGAGCCCCTTGACTGCTGCACTGCTACTTGACGCCGTGCAAGTCTCGCCGGATAGCAATCCTCGCTTATCGCTGCTTCTCCAGAGGATGCTGTAACAGGGGCGAGCTAGCAGCTGTATCAAGAAAGCTAGCAGTTGTATCAAGAATAGATGGTGCTGGTCGCTGCACTTTTTTTTTAAAAAAAGCATGCAGCTGTATCAAGAATAGATGGCAGTGTTGTTCCATGCTGTGCATATATACATCAGATGCTAAAAGCTCCCCCATGATCTAAGCTGCTCAATGATCAAGTTGCTGCAGTCCTACGCGACGCCGTGCAAGTCTCGATGCAAGGCGTTGTTGCACATCAAGTCACTGATAACCAGGCCAAGCAAGCAATTCTACGCGCATGCCGAGTTGCATGTTTGTGCAAGTCCAAGTTCGCTGGTTCAGCGGCCATCTTCAGTATGCCAGCTGTCTTGTTTCTTGTAGTTTGACGACATCACAACCCTCGCCGCGCGAGGCTGTTGTTGGATTGCTATTATTTTCCACTACAATGGAGAGGTCGCATTAGCCTGCAACTTACTACTTTTACGATAGTCGAGAAAGTCACGTTGACTTATCTCCATCGTTTTCTTCTACGCCGGAGAGGTCATATTGGCATGATCCGTACTACTTTTACGATAGTGGAGAAAGTCACATTGACTTATCTCTATCGTTTTCTTCTACTTCCTACGATAGTGGAGAAAGTCGCATTGGCTTATCCCTATTATTTTCTACACTGGAAAATTGTTACAACCAGATTTGGTTTGACGCACAAACTAATGCAAGTGACGCCAGAAGGCTGTCAATTTGATCTTACCAGAACACATTGTCTAAGCAATACCCATACCGCTATTAAAGGGTTTTTACTACTGTACCACCATACGTCTAGTGCCGAAGAGGCTAGACGGGATCTCGGCTGAATGCCGATGAGGCAAGGTCACTACTCCACTGACACGTCCCATTGAACGGGATCGGACACATCGTTGCTGGGCATCGACGAGGTGAAAGCAACTCACACACGTCCGTGTTAATGAAGGCAGGCGTACATGACTGGGCACCGACGAGGCGATAGTCATCCCCTTCATCAACAATACGTTCCGTTCTACTGCGACGTGGCGTTGGCAATGTCACGACCAAGCTAGCTTTGGCGACATAAAGCCACCCATACTATTACTACGCCATATATCGCATATGGCTGACGACGATCAATATAATAATCGACGACCATCTAGCGCAGCTTAATCGGAGGTTTTCTGCAAGCTCGTCTTGCGGATGTAATTAACCGGTCGCGCCCAACAGGCCCCCGGAATCAGCGAACTACGCGAATTTTCCTACAAGTCAGACCTCTCCTTAAGCATGACGCAGAAGCCGGAAGAAGACAATTTTTCGTTCATCATGTATTTTGTATATTTAAGAAAGAATTAATGAAATACGTGGTTCTCGAATATGTGTGCATGTGTCTCTCTGCATTACATTATTTATACTTGTCTTCGCTCGGTTTTCGACCAAACAATATTCTCAGCATAGGGCTCGATTGGTCTTTCAAAAATTAGAGGGGCTCAATTGGTCTTTCAAAAATTAGAGTGGTCTTGGTCTTTTTAACCATGGTGGGCTTTTTACAAAAACCGCTACGGTTAATAGATTAACCGTGGCGGTTTTCTATCGTACGGGATGACTTGGCTTTCCTCCATTAACCGTTGCTGTTTTTCAAAAATCCATCACGGTTAATAAAGTCAAAGTGCCTTGTAAAAGATTGTATAAGATTGTATGTAGTAGTAGTGGCACCCTGGCCAGGGTGTAGCCCTTGCCGAGTTACCATTGTCAGACGCAAGACATGATGCATCCATCCTAGAGAGGACGCATGGTGAGGAGGCCACCACCCCCTGTCCCTTATCATGCAAGGTACGGAGGCGGCGGTTTCCTTGACCTAGATTATGTCCATAATTATAACTTATTTATTGCATCCAAAATCATCTTGGACAATTTTGAGTGTCACCACTAACCTCCATCGATCTCCATGTAGTGCAGCTTTGATTAATATTTTTGAACGTGATGTGCTTCTAGAGTGATGAAATCACTAAAATACCCTTATATAGTTAGTTTTAAGTATTTCCAGGAGATTCCCATACTATTGCACTACTAGTTGATGGTTAACATTGGAATGGAAAAGTGTGCTTATGTTTGTGGCTCATCTCTCTTCTCCGGTTCTTCCTCTTCCATCACCTGTTCTCGTCTGTCCTACAGACCCAAATGGCCCTCAAACTCGATGCCGCCATGGTTAGGCAATGGATGTAGTCAGGCTCTATCATGGTAGGATACTCAGAAAAGAGATTTGTTTTACACCCAAAAAAAAGAAAAAAGAGAGCGAGAGTTTCTCGGAGATGCAACTGGGACAAATGCGATGCCACTAGCAGCAGCATCCCAGCAGTAATTCTGAGTATTGATGATATGCGTATTCTGTGGACAATGATAACTCCATAGTGATTTAATTGCACGTAGCTTACATGCCTTGATGCAATAGTTTTGTTTCTTGTCAAGATTGTACTAACTATACCTCAGAATTTAACAAACTGCCAACAGAAGCAAAAGAAAATTGTGCATAAACAAACAGCAGCAATAGAACATAGTCGCGGCCCAGGATGTTCATAAATAAAGGAATGAATAGTGCACATCCTGGGCCGGGACTAGCGGGACCCCTCCCCGCGTCGTCTCCCCGGCGGCGGCGACTTCGAGGGCGACCGCCCGCCCGTCCAGGCGCTCCCACACCAGCCCCTCCGCCTCCGCCGCTGCTCACCGACGAAACCGGCGGCGGCGGCCGGCGGGTGCCGCTCAACAAGGCGGCCTCCCGTGCCTCTCCCATCTCCTTCCTTCTCCTCTCTTCCCCAAACTTTCTCCTTCTGCCATGGCTATGGAGTTGGCCGCCCGACGGGTCAAATCCAGGCCATTGGGGACCAGATCCGGCCCCTTGGCCATGGGTCTGCGGCTCCTTGTCCCAGCCTTGAGCCCAGCTGTTGCTGCACCCGCTATGGCGATGCGGCGGGCCCCTCCTCGAGGATGGGCGCGGGTCGCACTGCTGCTGCCGAACTTCGTGCTGGTGGTGCGGGATCTGATCCCTGGTGACCAGCACCACCTCCCCCCCACGCGGCTGCAGCCTGGCCCGGCGGTCGAAGGCCGGCCGGCGATGCAGAATCGGCCTCCCCCTTCCGCCACGGATCCCGGCGACCAGCGCTTCGCTCCACCTCTGCGGCCATGTCCTCGGCGACCTGGTGAGCTTCTCTGTGGTGCGGTGTTCTACAGAGTGCGGCGTGCAAGAGCCCGGTTGGCTGCGAGCATGCGGCGGCGGGGCTGTGTGCTCTTTGCTCTTCTTCTACTACACGCATCGTGGTATCGCGATTTGGCCGCGACTTGCTGGCGGCGGGGCTGCTGTCCGCGAACCCTCCCCCGTCCTCTTGTCGGGGAGGGCGGGCGTCGTTTCTTCAGTTTGTCGGCGTCGCCCCTGTGTGGCGGCGACGACAACAATGTCGCCCGGCGAGCTTGGGATCCGACATCCCGGCCCGCGATTGTCTTTGGGGGCGCCTTGGCGAAAGCCTAACGGCGGTGGCGGCTCGTGGGCGCCACTTTCCCTCTTGAGGGCGTCGTATTTCCCCAAACACGTCTTCCGCGGGTGAAAACCCGTCCAACCTGGACGGCGGCGGTGGCGCTATCGGCGTCATCCTTCTGGAGGCGTCGCTTTTGGATTTCGTCTCGGCCATGATGTCACATTATCCTCGGGCGGGGCGCAGGCGAGTCCATACGGCTCCGCGGCGTGTGGCGGCGACCGGCGCTGTCGGTGCGCGCCTCCGTCGTCGCGGGCGAGTCCACGTATGGCTCAGCGGCGTGTGGCGACCCGCGTTAATCGGTCGCGCGCCTCCGTCGTCGCGGGCGAAGTCCGTTCGCTCCAGCGGCGTGTGGCGGCGGCCCGATGATGTTGGTGCGCGCCTCCGTCGTCGCGCGGCGTGATCCGTATGGCTCAGCGGCGTGTGGCGGCGGCGACCGAGGCGCTGTCGGTGCGCGCGCCTCCGTCGTCGCTGGCAGTCCGTTCGGCTCCGCGGCGTGTGGGGCGACCCGGCGCGATTGGAGCTCTGGTGTTGCTTCTATCCTCTCTTGGTGTAACTTTGGTTATAGTCATTGCTCGCCCTTGTGCTGGGGTGTCTTTGTTCTTCCTTTATTGTTTCTTATATGTGGATTAGCCAGGATCCTAGCCTCGGGGCAGAGGCCGTTGTACGGTTTTATTCCGGTTTTCCATAATTAATCTGGACGACGGGGGTTTGGCCTCGTTTTCCCCAAAAACGAGGTTATCAGCCATTTTGAGCACTTGAATATAATTCAGGTGGGGCGCCTCCCCCCCGTGAAAATTCAAAAAAAAAAAAATAGTGCACATCCTAGAATTGAAGATTGTGTACAAACAAACATCTTCCGCCTTTGTAGCTAACAGCAATCATACCATACGTGCTGGTCTAAATATGCACGCATTGGCCAATTAATGGCACAACTGAAACAAATATACAGGCTGAACAGGCAACTGCAGATGTCTCCAGTAAATTCATGCCCCTGATGAGAAGGGAAAATGCCAGCGGCAGATGAACCAGTGAACAAAGATAGCACAATATCTGTTTGAGCTGAAGATCCAACAGGGTAGAGGCGCAGCACCACTTGCAGAGGCAGCATGTACAGCGTCTCGTGTGACTGGAGTCTGCAGGGCGATTAATTAATTAATTGTTACTTCATATATGCGAGAGGGTAGGATTGTCTATTTATTCTCAAAACAGAGCATACCTTGGAAGTAACTGCTGAGGTTAAAAATCAGTCTCATCTTCGATCATCTGTGTTCTCGGTTCCTCACATTCTTTGCATTGTTGAGATAGCTCGCTGCAATCGAGCACAAGAAGTTGACATGGAGTGTCAGGCAGTCTGCCTGAGATTCTCCGATAGGAGCAGATGACCAGGTACTAGAGGATACAAGGCTTCACAGATTGCATGAATGTCACCGACACAAATCAAATTCACTCACAAATCAAAACCAAAGCGTCTAGGAGGGTTTCAATTTCAGGCACGCATGCGACAAGAGGCATCTCCAGCCTATTTATTCTTTGTGACCGACTCAGTTCAGAATCAAGAAAGAATAATATGTCTACTTCTTAATCTCATCCCCTTCAACAATAGGGCGCTGAGGGGTAAAACCTCGTGCCCAACCCTATGGATCGAGGCTATCATGTGCATAACCGAGGTAGCTACTCTAGGGCCCAACGCCCATGACATAGTAAGTACTATTCAGGACACTGGAAACAACCACTGTGGAACCGGAAGCGGGCGCTTTTCATTATTTTTTAAATAATTATAATTGTGGAACAGACACGGTGGAATAGACACTAGTACAGTGACAGAGACACACAAGGACGATTACACAGGGGATTATACTACAAGCAGCAAATTGAACAGATTGGGGACACACGGGCCGCCGAGCAACTTGCTCCCTTCAAGAACTGCCAAGGTCAGGTTCGCTATTGTCGGCATGTCGTACTGCCCTACATTACAACCTTGCGCTGCATTATATATGGGACGACATTGCAACTGCACCATATCAGGTTCGCTATTGTCGGCATGTCGTACTGCCCTGCATTACAACCTTGCCCTGCATTATATATGGGACGACATTGCAACTGCACAATATTAGCGAGGATGCTGACACTTCCGAGACCAAACCAATCCTTTCAGAGAGACCCATCTTTTTGGACAGTGTGATGTGTACACCGGTGGCTGTGGGTTGGTGTTGGCATGGAGGCTGTGGCCTTGGGCTTCTATGACCTCTTTGCTGAAAACGCACTGCCCCGAGCATGAGGAACTGATGGAGAACTTAGAACTTGACCTCTATATATAAGGTGACCATTCTGTTACAGACCACGATGAAGCACGCTCAATCTGAAGAGCATGAGCACAAACTCCAAATTGCATGAGCACAAAGTCTGGCACCGCCAGCTGGCCCATGCAGTTTCCATGGGCAATGACACGCATTCAGTTTCTTGGCTGGATATAAGGGATCAAGGCCAAGAAAATAATAACTATAGCTAATTTTCCTTGTCTGATTCGCTCTGCTGTCTTGTTTATTTTCCGAAAACAAACCGAAAGTACATTTGTACGTCTTTGTGAATTACTGAAAACTATAGCTTTTGTGATCCTAGTAGATATTGTTACATTTGTACGTCTTTGTGAATTACTGAAAACTATAGCTTTTGTGATCCTAGTAGATATTCTGATGTGCATGTTTTCTCCATAATCCGTTATTTTAATGAAAACGAAGATAATCTTCCATAACCAAATTGCTGTACATAAATCTCAAAATATCTTACCTATGCATCAGTGTGACTGATCCATTTTTTGATTTTGCATTGACCAATGAATCCTAAAGTATATAGAGAGAGTACAAGCTTCTAATAAATCAATACATTCTGACAATATAAAACTTGTTTCCACTTGCATTTTTCTTTAGCAGAAAGTGTGATTCAATATTTTAGCGAAGCTTTTTGACTTTACATTATTATGATAATAATGAAAAAGATGGCCAACAAAATATATGAGACTGAGGATTGAGGACTCGTTAAGAAAAATGTCTTTGCAAGGGCTATGAAAAATGGAAGAAGTTAAGAATCTGAAAAAAAAAAATCAAACAACTGCCTGTTGCTCCAATCGAACAGAGAAGTTGAAGAGAGCTGAATCTGAAACAATTGCCTGCTTCCAGAGCAAAGCAGAGTAGAGACACTCGATTATGGGGGATTTTTGAACCCCAAATTTTACTGCTTTAGATCGAGACAAACAAGGGAGCTAACACGGTTGTGTCGTGTCCCCAAGGATCACCAGGCACAGACGCCTTAGGCCTTAGGAGGATATGCTGCTGTCCCCACAGAAATTAGTTGAGTTGAAGAACGTGGGGAAAATCGGTGCAGCAAGTAGGCGTTGGTGTTCGTCGGTGGCGCCGGCCACAGAGACCAGAAGAAGCTGTAGCTGCAGCTCGGACAAATGGCAGCTACCCATACGTATGGTGGCCGGTGCTGAGCTGAATTACTGCTTCTCAGACAAAGAGTCTCGCACAATTTTTTTTTTTTCGCGTGCTTAAGCACGTGTTGTATTAAGGGAAAGTGGAGTTCTTACAAGTTCCACAGTGGCCGATGGCGAGATGCCAAAGGTCAAAGTGGTGGAACACTACACAAGGCGCCGGCTTTAACGGCGGAGCAAATAGGTCGTACTAAGGCTATAACCGACGCGCTACAAGCACTGGCGACGACAAACGCTGCGGGTCAGGTCCCGTCGGCGCGGCCCTCGCGAGATGACGCAGCATGGGGAATCCGCCCGCAGCATCTCTCTCTGGCCGTCGTGATCTCTCCTCCGGGTGTCTGGGCGGAACCGCGCTTGCAGCATCGGTCTGGCGAAGTTGGAGAGAGGGGCCTTCGGACGGCCTTCCAATCTGTTCAGCATGACCCGGCGCTGGGCGTTCAGGATTGGGGTCGCGTTGGCGGACTTGGCCGCAAGCCTGGTATCGCGGCGGCCCCCAGACATCAACTGAATTGGAGGTCCGGAGTCGAGGGGGTTCCTTGATGATAGGAGATTCGAGCGGCACGACGAGGGAGTCGAGGAAGGCAGCGACGGATGCAGCCGTGGGGCCGGCCGCGGTCACCACAGGTGCGGGGGTTGCATCCCCGCGGCGGGCCCTGTGGAGTGGGACCAGCCGGCGGGTCCGCCCGAAGGTCGAGGTCGGCGTGATCCGATCCCGCGGGTGAGTCGCCGTTGTTGGAGCTTTCCACGGGCGGTGCATCGACCTCGGGCGCGACCACATCCGCGAGGTTGAGCCGCAGCAAACGTGGTGGTGAGGGAGGCTCGTCTGCGCCGCTGGGAAGTCGAGGTAGATGGGCGCGCGACGAGGGAGGCCTCAAGCTCATCGAGCATTGGGTCCACCCGAGCAGGGGGATCCGTGCCCACAAGTGGCTCGAGTGCGAGCGGGTCTGTGGGAGTGACGACGTTGCCCAACTCCGTCGACGGCCTGTCGATCTCCAGCTGGGTCAGGGCCGATGTCGAGGGGGCGGAGCAAAGGATCCGCCCGACGAAGAAGGGGGGTACCGGCGACCCGGCCACCCGTAGGGCGTCCAGGCCCCGGACACGGTTGAGGACGACACGACGGCCCGGAGCACAGTGCGAGGGCTCCAGAACACGGAGTCGAGGCTCGTGCGCGCTGCTCGAGGAGGAGTGCTGTGGCAGAAGGCGGCGTCGATGCCCGCAGTTCCTCGCCCGGTGCCTCGTGCTGAGGCAGATGAGGCAGCGGGACGGGGCGGAGCAACGGGCGGCGACGTGATCCCCAGCCAGGCAGTTGAAACAGAGACCGACAAGGGATGGTGGCACAGGTCGTTGACGACGGGGGTTGGGCGAAGCACGCCGACGCCGATGCCTGCGCCTCTGAACGAGAGTGAAACCATCGTCGTCGACAAGTGGTGTTGGCGACGATGGAGGCCCCTAGCAGGGCCGTGCTCGATGACGGCGACGATGGTCACTAGACGTCGTAGGTCGAGATCTAAAGGTTTGGTTTGGTCTCAGGCGACAAGATGGACTACCGGGCGCCACCGGGCCGTCACATATCTGCCTGAGGCCACCCCAAGCCTTTTTGGCTAATGTGCGATTGCACAGTTTGCTTCGACGGCTGCAGGCTGCAGGACTGCCCTCAACCTCGATCAGTTGCTGAAACGATGGTCCGACGTTGATGAACCTCTTCCAATTATATAGAAAACTGGGACCGATGAGGCTCAGCCGCCGGAGAAACTACAACTACCCATGCGAAACGTGCTAGTTCGGCACGGCACAGTCCGGACTCAAGGCTCCCGTGCATTATCTACACATGCATTTCTAGAGGAAGCAGCAACATACAAACATGATGCATGAGTGGTCATTCCAAATGAGTGAAAATAGGATTTAGACAAAACAATAAAATAAACTAAAAAATATATAATTTAGGAAGATATGATTTGGTGTATATCTTCACTGATACAGTCGCACTCCACAATAGTTCCTACATATA
Source organism: Hyparrhenia diplandra (assembly GCA_015847255.1). Lineage (NCBI taxonomy): Eukaryota > Viridiplantae > Streptophyta > Magnoliopsida > Poales > Poaceae > Hyparrhenia > Hyparrhenia diplandra. Next base: position 568,352 of record JADLZK010004008.1, on the reverse strand, counting down.
TTTCTATTCGAGTCATCCAAGATGTATTGCACTCATACAGTCTAACTGCATGAAGAGGCTCAAGAGACAACAGAACAGAGCACGGATAGTTGGTTTCTTGCTTTGCATATGAATTTATCTGGATTCTAAAAATGTGTTTTGATCATGTATTAGGATATGACAGCACACCATCCGTGATCATGCATTGTTGACACCACAGCAGTTTCTGTTTTGCTTAATCTGATGTGATCTGATCTGATCGAAGCCGTACGTGTTGCAGTCCATGTTGTGCTAGTGATATAAATACATACACTGTCTCTTTATTTTCTTTGAATGTCCACGTGCCTCACTTTGGGAGTTGGAGCACTAGTCAACAAGTTGTGGATTGCTTTTTCATTTACACATTTTGATGTATTGGAGGAAACCAAATTAAAACAGCACCCCCAACATCTTCACATTGGGTAAACTGCAGCGATGGCCAGTACAGCTGTGCACATAGATGAGCAGAAGAGAACATAGAATAGAAGCGCGGGAGAGATTAATTGGCGGCAAACCGTTCAGTGCACCGGTGGAGATGGCGGAGGCAGGCTCGAGGGGCGAGGCGATCTTTGCAAACCCCGGCACTACGCATGCAGTTGCAGGTGCGGAGGAGAGGGGAACACAGCAGTGTCCGCAGTTCGTCCTCTCCTGGAAAGATTAATTTGTGATAATTTTGGACGTATATATTTGGAAAATTCACTTTTTCAGAGAGAATTATGTATAATCTTTAAGTAGCTCTACGCACTTGCCACGCGTTTGGAAAATCCACTTTGGGAATCTACCGTGAAGCATTAAGAGCAAGTTGAGACTAGTCAAAAAAAGACTGCCAAATTTACCGTTTTAGCTACTCTCTAAAAATAGAGTTGATAATAATATAAAATACTAAAGTAATCCAAAAGATTATGTAAAAGATGACTATTGAGGTAGGATCCTTAAGAATAGAGAACGGAGATGGATTTTAGAGAGTATCTTTGTATTTAAAAAAATTAATCATGAATAAATAGTTGACACATATCGGGGACCGCTTCCCTACGCCCGCGTCGCCCCGCTCGGCGGCTCGGGCGGCCCGCACATCCCACCACCGCCACCCACATCCCCTCCACCTCTCGCCTCGCCGCCACCAGAGGGGTCGACCGAAGCCCGCACCGCCCACGATTACAAGATGATGATCCAACAACGTAGGCTATAGCGCATCCCGCTACGGCCTGAAATCCAGTAAAACCACCCTTCAGTAGCCTATAGCTGCAGCCAGTCTAAGTCGGGTTGCTTGCTAGCCTGCGGCTGGTAAACACCCTTCTTCCTATCTGAATCAAACCAATAAAAGTAGCGTTAGAAGGAAATTAAAATCTGTGCAATCCTGAAACTAAGAGCGTATTCTAAGACGTGAAAAATGTGACTGACTTGTGGTGGGGTTAGCTTAATTCCCAGCTGCATTCATGCTATCATCATGAGGTAGCGGTTAGTTCAACATCACTAGCTTGATCTGACTCAATTACTGGTGATCTATGCATTGCGGCATGGATGATCGGCCACAATTTGTGTGAGAGACAGAGAATGAAGCACACTTGACAGAAGTGGATGAATAGGTACTCTGGTGGAAGCATGAAACTGCGCATCGATGATGAGGACAGTGGCAGTTGGGGCTTCAGTGCCATGGAGAAACAGGAGCTCCCATGTGTCGTGGCGTCTCCTATGCCACCCACATGCCATGGCCCAACATCATTGACATCGTCGATGTGGGATGTGGTCCATGGTAAATGCCATGCGAGCAGATATCCACGGTCCGCCATGTATGAAGCTTAAGGGCGGCACCGTCACAGGAGGGGTGTGTGAAAACTGATTTTGTAGATGCGGTTGCATAAGGCATCCACCACTAGAAATACAGTTACTCTTAAAATCAGATGTCTAAAGGGAGGTAGAACCTAGGGAATTGTTGGTGCTCGAGCCCAAAAGGTCGGTTTGGTCAGGTGGCAGATGACGAGACGGACTACCGGGCACCACCAGAGTCGTCACACATCTGCCTGAGGTAAGGGTCTCAGGCAAGCGTTTCGGCCCCACTGTGCGTTGCAGGCACAATGCATGTTCGACGGCTACGGTGATAATGCAGGTCATGGATTTCTGCCTAGACCTCGTTACCGAAATAGTGAGGCGACATTGATGAACCCCTTCCCCTTGTACAAACTGTGGCGGATGACTCAACGAGCTGAGGCTCAGCAAGTGAACCCATGGGACCTAATGCTCGTGTGGATCCTAGATCGCGGGCAAGTGCAGTCCTAGTAGTATTTTTGTGGCTCTGACCGCTTAGTGCAAAAATCAAAATAACAATTGTACCAGTTGCTATATATTATTGTGGAGTCCCTATAGGGACTGACTCCAAAGCAAAGGCAATATGTTTAGACTCTCATTTCATAAACAAACTAATCTCAGTTTCAAAATGCATGACCTGAGTGTCAGTCCAGCATCTATATGGGCAAATGCAATCTGTATGAGCCTTCTCTAGACACAGATTCCATTCCGTTGCCATTTGGCGCAAGCAAGAGTCTCCGAGTGGACAACAGTACAACTGCACCATAGAGTGTGACGACAGTGCAACTGCACCATAGTAGCGAGGATGGCGACAAACAATGTCTTCCTGACACTTCCGAGACCAAACCAAGTGGCTCTGGATTGGTGTTGGCATGAAGGTGGTGCAGCAGAGCCGGCCTTGGGCTTCCATGACCTCTTTGCTGAAAATGCATTGTGACGAGGACGTGAGGAACTGATGAACTTCTGGTTGCTTGTAAAAAGATAGGCTAAGTACAAGGAACATCCTTAGAAGGAAACATATGGAATTAGGAAACTACAACTGTGAAATTTGTCCCCTTATTAACCAGGAGGAAACTGTTGAGCACTTGTTCCGGCAATGCCCTTTTGCGCAGCAGTGTTGGGGTCTCATAAACCTACACCACCACCAGAATCCTGCATTGTCTTGAGGACCGAAAACCGCTAAGGAAAGGGGGGAAAACCGCCAAGGAAATGATCCCCGACCATAAACCGTCAAGCAAACACACTCAAGAATAGAGAGTAAGTGAAATTAGTTTCCTTGGCGGTTTAGACACCCAAGGATAATTTCCTTGGAGGCTAGCCGCCAAGGAAATCAGTGCCTGATTTAACTTAACAAATGGTCAAGGAAATGATAGAGCCGCCAAGGAAAGTAGTTTCCACTACTACAGAATTGTCCATCACTGCCGGGCTCCAACCCCCTTTACTTGCCAAAAAACTGAACCGCGCAGAACCATAGCGGTAGTGATGTGGGGTTTGAAACACTACCGGGTCAAAACACCGGCAAAGGATTCGAGGAGAGACTGCCGGTTTGATATCGAACCGGCAGCGCACTGTCACCGAACACTGTCGGGTGTTCGACGAACCGGCAAAGATTTTTGATCCGAGCAATGCGGGTTCGAAGTCACCCGGCGGTGTTGATATTGGGAGCACCGTCGGGCTTTAACGAACCGATAGAATCTGTAGGGATAACACTATCGGGTTGGATTGAGCCGGCGATGTATCGAAGAGCTAATAATGTCGGTTTACAATCAACCTTGTTAGTGAACTTTACGTGAACACCGTCGCTGATTTCAACCCGGCAGCGTTATTAGAGTGGAGACTATCGGTTGGTTAATGCAAAACGATAATGTTTCGTCGCCGATGACGGTTAGTAATTCAAACCCGATAGTGTTTGGTATAGTTACACTACCGGTTTGTTTCTTATTCATTGTCGGGACCATGCCACCCGGCGTTTTGTTTTAAATTTTTTGAATTTAGTCGTCGAATTCAGCTTTTTTAAACCCATAAAAGCATCATATATACATTAATATCGTCAAAACATTACAAGATTTAATGGTTACATACAACAAAATCCACCTATTGTTCTAGAAACTAAGCCTACATCAACTTGTAAAATAAAAAAGACCAATAATGACCATAGAGTCATAAACATAAATAAAAGCATGACATCTTCCCAAAACCAATTAAGCGGCAATTCTCGCAATCTTGAGGTATGTGGGGTGGCTTCTCTTCAATCTTCGAGGGCGGCTAGTTTGCACCATTGTAGGCGGCGACGACAGCTTCACCTTCGGTGTTGTATTTTTACGTAACAATTATTAGCGTGTAGCCTTGGACTTGAGCATAGCAATCTTCCCGGGTTAGATAGATCCCCGAAGACGCGACCAACAAACACTACGTACCACGCCATGCTTGCCTATACATGTAACCAAAATAGGATGATATTGCTATGTTTCTCATAAATGTTGTACAAGACGCAGAGACATATATTTAAAATATCCAAACTGGATTTCGAACAACACTAACTCATGAATTTCAATCCCAATTCGAGCACGTGGTTGTAGTGATCGAGATGGGTATTTCAACGAACACCTCAAGGACGGTGACCAACGCACTCACCAAGCTTTCGTGCGCCTCGTGCGCTCCTTTCTTGTCTTGAGGATTTGAGGAGGACAAGGTCGCGGACGATGCGGCGTCGGGCGGTGAAGAAGAAAGACGGCGTGATGTTTGCGGACGGCGGAGCGGTGTGGGCGGCGGTCCTCCGTCGGCGTGGAGGAAGACCAAGCGGGCGACGCGAGGCTAGGACAGCGGCGAATTAGTTCTCATTCTCATAGGTAAAAACTTCGAACGCCTAAAGGGATAATTAGTTCTCACCGTGGAAGGGGCCGAAAGGGCGAGGATGGCGGCGCGGCATTGGGGACGCCGGAGTGGAGGAGCGCGGCGTGGGAGAACGCCGTCAAGCCTCGATTCCGCTGGAGTAGGGGACGGCCGGGGGGCCCCGGGCGGCGTAGGGGCGACGAATCGGCGGCGTTGGAGTTGGTGGTGCGCTCCGTCGGCGAATCACGGGTGCTCTTTTTATGGTGGGGAAAGAGAATGGCGCGGTGTTCAAATGGCGTGCCAAAATTTCGCTCAGAGCCACTCACCTATATATATATAGGCAAGGCGGTTTGGGCGCGGTGGGGAACAAAAAATGGCGGGAGGTTCGGATAGATTTGGAAAATTTCACCCCAATCCTATTCACTTTGCCGGTTATTACACGCAACCCAAGCGGTGAAATAGAAATTTGCCACTTCATGGATGATCATGTACCTCTGTGAAGGATGTGTAATCCTCCATGGTGGAAATGGCTTGAATTTTTTCCAGCCATGTACACCCAAAATATGACCCCACACAAGTTCTTAGGTTTTTCTGATAAATATTTTAATTACTATGATTTTCTTCTAGCTAAACTAGCGACAAGAAGGCTAATTAAACCATGGAAACACAAGAATTTTTCTTGGACCTCCACGGTGATTTGCCTCCTAGGGCACATGAGACCCTGTGGAAAAGTCTAGCAGCATTCCGGCTCTTTTAGGTAGGGTGCGCTCAGTTCAAACTATAATTATAAGGTGGCGTCGCCTTGAAATTCAAATAAACTGGGAAAAGTACCAAACCAACTCCGAAAAAATCTCAAACTTCGTGGGTGCTTCCCCATTTGCATGTGAAAGGCTCGAGAGAAAGTTTGAGACCACTACAACATAGGCAAACATATGAACCACATTGAGCACAAGAACTACAATCAGATAGTCCCGTTTCGATGGTAGGGATCATGTGCCTCTGTGAAGGATGTGTAAGCCTCCATGGTGGAAATGGCTTGAATTTTTTCCCAGCCATGTACACCCAAAATATGACCCCACACACACAAGTTCTTAGGTTTTTCTGATAAATATTTTAATTACTATGATTTTCTTCTAGCTAAACTAGCGACAAGAAGGCTAATTAAACCATGGAAACACAAGAATTTTTTCTTGGACCTCCACGGTGATTTGCCTCCTAGGGCACATGAGACCCCTGTGGAAAAGTCTAGCAGCATTCCGCCTCTTTTTAGGTAGGGTACGCTCGGTTCAAACTATAATTACAAGGTGGCGTCGCCTTGAAAATTCAAATAAACCGGGAAAAGTACCAAACCAACTCCGAAAAATCTCAAACTTAGTGGGTGCTTCCCCATTTGTATGTGAAAGGCTCGAGAAAAGTTTGAGACCACATGGGCCACAAGAACATTACAAATTAATTAGGAAGGAACCATATATATACAACCTTACAAATAATTAACATAGTAAACACACACTAATCATCATCATCGCCGTCGGGATCAACATTGGGTCCAGCTTGTGATCCATGCACACGAATGTAGGATTGTAGAAACATCGGGTAATTGATGTCACGGATTAAGTATCCGCTTGAGTCGATGAAGGTCAATGCCCTTATGATTGCACTCTCTCGTCCCTCGCAAGGACGTAAAAAGGTTCGACCATAGATATATCCCTCTTGAATCGACCGGTGTCTAAGTTAGTAAACCTTATGCGGTATTGTCGCCCTTCCGTAGTTTGCTGGCGAGGTGTGCACGAAGTCCCAATCGTTACGAAGTCGATTCGTAGCTTGGTCGAGAACGACCGCCAAGCCACATGCAAAGCATAAGTAAGATCGTGGAGCAAAATCTGCAAGTGGGAGAATCAAAATGAATAAGGATGATGTGAATCTATCTAATATGCATTGCCAAAATGATGAATTTAATTTATTACCACATCATCATGGTTTAAACTCCCAACAAATTCGCTATATTGCCATGGGGGGGATATTATCGCCAGACAAGGCAAGTATCTTGAAGTCGAAAATCGAGCACAATGTAGCAAACACGCCGAAGAGAATCTAAGCACAAAGGAAACGGCATGGTACTCGGCGTTTTGCACGGTCGGTCTCTCGTTTCCCCTCACGCCGGATTAGGTGGTTGTTGTGTCCCGGAATCCTCGAAGGGATGTAAAAACTTATTTCACACGTATATAGTTGACCACCATGTGACGATGCTCTAGATGTCGTGGTCTCCACAAAACCCGAGATATAGAGAACCGGCTAAGTCTTTGTTTCTAGCCATTGTATTGGGGATAAAGTCCGTAGAAACATATAAATGCAACAAAATGACGTTAAGTTAAACTAATTGTCCAATATTTGTTATAGTAAAATAAGAAATAAAAAATGTAAGAAAAAAATTACATACGACGATTTGGATAAGGGAATGGCCTTGTGTCCACACCCGAGGGCGAATGGCTCATCGCCGGCGTGGAAACTGGTTCTTGTGGTGGCGGCAATGGAGGAGGACCGCTCATACCACCAAATGGCGATAAAAAGGAAAAAAAGGACAAAGCTCATAAATATATATAGTATATATATATGTATTGTTTATATAGTATGCATATATATAGGAATTCTAGACAACAAAAAATATCCTTACCAATGTAATATCCACGAGCCATGAACAAATCTCCTAGAAAGAGAGAGAGAGCGTGAAAGAGATGAGTGGATTTCGTGTAGGGTGACCGGGGCTCGTGGGTGCGTGCTTGGGTATGTGTGTGGATGCGACCAGGGCGCCTTCATTTATAGCGATTGGTCGGTCAGGGTACATCAACTTGCGGGTATTAAGATATACCCGGTAGTGATAACAACATGACTACCGTTTATTTGAATGGAGCCGGCGGTGAATACAATATCACTACCGGTTGTTTGTATGTATCCGGCCCGGTGAATTCACGGTGTTGTCACTTCACTTTCGGTTTGCATGCATGCATTGTTGTAGCGTTGCTGCATTATGTACAGTACATGCTTCATGCATCTTTGGGGATATGGATGTGAATAAAATTCATTATCCGCTCTTTGTTTTTGTTACATATATAACTTTATTTCATTCACATTAGATTTGGATATATCTGTTGAATTTTCCTCACAATATGCAGCGTATTTCATTGGCCAACCGTCTTTATTATGTTCGATAAAGGGTAAAACATGGGAACTCAAAGATTCATAACAAACGAAAATACAACGGATAAGAAATTTGATTGCATATATTTCCATAACAAAGACCTTACATTACATATATTTCCATAGCAAAGAGACCTTACATAGAACTAAATATATGGTAACAAAGACCAATTCACGAATAGGTCAATGCTACAATCAAAGTGTACAAACACATTAAAATTAAACCACCTCGGTAAGTCTCTTGTAGCACCTCTCTTGGGTCGAAGAAGTGGCGAGGCTGCTACGTGCACTCATTGAGGAGGTTGGAGGATGAGATTCACGGGGAGCTTCATCATCGGCCCAAACTAGACCATTGGACCGAGGATGAAATCACGCGGAACTAGTCCAATGGTCATTGTTTTCTATGGATGCACCTTATGATTCAGATACTATATGCCCATGTGCCTTGGGTATTGGCTGAACACTAGCACCCCAAAGCACATGGAATCGGACTCTTAACATGAGTCCGAGTTTGATCTTGAATCATGGCACCCACGTAAGTGTAAGCCTCGGAGTCTCTCCTTCATTAGTAAGACTCTTCTAGCACCTTTTTACGTAAACCATTTTCTTGGACTAGGCATATTTGTATGTGGAGGGCTTTCTCCCAAAGAAAGGCCATATGTATGTGGATCTGGAAAGTACTGCTAGCAAAGAAGATCGAGGACGAAGAACAAGGAAAATAAGGAGAAAAAGATTTCCTGAATCCAAAACCCATGACACTAAAACTCAAAACTAAGCCCTCTGTATTTTGAGGAGAGAGTAGGAACTCATTGGACGAACCAAGAATGCAAGAACAGATAGGAGAAGGGGGTGCAAAACACAAAGATCCCCTTGCCATTTAAATAAGGCCGGTGCAATTCGAAAAGACCTCTCGGTGCTTCTTCCAAATGGTGTTGGCGTCATGGATGTCGATATTCTTCCCCGGCCATCGGAGCACCAACCGCCTCATCTGAGAGGGGGTCTTCACTGACACGACGACGGCGACCGTTGCTCACACATTGTATTAGTGAGCAATGACCTCCTTTTCACCGGGAAAGGCTTTATACCAATTTGCCTTCCTGTTTGGGCCGCTAAGGTGGGGTGTCCATGGCTCTCAATTCTCCGATGCCATGGACGTTAGTTGGTCTAGTACACTTATCTTCATGTACTAGAAGTTTCTTTCTCGTTCTTAGTTGTTGTAATAAGTTTGGTGTGTGTGGTCACGCAGAGGCTTTGGCCGTGTGCGTTCATCTGCGGAGGCCGGAATTATATTCCATTATCTAAAAAAATAGGCGAGATGCGTGGTTGAGTCGATTTGCCGTTGTACGAGGGGACGTGGCGGCGGTGCGCCAAAGATTGGTGCGATGGGTCGACCCGATCGAGTTGAATTTTGCAAAATCACCGCCGGGTCTAAGTTTTCACCCGCGGTGATATCGGCTACCACTTGCCCGAAAAGATCTACACCGGCGGTGATTTCCACATCACCGCCGGGTGTAAAACCATAGCCGGTAAAGGATCTACACATCATCACCGGGTGTAGAACTACACCCGGCGGTGTTTTAATCGACATTGATTTAACCTGTCGGCGTGCGGCCTTGTGGGTGCCACGAGCTTTTTCTCATCGATTCGAGAGACACCGCCGGTTTCCTAACCGGTAGTGAATACTACCGGGCAACGGTTCTCAAGCCAGCGGCATGCATGTAGCACACAGGCCTCTGTGGAACACGCTAAGTGAACGTGGCGACTACAAATATTGTGGTAAAAAAAAAAAAAAAAAGTGATGGCTATCCGTTGGGGCGGTACAAAGTTTGATTTTATAAATGGCCCGGTAGTGTTGTGGACATGCTACGACTTACTATAGTTGAGTGTCATTCGTGCTCCAGCCAGTAGAAGTCTCTTGTCTCCCTCCCTCCCCTCTCCCTTACCGGGCGGCATCGAAGGTATATGTGGTTGATCTTATAGAAATCGTAAGCAATGTAAAGCATGCATTCCTTATTTCAAAATAACAATGCTAAACTCGATCATCGTTCTTGGAAAAATGGTCAAAAAGCGGCTTGTTTGGGATCGAAACCGGGATTTCGGGATTGGGTGTTGGGAAACACCGTGCCAACCAAGGAAGCGGCCATTGGAAACGCAGCGCAAACGCGTAGCCCCTGTCGACCTTTCGTGGGGAGATGGATCGCGGCGGCCATTGGATGAGCCGGTCGTTGTTGATTGTTTTCATTCATGGCGCCGCGTCTTGGGAATGACAATCGTTGCATGCATTTCCATGGCTTGTTACTATATAAGAACGCTCGATTTGGTACCATCTCCATCGCTAATTAGCCTCTCTCTCTCTTTCCATAAACCCCGGGCAGCTAGCTTCTTCTTCATCGACGATGGCCGGCGTCTACACCAACGAGGAGCTTGTCTTCACCGTGGGCGCCCTCCCACGACGCCCTCCGAGCTCACCGACCGGCCGAACAAGTCGGCCTGCCAACGGTGCCTTGGTCGTTGGTGGAGAAGGCGAACTTCTACGCCTTCAAGGTCGAGGCCATGGCCGACATCCTCGCTGAGGGGATACCGGCGGGCCGGGCGGAGCTCAGGCGGCCGGGCGGTGGGAACCGCGGCCGTCGGCGGGAACGCGGCCGGTGGCGGGAACGCCGGCGGCGCGCGGGACGGGCGGCCGGTGAGGGGGCGGCGCCCTGGCGCGGCCACCGGCGGCGGCGGCGGCGAGGCGATGGCGGTGGCGCCAAGCCGGAGAGGCGATGGCGGCCGCCTCTTTCTTTTATTTTTAGTTTTGTAAATATATTATCTAGTAATATATAATGACTCTCGATCGTTTTAATTCATCTCCGTTCTGTTTCTATCGTTTGTTTCTATTGTTCCCTCTTCATTCAACCCCCGCGAGCTATCGGTTCCTTTTGCTTCCCCTCCCAAATCGCTATCGGTTCTAATTCAACCCGGTTGTGTCAATCTTCAAATCGCTTTCGGTTCTAATTCAAACCCGCGAGTGATGCATTGTCCATCAATACCACTTTGTCGGGAACGATTCAACCCGGTGGTGATCACGAGTCTTCACCGCCGGATTTAGTCGAGTCCGTGGAGTTTTACGGTCGATCCCGCGCTGAATGGTTCATCACTTTGCCGGGTTCGGTTCATCAACGCGGTGGACTAAATTTCGGCAGTGATGCAGGCGGTAGTGATGAGCGATTTCAGTATTAGTGTTCCTTGACGGTCAAAGGCCGCCAAGTTTACACTCTAGACTGCTAAGGTTATTGTTGTTTCCTTGGCTGCTCTTCACCTCCAAGAAAATTATTGTTTTCCTTGACTTTCATTAAGTGCCAAACTAATTCTATTTCCTTGAGGGCCAGCCCCCAAGGAAATTTATACTAACAATAAAAAAAATATTTGCAGTGAACAATATATTCTAAAATGCAGTCACTATATTCAATTGACACGTGAGTCATACATAGATATTGACCATTACATGGACGTAAAATATCCATATATTAATATTACAAGAGCATTTATCATTCATCCTTACATTCATCCTTACATGAAGTCCATACAGCTTACAGCATAACACTACACACAAGTCACTAATAGTTTCCAAAGCGGTAGGGTATTACTAACTTCTGTGCAAGTCCTCCCAAGCACACTTTCTTTTTGGCCTAAGTACTTGTTTCCTTGAGAAAATCACTCTAAAAAGGAGAGGATCTCTCTATGCGAAATAAAATGTGCGGGCGTGCCAGTGTACTAATATACACAAAAGAAACAAAAAGGACGAGAACACATATTTATTCATATTTAATGAAAATACAAACATAGATTCTCGATATATATGCACTCCACGAATAGCCTATCGGCGGCAAATCGACATAGGCAATTGTAGTCTTCATGGTTTCGGGGCCTCGGAAAGCTCCCAATTAATTACCCCCGTGAAGTAGCTCACAGTACCTCCGATTAAGGGTGTGATTGGTTGGGCTGTGGCTTTTGAAAAAAGGCGTGAGCTGTGGCTTTAGAAAAAGCAGCTGTGAAAAAGTAGCTGTGAGGAAGTCAGAAGCCCCTTTGGTTGAGCAGCTGTGGCGTTTGTACAAATTGCTAATGTTTTCTTCCACTTGCACGTGGGTCCCACTCACCGCCTCACTAATAGCTTCTTCCTCACTGGACACACTGCTGCTCGTCGGTCGGATAATTGGGCTCGCCGGAGGGGGCCACGACGGCGCACTAGGGCAACGCTCCGGGAAGGGCCACACCTGCTGCGGTGCTTCTCCGTGCACAATGAGGCTCGCCGGCCACCATTCGAGAAGGGCACCGGTGCTCACGGCGGATCTTGCCCGCGGCGGCGGAGCTCAGCGCTCCTACTCGCGCCATGGGACCACGGGCATGCGGAGCGAGCGGCTAGAAGAGCGCCCGCGCTACGCCGAGAAGAAGATGCGCCGGCCCCAGGGAGGGGCGGCGATGGGGATGGCGGCGGGATGGATGGGGTCGGGCCGACGGGGTCGCCCACCTGGCGCGGGCGGTTTGCCGGGACGGGAAGGAGCTCACGCACACACCTCGGGGACCTCTTGCTCGTCGGCCGGGATTCGGGGAGGGAGGGCGCTCGCGGTTCGCCGGAGGGGGCCGGCGCGGGAGGCCATGGAGGCTCGCCGGAGAGTACCGGCGCGAGAGGCGGAGGAAGGGAATTTGGGAGGGACTCCGCCGGAGGTTGGCTGGGTAGGGTAGGGCCGCCGGGAGGGTCTCTAGGGAGCGGAGGGCCGCCGGAGGGTGGGGGGGGGCGGGAGGAGAGCGGCTGGGCAGACGCCACGCCGCCCGCTCCCGCGGTGACGAGATGGCGATGGAATACGACGCGGACGGGGGAAAGAATAGAAACAATCAAACTTGGTAGTACATAACCGGTGGCGGGTGGGTAATTTTTACTCCAAAAGCGAGGGGGTTTGAGGTGCTTTTGGATTTGTACTAGGCAAAAGCTGCTTTTGGATGTGGCTTTGAGTGACAAATAACCCACTTGGTTAGGTTTGTTGGCTTTTGGTAAAGCAAAGCGACTAAAAGCCCAACCAAAGGGGGCCTAAGCTGTGTGTTGGTCGTCGTCGCCAATCTTAAACTTCACGTCTCCATGCATGTGTGTTGGTGTAGATGGAGTTAGCGTCGGCGTGTCCATGGTCTCATCGGTCCATGAGTCGGTTGAACGTGGCTAGAGCGTTAGCCATGCTGCTCCGTGTCGTTCGCCTCGTCGGTGTCGAACGGCACGTTGTTGTAGTGATAGTAGCACTTCGCATGGTTGATGTAGCTTGGACTGATCTTGACTTCCTCGGCAGCGTCGTCGTGGTACGCCGTGGAACTTGATCACGTGGAGTAGTTGAAGTTGTAGTAGTTGATGAAGACTTGCTGATAAGGCCAAGTGAAGCATGCAGAATTACTCCTATATTTCGTGGCTTGCTGCTATTAATAATCATGGTTTCAGATATGCTACATCATTGGAAAGATATGTGAGTCTAGTTTCCAATGCAACAAACCGTACATCTTTTGGACTTCCAAGCTAGGAGTTATGGCTATTTTAGTGGAGGCTGCACAGCCCCGTGGTGGCTGCGCGAGAATAAAGAAAACTCTTCAGTTTTTCCACTAAGATGATATTCCACTTACTTTTATTTATGCTTATGTTTACACCCAACTAGGAGGATGTTCCTAGTATAAATAAACAATGTAATCCATCCTTTGAGAGGAGATGAATTGATATGATATGAGAATTGAGCATGGCTCTTCTTTGAGAAATCTATAGAGTAATCTCCGGTGCTAGTTGATCTTGTTGAGTGATCTCCGGGTGATTCTAGTTTTATCCTATCCACCACCACATACCCTTCCGCGAGTCGATTCTTATCATTTGGTAATCAGAGCTTCAGGTCATGGCTGGTCGTCCAACGCCGTCGAGCGAACTCCGCAACGACAACAACAACCGTGATGCGTTTGGGGAGAACAACTTCGCCAAAATTCAAGAGCGACTAGGGGCGTCCGAAAGCTGCTGGTCGCGAGCCATGTCATCAAGAAGGTGCTGGTCATGAGGGAGTTCATCGCCATGCACATCAACGCTTCCAAAACAACTCTAGCAGTGAAGATGATGATGGTATGAATCCCTTTGCTAATCCTCATGATAATTCTAGTGATGAAGAGGATATTCGTTCTCAAAATTCTACCGCAATCATCGAAACAATTTTCACCTACGTGTTGATCTTCCTGAATTTGAGGGAAGGTTTGATCCTGATGGGTTTATTGATTGGATAAACACCACTGAGCGTGTTTTTGCTTATAAGAGGATCCTTGATGAAGATAAAGTACTGTTGGTCAGTATCAAACTTAGGAAGAATGCTTCTTTTTGGTGGGAACAACTCCAACATCGTAATTGGTACAGCTTGGGAAAGGCGTATTAGAACATGGGAGAAGATGCGAAGGGAGTTATTCAGGAAGTTCTTACCTGAAAGTTATCTCCAAGATAACTACAACAAGTTACAATCCTTACGTCAAGGTGACCTATCTGTTGAGGAGTATCTGAGAGAGATTTGATTCCTTACTTGTTCACCGTGAAGTCTATGAGAAGGAAGAGCAAACAATTGCTCGTTATTTGCGAGGATTACGGAAGGATATTCGTGATGTTGTTGAGCTACGGCCACACTCTTACCATGATGTGTTCAAGCTTGCTTTGAAGATAGAAACTTGTCTCCATGACATGGCTTCACCATCATATTTTATGGGAAAAAGTATAGTTAATAAAAAAGAAGTGGGTAGCAGGACTACAACAAGTCATGATGCTTATGGTGCTAGTAGCAAATCTCTACTATAATGTCTCAGTTTTAGCTATTTTTAGATCAGTGCTCACCAACTAACGGATTAAAGGACGAAGGGCTGAGATCGAAAGTTTGATACATGGTCTGACACCCTTACCCTCACCCTCACGCCGCACATTCTCACACGTCGGAGGCAACCATAGTTCGAAGCCCGTCATACTCACCGCGAAAAATATATATAAAAAAACAACTCATCTCTACTATAATGTCCCACTTTTAGCTATTTTTAAATTAAGGCTCACCAACCAACGAATTAAAGGACGAAGGGCTGAGATTAATCTCTACTACAATGTCCCACTTTTAGCTATTTTCAAATTAAGGCTCACCAACCAACGGATTAAAGGATGAAGGGCTGAGATTAAAAAAGTTTGATGCAAGGTCTTACACCCTCACCCTCACCCTCACGCCGCACATTCTCACGCGTCGGAGGCAACCTTAGTTCGAAGCCTGTCAGCCTCACCATGAAAATATATATATATAAAACAACTCACGGTGTGATGAGCGCCAGGGAACCGCCAACGCTCTCACTCATCGCTCATTGCTCATCGGGATCGAAGGAACCTCGCTCATCGCCAACGCTCAAGGCCAACGCCACTAGCCACGATGGGATCACCCTTAGGGCCAACGCCTTTGTCCGGCGGGGCGCCGCCAGGATGGGATCACCATCGTGCCGCCATCGCCTTGATAAGTCGAATATGGTTTTTCTGACGGCCTTGAGCTGTCCCACACACATACGTGGCCAGGCGATCCGGCCTCTTCGTCACCCCTCCCATCTACGCCACACCCATAGGCGACATCCCGCTGCATGGCTGTGCATGCAATTGCTCGTATCTACTATTCATTCTTTTCCTCACTCCTCGATTGGTCGATTCCCAACCACAAAATCTTTCTCGCCGCAAATCACCAATGTCGCCACTGGCCCAGATGGGATCGCCATCATCGCCGCCTTTACCTGTGACACGGTCTTCTTTTGGCAAGGAACGATTCGGTAATAATTCAATCCAAAAATATATTTGGTAATTTTGCACGTAGGTTCTATCCAGGGATATTAATAAATGAATTAGTTGTTTTACAGATTTCTATTGATTCTAACGAGTTATTTCAATCAGTACCTTCTTGGATGAATTATAGATCACTTTTTCTATATATATGTTTGCTCGTTTGCTAATTTACCGAGTCCCATCAGGCGGCGTGGTAGCCATTTATTATGTTTTGCTTCCTCCTACTGTGTCCTTGCCGGGAGAGATGGTGGTGGAGGCGACCGTGCGCACGTGATGCAAAATCATTCTTAGGGCCGCCGCGAATCGTCGCGATCGGGGCGCCGCCACGGCCCGGACAAGATCGCCATTGCGCCGCCAAAATGTGAGATCGATCATCGCCTAGAGCGCCACCGCGTTGTCGGGACGCCCCTGTTACGTCTCCATCCCGTCCACTGCGCCTTTAAAATCGACTATTCCATTAGCCCTAGCTCGGGATGGGCATTCGGTTTAAACCGACAATTCAGTTCGGTTATTTTGGTTCTTGAAAAGTTCGGTTTTCCAACCATGAAGCACCGATCGGTTTTCTCCCAAGGTAGAAACCCGGCAGGTTCGGTTTCGCTTATTTGTTCAGTTCTTCAGTTTAAACCAAACCCGACCGAAAAGCGGAGAAGAAAAAAAAAAAAACATAGTCCGCCGTCCTCACCGGCTCCTTTATGCGTGCGTCGTGCCGCACCGGTCCACATCGTGGCCTCGCGCGCCGCCCGCAACGCCCCCCATGTGCTTGCACAATCCACCGCTACCGGGCCGTCGGGGCCTTGTGACCGTCTTGGAACCATTGCACAA
The DNA here is from genome assembly GCA_015847255.1 of Hyparrhenia diplandra. Taxonomy (NCBI): domain Eukaryota; kingdom Viridiplantae; phylum Streptophyta; class Magnoliopsida; order Poales; family Poaceae; genus Hyparrhenia; species Hyparrhenia diplandra. The sequence continues at coordinate 551,839 of JADLZK010004008.1, read as the reverse complement.
AGTGGCACCTTAAATTTTTTTGAATGCTATGAAGGTGTGTTTCCTTTTTTTTTACCATTTAGCTACAATATTTTTTTTCTCGTTCCACAATGCCCATTGTTTTCTTTGTTGATAATAATTTGGTTTCTCTGTTTTTGTCCAGAGAACAAAGATCTTGGTGCGTATAATGAACTTATTGGTCAATTTGGTGTTGGGTTCTATTATGCTTTCCTTGTTGCGAAAGGGTATGGAATTTTCTTCTATGATATAGCTCAGCTGATTAACCCGAATTACTTTCCAAAATCTACCTATTATTTCAGAAATTTTTATATTTGCCATTCATGTAATCTATATTGTATATTTTTTTCTAGCCATTGTTCATGCAAAAGAAGAACCTTTCACCAATTTTGAAGAGGAAGGAATGTCATAATTTCTTTGGAAATAACATTGGTTCCTTTGTAATATCATATTATGTGAAATAACATTGGTTTCTTTTGTATTATTATATTATGTGATCTGATCGATGATTGCTTTTTTTTTTGAAAAAAATCACCAAATCATCTACACTGTTTGGTTGTTTGATTTGTGTCTAAATTTCACCGTAAGCGTTAGCACGGGCAATATACTAGTCTGAGAAGGAAGGCAACACAGTGGGCAAAGGTGTCCAATGTTTTAAATGTCAGGGCTGGGGTCATAAAATGCAAGATTGTCTAAATAGACGCTCTCTTGTTGTGAATGATGAAGCTGTTGAAGATGATAATTCTGCACCAATTATTTTTGATGAGGATCCATTAGAGAAAGGCATAACCATAAGTGCTGAAAAAGGTGAACTTCTCATGACACATCATGTTCTGAATATTGCTCCACTGTTGGAGGATGATTGGTGTCGTAAGTGTATTTTTCATACACGTTGCATAGCCCATGGTACGATATGTGATGTTATCATTGATGGTGGAAGTAGTGCGAACGTGGTGTCTCAAGCTATGGTGGAAAAGCTGGCACTTGTGACCATAGATCATCCTAATCCATATAATTTAGTTTGGCTTAAGAATTCACACAAAGTGAATGTGTACAAGCAGTGTCTTGTGCAGTTTACTATCGGAGACATCTACTATGACAAGGTGCTTTGTGATGTGATACCCATGGATGTGTTTCACCTAATTTTGGGAAGACCTTGGCAGTATGATCGGCACACTATGCATGATGGGAAGCACAACACATATACCTTTGAGAAGGACGGTAAAACTATTACATTGACTCCTATCAATCTGAACTCGAGGGCGAGTTCTTTTTCAACAGGGGGAGGATGATAAGGCCAAGTGAAGCATGCAGAATGACTCCTATATTTCATGGCTTGCTGCTATTAATAATCATGGTTTCAGCATTCATATGCTACATCATTGGAAAGATATGTGAGTCTAGTTTCCAATGCAACAAACCGTACATCTTTTTGGGCTTCCAAGCTAGGAGTTATGGCTATTTTAGTGGAGGCTGCACAGACTGGTGGTGGCTGCGCGAGAATAAAGAAAACTCTTCAGTTTTTCCACTAAGATGATATTCCACTTACTTTTATTTATGCTTATGTTTACACCCAACTAGGAGGGATGTTCCTAGTATAAATAAACAATGTAATCCATCCTTTGAGAGGAGATGAATTGATAGGACGCCTAACTCGATTAGGCAGACGCCATAGCAGTCAGGTCGTGGCGTCCACGACACCCAGACCCTCTAGTACGCCTTGTCGCCTAGGCGACGACTAGGTGATGCCCCAAAAAAGTGCCTTCAACATTGTTCTCAGAGGTTAATTTTCATGTTTCCATAATCAAAGGACTTTGCTATTTCAAAATTTGTCTAGTTAATCATGTCCTATTTTCTAGTTGCCAGTAAAATGACTACTTGCGTTGAACAGATCAAAATAGTCATAAGGAAACTTGTTTATCAAAATAGCATTTGTGTGGTCGTACTACATTGTCGCCTGCCCAGAGGGGCTTTACATTTGAACACACATTGTTGTTTGAAGACACTGATAAAGTGGGCTTAAGTGGGCTTCAGTTTTTCTGACTAATGATTCATATAGAGTCATCATGAGTTTGTAAGGCAAATCAGAAATAACGGAATATGCATTTGATGAACACAATGTAACAAGCTTATGTGATTAGCTGCTTTTTTTTACAGGGAGAAAACAGAGACATCTTTTGGACTTCTTCGTCAATTAAATTAGTAGCCCTCTTACCTGTTTCAAAGATATGACCAACAAAGAAAACAGAGACATGTTAGAATGCAGCTACTATTTCAGTGCTTTTGCAAATTCTGTTTTAGTGCTTTGAAACATACATCTACAAAATAGGAACAGCCATGAAAAATGGCAAACAACGGATTGGAGTGGACGACCTGTATATGTTCAATATGGTTGTGCAGTGTACTTCTTATTTAAGAAAAGGCAGCTCATGAGTCTGACCTCCTGATAAGAATTCAAGTTTGGTTTGAAGATAGTGCATCACTGCATCTGTCTATTGTCGGCAATGCTCGAGCGTAATCTATGCCATTGAAATGAAATATCATTTGTCTTGCATTGTTTACCAGTAAAGTAATGAATGTGTACCAGGTTGCTTTTCTCTAAAGTCAAATCTAACAGAACGTATTAGTTAATAAACTTTTTGTGTTAATCAAATTAATTGTCCTCCTAACTATTTCAAAAATAAGACCAACAAAAAGGAAAATAGAGACGGAGACAGTCACTCTAGTTAGAGTGCAACTAGTATTTCAGCGTTTTGCAACACATTGCTACACACTTGAGAAACGCTAGTAGATATGAGTATAGTTCATGGTCACAGCCTCACAGGTTAGGTAATAGAGGCCTTTCTGAAACAATTGGCTAGCACTGCACATGGAACAAGAGCTAGCACTGCACCCGCCGTCACCGCCGGTATGTCATCGGCGTCGCCCGTCCACGAACGCGCTGCAGCTGCTCACTACGGGCGAGATGTTCGCGGCACTCGCCGTCGTCGGTCGTCGCCAAAGTCCGTGGTGACCACGCTGGGTGGGCGTGGCCACAGCGGGCACCAGCATGGCCAGGGGCAGCAGGTCGTAGCCGTGTCGGTGGCGCTGGCGGTGGTGGACAATCCACGTCGTCGGTGATCGACACACCGACTCCTCCCCGTATGTTCTGTTGCACCACCAGCTGTCTGGTGGGGGTGGCGGCGGTGACGGTGGTGGCGGCGGGCGGGGACGGCCACCACGGTTAGGGGAACGGCGGCCAGCGCCAGCCATATGCTGGCCGTGCGCCGGCGCCTTCTTCTGGCCGCGAGTTCTGCGGGTCCCTCTCGCAGTGACCGCCCGACACAGCTAGGGCGAGCAAGATGAACCTTAGGGCGACATTGTGTTTGATTTTCTCCAATATCTCACTCACAGGCTATACCTATAGACCATGCATGGAACCATCTCAATTATCCCACTAAATTACTATTGGCAGGCTATACACCTATCAGCCATGTATGAGACATAGACGATATACTAGTAGTCTTCGATATTTATAGCTCTCGACCTCATTCTCATTGGTGGACATGATTCATGGTTGGTGCTCAGGGAGATGTGTTTTGGTAACCGTTACCGTTCCAAATAACTCACATACAAAATATTTTTATTCAAGTCATCTAAGAAACGTTGCATGCAAATCAGTACTTGCTAGTGTTAATTAAGTTAGATGGGGCAGCATTTATGCATGATCAGTGCTTGCTACTGTTAAATTGGATGGGGCAGCAGCATGCATATGGTCAGTGTGCTTGCTAGTACATGTTAAATTGGATGGGGGCATCATCCATGATCAGTGATTTCTAGTATTGAAATGCATGGGAAAGCATCATGATGGCATGAATGGATGTAGCTTATCGTTCAACCTCTCAGGTGTTATTGGTCGTGTTTTACAGAATGTATAATATATGATAAAAGTTAAAGCTACGATATATTTAAATCTAAATTTGTTTGTGCTTTCTATCGAGATAAAAAAAATTATCAAATTGTATTTTAAAACGATACAGGATGAGGACATTGTCATATTATTATTATCAACATTAACTTATATTATGGATGTCATGGTCATTATAAAATAAATTATTTTTTCCCAATCAAACTCTAAATTATTCTCACTTTTTATATGTCTTGTTACATACCTAGATATATATGCATTTTATAAAAAAACATAAATAGATATGTGTAGGATAATTCATTGTTTTCCATAAATGTTTAATATAGTTATCTCTCCCGTTGCAACACACAGATATTTTTTTGCTAGTAAATAAAAAAGAATACAAAACTCAAGAAAGCATAGAGCTCATTAGGCCTCAACATTACATGTGGAACACATTTCGTCAGTAACAACCAATTTCCGAATTTAAAGACACAAGCATCATGTTGACAGTCTATCGAAAGCAAACATAAAGAAGCCAAATTTCGTGCTGTTGAATTGATATCTCTTAGTTCAAACACAACTGTAGATATTGCACCTTTCTGGTGGCGTAAATATATTGATCGCAACACAATGCAAGGTCACTAGTACAAAAAAATCTTTTACAAAGGCGTTCTATTTCATTAATCGTGGTGGTTTTTGAGAAAACCGCCACGGTTAATGCCCCAATAAACCAAACCATGGCGGTTTTCTACATTAACCGTGGTGGTTTTTATAACCGGCACAGTAAATCAATTAACCATGGTGATTTTTATAAAAAAAAAACTGCCATGGTAAATAAGACCCAAAAACCCAACAAACTGTAGATAGCAAAGACCATCTAAGCCCATCTCAACCTGATAGTATTGTGCTCGTATATAAACTGGCACTAGGGTTTCACTCTCACACCTCTCTCCCTCCCTCTCCCACTCCTTCAGCTGCCCCCAAACAACAAATTCATGGTCCAGGTGACCAAGCACTCCCTCTATTAGCTCGATGTTTTGGTCCTCCCTCCCTCGTCACTTGTCCTCCCACCCTCCCCAAAGCAAAACAGCCGGGCGCGGTCTAGGCAACCCAACGCACGCATTTGACGAGGAGGCTCGGCATGCGGGATTGGCAGCCGGCAGCGTGAACGCGGCAGGGGTTTGGTGGCGGGAGCACGTGGCATGTGGCAGCCAGCGGCGTGAGCTTATTGGTGGCGGCGGCGGCACCGAAATCCTAACGGGTCCGGCAACCCACATCTAGGCCCGTTAGGGTTTCAGATTGGATTTTTATTATTATTTTTTTATTTATTAACCATGGCCGTTATTTGGGGTCCTAAAACCGCCACGGTTAATCCTTCTATTTACTGTGACCTTAGCATGGTGGTGGTTCCAAAAACCGCTACCGAAAATCAAAAAATAACCGTCACGCAAAATAAAAATCTATAGTAGTGGGCTTTACCAGCACATAGTAATTATTATAATTTTTACTGTATTAATTTATTTATTTTGTGAAAGGGGAAACTGTATTAAAAGAGCCAATTAATGGTACATAAGAGTATAAGAGTATAAGACCATATCACATACTGAAGCAGGGCGGATCAAAGATTTGGTTGCGTGGCCAAACTGTCGCAAGCCACAGAACCTGGGAGGTCTGGGAATCAAAGATTTGGGAACTCAAAACATTTGTCTACTGCTCAAGCTCCTACACAAGCTACACTCACCGGATCTCTCAGCCTGGGTACAATGGGTTCAAGGGAGAGCTTCAACATGCACGCGCAAAGGGACATCCACAGAGAGCACTGGGAAACACCGAGGCACTGGGAAACATTGCTAGCTCTTGACATTCATCTGAATATCCCTTTCCCATGGAAATTCTATGTTTTTTTATGTATTGGTCATATTAGTTTGTTACCTGTTCAGTGAATTGAGTAGAAACAGCTTGCATGATGTTGTCCAGCACAAGTAATTCAAGTGTTTCTTTGTCCCTGTTGGTCTGCATTTGCTTGAGATGCATGCTTGTTTTCGTCCTGCTGTAATATGTTCTTTGCTCTATCTAGTAAAACCATTCTTTGTTTAGTTGTTTATACTGTATAGTATCCAGTGCCCGAGGGTCTTCCCTGTTGAGGATAAGTAACACTTGAGATGCATGAACTATATTTTTTTTTTTTTCAGTATTTCCATTTACCAAATCTGCGAGTTATACATAAGTTTACTTGAGCCCCCTGTGTTACGTCTTTGTTAAATAAATTGCCTGCAGCTAGTATTATATATCATGTTTCATTCATGCAATGTGGATGATTGTTGCCTAGTGTGATGATTGTTGCCTCTTATGACTCTTTCCCTGGTAGCAACATAGTTACATAGTGTGATGATTGTTGCCTGCTGGTTTTTTGCCTCATAAATAATAGTGTGTGACCCTGTGGACAGTGATATCCTATTAGATGAATGCTACTAGTTGTACTAGGCCATCTCATGTGCATGGGTCCATCAATCAAATTCAGTCAGCAGCCATGTGTGGCATGGTTGCTGTAAACAGCTTCCCTCTGAACCCTAGTCGAAAAGCATGCAGTAGCACTACTGGATGTTCACAGCAAGCATGCAGTAGCTAGCAGTTAACCAATAATTAGGTGATTGTTAACTGGAACAAGTGATGTTTCTTATCTGTGCATGTTAGGGCTTGTTTTTTTTTTTTTTCTCCTTGTAGTCTTACAATTTCAATCTAATAGCAGCTGCTGATTTAAATATGCTGCAGTCACTTCTTCTATATGTTAGAAAGTTAGCAAAGTTGCAGGAAAAGAAATTCACTAATCAGTTGAGCTTGCTGGTTAGCATTTTTACAGTGATGGGTTACACTGTTAGATTCAATTTTTAGATATGTTTTGTGGACGGAACAGAGACCTGTTTTTGTGATGTTAGTACTTAAGATAACTGCAGCTAGTGTTAGATCACAGAAAAGAACCATCACTGCCATGGTTAATGAACTTGTGGCAAAATTTGATTGCATCATTCTTCTGAATCAGTTTGATAAGGCAGAGAAACCCTCTGTTCTTTCAGTTTGATATGACAGGGATAGAGATTGTGAAGGCACTGATTAGTTTCTTAAATAATCAAAGCTTTTAAAGTGAAATATTGATTTAATTATGCTTTGGTTGACTACATTGTGAGTCATGTTTGTTGAATTATTCAGTAATTTGTAAGAAAACTTGTTGTCATTTTTAGGGAGGAGGCAATGATCAAGAAACATTGGATTGGACAAAGTGCCTGGACACTTGAGTAGGCAGAAACAAGTTATCTACTAGTTTAAATTATGCTTCAAATTTGTACATTTTGTGATGGTTTGTGTAAGAAAAGATTATAATTTCATGAGTGGATCATGACAACATTTTGGTGCACCTTTTTTGTTACTTTTGGCACTAGCTAGCATGCCCTTTATTTGTGGCTGCACATTACCTGTGGTACTCATGTATTGATGCTGCCAATTATCTGGACATGTATGAGAGCATGATGAATTTGTGCATGTTCTACGGGCTAACATGCTCCTCATTCTGCCATTGTCGTTGGAGTCTCTAGAAGATGACAGATTTCCTTTCATTTGATATTATTGTATTATATAACCGGCATCTTTTGTCAGCTAGCATTGTAATAATCAAGGATTTGTATTGTATCTCAAATGCATGCATTATATATATCTGCCAAACAGGAGGAATGCATATGCATCCCCTGTTGGCTTGTATCCATATATGGCTAGCACAAATTAAAGTAAATGGCATGTGGTACAAGAATCTGTTTTATTGATGATATATATATGGACGATGAAACTAGCCGACCAGGTGCAGTGACCGACCATCAGAGGCCGAGCTCCTTGATGGCAAGAGCTCAGGCACCCACCTCCGACTCCAAGGACAAGGAAGATGAACCTTGGCGACATTGTGTTTGTTTTTCTCCAATATCTCACTCACAGGCTATACCTATCGACCATGCATGGAACCATCTCAAATATCCCACTAAATTACTATTGGCAGGCTATACACCTATCAACCATGTATGAGACATAGACGATATACTAGTAGTCACAACAGGAAAGCGGTGGCTTTGCCGAAAAGTGCGCGAACGCACTAGGCAAAGACAGTTTTGCACTCGGCAAAGGCTTTGCCGACTGCCAAACTCGGGCGAACGCCACTGGCAAAGATTGACTCGACAAACGAGTCTTTGCCGGTGCCAAAACTGGCGATTGGCGAAGGGTTCGCCGAAAGTGCCATTTCAGATTCGGGCGAACCCGGCGTCGTCAATCGTTAAATATGGAAAGGCTCTTTGCCGAGTGCCGAGCGTCCCGGCACTCCTCGCAAAAGATTTGTTTTTTTTGAAACTTTGCCGAGTGCCGTATCCCAAAGACTCGGCAAAGTAATTATTTTATTTAAAACCAAAATGCACTTTGCCGAGTCTTCGTGCAGCGGCACTCGGCAAAGTTATGGTCATTTTGCCGAGTGCCATCTCACTTTCGGCAAATCGCCATTCCAAATGCGGGGTACCCGCTTTGCCGAGTGCCGACTTCGGCAAAGGCTGAAATTTATTTTTTTTTTGTTTCCATTGATTCACAACCTCCATCAACACATACATATACCATAAGCATTCATATATATATCATAGACCACATATATCACCAATTCACATATATAATCCACATATTTCACAAATCCACATATATAATCCACATATTTCACAAATTCACACATATAGTCCAACATCCAAACGAAATTAAACATGTCCAACATCCAAACGAAATGTAACATGTCCAACATCGAAACTAGATCCATCACAAAGTGCAACATGTCCAACATCGAAAAATAAATCCATCACCACCACCTCAACTTCACAGCCGAACCGTGGCCTCCACGGTGCGAAGAGCCCTCACCTTGCCCCGGATACCACCCGTCTTTGCGGGCGCCGATTGGAACGTCCACCCGCCCCGTGGAGGGGCGTGTGGAAGCCGTAGTGTGGGCTGGCTGCGCGCCGGGAGGAGGAACGCCACCGCCACGTGTCCGTGGAGTCGGGCCGACCGGATAGGGTTTGGATGGGGTGGAGAAGGGTCACCGGAGGAGTCGGGTTCGAACCCGCCGACCGTGGCTGCACAAAAGAAGAGGCGATCTCATTAGTACTGCAGGTGAGCCGCCAAAGCCAAATAAATAAACAACAACATATACTCACCGATGCATGCGGGGAGGAGGAATGGGAAAGCGGTGGTGGAGCGGAGAGCGAGGGAGGCAACGGAGGCGAGGGGTCACACCGGGGATCCGGAGGCCACGGAAGTAGCTCGCCACGTCTACAGGGTGGGCGCATGCCGTATTCTTTGACTGCCTCCAACTCCCGCCGATGGGCCTCGCTGCCGCTGCCCCGGCCTCAAATCGTCTTGCCTGGCCGCTGCGGCCTCCAACTCGCCATCGGGGCCTGCAATATTACAACCGTAACATTGAAACAATGCATAGGTAGCGGACATGTGTAAAACCGAACGAGCGACCCGATGAAACTGAAGTTACACGAAAGTCTGCATCATCTGGCGTGGAGCTCTGGCTGCCGAGGTGCTATGGGGATGTCGGTGGAGGTCGTGCTCCCTTGAAGCGGCACGCTCAACTTGTCAACGAGGACGGGTTGATCGCGGCCACCATCCGTTAACCGCCGTGTTGCTTCCTCCTCCCAACCTCATCACCAGTGTCGTGTCCAAGGGCGCGGTGGTCGGATCGGTCGTCCCCATAGCGGCGCTTGGCCGCCTTGGCGTCTTGGGTAAGCTTGGGGTAGACCCGGCATTGGTGTGCGCCTCGGGCCCCTTCGCGGGTCGTGAGACGTTGGCCGGTCGTCGCTCCGCCAGCCGCGGAGTCAAGGCCCACCCCCGCCGCACTGTCGACCTGGCTGGTTTTCATGCGAAGCTGATTGCGAGGAGAACACAGAGATGGTTAGAAGTGAAGAGATTTGAGCGCTTGAATAAAAAAAATCAACGAATCGTACCCATCTATCCATATACCTTTGGGAGGGGCACGCTCCCTTGGTGGTGGTGTGGAGCGCCTTGCATCTCAAGCGACATCTCGGCCGGAGTCTCTTGGTCTCGTGACGCGTCGTCAAAGAGCCACTTGTCCACAATGGCCTCCCGGCCGGTCCTTGTACTTGCTGCACCACTCGGTTCATCCGCATGACATAGCGGAGGGATTAATGGAAGTGCGCTTATTTTCATTAAAGGAATCTGAATAAATGCGTTCTACTTAACACGGATGTGCTTGGTCCCCTGGTGAGGTCGGTCTCCCTCTGGAGCATCATCTCCCTTGCTTCGTTCTTCCTCACCACCTTGCCAAGCACGTCGGCGTTGAAGGAGGTGACGACAAAACACGCGCCTCGTGGTACAGGTCCTTGAGTCGGTCTCGGCCGACCTTGTCCTGCACTCTAGCGACCACCCTCCTCTGCCCGCCTCAAGACGTGAAGTAGTTACGCATACGTAAAAACATGTATCATTCAATTATTTAAGAAACATAGTATTTAAACGACGTGAAGTAATCCCGCATACGCACTCACCCAAAAGTCCGTCTTGATCTTCCCGGCAAGGGCGCCCTCCACTCCACGCGCCGCACGTGGTCCCACGTCCCGGGAACCTCCCTCGCTAGTCCGGCGGTCACCGGGCCGGGGTAGTTCTCTTTAATCGGCCCGGGCTCGGATGCCATTGATATGGCGCGAATCGCCCCCTCCGCTTACAATCAACCGGTTACTACTACGAGCCATTAAGACAAATTGTTAGTCCGAAGTTTGATTTGCAACATGTCATATGAACAAGTAGTGAAAATATCAATGGCTGCTTACTTGTCACCGTTGGGTCGAATCACCCGGGCGGCGGGGAAAGGGATCAGCCACAATGGGAGGCTCGAGGCCCCGCAATGGGTAGACCTGGCGGCACTTTCGAGGAGGGCGTCTCGGCAGTGTCTCTTGACACGGTCCGAGTCTCGGCGGTGTGGCTTTGACGAGGGCCCCGCTGGCCCGGACGATGGCCCAGGCTGGGGTCGACGGCGACACAAACTCAAGCCTCCTCGTGGGCCGAGGCGGCGTCGGCCACGCCTCGGCGTCTCCACCGCCGGGTCTTTCTCGTCGGCCTCCTCCTCGTCGGCGTGGGGGAGAGGGTGAGGGGGGTCTCGCGTGAAATGGGATCGGACCCCTGTCGACGTTGCCGCCTTCCGCTGGCATTTTGTCGAGTCCTGCAAAAACAAATAGTAAACCAATTAGTATTGCAAAATGAACGAAATATAATTGAAAGGTAACAATAATAACAAAATAGTATTACATGATTTAGAAATTATCTCCCCAGAATGCCTAAGGCTGGCATGTAGTCATCACTATCGCTACCACTATTGTAATCATCAATGTCACCATCCTCATCATCTCGTATCGCCCTCGGCATGTGCATCACCCTCCACGACTCCTTCGCGCACCGGCCTCCATCGTTCAAGAATTTGCGGGTCCTTAGCATCCTCGCACCTCATCACCCTCGTCCTCATCGATGGCGTTGTCTACTTCCATGCCCATCAGCGAAAAGAATGTCTATCTCCAAACGTCCTTCTAGCCCCTCGGGTTGATAGAACTCTTGAGTGTTTGGGTCGATTGTAATCATCATCGTTCGAACGGGCGCTTTTAGATGCGGCGATACTGCCGCACAAGGTACCAACCCGCAAGGTCCTCGTGGTGTTTTTAGCACGCCCATGGGAGGTAATAAACTTGTGTGGCGTGTATATTAGCCACAATATAGACATCCTCTCCTCCATATACGAATCTGTCAATTTTCGACTTGCCCAATCGTAGGGTCCACTTTCGTGTCATCGGGATCGAACCAATGGCATTTGAATACCACTAGCTTGAGCTCTTTAGGACCCCCGGTTGAGCTCATATATTTCTTCGACTATGCCGTAATAGTCCTTCTTATCCAAGCCGGGTGTCACGAACTCCGGTGCACGTTGTTTTCTTGGTTGGGCCGACTCTCCTCGTAGCTTCGTGCGGCGATAGCCATTCACATCATAAACGGTGAGCGAGTTGACCCTACGGGGAAGCCACTTGCACCTGTTTTAAATCTTCGCACATTTCGGCATCCGTGCGGGCCTGGAAGGTGAGGCCACGTAGATCGTTACATTATATGTTACTAGGACCAAAGTGGAATATCAAAGTCGGAACGAGGTTAGTTGGATGGTACCTTTGAGCGTAACCGGGAAATAAAATCGGGCTGCCCATTTTTTAGAAGATTGTCTTCTTGTTGCAAGGTAGGAGCCTCATTCCCTCTCCGGTGTTGACCAATAAATTCCCTGAAAAACAAGGCCGGAGGTTTAGGGTCGATAGGTGGAGGATAGTGACGGCGTATGGAACAAGCTCATTGAGAACTTTACTTGTTGATAAGGAGCGGTTTCATCAAGGTTCAACAACACATAGAGCATGATAGTGCGCCACTCATCAAAGGACAAGTGCTTGTGGGTAGGCTGCGCTTCCTCTTCCGACTTGCCCTCCGAAAAAGATCGAGGTTCGATGAACTCTCGTCGGCGTTGTAACGAGGGGTAGGATTGTGGACGCCGGGAAGTTTCTCGGTATAGTAATGCTTTGTGTGAAGGTCGACACCTCCTCCGAATGTATGCCTCCGCCACGGAAGGCTCAATTCTGGCTTTATTCCTACATTTTCTCCGGCAGTACCTTGAGAGCCCTCTCGATTGGATTGCACCAACGGAACTGCACGGGCCCCCCAACCGTGCCTCTCGTGGGCGAGTGCAAAATCAGGTGCTGCATCGGCGAGAAGAAGCCGGTGGAAATATCATCTCCAACTTGCGGATCAACACAGTGCGGCAGCTCCAGATCGGCAATCGCATCCCGAGATAACTCCTTAACACAAAGCCGGGCGGAAGAAAAAGCTCAACTCTGCCAGGGCGGCGCCATTAATCGGCTCGGGGAGGTATCCCCGAGTCATCGCAGAAGGATCCGCTCAATCCATATGTGGAAGTCATGACTCTTCATCCCTAAGACTTTCATAGTGCGCAAGTTCACTCCCCTACCGGGTTTCGCGCATACCCATCGGGGAACGATAACGTCTTCATCCACCGTAGCACTTCCTTCCTATCGGCCCTTTTGATGATGTAGTCGGCGGGCCCTTTTTCCATCTCCTCCCGGGGCTAGGGGTCTCTATCACTAGCTTTGGTCTATCGCCACAAAGATCTCTATGTCAAGTCTAGCCTTAACATTGTCCTTTGACTTCTTAAGGTCCATGGTTGTTGCGAAGAGTGCCTCGTAGATATTCTTTTTACGTGTGCATTACATCGATGTTGTGTGGAAGAAGAAGATCCTTGTAGTAGGGGAGATTAGTCAAGCCCGATATATAAGTCCACATGTGTGTGGTACCATATCCATCAAAACCACCTTTCTTTTCATCGATTTTGAGACCCGCTAGCTCGGCAAGGACCTCTTCAATGGTCATAAACTTTGGGATGGGATCGGTGACTTCAACACCTTTAGTGAAGTGCTTTTTGTCTAGTCTCGAATTCATGGTCCTCGGGCAGGAATTGACGATGTTTGTCAAACGAAGAATACTTGCCACCCTTGAGAAGCCGGGTGAATCGCCACATTTGCCTTTGCATGTTGGGCAAGGGAACCTCCCATGAACACACCATGCGCTGAATATGCCATAAGCCGAAGTCATGCATTGAATATAGGTACCACACATGCATTGTAAAGTTTGTCTTTGTAGCTCTCGGCCGCACGCCGTCGGTACCCCATTTTGCCAAGCATCTTGCAATTCATCCCACACCGGCTGCATGAACACACCCATATTGTTGCCCGGTGCCCGGGTTATTATCGGCGTCAAGAAACGGTGCTTGAGCTCAAACATGACACCAGGGGGAAGATTGAGAGGGATCACGAACACGGGCCAACAAGTGTACGGGGGCCAGGTTGACCGTGCGGGTTGAACCCATTCATTGCGAACGCTTCGCTGCATATTTCGAGCCTCCATAGCTTTTTCAGATGCATATTATCGAAGTGCTTCCATGCATCACCATCCGATGGGTGTACCAACTTCTCGGGACTGTATCTTTTGCCCTTCTTGTGCCATGTCATTTGTTTCACGGACTCCTCCGTCATGTACAGCCGTTGGAGCCTCGATGCGAAAGGAAGGTGTCGTGAGGACCATCTCGGGGATCTTGGACTGTTTCTTCCCGCCATCACTACATTCTACCTCCACAAACCTACGGGCTTTGCACTTTGGGCAAAGGCGTTGCTTCCTTGAGATCTCCCCTAAATAGGGCGCACCCCTTTGGACAAGCATGGTACGACTCATACGGCATCTTGAGTCCACGAAGAAGTCTCTACGTGACTCGTGCGTGTTCTTCGCGGGGCGTGACCCTCGGAAGCGGTTTGCCAATAACGACAACGGGTGTCGAAGCCGTCTCGACTAATGCTCAATTGCGACTTCAACGCTATAAGGCGTGAAATGGCATCCACTTCATAACCATTGTCTTCTCGTGAAGGGGCTGCTGTGTGCGCCTCCATCATCTCGTAGAACGCCTTTGCGGTTTCCTCGGGTTCCTCCTCCAATCCTCCATTGAACGTGCATCGTGAAAGTCTGCCATCATGTACGCCATCCCGGCATCTTGATCATACTCCTCGAGGGGGGCCTCACCCACGTCCTCTCTAATACGATCGACTTCACCGTGGAAGATCCAAATGCTATAGTTTGGGACGAATCCGTTGTTGTAAATATGTCGCCCATTTCAACCTTTCGTTGTTTTTTCTTGTTCTTACATTTGGTACGGGGACACGGCATCGAGCAGACCCTTTAGCGGTGGGCCAAATGCATGCTCCGGAAAAAGCATCGGTCCCCCTAACCCATTCAAGGCTCTTACTTGCGAAGCCCGTGTACATCCACTCACGGTTATCCATCCTCTGTCATACGCCCATGTCAGCGAGCCACATAAGCAGCAATTGCATCTACACGGCGTTCCTACCATCTAATAGGTGAGTGATAGGTCCTAATCCCACCCGGGATGCGTGAGACAAGGTTAGCATCCATGCTCGAGGTCCCTTCGAGCCGGATTTTTCGGCGGACACCTCCCGTTGTTCTCCCTCCGATACACGTCCCGGCGGGGAGAGTGTGTATCCGGAGAACAACGGGGGTGCTGCGAAAAATCCGGCTCGGACGGGACCTGAGCATGGATGCTAACCTTGTCTACGCATCCACGGGCTGTCCAAAAAATGGACAATCCGGGAAGCATAATCTGGTCGCAGATATGCGCGAGATGCGCATACCAACGCTGTATCTCTTTCGGACGGAGACGCCCTAACCGGGTCGCGCTATGTAAGACAACTACAAGGACGGGGCGGAGGAGGTGATTCATACCTCTGGGGTCGGTGGAGACGCGGTGCAGCAAGACCCGCCGCGAGGGCGGCCGGGGTCGCCCGAGTCCCTCCCACAGGTCCTCCTACAAAACAAGGCCAAAAATAGTTAGTGTCGACTCAAAATTTCGGCACACCTCCCCCGCACGGGCGTTCCCAAAACCTGCAAAAACATGGCACGAAGGCCAACAACCACATGCATATACCGAGAATGGGCACGAGGCCACCAACCACCAATATGGGCAATGAAGGCCACCAACCACATACATATACAATTACTACTAACCCTACAACTACTATTGACAACTACTTAACTACTAACACTAGTAATACAAATAGATACTTAACTACTTACTAACTACTACTACTAACTCTACAACTAACACTACTAACTACTAGTACTAACAACTACTAACCACTACTAGAAGGGTAGGGCTTACCTTAACCGCGAGAACGGGAAGAGCAACGTTGAGTGACGGCGGCGTGGATCACCACCGAAGAAAGACGAAGAACGGCGGCCGGTCCTCCTCCCCTTCCTCTTCTTCCTCCTCTCCTTCCTCTTCTTCCCTCCTTCCTCTTCTTCCCTTCCCTTCCTCCCTCCTCTTCCTCTTCTTCCCTTCCCTTCCTCCCTCCTCCTCTTCTTCCCTTCCCTTCCCTTCCCTTCCTCTTCCCTTCCCTTCCTCCCCAACTCTTCTTCTTCCCTTCCTCACTCTCCCGAATGGGACTTTCCAGGGGCGGGGGGCGGGCGAGGCCGGGCCGCGGCCGCGCATCGGCGGCGCGGCGGCTCCGGCGGCGGCCCCGGCGGATCCAGCCAAAGGCCGGCGGCCCGGCGGGCGGCGACGGCGGGGCGGCGGACTACGGCCGGCGGCGGGCGGCTCCGGCGGCCCGGGCGGGCCGATCCGCCGGGAGGGGTCCGGCGGCCGGATCCAACGAGGGAGAGCGGCGGCGGCGCGCGGCGAGGCGGCGGCGCGGCGGCGGCGGTTTTCGAGGGGCGGGGGGGAAGCGTGGTGAAGGAGAGAAGGAGAATGGAGAAGGAACGGGCCCTCGACAGAATATTTAAGTGTCTTTGCCGAGTGCCGGGAAAACGGCACTCGCAAAGGTCCTATTTTATTATTTTAAATATTTAGCGTCTTTGCAGTGCCGGAAAATGGCACTCGGTAAAGGTCCCTGTTTTTTATTTTAAAAACACACTTTGCCGAGTGCCACGCGTCCGGGCACTCGGCAAAAGCACATCTTTTTGCGAGTGTCCTTCACGGCACCGGCAAACCATTAATTTTTTGATTTTTGTCCCATATTTTTTTTGTGGCATTAGTAAAGTACTTACATCTCATCTTCACAATTTGGGACAATTTTAAGTTGTTTTGCTATATTTTATGAATTATTTCTATTTTCTTGCATTTTTCTTGGCGACTCCAAATTTGAGCTAGCAGTACATGAAATAATGGACTGTAGTCATTCAAAAAATGTTATTCACGATGTTTGGCGTATGTTTAGGCTCAATCAGGGGACTCGCATCAAATTTCGAACATTTATGTGCTTAGGAACATGGCGAGTCACGTCTTGGAAAAGGTGTTTTTAAAATCTATAAAATCCAAACGAAGTTTAAAAATCACGAAACTTGGCGTGGTGTCTTGTCATCTCATGGGGGAGGCTGTGAAAAAAAATTTGAAAAAGTTTTGAGCAAGTTGTGACGTCGGAGATGTCGGGTTTTAGCCATCCGACGCGTCACAACTTGCTCGAAACTTTTCAAATTTTTTTCACAGCCTCCCCATGAGATGACAAGACACCACGCCAAGTTTCGCGATTTTTAAACTTCGCTTTGATTTTATAGATTTTAAAAACACCTTTTCTCAAGACGTGACTCGGCCATGTTCCGGCACATAAATGTTCGAAATTTCATGCGAGTCCCCGATTGAGCCTAAACATACGCCAAACATCGTGAATAACATTTTTTTGAATGACCACAGTCCATTATTTCATGTACCGCAGCTCAAATTTGGAGTCGTCAAGAAAATGCAAGAAAATAGAAATAATTCATAAAATATAGCAAAACAACTTGAAATTGTCCCAAATTGTGAAGATGAGATGTAAGTACTTTACTAATGTCACACAAAAAATATGGGACTAAAAATCAAAAAAATTAATGGTTTGCCGAAAGTGCCGTGAAGGACACTCTAAGAAAGACCCTATTTGCCGAAAGTGTATATAGACTGCACTCGCAAACCGACCCAGTGTTTGCCGAAAGTGTCTAACGGTGGACACTCGGCAAAAGTGACGGAGAACGTGGGCCGTTTCCTCTGTTAACCTTTGCCGAAAGTGTAATATTTTGCCGACCGCCATGCACTCGGCAAATATATAGTTTTCGAGTGCTATACTTTCGCCGACTGCCGGACACTTTCGGCAAAATGGTCTTTGTCGAGTGCTTAGTTTGGCACTTTCGGCAAAGACTCTCTTTGCCGAGTGCCCGACTTTTTGCCACTCGGCAAACTTCGTGGCACTCGGCAAAGAAGCGGATTCCTGTAGTGAGTCTTGGATATTTATAGCTCACGGAGATGCGTGTTTTGGTAACTCACATACAAAATATTTTTTATTCAAGTCATCTAAGAAACGTTGCATGCAAATCAGTACTTGCTAGTGTTAAGTTAGATGGGGAAGCATTACGCATGATCAGTGCTTGCTACTGTTAAATTGGATGGGGGCAGCAGCATGGGTATGGTCAGTGTGCTTGCTAGTACATGTTAAATTGGATGGGGCATCATGCATGATCAGTGATTTCTAGTGTTGAAAATTATGGGGAAGCATCATGATGGCATGAATGGATGTAGCTTATCTTTCAACCTCTCAGGTGTTATTGGTCGTGTTTCACATAATGTATAATATATGATAAAAGTTAAAGCTACGATATATTTAAATCTAAATTTGCTTGTGCTTTCTATCAAGATAAAAAAAAAATATCAAATTGTATTTTAAAACGATACTGGATGAGCACATTGTCATATTATTATTATCAACATTAACTTATACTAGGTGGACTCCCCTCGCGTTGCTGTGGGAAGACTTAAGAATATGAATATTGGGATCATTAAGAAATTTTTTTCTATCTCGCATGACATCACCAAATTACACATGAAAAGAACTTGCTAAATTATAACAATTTTGGCACAGCGATAATTTAATTAACATACATAATTTCTCACATTGTAGCTCTTCTTGTATCATTAGAAATAATTTCAATTTTATCTTTTTATTACCCAAAAGAGAGATCTTATTTTGACCGATGCTTTCACTGTGCAAGCCTAAAAAAATGCAACTTGCGAATGAAAGGGCACCTTCTTTAATGTGAAGCTAGAAAATGTTCTACTTGATTCGATATCTATGTATTTTTAGGTAAAGATCTAAATGTGTATATGTGTATGATTGTTGTGAAGAATTGAAGTAAGGAAGGGGGGAGGGATGACCTACAGGCTAATCTCAATTTTTTTGTTGGTTTATTAGTGTCAAATTTGCAACCATTTATTTTGGAATTTTCTAAAGGAATGTAGACAGCAAGAAAAACTTTATTAATTACCATCAAATTGGTAAACAATCAGTACATGTGAATCAGGAAATGAGACATCAGCAGTCAGACATATTTTGAATGCATGCGTACAGAGAAGCTAATAAGTACCTACATCGCATGACTGCCGATGTCTCAGCTCTATAGGAAAAAAAAGTGACAAAAACTATGAAGGCAACGACGGAAGGCATGAACTTCTGAATAAAGCCCAATATGACCTTATCTTTCATTGGAACTCCTGACCAACATATATGTTTTTTTCAATTGCAATAGGCATATCTGCGGTGCTCATGAGCTCACCTCAAGAGCAACAGCGAGGTGGCCTTGACAGAGGAAGATGTCAATTTCGTGGTAGATGGTACTGATGTGATCAAAACAGGTGAGGAACCATTCCAAGGGAAAAATGTTGATAATACTCGGTAGGTGCAGGCTTGGATGACGATCGTCGTTTTTTTGGGGACATGAGAACCACTCTCTGAATTTTGAAGACCATAGAAACTATTAAACCAGTCATTGTTGCGGAATGCGGTTGCAGCAGAGCATGTGGAAGCCTTTCCATGGCGAAGGAGAACTGGATATGATGAGAGATTTAGCGAAGCAGATTGCCCTTCTGTCAATGGCGGTTTATAAAGGGCAAAGGTAATGATCTATCACTTAGTGCCCACCGGCAGTTGCAGAAGGTGAGCAGACGTGAGGAGATAAATTGTTTTGGATGGCTACATGAGGAGACGTGATGACCTGCTTGTCTTTCTGTCCTTAGTGGATAATAAAGGTAGTAGACTCATTCTTGGTGGATAATAAATGTCATGAACTCACTGATCATAGTGTTGTCAGTTTGAGCGAACAATTTAAACATCAACGGATGGAATCCAGGACTGATATTTGACGATTCTGGATTAGGGAGCTGAAGAGAATGTGGTGACATGGCTTCACCACAAGCCGAGAACTCCCTAGTGGGGTTTACCTACATAGGTGTAGTAGATTATGGATGTCATGGTCGTTATAAAATAAATTATTTTTTTCCCATTCAAACTCTAAATCATTCTCACTTTTTATGTCTTGTTACATACCTAGATATATATGCATTTTATAAAAACATAAATAGATATGTGTAGGATAATTCATTGTTTTCCATAAATGTTTAATATAGTTATCTCTCCCGTTGCAACGCACATGTATTTTTGCTAGTAAATAAAAAAAATACAAAACTCAAGAAAGCATAGAGCTCATTAGGCCTCAACATTACACGTGGAACACATTTCATCAGTAACAACCAATTTCCTGAATTTAAAGACACAAGCATCATGTTGACAGTCTATGGAAAGCAAACATAAAGAAGCCAAATTTCGTGCTATTGAATTGATATCTCTTAGTTCAAACACAACTGTAGATATTGCACCTTTCTGGTGGCGTAAATATACTGATGGCAGCACAATGCAAGGTCACTACTACAAAAACATCTTTTACAAGGCGTTACATTTCATTAACCGTGGTGGTTTTTGAGAAAACCGCCACGGTTAATGCCCCAATAAACTATGACGGTTTTTCTACATTAACCGTGATGGTTTTTATAACTAGTATAGTAAATTAATTAACTGTGACGGTTTTTATAAAAAAACCTACCAATGGTAAATAAGACCCAGAAACCCAACAAACTATAGATAGCAAAGACCATCTCCGCCCATCTCAACCTGATAGTATTGTGCTCGTATATAAACCGGCACTAGGGTTTCACTCTGACACCTCACTCCCTCCCTTTCCCACTCCTTCAGCTGCCCCCAAACAACAAAGTCATGGTCCAGGTGACCAAGCGCTCCCTATGAAATTATTCTTCAAGACAAATCTATTGATGTGATTTTCACATTTCTAAACTCAACGACTTAAAAGTTATTCATGATTTATGTTCCTAATGTTTGACCCAGATCTTTTCCAAAACATTTTTTTTCAACTATGGATGGAGTAGGTGTTATAGATAGGAAATATAGAGATCACGCATGCATTGATCAAATCTAGAAAAATATTTTTCATTCAAATCTTTCCTTCTTTATTTTATTTTATAAATAATAAATATACATATGAACTATTACTTCCTAGGAGGTAATAGTTCATCGTGACCATCTCGATCGAAATAAATGAACGGCTTACAGTCATTTGGAGGTACTGCAGCAAAAGCCCCCTTTCTTTGCAGTTATGAAGAACAGAGAATCAACAAATTGTATCACGCGTGCGTATGTTCTCATTCTTCAATTTTAACTCGGGTACAGCATATACAAGCATTTGGAAGAGATACCTAACTGAATGTGCTACATATATATCACACAATTTAATGCTGTGTTATTTCACGTTATACATGCCAATAAAAATAAATTATAACTATGCCGCGGTTCCATTCTTTGGCATGGGTTCCCCCTTCAAGAAGTGTTGGAACAATATGAGTGCTGGTCGCGGGCGGTGAAGGGGAACCTCGTGCCCTGCGCCTCGGACGGTCACCAAGGTCAGGCCCTCGTACACTTGACTCCATCCACCAACCTATTTAAATTCAATCACAGATGATCACTTGCACAGATTAACAGTTATCGACTTGTAGGATGTGTGAATATTAGAGTAATTTGCATATTGACATCAAAAGTGACTAGAAACTAGAATTCAGATATGTATCAGGTCCATAATCTGAGGAAGGCCGGTAGAGTAGAACGAACGAAGCTGACCTCGTTGTTATCATACCACGGATACCAGCTTGTGGTAGTTGGGAGGCCAAGAGCATCAATGGAGTATCTTGTTGATGTTAAGGGAATTACGGCGTCCGTGTCTCCACTGCGAAGAGATCAATCATTCTATCAGTTGAAGATGACTTTGAAAATTCAGTTGGAATGTAGTTGTTGTGGCGTGTTGCGTTGTGTGCACAAAATGAACTTAACGTGCAGAGTTGAACAAATAATGCAGGCTTTCCCGTCACTTCTTTTAATTTGTGACTTCCTTGTCCAAAAATCCTAAAGAGTTGTGTGTGCGTGGTCTATTCCATCCCTACTGGACTAGAGGCTATCCATGCATCTCCAAACAAAGAAAATTGTGTTGACTAGTAGTAGGCGAATTCAAATATGCAGTTGTGTTTCGTTTTCCAACTTATATTGTTATTGCAATTATTCTTCTTGATGACAGGACAGCCGTGACTTTCAATCAAATTTCTAAATAGTTGGGGAAATTTTGGCACACAGAATGATGAAAACAAGTTGGCAATCGTCGTCACAACTGGGACAAAACTGAAAGATGGAGCAAGAGAACTTTCATGTGAACAACTATTTGGGGCCTTCTTCTATTCATGAAAACGCGGGGTACTCCACAGTGGAATATTATGCAGCTGACGCAATGCACGACCTATATACCCATTTCTTCAGTCAATCGGTCCTTCGGATATTTACAGAATATTTGCAGCAAAGTGTGACACGATATCTGTAACGACCTTCGAGTTCTATTCTATGCATGCAATCAAATACAAGGCTCCAATAATGCAATAATTTGATAGAAAACTGTTCAATTCCAATTGGAAACTCTCTAGCTAGGCAAATATAATCAGTAGCTCTCCAGCCTGCTGCCCTTTTGTTTCAAAAATAAAATTAAAGAAAAATGCTAGCTGCAACAAACTGACCTGAAGACCCATATCCTTAGGCCAGCTGCGATAAGCTCTTTGAAGATAGGAAGCATGGACTTTGGCGAATCACCCCAGTTGTCCCCGTTGATTGCATCACTGAATTAAGTTCATGGAGCAGGATTCAAATTGAGCATATATATATATTCAATTTCAAAATGACCTTTGTAGGCCAGCTAGCTGCAGTATGCCTGGACTGAGAAGTTATAACTGAAACACTTGGGGCACAAACCTGCAGGTCGCCCATGGATAGTTTATTCCGGTGACATTGGCGTGGAGAGCCCTCTGCACCTCCGGCCGGTTGTAGTAAACCGTCGAGTGGCTCTCAGTACACGGGTCATATGATCCCCCCATCCTCCATGGCTGAATATTATACATGTAATTATTAACACTCAACCAATTTACTTGCAGTACGTATTACTTAGCAGAATGCTTTATATAAATATTATGCGAAATGATAGTTGATATGATATACTACTAGTCATCACAATGCAACTCACGTGGCGGTAGTGGCGGCTTATCAACGACTTGGATGATCTCTTGGTCGCCGCTGACGACGACGTCTGGCCGCAGAGAGGCGTGTAGATGCTGTACATGTCGATGTCCCCTTGCTCCACCGCGGCCATATCCCTCGCCGCGTAGCACGCCGGCGACGGGTGGATGATGGAGTCGTTGGGGCCGCAGGAGGCCCTGAGCTGCCCGTACGTGGCGTCGGAGATGAGCCCGTGGTTCCACCACGACTCGAACATGCCGGCGTAATCGGTGTGGTCGTTGATCACCGCGTTGCCGACCTGAGTTTTCAGGTGGTGACATGTATAAATTAATATCATTTCATATCATATTAAAAAAACGCAGGAGGTTGTAAGAATGGAATATATACCATGAAACCTTTGAAGTTTATAATGGGTTTGGCGACGCCTTTGTTGTTCTGGTACACGAGCTGGGACAGCTGCGGGACATAGTGCCCTGCGTAGCTCTCACCGGTAATGTAGAAATCGCGGTACTTGTACTGCGGGAACCTCTCCAACCATTTCACCAGGAAAGTGTAGGAATCGTGGGCAGTCTTGTTGTCGCCGTTGGTGTAAAGCTCGGAGCTCGTGTTGGTGTAGGAGAATCCCACGCCGGCTGGCGAGTCCAGGAACAAGATGTTTGCCGCTGCATATATATATATATAAAGGTCGTCGGAGTTGGTACGTGTTGGATCACCAAGAGCTACGTACGGCGAAAACGTACGCACCTGTGTTCCACCGGTTGTCGTTGAGGAAGAGCGTGGCGCCGTCAGGCCGGATACGGAACGCGCCGAGCTCCTCAGACGCGCCGTACGCCACCGACGAGCACCCAGGGCCGCCGTTGAGCCACAGCACCAGCGGCGCCGGCTGAGCCTCCGGCGGCACCTCCTGGAGCCAGTAGAAGAGCGCCCGCCCGCCTGCGCTATCGTCCACCGCCACGTACCCCGAGTACATCGGGAAGTCCACGGCCGGCTGCCCCGGCAGCCGCCCGATGCGGTCTGCGGCGGCAGTTCCGGCGACGGCTCGCCATGGTAATGCAAGCAGCAACACGGGAAGAAGAAGAGGAAGAAGAAGCACTACTGGAGTTAGACGGAGACCACTGGCCATCGTACGTGCTTGTGCACGTACAATTGTTGGATAATGATTGCAGAGACAATGCGTTCCAATTTGTGTTACTCATGTGTACATATATATAATTTGTGGGATAAAATGCTACAAGTCTAAGCAGAGGAGTTGATTGATGTCACTTTCGTTTGGACGTACCGCACGCTCTCCCTCATGTTATCTTGTTTTCATAGTTTATTTTATTGCACAAATTTGACCTTGACAAGGAGTAGTACCTCATAGAAAGTACCGTATCGTCGAGGTAATCTCGATCCAAAAGAGGCAAGTAAACTGCGCCGTGCTTGCAAGGTTGGAAAAGCTTGCGTTGCTACCCAGCTGATTAACTATATTGTGTATATAATAAGTATTACCTCCATTCCAAATTATAAGACGTTTTGACTTTTCTAGATACATTTCTTTTATTATGTACGTAGACATAGTGTATAACTAGGTGCATAGCAAAAGAAATGTATCTAGAAAAACCAAAACATCTTATAATTTGGAACGAAGGGCCTACATTCCTATAGGCGTGTGTTAATGTCAGGCCGATTCTGAAACTGAAGACAACAGGGCAACGGGAGAGAGGGAAGAACAGGAGCAGACCATTTGCAGGCCGGTCTAGTGTAAGAGAAGAGAGCGAGGCCTAAGATCGAGAGTGCTGAAGCCCAGGACCGTGAACGGCTGACGGGAAACGATTTCCCCACGGAAAAGTGCAGGAATCCGGTAGTGTTTCAAGATTCTTCGGGCCCAGCTTGATGAATGCGTAGGAGATTTTGCTAACCTCTACTCTAAAATTGCTATGACCGTGATGAATTTCTTTACCCCGGTCTCATATGTCTGACAAGATAGTATGGTAGACTGTTGATGATCACTAACTCATATTTTTATGCATCAACAATTCATGAAAAAGGACTAAAAAGATAAATCAACAATAGAATAGGGCTTTGGACTAATGATTTCCATGAGTTTTGGTAAAGTTGTGATTTGCGGGGACTTAACAGAAAAACGGTATAATTAACGCAATCCAACTCCGAACGAAGCATAGAAGGCTCGAATACACCCGACGTGAACGAAACTTAACACCCAAGAAAACATCATCTAGAAGACTCCGGAGGCCACGACGCGCGTCGCGGGACCCGTGGTGGGACCCACCACGGGCCGACCGCCTACCGGGCCGCTCGGCCTGGCCCCTCGGCCAAGTCGCCCGCCTCCGAAGCTTCCTCCACCGCCTCCGAGACGCAATCTAATCCGGGCCGTTTAATGTCGGTTTTGATCCGATGGCGGCGGTGGAGTACGAAGTTGTAATCTAATCCAACACCCGGCACCTCCTCCCGACTATATAAGCAGCCCCCGGGCTCCCTGTCTCATAATTCGACCGAAGCCTCAAGTCATCATCAAGTAGAAGATCAAGTTGAAGCCAAGACAGGGAGAAGAAGAGGCGCCACCAAGAGATAGGATAGCTAATTAGTCGCTCTATATATAGATCTAGAGCCTAGTTTAGATAGAAAGTCGAGTTTAGAGAAGAGAGAGCGTCTGCTCGGTTCCGGATCCGTAAGTTACTATGAATCAATATTATTGTTTTCATACACCTTCGTATATTATTTCATTACTATGCATGCAATTATTCTATTTTTACTTTATTCTAGTCATAGCATACTTGATATGATCATTATTCATGATAATTCAACGCTTATTCGTAGAGCTCTTAGTATATTACTTTCGAGTGTGCTAGGTAGTAGAAAGTATGTAAGCATGGTGCTTAGATATAATTTACTTGCGGATTCACCTTATATGCCGGGTCGTGTGGTAGATCGTAGTGGTGACAGCACTATTGAGTCCTTTGCAATCCATCCCCCGTATGTAAGCCTAGTCGATAATGGTTCTTGGGTTAATCTTGTTTCGTTCCTGATTTTCTTAAGTAATCTTCGGGGTGCACATTCTTATCTATGGTTTTGATATATATATGATCTTATGCTATGCCTGTTTAAAACCATTTAATAGATTCTTTGTATGCTACCTAAGAACTGTCCCTTTGTCTTAAATCCAATCCTAATCTCACTAGGAATTAGTTTTATGCTATACTCACTACGTGTGTGCCTCTGCCTGTCTCATATACCTTATTGCTATTTATTATTGGCTTACCTTGTTTAAGTATATGCTGACTACCAAAATCTCATTAGTCTTCTATCACTATCTTTAATCATTTGAACCACCTATCATATCTTCCTTGTGGATACGATATATATTTAAAACCCTCCCCGGGTGAAATGCTCACTGGACATCCGTGCGCTTGCGGATCGTAAATATTTCTCTCTGTAAGCTAACAAATACCAACATAGACCTAAACTATACTAATTGCTAACTGGAATGAATTTCTTGTTTGGGTTCAAAGTATTTTGAATGAAGACGTAGGGGCTATTTTTTGGTTGCTTTCATAATGACAAACGTGGTAATCAAATATATTATTTTAAATTATCTTTCATGATGACAGGGATGTGGATAATTTAGATATAAAGTTAGGGGTAATTTTTAATTATCTTTCACAATGGTAAAGGTGCAATTTAATAATGCAAATTCAGTTGATTATTTTGAATTATCTTTTATAATGACATAGATGGGTAATTTATACATGTCAATTTAAAATTAAAGGTGTTACTTTATGTGTTTTTTACTTTTTACGATGACAGGGTAGAACACACTAGCACAGGAATGATTTTCGGTGGCTGTCTTTTTTGATTTTTAGGTGGCGGTTCCAACCGCCACCGAGCTAGGGTCACGGAAAATAGAAGCATTTTAGGTGGTGGTTTTTTTTACAATCGGATAACCGCCACGATAAATAAATAAAAACAAAAGAGAAAAAAATCCGATCTAAAACCCTAACGGGCCCGGGATCCGGGCCCGTTATGGTTCGGTGTTGCCGCCGCCGCCGGCCAGCCCAAGGAGATCCGCCGCCGCAGAGACGCCCGAGGTCGCACCGAAAAGACATGGGCCAAGGTGGAGGTCACCGCCGCCACCGACCCCAACGCCCAACTCCCGGATGGGGAGGGCCCGTGGCGCCATGGATCTACCACCGCCGGGACGCCCGGAGCCGTGTGCCATGGATCCGCCGCCGCCGACGCGTCGAAAGCCTCAGGCGCCATGGATCCGCCGCCATCAAGTCAACGCCCTCGAAGCCAGGCGCGACCACCGCCGCCATCCGCGCCGCCCCCGCCGCCGTGTCATGCCCCACGCGAGGGCGACCCGGGGGGAGAGGAGGGGGCCAGTGAGGGAGAGAAGCCAACTTGGGAGAGGAGGATTTAGATCTTGAGAGAGAGAGGGTGAGGGAGAGAAAGACGGGCAGCGGCCGAAAGTGAGAAACCCTAGTGTCGTATATATATGTGGCCTCTAAAATGGGCTTTTGGGCTGATGGAATTGAGCCCGATTTACCGTGATGGGCTAAATATAAAAACCGCCACGGTTAATCCATTTACCATGACGGTTTTAGAACCGCCATGGAAAATTGGAAAAAAACCGCCACGGAAAATGATTTCAAACACCGTGCAAAATCAGTTATGTAGTAGTGAACATTCGATGATGATGATTAGAGTCCCTCTGATGAGTAATGGTAAGACAAAACTTAGGATTTTTTTCTAGCACATCTATTAAGTTTTAATGTGGAGTCGATCTCTGATGGGATAGTAGTCGTAAGATAAGATAAGATTATGATAGTTTTTATAGTTTATCTTATATTATTTTTCTAGGTAACGACACTACTATATTAAATCTTTTAGAACACGTTTCCATTTCATTAATTGTGGCGGTTTTCGTTTTTTTTTAAAAAAGAACCACCACGGTTAATGTCTCTAATAACCGTGGCGGTTATTTTTTATTAACCGTGGGCGCCCGCGGTTAATCGACTAAACGTAGCAGTTTTTATAGAAAGAAAACCGCCATGGCCTAACCACCCTGTCCAAAGAGCCCATAAAATCCGTCGATCCATTCCATCTTACCGAGATTATATATTTATAGCGCTTAGGGTTTGTAACACTTAGTCTCTCAGTCTCTCCCTCCCCAACCACAGCCACTCCCCCATCTCAGCCCCTCGATCTGTTGCCCTCCCCTCTCAGCCCAACACCGCCTCCTCCCTACACTCCCTCCCTCTACTCTCTCCCTCTCCTTACCGGCGGCGCTGCGTGGTGGCGGGCGGGCGGGTGACTTGCATTTTCATTTTACTATCCGTGGCGGGTAGGAGGCCGGATCCGGTGGCTAGAAGGCTGGATCCGCCCATGGCGGCGGTAGGACTCGCTGGTGGCGTCTAGGCATCGGTCGGTGGCGCCTCCTCCATCTCCGCCGGATCTCGGACACGGGGAGGCGGTGGGGGTCAGATCCGGCCCATTAGGGTTAGGGTTTGGCTTTTCTTTTTTTTCGATTAACTATGGCGGTTTTTTAGAAACCAGCATTAACCGTGAACTTTGCTCGGTAGCGGTTTTGAAAACCGCCACGATAAATCAAAAAAACTGCCATGGTTGTTCATTAATGTAGTAGCGCGAGGAGTCTGGGTTGGTTTTGGTTGTGAAATTTCTACAGGTCCGCATGAAGTTCTTGCCTTCCCAAACGGAAACTCTAAGACTGGTACTCCTAGTTAAGTTTGGTTTCAGTTGATTCAACCCCATCACAGAAGATTGTCCTGTGAAATCCAACTCTTGCAGAGCAGTCAATTCACCTACCTAACCTAACCAAGGCGCAGACAACATTCGGGCCTGCTGGAGCTCACCAATGACACGCTCCGGCAGAAGGCGCACACTGATGTCCTACAAAATATGATACTTGGTCCTATACCCATTCTGACGTACGCCTATATGGATCCACCATGAGAAATTTGCTTGAGCGGATGTCGCTCCCAAATGTTCCATTTCGATCAAATAAGTGTATATACATGTCTATATAGGTGAAGCACCTCTCGCAAGCAAAGGTCCATTTAAACGCGTCCTCTATGTGAGCTACTCTCTCCATCACACAATGAATCATTTCAACTTTCTTATCTTAGAGAGTTAAAGAAACTTAAATTTGATCAAACTTCTATAATAAAATAATAACATTTGTGATACCAGATTAGTATCATCAATTTTTTTCATTAGTTATTTCAGTGTACCAATTTGATGTTATAATAAATCTTTGTAATTTTCTCTATAATTTCGCTCAAACTTACTTTGAGTATCAAGAAAGTTAGAATAATTTGTAATTTAGAAGGACGAGAATACTTATCTATATCAAACAAATGTCCCACATTTTAGTTTTGTTTATCTTTGCCTATATTTTTGGTTTGTTTTAGAATTGTTAAAGTTAATCTACCATTCCTATTTAAACTCATGTTTATCGTTTCCAGTCACTTTAATGTCAAAAAGCTAAAATCCTTTAACTGTACTTTTAATCTCAAACTGCTTAATAATTAATTAATTAACAAGATAAAGGCTTTAAAACAATTGGACTTTAAAACAAGGACAGTCTAGCAATTATCCCTTTGATTCAACCCCAAGGGTTTTCATCAAAAGAAATCCGAAGCGGTTTCATTCGATTTGTTGTGGATTGGATGATGGAAAAACCAGCAAGCAGCAAGCGTAGGCTGCGTTGCCGTAGCGCGCCCTACGGACACAAAAAAAGATTGTCCTCTAAAATCCAACTCTTGCAAAGCAGTCAATTCACCTACCTAACCTAACCAAGGCCCAGACAACATTTGGGCCTGCTGGAGGTCACCAACGGCACGCTCCGGCACAAGGTGCACACTAATGTCCTACAAAATATGAACTTTTATGTCCAAGAAAATACTATGTTACTTGGTCCTATACCCATGCTGATGTACGCCTATATGGATCCACCATGAGAAATTTGCTTAAGCGGATGTCGCTCCCAAATGTTCCATTTCGAACAAATAAGTGTATATACATGTCTATATAGTTGAAGCACCACGCAAGCAAAGGTCTATTATAAGCTACTTCCTCCATCACACAATGAGTCATTTCAACTTTCTTAGAGAGTAAAAACATCTTAAATTTGATTAAATTTAAATAATAAAATAATAACATTTGTGATACCATATAAGTATCATCAATTCTTTTTCATTAGTTATATTTTAGTGTACCAATTTGATGTTATAACCAATCTTTCTAATTTTCTATATAATTTCGCTCAAACTTACTTAGAGTATCAAGAAAGTTAGAATAAGTTCTAATTTAGAAGGACGAGAATACTTATCTATATCAAACATGTCCCACATTTTAGTTTTGTTTATCTCTGGCTATATTTTTGGTTTGTTTTTCAGAATTGTTAAATTTAATTGATAAATATTTTGTAGGACATTCGTGTTAAAGGGTTCTGCCCATTCGTGTTAAAACTCATGTTTATCGATTTCAGTCACTTAATAAATGTCAAAAAGCTAAATCCTTTAACTGTAGCTTTAATCTCAAACTGCTTAATAATTAATTAACAAGATAAAGGGTTTTCCTCAAACGAAGGAAAAGAAAAAAGAAATTAGAAAGAAATGGCGTGGTGGCTTTTCCCACGGTCACGGCTTCCTTCCCTTCCCCTTCCCCTTCCCTTCCGTCGCCGACCGAGGAGAGAAAAGCTAGGGTTTTCGCCATGGCCATCGCCCACCTCCACCTCCCCGTTCTCCAATCCATTCTCCCCACGCTCTCCTCCTAGCTGCCGCATCTCGCATCGCCGAGAAAAAGGGGCCGCCCGCTTCGATTTCCCTCCCCTCCCCTTCCCCCAAATCGAATCGAAGCATTACCCGCCGAGCAAGCAACCCACCAACCCGTTGGCGCTTCAAGGTTCCGACGGCGCTGGCGATCCAGCAGCGTGCTTGCGCAGCGGAGGAGGCGGCCGGATAACCAACCAACCAACCAACCAACCCAATGTGTCTGCTCTGCGCCGTGCAGCGCTGGTCCCGGCGCGTGGCCACCATGCTCCCATGGCTCGTGGTCCCGCTCATCGCCATCTGGGGGCCACCCAGCTTCTCCTCCCGGCGGCCTACCGCTTCGAGGTCACCTCGCCGCGGCTCGCCTGCGTC
Organism: Hyparrhenia diplandra; assembly: GCA_015847255.1. Classification (NCBI taxonomy): domain Eukaryota; kingdom Viridiplantae; phylum Streptophyta; class Magnoliopsida; order Poales; family Poaceae; genus Hyparrhenia; species Hyparrhenia diplandra. Next base: position 520,682 of record JADLZK010004008.1, on the reverse strand, counting down.
TCCGTGCTCCTCCTCACGCTCTTCTGGTACGAGATCCTGCTCCCGCGGCTGTCCCTGTGGCGGGCCCGCCGCTCCGCGCGCCTCCGCGAGGAGCGCCGCGCGCACGCGCTCGAGCTCCACAAGCTCCGCAAGACCGCCACACGGCGCTGCCGCAACTGCAGCAACCCATACAGGGACCAGAACCCTGGCGGCGGCAAGTTCATGTGCTCCTACTGCGGCCATGTCTCCAAGCGCCCCGTGCTCGACCTTAATTCGGCCGGGAAGGTCTCCTCTAGGTGGCCTTGCGCTCAGGACTGCGGAGACTGGCTCGACCTGCGCTGCTCGGCCGGCGCTGGTGCCTCCTTCTGGGGGTTCTCGTGGCACCTGCTGTTGTCATTTTTGGCAGCAACAGTGAGGTGGCCATTGAGGAGGATATTCAGATTTACATCGTCAGGGGACGGTGAGGGCTTGGGCCCTGATGGGAAGAGATTGGCAAAGGGAGGGGAGAATGGGGGAAAAGCTGAGGAGAGCAGGGTCGACAAGGCGAGGAGGAAGGCGGAGGAGAAGAGGATGGCGAGGCTGGAGAGGGAAATGCTGGAGGAGGAAGAAAGGAAGCAGCGGGAAGAGGTGGCAAAGCTGGTGGAGGAACGCAGGAGGCTGAGGGATGAGAAAGCTGAGGCTGAGGAGCGGTCCAAAAGCGCTACCCCTGTTGGGGAGAAGGATGCTAGGAGGGAGGCAGAGAGGAGGCGCCAGGAGAGGAGGAAGAAAGACGACAAAGGGTCAAGCAAGAGTAACTCAGATTGTGAAGACATTGATCGACGATTGGTCCAAGAAGGCGACAAGAAGCGAGCCTTGGACAGAAAAACTGACTCTGACAGACGTGAGGGTTACAAGCCTCATTACTTTGAAGCTAACAATCATAGTAATAAGACAGTGGAGAGCAGAGCAAAGTACTTTAGCCGTATGACTGGTGGTTTCTTGCCCTCGTCAAGAGGGTTTGGCGGTGGTTCCTTCTTTGGCAGAACTGCTCAGGCCCCTGCCCCTCAAGTTAACAAGGTTAGCAGACCTGTAGTTCCTGCAACTGACCAGGGTAATGCACCCAAAAGAGATGTCCAGCATGCAGCCACACAAGCTGCAACCAAATCCGCTTCAGTTGGGGAAACCAGAAATTCATGGATAGATTTTAATCGACCTGTGAGTAACAAGGGCATTGCTACTTCAGTGTCAAATCTTGTTGTTAGAACCAATTGCATCAGCTGTTTTTACCTGAATTTCCATCTTAAAAAAAATCTTCCACTTTTTTGTATTTTGCTCTATGCAGGTTAGTCCAAATGTGCAGCCAGCCCCTACCAGCTTTAAAAAGTCTTGGCATCAGCTGTTTAGTCGTTCAGCATCAGTCTCCCCGTGTCCTGATACTACAACTTCAACCCGTGATATGAATCGGAAGCCAGAACCAAATGGAGCGCAAATAAGCAATGCTCATACATTTCTCTCTCAGTATCCTCCTCTGGACAGCAAACCAATTTTAAACCAGTCCATGCAATTTCCAGGTTTGCCACCGGTTAATGGAGTACCTCCCAGTAAGCCACTACCTCATTTTCCTGCTGGACATATGCCTTTCTATGATGACGCAGAATCTGCTATATTTGAAGATTCAGAACAGTTTGAGGACCCGTGTTATGATCCAGATGCAATCGCATTGCTTGGGCCAGTTTCAGAGTCTTTAGATAACTTTCCTCCAGACATGGATTGTGTACTCATCTCGAGTAATGTTGCCAAGAAATCACATGGGAGGCCTTCACCAATTGAGTCTCCTCTCTCTAGATCTCGTATGGTTGAAGAAAAGCCTATCAAGCCCCTGCATTTATTAGTTGCAAAAAGGGCTGGTGGTCCTATTCAGCCTGAGGCTAGCAGTGAGCAAGGCACATGGCAAATGTGGAGCACGCCATTGGTTCATGAAAGTTTAGGTTTCCAAGGCCCTCAGAATCAGTGGCCTCGACAGACAAATCAATTAAACTATAGTGCCAATCTTTTCAATGGTGGAACAAAAGCCCCCTGGGTGCTGGTTTGAATGACAGTGATCCTTGGCTGCAGAAAGCACATTTCGAGCAATTGCCACCTGATACACCAAGCCTGTTCCTTCCACATGAGATACCAGGGAAATTATACAATGACTTGGTTTTTGGGTCTCCAAACAAATCAGCACGTGAACACCCCTTTGGACCACCTGGTCCTTCTTGGCCCAAGTAAGTACTTTCCTACCCCCTTTTCTTTCCAGAAAATTTACTGCAACAAAGGCTTTCATGACTGCTGAACATCATATAATTTTAACTTGAGCTAGAAACCTGGTATAATAACTCATTATAGAATAGTTGTACTTTCCACAGATGTTGACAATGCTAGTTTCATGCTGTTGTATTAGTCATTCGAGTTTTCCAGTTAACTGCTTAGTATAGTTCCATGTATCAATACATTTAAGCGCCAAATTATTGGCATTTTTTTAATGACAATCATTTGACGACATCAGGTTAAATTTGCATGTATGTAGTTAAACACGAGTTAAATCTCCATGTGCGATTGTGGATGACTCCTTCAACCAGGATATTTATATCTACAGAAATTAGAGACCTTTGAAAAACACTAAAACAGAGTGAACTATCTTGGTATTTTAGCATAGCTGAGTTTTTAATTGATACTCATCTTTCTTGTTGAACCCATTGAGTGTGATGCTGAGTGTGTATGGTGTATCCTTTCTCCTTTAAAAGATTCATGGCAGCAGTGCTCTTTATTCTCCAATCATTAGGTGGGAGTTCTCTGTGGATCTTATTTATGAGAAAGTCGTGTAATCTTGGACAGGGCAGTGATGCTTCTTGACTTTTTTTTGCATATGTTTCATGAGTTAGTCACACCAATTTTGGTCTTTGGAGTCACTATTAAATGTGTCCACCTAGATGTTAGGCATTCCACTCAAAAAAAGCCTAGATGTTAGGCACCACCATCCTGCTTATTGGTTAATTGCCACAACTCTACCCAGAGTGTCTGCCTAATCCTAGTTAGTCTCTATACACCCCATGTTTTCTGTCTAGTGACTAAAGCTTTTTGGAACACTTAATCGGACATGTGTGTTTCTGGATATTTCTCACTTCCAGGGATCATGGTTCATTGATGTTATGGCGTTAAATCGTTAACTGTTCTATTCTCCTCGTGAATTAGGATGATGATGAATCGATAAACTGCCATAATGAATAAGCTAGCTTGGAATATGTCTGACCATTTTGCATGTTCCACTGTTCGTGATTGTTGTACCAATAACACTAGATGTGTCGTCAGTCAAGACTATGTTACAACAATGGCACGGTTGACCAATGAGTTGGCCATGGTTCCTTTCAGCCCAGCTAGAAATTATGTGCTGAGTAATGCCTGCCATTTTCTTATGGCAGTTCAGAGGCACATTGATTGCTCGGTCTAAATTGATTAGAAAGAAGGGTACAAAAACTGAGGAGAGATGGGTAGTTTTCATCATGAATTATCGGATTATTAACCAATGTCTCTTTCTTTCTGTCCCTTGCCTTGAGGATGTGCTCCTCAACATTTAGTGTGTGATTTGGATTTAGTGGTCTGGTCAAGATTTGTTTTCCAATAGTAACTTTTTATTTTCAACAAGCGTCTGATATGTGATAACTGCCCAGGCTCTGTGTTTAAAATGAGAAGAAGTGGAGGGGACAAGCAGACTAAACACATGATTTTATCGGATACTACCTGCAACACCGTAGTCTTTATGTTCATATCATTCATTGGTTGCATTGGCTTTTGTATTTTTAAATAGTGTGGGATGATTCTTTTGAGACATAATTAGAGGCTAGACTTAGATAGTGCAAAATCAGAACTTGCTGCTGGCTAAGCTGTTCTGCTGCATATTTGATGAAATACTTATAGGTTGATACCGAGTGTTGTAGTTTCATTTTTATGTCTAATAATGTTGGGATGGTCTTGTGTCGAAGACACGTGATTATATGAGAAGATTGAATGAAACTTGGCTGACGCCAAAAATCCAAAATGCATGATTAAATATTTGCTATGGATTGTGCATGGCTTTATTTATGGAGATCAACTGTTGAGCCAACATTTTATGTTGTCTGAAATATGTACTCCAGTTTGATAGCATTGAACTTGTGCACTGTAGGTGATTGGATTCTTGGAAATGCTGTTCATCAGTGGTGTTTGTTTACTGCGTCTTGTTTGACCTTGCTGTTAATTATTGGGCTTAGTTTTAATTGCCACTTATTTATTAGACATATGCTGATCCCAGCTTGAAATTGAGTTTATTTGGTCTGCATAGCACTGGGTGCCTGAAATCTTTTACTTTCACCTCGTAAATGAGTTTATTGGGCTTAGTTTTACTTTCACCATGGGTTGATCAGCATATGTTACCCTTGTCTGCATGACACTGCTTGGTTTCTGTTTTTAAGCCTGACAGAACATTTCGACTATCCATATCTAATCTGAATTCATGTTTTTTTTTGGTAGCAAGTAATATCATCATACATACATTGGTACTACCATTGTTGGTTGATAAGGTGAAAACACTGGATCTGATGGCTTTGTTGGGGTTATGATGTATGCAGGGAGGAACTGTCGCTGAATGGTGCCCATGAAGGTGGTGGCGGAGGAGGCTTATTTTGCCTGACGACAAGTCCTGATATACAGCCCTCGGTGTGGTCTTTCAATGACGAAAAAGGGACAGCATAGCAGGGGACAAATTTGCTTGTACAAGGAAACAGAGGATATCTGAGCCGAAGACTTCCTTTCCTCCCCCGAGTGTTGCAGTGGTGGTGTGGGGGGTGCGAGGATACAAGGCTCTCTGTTCCTTGATGCGAAAAAAGATATAAGGTCATTTTGTTTAGTAGCACTCTGTCTCACCTGACCTGTTAACATGCGCCATCTGATGCATGCATTGCATAAGGTGAAAGGTACCTACTTTCACCTGATGTGTTGGCGAGTTGGCGCTTGTTGTCGTCGTATGAACTCTTGGAGACAATGAACAAAAAAAAAGGGGCACTGGGGACTTGTACTGCATGACAGGCAGTGTTTTTAGCATCGACACTGAGTGCGTTTTGCCGCTAAGGCTAACACCACGGGTGGCTCTCTTTTGCACTGCAAACGGCCCGGCGTGTGCCTATGATTGATTTGTTTGATGGTTGTTGGGCTGGAGTACTCTGTATGTATATATATATGTAAGCAGGTTGCTCTGTGCAAGTGGCATGCCATGAAGGGCTTGGTCTTGGTGGGAAGGTATTTGGTGCACAATAGGAGAAGAGATGATGGTGCTCTGTTACCCTTTTGGTGACGCTGGGATCAGCATATGTTACCCTTGTTTTTTTTTTAAAAAAAAACAAAATTTACTTGGTGATGAGAACAGGGCAAGGCTGAATGATGTGATGGAGGCCATGCAAATGATTTGGTTCAGTAGTCTTTGCCGTGTGCAAAACATGTTGTCGTGCGCAACGCAATTGTGACCAAGCAAGCTCAACACAATCAGACCAGACGTGGTCATCTGATTGTGCCTGCAGAAGCTTCCACTTGACAAATGGGCCTGCAGAGACGGCGTCAACCACCGCGTTCCGTGACGCCTTCACTGCCAAGTGGGCCCTCTCCAGGCTTCTGACGGTGACGGCCTTGTTCGTCTTCCTCCCATCCTTTCCCTCCCTCCCCATTCTCTCCTCATCATCCATCGCAAAATTGTCTATCGCACAAATCAACAATTCCGTTCCCGACCCGACGCGACCCATCGTCCTCCTCCTCCGGCTTCTTCCTCCCGCTTCCATTTCTGATTGCAGCCACGCACGCGTGGCACAATTTCTTCCGCTTCTGGATCTTCGTTTTCCTACCGGAGAGAGGGGGGCATACATACGCACGGACGGACAGGTCAAGAGAAATTCCTGCAAGGGGAGGAGAGGGAAAGGGAAGGAAGGAGACGGGAAGGCACCACCACACCAACTCCCAATCCATCCACCAGCAGCCGCCCCCGGCAAACCCAGCCGCCGTCGCGCGCGCCTTTCCTCAACCCATTTCTTTGTCCTCCGTTCCCCTCCCACGCCCACGCCTGAGCCTGACCAATCCATTCTTTCTTTGCTCGGTTTGCGGGAAGGAGGAGGATCCGATCCATTCTTTGCTTGCCCGGAGAAGAGAGAGAGAGGCGGACAGATGTGCCCGCTGCGGGTCATCCTCATCTTCCTCTCCGCCACCGTCGCCGGCTTCTTCCTCATCCGGGGGCTCAACGCCGACGACTCCGCCGACCAGTTCGACGCCGACGCTGAAACCGACGGCAAGGGCTCTCCCAGGGCACCCGTGCCCCTCCATTCCAAGGTAACGCCTGTCATCCTGTCTGGTCTGGGTGTCTCCGTCTCCTCCACCCCCTTCCCACCACCGGTATTCTTAGCTTCTTCTTCATGCCTGCTCACAAATTCTACCTGCTTCGAAGACTGGGATAACGGTTCCATCAGCATTCAGCGAGTTCCTGTAGATAAAATGAATTCGAAGCTCAATTCAACCACTCGCTCATCACTGATATGCCAAGGGTATACAATATCATGGTCCTCTTGCACAAACTAGTACTACCTTGTTAGCACGCTTTATAAGTTACATTTGCTCAACTTGAAAAATAATCGATTGTATAAAACACAACATTTGCCAGTAGAGCTGCCAACATTTGCAATCTTGTGACCGTTCACAGAGTAACCTTCTCAACTTAAAACAAACAAACAAACAAACAAATAATACTACTATGGAACGTCTGAAATGCATTCCACTTATTATGGTTGTGGTGAAAACAAAAGTGTGCTACTTCATTTAGCATGAGGCTTGGTAGCATTGAAACTCACTAGAGGTCCAAGCATTTGTCATCTTGCTCAATACTCCCAACGTACGTCCTCTGCTCCGACAAAAGATCATGCTTTAACACTTTTCGCATCTAGCATCTCAATTTGGTTACAAAACTAACTCAAGTAGAAGAAACATGAGCTGACAAGTGATTCAACAGTTGCATCGTGCACATGAAGACGCATATAATTAAGTGAAGTAACATATAACACTGAAACCCTGCACATTGTTGATCGAGCTATGTCTTGGTTCAAATTTTTAACCATCAGCCCCCCGTGTGCAAATCTGAAATACCGTGCCTTTAGTAACAGTTGGTTCAGAATCTGAAGGACTATTTTCTGCATGAATCTATAGGTTGGATCGGCAGTGAAGACCGGATTTTGGACTATGGTGGACATGGCAAGCGGGCGGTACCTCTGGCGTACCCTTGTTGCACAACCGGCGAAATCTGAATCTGACAAGGCCCGGTGACGAATGTTCGTAACTTATTTGTATTTTGCTGATTGAGTGCCAACAGTGGCGGCGAAGATTGGGACAAGCCTGTTGTCCTTACATGTGGGTGCTAATGTATACTACGGTGCAAATGTAACATAGATGGGGATTGGTTATATATATGCTAAAGTAAATGTGCAGAATTGTTGGTGTAAATGTGCAGAATTGTTGGTGTTTCAGCCTTGTGTATGGTAACTGTAAGTGGGTGGGTTGCTGGGAGTTTGGGCATAACATTTTTTCTAAAGCTTGCACGATTGTTTTTTCAACTTAAACCATGCTTATCAGTGCTTAAATATGTGAGACTTGGAACATGTGATACATGTGGGTAGCTGAAATGTGGGAATTTCATCGTCTGTGTTCGCTTGTGCTGGCTGATATTGTTGTAACTGCAAATCTGCAACTTTCTGATGTTCAAGTGATGTTCTGTTGGCGTTATCTTCCTTGCAACAAGCGGATCAGCTTTCTTACTGCTCTTGTGATCTTCCTGTGGGCTTCTGCTAGTTGTGCTGCTGCTTGAAGCAAGAAGGCTCGTCATTTTATATAATATAGCATGGTATTGGTCAGCTGTTACCTATTAATCTGGTCTGGTGGACTGTTGTGTTGGATTACTGTCACCCTGTTAATATCACCAATTTCATTGCTTTAGTGGTCTGAGATGTCTTCTTGATTAGAAGAGATGTAATAGCCCGATTGCCTGAAGATGGTATTCATTATTGAGTGTTTAGTTCTGTCTCCACGATTGAGTGTTCAGTATTGTCTTTGTTAAGTGTTAAACTCTTAATAGAGGAAAGTTTTTCTCAGTTACTAACCCTTGACGAAATCACAAACAAAAGCTACACTGTATTAATTAACCTGGATATAATAAGAAAGACAATTTGTACAGTGAAATGAACCAGTTTTGTACATAATTTTTGTCTCTGAACTCCAAAGACTCATGTTGGCATGTTACAGGAGAGTTGCCCATTGCTTTTGGTAGTCTGGGATGTTTTCTTGATAAGAGGACATGAAATTAGCCTGCTTGCCTGAAGATGGTATTCAGCATTCTGTATCATCTCTGTTAACTGTTGAGGAAAGCTTTTTCTCAGTATACTAACCTGCCCAAAATAACAAACAAAAGCTACAATATAGTAATTAACCTGATATAATCAGAAACGTAATGGTTGGAGGTAACTTGTACGATGAAATGAAGCAATTTGCACTTTATTTTGTCCCTAAAGATGAAGACTAATGAACCATGCATACCTGCGTAAAATAGCGCAAGGAGTAATAAAGAGGGCAGAAGCAAACTGTAAGCTACAGCAGCAACACAAGATGCAGACGCAGAGCGAGCAGAATAACCGAAGTAATAATAAAAATTAAATGTCTGGCACAACATACCGAGTTGGAGTTGAGTTGGGTTCAACAGAAATTCCACTCCACGCCATCTTGATGGGATCCAATAGTCTTTCCTGATGATCTCCCGGTTGACCAGCTCCAACTTCTGAAGATTGTGTTGGCGGTAACATGATCTCTACTCAATAATAATTTGGTTTCAATCAGCCTGTTCTCTTAGCATTCAAGATACGTGTGTATCAAGATAGTGAGCAGATAATATTCTATGGTTGCATAATTTTATGCACAATAGTTTTTTTTTCCTGGTTGGTTATGGATGTGTGAACCATTTGACATTCTGGATGGTTAGATCTCTATTCCTCTGTTTCAGGGCTCTAATATGTATAGCCTGTCGCCCTGTCTGACAATACATAGATCTGAAACTAGACTTTTTGGATGTGGGGTGTATGCTAAGGTTTTCAGTTAGTTTCACCGTGACATACCAATATCTGAAACTCCAGTTTCACCTTTTGCTACATTTCCAGTACAAAGTTCAATCCAAGACACCAAATCACCAATCATTATGAGCCAATCTATTCATGCGCAAATGCACATGGAGCACAATTAATGAACACTAGTAACTAAGGATTATATTTGATAATTATCTGCTCATACAAAGTTTTCAACTGCACTTGGTGCCGCATGTTTACCAGCTGTCAGTTGCTATCAGTCGGCATTGCTTCTTTGCCTGTTGCCGACAGAGACAACAGCTATGCAGATGAGCGAACAAAGCCATAGAAAAAAAAGGAAAAACGATGGACAACTAAACTTTGTATGCTCAAAGCAGGAAAGATTTATCTATATCGTCACTTTTGTCTCTTGTCTGTGGAGAACTGGAGATACATTGCATCAACAGCAAAAGTTTGATCAGATGTTGAAAATAAGGAACCACACAGTTTATCCCATAGTTATGCACAACTTGGCATAGCGGTGATTGGTTGGCTAAAATTTATCGGATTGGATCGACGCTTGACCCACTTGGGAAGTCATTCCAGAGGTTGATTAGGAATGTGAAAAACGAGCTAGTGGATCTATCCATAGTTCCATTTGATGGAGACACGATTCCTTGGTTGATTAAAAATGTGAAAAACGAGCTAGTGGATCTATCCTTAGTCCAGTTTGATATATGGAGACGAGTTCTTTTCTAGTGCAAGTGGACTAGTGGAGTCCAAACATTGCCTGAAGATTAAACTTACCAACATGTGATGTACGTTTCATCCTTTTATATGTTCTTTGTGTGGAGTACAATTTACCTTGATTTCTTTGTCAGACTGTTTCTTTTAGCTACATTAAAATGGAAGTGCTATACCTCTACTTCATTCTTTTGTCTAATTCAGTTTTTTCCAAGTTATCGGCATTATCCTAGCTATTTATGAATATGAAGACTGAGTGGCTGACCAAGTGGTAAAGTCATTAGCTGATTCCCCACTTGAAGCTAATCTACTGGCAAGCACGTTTGAGATACAGAGCACACCACCACCCGTTTGTCATGCAAATCATTTCTTTAAAATTGTGGCTGGCAAATTCTGAGAGAAGAAATGTGAGCCTTATAAGAAGAAAGATCGGTTCTTTAGATTTTAGTAGATTCAATCAATTTTAATCTGAATCATAATAAATGAAATATAAAAGTATTCTTTTTTTTGATAAAATATAAAGTATTCTTGAGGCAATGGCGAATCACTTTGGATGTTTTTTCTGCTGTTATTTTGTGCTGGAATGGCTACAATCAAGTGATTCCATATGCAAGTGATGAGGTGGCATACCCCTTCTAAATGTTAGGCACATTTTCACCAAAAGAAGCTATCAACCTTTTTTTTTAAGAATCAAACGCAATTATTTCATTATTGATAGGGACAGCCATTACACATAGGACAGAAACAGTTTTCACATCTGGACAGCTCAACCTCTCAACAATTATTGTGGAATGGTTCACAGAAACAGAACGAATGCAACTACTAAAAAGAACACACACATGTCGAACAGAATCACTCTGAGCTGAAAAATCTAACAAATTTTGCAACAAAACTGAGACATCCAAAGGTACTACTCCTTTTTGCTGTTGATCATCTCCATGCCAGGCCCAGACAATGTCCTTCAGTGCTGGCCGGATGTCGTCTTCCAACAGTTTCTGGTACTCAAGTGAATCACCCCTGTTTGTTTCATCTCAATGAGATGATAGGATGGTGTGATCTCAAATATTTCTGTGTCAAACTGAAGGACACCATTCCTTCCCTCCTTCCTCCTCCCTTGAATCTTGACAACACCATTATCCTTCTTTCTTATCCTGAGATTCAGTGCTTTTGCAACATCTTCAAGCTTCGAGATGATGGCTGCGGCAGGCTTATCAGAAGTGAATCTTGTCTCCTTTTTGCACTCCTTCTTGCTAAATAGACCAGAGAGGTCAAATCCTGTGGAGAAAGATATAATTTCAAAGGCATTTAAGTTTGTGACAGCCAGGGGCTTCCCATCTCCACGAACATTCTTCTTGCGCCTCATAGCAAGTGCTGGAGCAGCATTTGCGGTGGCATTCTCACTTGGAATTTTCTCTTTTAGAGTACGGGTCTCTAAAGGACCTTTCCGGAACCAGGTAGACTCCTTTATCTTCTGGACTGAGATTCTTGTGTTTGGGTTGGGGTCCAGGATCTTGTACAACAACTTCTTGAGTTTGTGTGAAAACCAACTGGGGCACCTGAAATCGCCGTTCTGTATCTTACAATACATCTCCATCAAGTTTGGGCCTTGGAAAGGAAGATAACCAGCAACAAGTACAAATAGAACAACCCCACAAGACCAGATGTCTGACTTTGCACCATCATAGCCTGTCTTGCTGATCACCTCTGGAGCTACATATGCTGGAGTTCCACAGGTGGTGTGGAGCAAGCCATCTTGCCTCTTCGACTCTGAAAGTGCGCTCAGTCCAAAGTCTGAGACCTTCAGGTTCTCATTCTCATCCAACAGCAGGTTCTCAGGCTTCAAGTCCCGGTGATACACACCTCGGCTGTGGCAGTAATCCACTGCACTAATGAGCTGCTGGAAGTACTTGTGTGCAGCAGCCTCTGTGAGCTTGCCACTCTTCTCAATCTTGTCAAAGAGCTCGCCACCTTTCGCATACTCCATGACGAAGTAGATCTTGTTCCGTGTGGCCATGACCTCATGAAGCTCAACAATGTTCTTATGAGCCACCAACCGCATCGTTGTGATCTCCCGCCTTATCTGCTCTGAAAGCCCGACCTTGAGCACTTTGTCCTTGTCCAGCATCTTAATAGCAACACTCTGGTTGGACTCAAGGTTCCTTGCATAGTGCACCTTGCCAAATGTGCCTTTCCCCAGCAACCTCCCCAGCTCATACCGCTTCATCAAAATATTTCCTCTCGACCCCATATCTTTTCTTCCTTCAATCAATGGTTATAAATCACAGAGTTTTGGCTGCCAATCAGGTGGACTGCACACAGACTTAGCCCTCCTCCCCATGTCATGATCCATGACGGTGAAGAGAATTCTTATGGCCTGATCGTGTCGCAGTCTGAATGGCGTAGAATTGATGCAGGTCAGGTCATAAAGAGTTGAGCAGATCAGCAGCCCTTGCGGAGCAGCAAGATCCTTGATGTTGAAACAGGAATCTCTTCTATGAAAGCACATCTTTCAGCATTCCCCGAATCTTGAACTTATTGTAATTTCTGTATCTGCACAAGAGGAAAGAAACATTAGATTCGAGCATAAGGATATGCACAAAAGCTAACACCTTTTTTTTTTTTTTTTTTTTTTTTTTTTTTTTGCTATACTGTAATATGTGCTTATGTACCGATTAAGAACCAAATAAATGCTTCACATTCACATAGGATGAAAAAAAGACCTACTGTACTAATTACTAAAGCAAACATGCTATGTGTCCCTGTTGGAATGAGTAAGAAGATTCCAAATAGTGGGGAACAAATAAGAGAAAACAGAGGTACTCTGCTTATCAGTTATCACCAACACATCTGCATGACTGCATATGTGGAATTCTAAAAAGAGTAAAGCCATCCATGGCAATCGTGATAAGATGCCAACTTTCTGAGTTAAACTATTCCGCATCTTCTTTTTGTTTCGAAAACCTCAACTATTCCGCATCTGACAAGGACTTTGCTCGGACTTGAGAAGATGCAAGTGGCGACGAAATACTCATCAGGGGTGCAAAAATCTCGCCTTTATACAAACCTAAACGCCATAAGATTGCACTCCACGGCCGTATACCAAACGCTGTCCAGACAAAATTGACGGCACAAGAGACCAAGAACAGGCTCTTCCCAAATCTACACGGATTATTTCAACTCTAAAAATCCTACACGGATTACCAGGGGGAGGGAGGAGGGCACTAGATTCCTTGGACAAACATTGCCATTGGCCTGCTAACATGCAGATTGCAGAGCGGCGGCGGTGTCGAACTAGTACCAAAATCTGAAACTGCAATGGGAGATAGACAGAGGGATGGTTGCTATGCTCACCTTCCGACGGCGCGGCGGCGGACGGAGACGGAGTCGGAGACGGAGATTGCGGTGGGAGGCGACAAGATCAGAGCTTTGCTGAACTTCTTGGTAGACTTGCTGCTGCTGCTGCCTGGGTGTTCCTCTGCTGGGCAGGTGAGGGATGCTGCGATGCGGAGACGATGAGGAGAGGAGGCTCCTCTTATACCAGGCGGAGAAGAGGGTTAGCCGGCCGGCCTAACCGCGTGGCTGATTTGACGGTAATGTGACCCTGGATGGCTGCAGCTGGCTGAGCTGTCTCAGGCGCCGCGTTTCCTACGCACCGCATCACAGGCACCACACGACCGGATATGCTTGGTAGCCTGTTGCCGTGATTGATTTGGGATTTCTTTCATTTGGCCACCACTCCATGTGGATGTGGAGCTGGACATCTCTCCAATTCCATTTTTTTTTTTTCTTCACCGTCCAACGTTGGGGAAGTTGTTAAGCTGCGTTTTTCCCCTGGTTTTTTGAATGATCTTTTTTCCCTGGTTATCATGATGTGTGATTTTCAAGCACTATTGATTACTACTCCTTCCAACTATTGTTATGTGTCACATCCTCACATATTGAAGAGTAAAATGTACTGAATTTAAAGGGTTTTTAATTTTGGTGCAAAATTACTAAATTTTTGTGAAATTCGGCTCAAATTTTGCTGAAACTTTTTAGAGATTAGCACACGAAAGTATGTTTTTTTTTTTCTAACAAAGTTTATATCTAAACAAATATTACTATGATTTATGACTACACAACTATCGAATAGAAGATTATATACAATATAAGCAACAAAAAAAGAGTTACACGAATATGTATTAGTGTATTACAAAATTTCGGAGGATTCTTTTCGCCCGCCACCAAAATTACTGAATTTTGTAAAATTTAGCTGAAGTTTTGCCGAAATTTTGAACCCTACTTAATTCTAACCAAATATATATTGATATTAATGTTACTAGTAGTTTTTATAATTATAGTAAAACTTTTTTAAAAAATAAATAATATGAAAATCTAGACACTTAAAACAAAGGACGGGGGAGGAAAAAAACCTGTGGCTGATGTGTGGATCTCATCCTTTTGCTGAGTCAGGTAGGGACTAGGCACTAGTATGGGGCCCACTAGGGCAACCTGTTCCATGGACCACGGACCTGGGAACCCAAAAAAAGCAAACCCAAAAAGTCTTCTGATTATCTATCACATCGAATCTCTTGACGGATGTATGAAGTATTAAATGTAGTTAAATCAAAAACTAATTACACAGTTTGGTTGAAAAGTGCGAGACGAATCTTTTTTAGCCTGGTTAGTTCATGGTTGGACAACAATTACCAAATACAAACGAAAAGTCTTCTACAGTACCCCTGACCCAAACTATTTCGCCTTGCATGGCAACCGAACGGGCTCTGATTGGACCACTCTCCAGATGATTCATACCTACGTGGCGCTTGGATCTTGTGTGGTGGCGATTCAGTAACCTTGTTTTTGTTTGGAGTACTACTAGTCATTAGCCGAAGTATCTTTTATTTCTGTTTGCATACATCTCAAGAATCCAACTTTTTTCCTTGAAAGATCAAACGGAAAGAGCACAAAAAATTTATCATAAAATTCCTTTTATCACAGATTATATGATGATGATCGAGGACAGACTCGTGTTGCGCAACAAGCTGTTATATGAGTTGTGCGTGTGATAATATAAATGGAACTCAATAATTTGAGATTATTCAAAGTTTGTATGATGGCTTGCCACAAAATGGAACTCAATAATAGAGGCATGAGCTAGACAGATCAATGTACTCCTACACGTCACGAGATGCTAGCAGGGTCGTGTCGCCACATGCAGTATGTAGCAATCACTCCATATTCCAATTCTACTCCCTCCGTCCAATATTAAGTGGACGTATAGGTTCAAACCATCCAACTTGCTGTTCACGTAAAATTACCATAATGCCCCTATGAAAGTGTATGCATCTCTGTGCGGTAACAGTGCACATGCAAATAAAAAAACACCCCCCTGGCCAAACACTCCACGTCTGAAAAGCACGTGGCATCGTAGAATGGGAAACAGATGGAAACGAGTGATCCAGAGAAATCCAGACTCCACAGCCCCATCGAGTAGTACTGTAGTGATGAATAAAAATGCATTTGCCAGACTGCACACCGTCCGTCAGGTTGAGGCACCAGGCTACGTGACCGATTAATATGGGAAAAAAATTTGAACTCTAAACGTCCACTTAATATTGGATGGAGGGAGTAAATCAAAGAAGAAAAAAAAATAAGAGAGACGCCAACAAGTCGCCGACTACGCTATCAAGTCTGATTGAAGTGACCTGATCAAAGAAAAGATAAACTTTTGTTAGTTACTTTATTATGACATGTGTTATGCGTGGCAGAGTAAGAAATTAAACACGATTTGGCCCTTGGTTACCGACTTATACCAGAATGATAGACTTTTTGATATCTTGCATGCGTCCATCTATTGCTGGGGTGTTTGGTTAATTAGTCCTAGTATTTTTTTTTTTCTAGTCTTAGGATTTTTACTTTTTTAGAAAAAGAATCTTAAGGAGGTGCTTATAGGGACCTTTAGTAAAAATTCTAAAAAAAAAATCCCTCTGTTAGGTTTCCTAGGGATTTTTATTAAGGACCTTTTTAGTCCCAGCACAAAAAGTTCCTTGAAACCAAACACCCCCTTATGTATAGAAACTAAAATAAAAAGTCCTAAAGGTACTAAAGTGTAACTTAGTATTTTAAAAATCTTTGGAATGTGTGTAGCATATATAGTGTCTACGTCTGTATTGTCTAATTTGCAAAAAAAAAAAAAAAAAAAAGAAACATGATGTATGCTCGCATTAATAATAACTACTCCCTTCATTCTAAACTAAAAGATATTTAAATTGTTTATATGCATATTTCTTTTTATTATATGTCTAGATATAGTATATATAAAAGTACATAGTAAAATGTATGTATCTAGAAAAGTCAAAACGTCTTAGAAAATGGCAGAAATATCAAGTACTATGTTTTCTCAGGTGATTTTAAATTTTGGTAGTACTCATGAGCTGTAATTCAAAATAAATTGGACTTAGATAACATAATAGTTCAAGGATTTAAATAAATTGTTTCATATTTTTTAGACTAAACCGATTTTTATTTAAAATGAACTAATTTAAACTTTTTAGACTAAATCAGATTTTTATTAATTACAAAATGACATAACCTGCTAGATGAGTCATAATATTTCAACAAGCAATAAATGTTGCAAAAAAATGGAGCAACAATGAAGGAACTATGACTTTATATATATCAAGAATAAATGTTCACCCAAGTTTTTGCTTAAAGTAATGAGAGTTACTCATCTCCTACAATGGGCATGACCGGTGGTTTGTCTTCTCTGCCTATTTCAATTATGCTTTCTTAAATTAAATTAGCAGCACAATGAATCTTGTCCACAATGATGGCTCAATTCATTCTAGGATGCATGTGGTACATTTCCTTCACGCAACAATAGTTGATGTGGCTCGATTCATCTATCATCTGATGCCTTAAACTTTGCAAAGATCAATCATGAAACAAAATGTGGTCCTTACTTTTTTCTAAAACAAATTGGTAGGAGAGTTGCATGTTACATAGAAGATCTAGAAGATAACACCAACATCATACATAGATCGTATTTTGTCAATGCATGGCTAGTACTTTGCTTTATGTGAAATTGGATGATTAGGTAATATGTTTTAGAAAAAAACGAGGTCTCAAACATCATAAAATCAACTAATAATGCGATCAAATAAAGCAAAACCTAAAATGATAATTTTTTAAAAGCAAGTGATGAGCCATGAAGCAATGCAAACAAGAACACACACGATCCAAATAAGTCCAATTCAACAACAAAAAGAAGTACTATATTTATTTTTTGTATTAGTTTATTTTTTATTTAAAATGAAATACTTTGAATATTTAGATTAAACCCATTTTTAAATCTATAGAAAATGGAAAACACCTTTTATCTAGATAGATGAGTTACAACATTTCAATAGGAAACCTTTATTATAGCTTCAAAATAGTGTTACACAAAAAAAAAAACTTGAGCAACGACATTGAAGGAGCTATGACTTCGTCTATCAAGAAGAAATATGTACTTTTTTTTTTTTTTTCTTACTAGAGCAATGAGAGCGCTACTCACCTCCTACAATGGGTACGACCAGGTGGTTTGCCTTCTGTGCTTTTCGAGGCTACCTGATATCAGTGGCGGAGCGCACTCGGTAGGGCAATTATGCTCTATTAACTTAAACTAGCAGCACAATGAATCTTGTGCAAAATGATGGCTCAATTCATTCTAGATGCATATGGTATATTTCCCTCACACAACAATAGCTGATGTGGGCAACATGTGGCTTAGTTGTGGCTTGTCTTAAACTTTGCAAAGATGATCAATCGTGAAACATCTTGTGGTCCTTACTTTTTCTTCTAAAACAAATTGCTAGGAGGAAAGTTGCATGTTACTTTAAAATGTTCAGAGAAGACTTTTATGAGGATCATGCAAAAATAGAAAAATCCGAAATGGTAGCTCAAAAAATAAAATAAAAAGAAAAACTCATTGGTTTATTTTGAGACGGGCAAAAAAAAAAAAAAAGCTTACTGGCGCAAATTCAAAGCTGACTGGTGTTTTGTTCCTATCAAAATCTGAGGTCTGCGCCACCTTGATTTTTGTCATAAGCCTATTGTTTGGCATTTCCTTCTGAGTGAAAACATGTGTGCATTTCACTCGTTCCAAGGCTCCCAGGATATTAGTACGATCATGTGGTTCTAGTTATTTTTTTTTTTCGACGGGCGTTGCCCGTATTTCATTAAGAGAAGTGGGATAAGTTTTACACGACCAAGCTTGTGACCCAGACGAGTTGCCTAAACACGCACTGGTTAGCACACATATAATAAATCACCGGCTTAAACGGTGGTGCGAAACACGCTTGTACTAACTAAGGAACTAATTTTTGCGACAAGACGCTGCGGCTCTACTGCAGTACGTGCAGCGCTGGAGCGATGCCCCGGAAGCCCGCCGCGACCCACTCCTCAGCTTCGGCGATCAGGTTGTCGACGATGTCACGTGCCAACAGTGGCGTCTGTTTCTCTCCTTCCACATTGTCCACGACGTCAGCAATACCATTGAGTCGAAGGCTCGTCGGTAGTCGCATGGAGCCTCGTCGCGTGCCCGCAGCCACCAATCCACCAACGTGGAGTCCGCACCGGGCACAGCCGCCAAGGCCGGCCTTGAGAGGATGATGCTCCGCACCGCCACGAGGACGCACGCGGTGAGTAGGTGGTCGATGGTCTCGCCCTCTTGGCAGCATAGAATGCACGTCGCGCCGATTGCATGCCATGTCTGAAGCGTCTCTCCGCGGTCCGAGGGCGTTTGGGAGGGCTAGCCGGATGAAGAACTTGACCTTGGCGGCGCCGACGCAGCCCAAAGCTCACCCGCCCCAAGAAGGGAAGTCCTGCCGTGAAAGAAAGCCTCGTAGCCGATGCGCTTGAGTATTGCCCGTTGGCTGTCCAGCGCCACACGAGTTGGTCCGGACCCCTTCTTGTAGCACCACATTCGTAAGGAGGTCGGAGAGAGCTAGACTCTCATCCACGACCGACCGCCGCCCTCGGGTCCGTCAATGTCCCTGACCCATCAGATCATGGAGGGCCTCACGCATGATCCCGCCCCTCCGTCCTTCCGACCGCCCGGACCAGGTTCGGTGCGAAGGTGGAGATTGCACCCGCCGGCCCGGTTGTCCGCCTGCATCGCTGCCCGGTTGCCGCCCCCAAGCGCACGTACACACCGAGGGCCCGAAACATCCGGGTCGACGGCTTTCTCCACCCGGTATGGCGCCGTGCCCACGCCCGCGTCCGGGTCGACCGCCGCCACCACTCCTATCGTAGCCGTGGTGCAAATCCCCCTCGGAGGCGTGGGTCGCAGGACCAAGTCCACCCAAGGGGGGTCGGGCACGACTATTGGCCAGCCACCATGCATTGCCCCCCGCCCCCCCCTCACCCCCGCCCACACAAACGCCTCCGCTTGTCCACCTCCTCGATGCCCCAAGCTAAGAGGGCGCAGCAGATCGAGATGTGTAGCGGGATTGCCGATAGCGTCGTCGAGCCGGGGTCTTTCTCCCCATTTTCGTGAGGAGACCGCCATCCACGTGGGTATCCGTGCAGCCACCTTGTCAATGATGCGCTGCTCCTCCGCTCGGGAAAGCCTCTTGATGGTGAGTGGCACGCCGAGGTAGGTAACCGGAAAGTCCTCTCGCTTGCATGGGAACACCTCCCGGACCGCCTCGATCTCCGGCTCGGAGCACCGAATGGGCGTGAGGGACGCACTTATCAACGTTAAATGGCCAGCCCGCAGGCGCCCTCGCAAAGAGCTCCAGGATGCGCCGGATGCAGATGAAGTCTGTGACCTTGGGGGCGGGAGGATGACGAGGTCGCCGGCGTAGAGGGAGCAGCGACACCTCGCCACTTGTCCGCGCGCAGAGGCCGCAGCATGCCAGCTGAGTCAGCCCCTGCGATGAGAGATGTGGTTCTAGTTATTGACCACCAAGATGAACCAATATGACTATTTGATCATAGAATGAAATTCATCCAAAACATGGCGGATGAAAAAAAAAACTGTTTGCCTCTCCTATTTGCTTAAAAAAATAAATAAATAAATTTCAGTAGGGACGTAAGCCTCTCCTATTTGCTTAAAAAAATCTGTTTGCTCCAAAAAAATTCAGTAGGGACGTAAGCCTCTCCTATTTGCTTAAAAAAAAAAATCTGTTTGCTCCAAAAAAAAAAAAAAAACTGTTTTTCGCTGAAAAAAAAAAATGCACATCCTGACTTTTGTAGAGTCTACTATAGGTACGCATTTCAAGGCTAGATATATCAAATTGAGGTCCAATATCTGGAATAATAGGAGACATGTGTCATGCATCTGGTTTTTGTAGGCTGAATACTTATCTTGGATGGATTCAGGGATGGTACAACGCGGTGGTGGCGCGGCGGCCGGGCAACGTCGCTCGCCGAACGAATAATGCCTGCACTGCTGCACAGGACCTACCTGACCTCACCTGCAATGATTCCCATTTCTTTTTTGTTGGGATCCTTCTGGATGTGCCACTGCTCAACCACATATTAATTGTTCCAGCGCAATGATTCCCATTTCTTTTTTTGGAGGATGGTATCCTGTTCATCACCGGTGACTCGGATGATGCTCATCGCCATAGAACCAGCAGCCATTCAGAGAAGAATTGACGTCTAGTTGCCCAGATTGCCCAAAAGTTAGAATTTTGCAGCAACTCAGTCTGATTGTCGTTTGGAGCAGGAGCAGTTGGGAGTTGGCAGTGCAAAAACGACAAGCGCACAAAAGGAGGAGAGACAGAGACACCACATGCCCATGCCATGACATTTCTTCTCTCCTCTTCTCCCTGCTGAAAAATCTTACAATAATAATCTCATTTTCGTTGGTGAAAAATGTATACATGCAGTAGATCAATAAAATGTCAATAATATCTATGCACGGCATAATTTGGACGCACACTCTGTGAACGTAAGAATCAATTCAATTTTATAGGAGAAACACAAGAAAAGTACCGAAAATATAACTACACATTCGTTATAAAGATCGAGCTGGGCGAAGTTAGACCAGATGACCACTGGGGTCTTCTTTGAAAATGGATGGGGTCATCATGACCTATTAGCACTAAATAAAGTGATTATGTATTAAAAATTTTCAAATTCATTGGGGTCGGCAGACCCCGGTAGCTATTTTGGCTTCGTCAGGATCATATTTTGTCGACAATTTAAACCAATGGTAATTAAGATGTGTGATAACAATGAGACTAAAGTCTCTGCACGCGGCTATATAAACAAAAGTAGAACAGGATCAGAATTCAACAGGGAAGGAAGGAACCCAGAGGATAACGACATGGCACCAGCAGTGCTACTGCTAGAATAGAGAGGGAATCTTGCATATTGTTTGGTAGTAGACGCCCTACGCCTACATGGCAGAGTTACTAGTTTATCCACATTATTAAAGAGAGTTACAAGTTTATCCAGATTAAAAGCGTGTTTGGATCACCAAAACTAATTATAGTACCACACACTAAAAAGTAGCGTCAGACGACGGTGGTTGTACCGTGTGTGTGTGGTATAGTGGATCATCCTAGAGCCATCATGTTTTAATATAGTTTTGGTTTAGCTATAGGCACAGAAGTAGCGAATAAGCGGAGACAAATCTATACGTCTTAATAAAGAGAGAAAATTTCTGCCTCCACCTGTTTTTCTGCCTGCCCACCTGTCCGTGTACGTAACACATCCCTATTCCTGTCCGATTGTCTGCACTTTGCCTGTGCGCCTGATTTACTGTCGCCTCCGCCCACCTCCTCCTCCCCGCCCGCACAAACCACCTCCCGGCGACCGTCCGAGTCCAAGGGCGAACCGCCTCCCGACCGCGCAGCAGCGCACGCAGCCCGCGCCCGCCCGCCCCTCCCGCTGCCCTTCCATCCACCGCATCTCCCGAGCTCATGCGCTTGTTCTCCTGCGGATCGTCGACTTAGCTTTTTCGCGCGCTCCGGCTCCATCGCGCAGGTGCGCCCGCGTCCTCGGCTTCGCCCACATGCCGCCCGCCGCCCGCGCCTCCACCTCACATCGCCGCCCCGCGACCACTCTCCGTCGTGCCGCCTCGCGCTTTTTGATGGTGACCATCACCCCCCCTCTCCTCGGCGGCAATGGCGCCGAGGGCCCTCCCTCGTCCGGGCGGTGATTGAACCCCTCCCTTTGGATTGGCAACGGCGCTGGCACCCCCTCCGCATACACCTGCTCGACGACGGCAGCATACTGCAGGGCAGTGGCGTTAGTTCCGTAGCAGCAGCAGATGAGGAGACAGCTGAGGGCCGCACCACAGTTCTTCGTCCAACTCCCCATCGCCAACGGTGAGCATTTGTTTGCAGATTGTGAGCATCGATATTCGATAATCGATATAGATTATGTTCTTCGTCCAACTCCCCATCCGTTGTAGCTCTAGATTGCATACACCGGAGAGCACAACATAAATACACAATGAAAGGATTGGTGAAGAAAGAAAGAAGGTTGGCACATGGCAATCATTATTATGTTTGCAAACTGAATTGACGCCTCTATTAATTAATTTTCAGGTTTTATGCTGGTAGAAAATTTGGTGGAATCACTGAGATCGAAGAAAGAGAGGAAACGGCGCATTCGGGTTCACGCTTACTCTTGCTCTGCTGTAAGATACTGTAAGCTGCTTTGTCTCCAGTCTCCACTGAAATTGAGCTTATTAAAAAACAGAGGACTGAAGATTGATAAATTGCATAGGCCACTTGTCCTTTTTTCTGTGTGGGTTTAGTTAAGTTAAGCGCATTCCTATAGATGTGATTATATTGTAAATGAATTATATTTTGTTTTTCTCTCTGATTTTCCAAGTGCAGATCTATGTTGGTGATTGTCGAGCGAGGACAGAGCACAATGGATTTATGGGCAGGTAGAGGTTCATCGCGCAGAAACATGCACATAGCGATCAGCATAGCTACAACATCTGATGCCTCGGCAGCTGGCAGCTGGCAGCCTGGCACAACAACAAATTCTCCAAGGCAGGATCAGCACTAGGTACTGTAACAGAGCATATCCGATGTGTCTTCCTGACAAAATGCACAAGAGGATAGTGTTGTGAATATTTGATAATTTGACATAAGACTTTGTGGCATAGTTCCCTGTCCCCAATCCTGCAACATCCAGCCTCAGACAACAGCAGTCCCAATCCTTGTACATATAAATCCCCAATCCCAAGTCAACGATTTTTTAATGTCAGCTAATCGTCCATACCTCACTCTTGCGTTCGGATCATACCCCACCACAATCCAAATTGAAAATAATATCATGTTTCTATTAGCAGGTTGCACGCGTGGAGCCTTGGTACTGAACTTGATTCACGATTATAATACATATACAAATCCCTGAATCATAAGTCAATGTAATTCTCAAAAAAGCAGTAGTTTGGCAGCACAAGAAAATAGAGAATGCAATACCAGTTTTCCATTCAACTAAATAGGCAAAACAGATATATCTCTCTTCAATTAAACATTTTTCCTGCATTATTCATAATAATTTGATAGCTCTTTCCGTGGCAACGCACGGGCAAGTTTTGCTAGTAATAATAACCATCATGAAACGTAATTAGTACTCAACGTGTTAATTGATGATCATCACGTTGCGTTTTGCCTTGCAACTACATGTTTTTTTTTAATTTGTTTTTCCTTGTAGGCTAGTACGTTGATAGAACAATATATAGTGTGGTAGTGCAAATTAAGGGTCAACACTACACATGCATTGCTTGCAGCCCTGATTGCTTGCTAGGAGATACATATGTATAAATCGTTGATGCAGCTTCTATCTATGTAATCTTTTTTAGATTACACAATACAACGCAGACGCTCAACACGCACGTACACTCACCCCTATGAACACACGTACGCAAACCCTACCTTTATGAGCACCTTCAAGG
This sequence comes from Hyparrhenia diplandra, assembly GCA_015847255.1. Classification (NCBI taxonomy): domain Eukaryota; kingdom Viridiplantae; phylum Streptophyta; class Magnoliopsida; order Poales; family Poaceae; genus Hyparrhenia; species Hyparrhenia diplandra. Next base: position 496,934 of record JADLZK010004008.1, on the reverse strand, counting down.
ACTGAGCCGGCAAATCTTGAAGTTCGAAGTCGCCACTTGCGCCTCGCTATCGGCGACGGGGCGTCGCCTACCACTTAATGCACAGCGAAAATTCTGAAATAAATCCAGGATAAAGTGTCGCACCCGAGATTTGAACCACGGGTGGGAGCCCCCAACCAATGGTCTTTGCCATTTATATACAAATATATGCATGTGACATCGTGACTCAGCTTCGTTCAACAATGCATATCCATCAAATTCAAAACGTGTTTTTATTTTCTTGTTTTTGTGGGAGGGCCTGATACGTGAAGAGGGGATAATACAAGGGATCCCATAATATATAAACACACATTGAGATGTCCTGATCCATGAGCTATGTAGCACGAGAGTGCCACGTAATACCCTAAGACCAAATTGCTGAAATGGGACAAATTTTCTAGAGGTGGTTGTGCGTCCCAACGATATCAAATCAAGAATTCCACAAGAAATGCCAAGTTCATCATGCATGATGCTAGTATTTTTAAAGGGCTCATCAGGATGCCATGCAATTGCTTTACCATGGCCCAGTAAGTACTCAGAATCGGCCCATTCCTCCACCGGGCCATAACGATGCTCTCGATTGTAGACGGCTGAGGACATGGTGTAGCACTGTAGCTAGCGTTTCTTGTTTCAGATATATATATATTTTTTTTTGGAAATAATATATTCTAAGGGCGCTGCTGTATGAAATTTCTAGAGGCCGTTGTGCGTCTCACCTATATCAAAGGTGTCTATGATGTTGTCAAAAAGGTGTCTATGCTAATCAAGAATTCCACGAGAGTTGCCAACGCCTGTCTCTAGAAACACTACTTCGTTCTAGAGGTCTGCGACTTGATACACCTGTACTTCTAGAAATCAATGGAAAAAAAAAATCAGAACAAACTTATGGAGCCATGTTGTTGAGCTCATCGCTACCCACATACCGTCTACGACGAATTATGGCGGAAGATGGTAGGGATCGTCTAGAGAGAGTAGTCGTGGATGAAAATGAAGTCTATATTGGGATTTAAGAGATGGAACACGTGGGATTTAAGAGCTCCACGTTGACATCATGTCAACTTCGGAGCCATGTAGACCACGACCAAATTCTCACCATCCTCGGATGCCAATTGCCACACACATATATACAAACCTCGTCCATCGCCATCCCAAGGGCACCGTAAAGCGACTTCGGCTCCACCATTGTCTTTGTTGTTCGTACCGCCGCCTAGGAAGATTCTGGACTTTGAGGGCCTGGGAGAGAGAAGAGGAATAAGAGATCTGACAACTCATCAAGTGTAGCACCGAGAGAGATCCTTTTGTGCCCCACATGTCCTGAGGCCAAGGTTCAAGAGGAGACACCACCCTACATCGAGTCCACCTACGCCTAGCCCTGTTCATTGACGGTTTCTCCAAACCGCAACAAAAACCGTAGATGACAAACCATAGTGTCAAATACTGTTCATCCTTGACAAAAATACTGTTCATTTGCTTAAATCTAACATTACCCGGTTTGCATGCGGTTTCTTCAAACCGTAGATGAACAGCCCCTACCTACGCCTAGTCATAATTAAGGGCACCCACACATGAGCAGTGTTACGGCGCCCCACAGTAGACGACGTAGCTAGCAAATATACTATTTTATTCCATGGATGAAACCCTAGGCTCACATAGATATACTCTCTCTCATAGCTGATATGTTTTTTTTTTTTTCTCTTTTTATATTATCTTTCACCTCCAAGTCGCTCAAGACTTCACAACTGCCGTTCTTGGACGCCGTCTGAGTGGGTTGGAGAGAGAGAGAGAGTTGAGTAGGAACGGAGAGGGGTCGGCGGGGAGGAGTTAATTGAGTGGGAGCACTCTATTTATTTCTAGGATCTTTTAACGTACATGGGTCTCTTAAGTAGACCGACTTTCTAAATCAATTTTGAACATCTCCAAAATATTTTAAATTCAACTCTAAAAAGTCTTTTTTTTACAAAAAAAGGGGGAAAACAACGTCAAACAGTTCCCCCATTTGAATTCTATAAACATCTAAATCTATCCTGCGCTCCCATGATATCTAAATTCTCCTAGTTTTTCCCCATGGCATGAGTTTTTTTTTTTTTCTCTAGTTTAGATTTGAGGAACCGATTAGTAGAATGGTTGGGCGATAAAGGCAAAAAGAGAACTCTCTCTAGTCTGAATAAATAATGACTTGGCAAGTATTTTATAAGAAGCTATTGAAAATGCTCCCACACAATGGAGGTTAATGTACCCACCTCTGTAAATAAATCACATTGAAATCGTTTTTGTATAGTGTGCTGTTGATTTATTTTTGTTATTAGGTGAGTATTATTCCCGGGCAAGTTCATCATGATGCCATGCAATTGCTTAATTTATCATGGCCCAAACTCAGAATCGGCCGACTCCTCCCCCGGGCCCTAACAATGGTCAATTGTACTGTACTCCGGCGATGGCACATGCTCACAGCCGGACGTCGCCGACGGTGATGCATCTGCAAGTTCGGTCTTTGCAACTGGTATCGTACAGTATTGGATTCCGAGTAATAATTTTTATATTCATCCTAATCGGACATGGTAACTCCAATATTATATTCTAGCTCTCCTAAGATTTATGAACAGTTAAATTATTACCTAGTACAAGTACGTACTACGTAGCTACATATCAACACTGCGCAACCCAAATCCCAAGCAAGAGGGATCGGAGATCGAGAAGCCAAGCCACTAGCACCACCGTCGATCGTCGGCGACGATCTATCCGTGTCGCCGCCATGGACTGGGCGGCGATCATGTCCGCGGCTTACTACATCTTGGCCATGGGGCTCATCTACAGCACCCTGCTCTACATCGCCATCTCCAAGCTGGCGGCCTGTTTTCGGCGGGCGCACCGCCACCGCCGTCGAGCGGATGCTGGACAGCGTGCCGGACATCCCGTACCTCCCGCTGCCTGACCAACAAGAGACGGCGCCGCCGTCGTGCGTGATATGCATTGCCGAAGCGGGCGCCGGCGAGGGGCGGTTCGTCGTCTTGAAGCTGCGGCCATGCGTTCCACAGAGGGTGCATTGTGGAGTGGCCGCCATGGCAAGACTACTTGCCCTATCTGTAGGGCCACCGCCATTGTCGTCGGGTCGCCGGGCCGGGAAGGAGAAGGCCGTCGTTGCTGCTGTTAGCATGGCCGAGGACATGGTCTAATAAGTCGGGCGTTTGTTTCGTTTTCTTTCATTCTTCCCACTAGCACCGATTCGATTTTACGAGCAGCCGCCTCTTCTTTTCCGTGGCGGGCACAAATCTCGCCCGCCCGCCGGAATTGAATTGGCCGGCAGCCACCGAGGCGTCTTTCGCGTGGTGGGCGCCTTTAACGGGGCCCGCCACGTAAAAGATTGTATTATGCGTGGCGGGCGTGCAACGCGCCCGCCACGTAAAATAATTTGCGTGGCGGGCGCGTTGCGAGCGCCCGCCACGCCGCCCAGGGACTTTGCGTGGCGGGCAAATTAGGGCGCCCGCCACGCAAAAAAGTCCGTCCCTATAAAACTGCACAGCCGCGCCCTTCATCTTCTCCACGGGTCTTCCTCTTCCAACTTGTGGGGGAGGTTTTGACCTAAATTTTGACAAAAACTTTGATTTGGGTCTTTTGGCTTTGATTTGGGGAGGAGAAGACACTAATTGGTCGGTAAATGCCTCTTTTCATCTTTCTTTCCCTCTTTTTCATCCCCTCTCTAGATCTAGATCCATGGAGGAGAGAGAAAACTGTCTTTCTCTATATCTAGATCTATGGTGGAACTTCTCTTTTTTTTTTTGTTTGAGTACTATGTAACGGCACTAAGCTTTTGGAAGAGCGGGGATCGGGATGGAGAGGCACCGAGCCCACTAGATGTATGAGATGAAGAGGGTTGATGACGAATACTATGATGAGGTGAAGAAGTTTGTTGCTCGGCGAAGCACAAATGAATAATTCAACGAGCCCGATTATACGTCGCCTACGCCAAAATGCAAGAATCTGAAAGCGTTCTCGACATCGTGGTGCGATCTCACCTAATCATGCATGGCTTCGTCGGTGACTATTTGGTCCGGACTTTTCACGGCGAAGAAGTTCCACCCTTCGATCCACTAGTCGATCCAAGACCAGGCGGTCCCGGCCGATCCAAGATTGCGAAAAGTCCACCCGGCCGGTCCAATTCTATCAGATTTGTTCAAAAAGACGGCCGGTGCCGTCGGCGATGACGCGGCGATGACGGTGGTGGTGGTGGAGGGGACGGCGAAAGCGGAGAATCCTATGACGCGCGGCGAGGATGTCCGGTTTTTGAAGATTTGGTCAACCGACTTCGATGAGGGCGACATTCTCGTTTGGGTGCCCGAGATGGTTGGAGAACTTCAAGGAGATGAAGCAGCAGCAATTGATCCGCTTTACAAAGACAACCGGAGGGTTGCACGGCGCTGAGTTTTAACCAATTTGCCGATGTTGAAGTCTCGCCATGGCGGGTCCGACACTAGCTTCAATGAGCTCGTAAGTTACCCGGCCTCCACGTATCCAATGCCTAACAAGGTTCCCGCTAATACGTATCGTGCTAAGAAGTTGATCCGGCCGGGGCGATGAAAGTGAAGAAGTTCGATGCCTGCCCCAACCATCGTATCCTATATCGGGCGACAAGACGCGAATTTGACCAGTTGTCCGCGACTTTGGGCGCTTAGTCGATACAAGCGGAATGCCGGATGTCGCGTGGGCGATGAGCTCGATGAGGAAGCAGACGGACGAAAAAGAAGAAGAAGGGGGCTTAAGAAAACCAAAGGCGGCCGCAAAGAAGATCATGTCAATGCAAGACGAGGAAGAGGAAGGTTACACGCAGGAAACGCCCAAATTTATGCCAATGTGGTACCTTCCGGCCATCGATCGCTCGCGGGGTCTCTATGGGAACCCCGAGGATGCTAAGAACATGACCCGCATGCATCTAGTGATCGTGGTAAAGGATGACGGAAGCTACGGCACCCTTCGGATGCTAAGCGCTGGCAAGACTTCGACGCCGCCTACCCCGACTTTGCGTAGGAGCCCGTGAACGCTCGGTTCGCATTGAGTACCGACGGAATGAACCCATTCGTGACCTGAGCAGCACACACAAAGACGGGCCGGTCGTCCTCACCATGTACAATCTACCTCCACATCTTTGTCAAAAGCGCAGGTATGTTTTGCTCACCATGCTCATTTCGACCGGGCGGCCCAGAACGATATAGATGTGTTCCCGGAGCCGTTCATGGAGGAGATGCGCAATCTTGTTTGATGATGGGGTCGATGGTTGATGCGCACTGTAGCGAAGTTCACTCTTCGTGCCATCATCTTTGTCACCATCACCGATTACCCGGCCTGTTTTCATTATCGGGGACGCATTAAAGGGAAGACCGCCGTGTAGCTTGCATCGAAGAAACCTCGCTCCACTTACCCGAAGGGATCCACCAAAACTGTGTACATGGAACACGAGGCGCTTCCTCTGCAGTAAGCATAGGTACGTAGATGCAAAATGAATATATACTTTGACAACAAGGGCGAAGTCGAAACCTCGGCCGACACCGACTAGTTATGGTCCGAAGGTGTTTGACATGGTGAAAGACTTGGAGTGCGAGTTTGGAAAGAAGAAGAAGAAGAAAGACGATGATCGGGAAGACGGCACCTCCAAGACAAAGAAGCGAAAAGAGGATAAACCGGAGGACGGCGCCTCCGGCCGTTCCTTTTCAAGAAGAAGTCAATCTTCTTCAAGTATCTAAAAAACTTGGAAGATATTTTGCATACACCCCATGCGATCGATCGATGCACCTTGAGAAAAATGTCTTCGAAAGCACGATCGGTCTCGATGGATATCAAGACCAAGACGAAAGATGGTGTGAAGTCACGCCGATCTTGTTGACATGGGCATCCGACCGGAAATTCACGCTACACGGCTTCCGAACGGTAAAGTCCAACTCCCAGTGCGGCCTACAACCTAACGAGATGAGAAGTTAGCTATGTGTCGGTTGATTCGGGGTATCAAGGTACCGACGAGTTTCTCTTCCAACATCAAGAGTCCGGTATCCATGAAAGACCTCACAATGACGAACTTCAACGCGCCGCGATGCTCACATCATCTTGACGGTGTTCCTTCCAATTGTGATCAAAGCTATTCGTCCAAAATACGTGAAGATGGTGGTCACAAGGTTGTCATACTTCTTTAATCAAATCAACTAGAAGGTAATTGCCAAAGCAGATCTGCTGCTTATTTGAAAGAGTTCATCGCGGAAACAATGTGCCGGATAGAGATGTGTTTCCCTCCGTCGTTCTTGACATTATGCCACACCCGATGATGCACATGGTTGATCGATAGAACAAAGCCGGGACCCGTGTACCTACAAGCGATGTGGACCACCGAGCGACTAATGTCTACCCTCAATCGATTCAATCATAACCGCGCTTACCCGGAGGGCTCTATGATCGAGGCATACACAAGCCGAGGCCGTGAACCGGTGTATGAAGTACATTAAAGATGGGAGGGCTATTGGGCTTTCAGTGCATCAACATGAAGGAAGAACCTCGGGGATGGGGTGCGCGGGCCGAAAAGCACGCACCGACATACATAGGGAAAAAGTGCTAGACGCTCACTACAACATCCTTCATCAATTGGTGATCATGGACACATACGTGAAAAAGCACCTCAAAGAGCTCCGCCCCGCGGGGAAGCGCAAGAACTGTCCGAATGATTGGGCGTAGAAGGAACACAAGAACACTTTCCTCCAAGTGGCTCCAAAAGCGCAACATTCCCCGGGAGATGATGCAGAGATCGTGAAGAAGCTTGTGTCGGGGCCGTCCATGCAGGTCACCACGTGGCAAGGGTATGATGTCAACGGGTACAGGTTCCACACAAAAGAGAAGGACAAGAAGAGTGCATCACGTAACAATGGTTTTCGATATGAGGGCAGGAACAGCGTGGCAGGAGAAGATGACATGCTTCGCACAAGTCGAAGAAATATGGGAACTTGACTATGGCGGTAACCTCTGTGGTAACCGTTTTTTAGCTGCCGATGGGTCAAGCCCGGCGCTTCTAGTGGGCGATTTTGGGCTAACCACCGTGAACCTTCAAAGTGTCCGGTACAAAGATGATCGCTGGGTGCTTGCATCGATGCCGCACAAGTAGCCTACTACATGAACGCGGAGAACATAAATAGACATATTGTCGTGGCAGAAAGGCGGGGATCGTGGGAGCCGATGGGGTCCGTCGAGTCTCGAAACATACAACAACTATGATGAGTTCCACCTCTTTACATTTTTCCAAAAATATGAAGGCACTTTGGAGGACGAATCAATCCCGACAAGACTAAAATGATGCCATGGACCCGCCCGATGGCGAGAAGAAGACCACCAATGCACCAGCACCAAAATGATATGTAATTGCAGTTATTCGATGTAAACAATAGTCCAAAAACAAATATCTCACACGAGTGTCGTGAAACTACTGAGGGAGACTAGTGATTTTTGAACTACACGTTTGTAACAATTTCTCGTATGCAAAAATGACCTATATATGAAATGTAGATCTTGATAAGTTATGAACTTTCCGTATTCATGACTTTTTGAATCTTGGGCGTCCGGGGCTACGAAATGTCGTCCGAATGTGTAAAAATTCAAATTTCAAATTTCGAGGCGTGAAAAGTTCGAAAAATGAAAAGTTGACACGCGGCGGGCATCCTAACCATTTTATAACAATTTATAACAATTTATAACCATTTTATAACAATTTATAACTATTTATAACAATTTATAACCATTTTTAACAATTTATAACAATTTATAACAATTTATAACCATTTTTAACAATTTATAACAATTTATAAGAATACTTATCTCTTTATTCTGAAAATATTACACGCGGCGGGCATCCTAACCCGCCCGCCACGGGACTTTGTTAACCGTGGCGGGCAGCCTAACCCGCCCGCCACGGTTAATATTTTGCGTGGCGGCATCCTTACCCGCCCGCCACGCAAAAACCTCGTTGCTATAAATAGTGGGGGCATTCTCGAGAATCTCTAAGTCCTTCGCCGGTTTCCAAACGACCCCGGCGGGCTGCCCAAATTTGTCACCGCCGCCGCCGCCGTAGTTCCATCGATCCGCCGCCGCGGCTGACCCCGCCATCCCCGCTCGTGCGCTAGATCCGCCACCGCACCGCCCACCGCACCGGGGCCGCAGCCGACGCTCCCTCCGCCACCGTCACCGCCGCCCGGCGTCCGCGCAGCCGTCATCGCCGCCCCCTCCCACCACCACCGTCCTCGCCCCGTCCCCCGCCCGTCCTCCTCCTCCGCCCCGTCACCGCTCCATCCTCCTCCATCCCCGTCGGCTCGCGGAACCCTAACTCCGGCCACCGCTTAGCCACCATCGCCGCCACCGGCCCCCCCCTGTCCTCCTCCTCCTCCTCCGTCCGCAAGCACACCTCCGACGTCCTCGCCCCTGTCCTCCTCCTCCTCCGCCGTCCGCGAGCTTGTTGGGCGGTGGAACCCTAACGCGCGCCGCCGCCGGTTTGCTCCTCCCCGTCCCTGGTGCCTGGTGGCTGGTGCTCGGCCGGTTTGCTCTCTCCACCATCCGCACGCATCATCTGGCCGAGGTTTGAAATTTGATGCCCGTGGGTGCCTTGGTAAATTTCAGTGATAGTTGATTCTGTGATGCAATTTGCCAAAATTCTAAGATTTTTTTGCTGGCTAATTCGCGACGCACTATTATGCTGCCTGTGATGCTTAAACTCGATACTTAGCTGCCTGTGATGCTTAAACTTGATACTTAGCATATAATGGTCACTGCCCATGATGCTTAATGTCTCTGTGATGCAAACTGAGGTTATTCCTTGCATTTCTTATCTTTCATTCTTGTGTTGATGGTTTCTATTTTGTCAGTTAGTCCTCTTCTGATTATAAATGAAATAGATTCAATTAATTTTGAGTTCTGATTCAAAATGCAAATAGATTCAATTACATTTGAGTATTATTCTTAGTTTGGAGTATTATGCCTATCTTTATGTTGCACTCATTTAGACTTTATTCTGTACTTTTTAGATACCACCACTGAAATGCACTCTTATTTTTCTTGACCATAGTTTATTGGGATTAATATATTACACTGTCACAGAAATTAGTATTTTTCTTCTATACATCAAATGCACTCTTACTGTCTTGATTGGCCAAGCCACATTGGAACCATCAACTTGTCCTCTTGACCATAGTTTATTGGGATTATTTAGCACTATACACATTGACAAGGACTGCTCTATTTACTGTTGCTGTTGCTCTTGACCATAGTTTATTTACTGTTGCTGTTGCTGTTGGCCCCCTATTTACTATTGCTGTTGCCTACAATTGGCTGTTGGCTCCCTGTTCTCTCTACTTACTGTCAATTTTGAGTTTGTCACCCTTTTATGCAATGATGTGAACCCAAAAAATTCAAAAGTGCTGAGGCAGTGGCATATATGCGATGACATGAACTTATTGGGGCTGAGGCAGCGGCTATGATGATTGAATGTCCCCCTATACTTGGAAGCTTCTAAACTAGGGCGGCTTGTACAAAGCAACCAGTTTAGAAGCGATGTGCATGATCACAAGGGGGCTATATCTGAGCCAATCTTTTTTATTTCTCTCTTTCCGCAATTTTTGAATTACGCTTGTGTACTCCTCCTATATACTATAGTACTAAAGCACTATATATTTGTAGCTTGAAATGGCGAATGAACAAGAACAACCTCAAGGTCGCCTTGAATGGGAGTCGCTAGCTCCGACAAATGCTCTAGTACTTCCCCGCCCCAAGCGGAGCGTCGTATTGCCAGTTGTAAGGGTAGAAGGAAACGCACAAAGGAGGAAGAAGATCCTAATTTCAACCCGAGGGACGAAGCACGAAACAAGAAGCGTCGGGTTAAGGAAGTACAATTTGAACGAGCCGCCACCACTCCCTCCACAGGCGCCAGAAGCAACAACCCCCTACGCCCACGGCCACCTCTTTAGGCAAATCAAAGGGAGGCAAGCCGGCGCGAGAAGGGGAGACCATGGGAGGCACCAGGCCATCGATGATGTCCTTGTCATTCAAGAGTTGGGGCCGCAGGGCGAGCCACTGCTGCCCACTAAAGTTGCCGCGAAGTACAGCACTCAAATCTCCTGTTTCGTGAAGGATAAGGTCTCCATTCTTTATGAAGACTGGAAAGCCGTCCCCGACACTGACAAGTTCTGGGTGTGGGGCGAGGTTTCGAAACGGTTCCGGTATCCGCAAGGCGCCGATATGAAAAAGGTGGAGCAGCATGTATACGTCCTCGCAGGAAGAAGCTTCCGGAACTGGAAGTATAGGCTCAACGTAGACTTTCTGAAGAAAGGACGCCTACCCTTCACCAAGTACACGATGATCTCGTAAGAAGTATGGGAAGAGTTCTGCAAAAAGGCTAAACATGCCCGATGCAAAGGCAAAGAGCGAGAAGTTCACGAGAGCTAGCCAAGCGAACAAACCGCCCCACTACATGGGCGTTGGGTACGTCGGACACAAGCCGGCGTGGCGGGCGGAAGAAAGGAGAAGACAGAAGCCGGGAGCCGGATCCGCATAAGGGCTGTGATGAAAGGACCCGGGACTTCCTCTATGGCCACAAGCCCAAGAAGCCAGAGGCCCAAGCCCGCATGAAGGAGGTCGAGAAGAAGGTCATAGAGGCCACTACGGCTAAGAACAACGGGACCCTCGAGATTCGTCGGGGACACGATGCGCCGACGCTGGCCTTGGGAAACCCCGAAGCATCGCGGCCGCGTCCGCGGCATGAGCTCCGGGAAGAGTTGGGCGACGGTGGGCTCATGGCGTCGATGCTGCCTCCGCATCGACGAGGCGCAGGTACAAGGAGGGTTCGAGACGAAGGCCGTGATGAGGCCTTGCGGCAAATGATCACCCAGTCCATCAAAGAGGCCCTCACGAGCAAATCGACCCCCGATGGTCGGTCCGAACTAGATGTTCCGCAACGCCGGTATGCCGCTGCCCACCCCAAAGAACCCTAGCAAAGACACCTCTGCCGTTGACCGACAGACCCCCGTGGATGATATCACCGAAGAGACACAAGGCGTAATGTTGATACCGGCGGCGGCAGGTTGGGCAAGAGGAAGCCGGGGGCGAGGGGGTGGTATATCCTCCTGGATCTTGCAAAGAGTACGGCGCGCACGAGATCCCTCCGCAATGTCTTTGAAGTCAACATTGGGTACGTGGCGCCTGAACATGAAGACTGGGAGCTGGACTATCCCGGTCATAACGACGTCAAGACTCTAGGAACGGCTCAGTGTTACAATGTACTTTGTGGGTCAAGGTGGACATTGTGTTGAAGATGTCGAAATTGACTTCACCTTCCTGTACACCAAAGAAGACAAAGAAGCGGACCCGAGCACGCCACCGACCCCTATGGTGACTCTTTCGATGATGATGAAAGATGGTGGGGACGGTGGAGGCAACGACCCTCCTCATGGTTCCAGATTCCCCCGCTAAGGACCCGGCACAAGATCTAGCCTAAGGAGCCGACACCAAAGGAGCCGACACTGAGGAGCCTAAGGAGGCGGCACTGAGGAGCCGGCACCTGAGGAGCCTAAGGAGCCGACACCTCAGGAGCCGACACCTCAGGAGCCGGCACATGAGGGGCAGCCGATATACGAGGAAGCAACCGCAAAAACACGTTGCCGTGTCCCGAGGAGAGAATAGGGAATGAGACACCCATCTACACTCAAGGCCTCCAATGGACAACACCTCAAGCGCCGGGAAGCGTAAAAGGAGCTAGACCTAGCAAATGCCCTCCAAAGACCGAAGAAGCCCACATTCGATGAAGAGGAGGTTGTAGCCGACAAGTACCCGCCACCCAAGAGGCCCCCAGTAATAGATGTTCGATCCGAAAGGTATGCCCCGCTGAAACCACGAGTTGTAATATGTTATTAGCTACTTCTTTTCGCAACCCTAGCTAACATTTGTACCGCCGCTTTTGCAGGCCAAAATCCCCACCTTATGTCGGGTTTGTCTCGGACGAATGCCCCGGCTCCGTTCGAGTTTGGGAAGTTCATGATCCCAAAGGCCCGGCTCATCGATAACGAGGGCGGGAGACTCGGAAGTTCCATGCGTGGTACATAGAGTGCGCAAAGCGTGGATTGCATACCTTCGGTGTCCTTCTTCCTAAGGAGTGCTTCCACTACCACACCCGATCTCCGTTCTTGGTTACATTCGATGACATGTCGAGACTACTTCGTCGGACAGGACATTGACGTTGCCCAAGTCACCTTGTTTACGATGTAAAAGCGCAATTTTACTTGCACATGTCCCTTGCATCCGTATATAGATTCTTTGTTTCAAAGGTACCTATGCCACGACCACATGTCCTTGTAGGTTGAGCGCCGATGCAGGCCGGGTTAAAGAATGGTATTCTTTACCTCTCCATGGCATATCTGTGAGAGACAGTCATCGGTGATAAGCTAAGAGCGGACCATCCCGACACAGTGAACTTGACCGGACGAGGAAAGACGTAAGATCCGGGATCGAACGAAAGAGCTAAGAAGTTGGAAGTAGCGAGTACGTCATATCGGCGATGAAAAAGGTCAAGGAAAATGGGTATCGATGTATTCGGCGCCTTACCAATACGAGAATGGGGCTCGTAGGACATTGGATCTGTTTCATGATCTTTTCTCGGGATGGGAGGGCCGTTGTCTTTGACTCACTACAAGGCTCATCAAACCCGCATGGCTGCCGACAATTCGAAAAAATCTTGAGACTGTAAAGTGATCGATGAACTCCTTATTCAATTACTAGAGTTGAATATCATATATCATTGACAATATAGTGTATTTCGTACAGCGCTTACAAGCACTACTTGAAGGATCCGAACTGTTGGGATCGACGATCCACGAAGTGTAAGGAGCGCAATGGAGATACACTCAAAAATCAGGCGAGATTTCGATGCGTAAATGAAACATAGTTTTTCTTAGTACGACTACCTAGCTATTGCTTCCGACATTACTAATAACACCGGTTTATTGTGTGCGATGCCTCAAACAACCATACGGATCAAACTTGTGTGGATTCTTCGTGCGTGAGTACCTCGGGGCACGCAAAAGATACAAATCCAGCTACCGACAGCTCAAAGACTCAAGGAACCAGTTCACGGGGTACTACAAAAGGCAACCGACGAGATGCGGTTCAAAGCGCAAAGAGCGAACATCCGCAAGTTCGTTCTAGACATGGTAGTTCATGAAGGCCAGCCGTACTTCAATGTGGACAAATGAGCTGGGGCTGTTTCCACAATTTACGCCCGCTAAGGAGATGGGAAGAGCTAGAGCTTAAGGACTATTTTCATCCAGTCAACATATAGCTCGCAATTTTTGTATAGATGTTGTAATTAACTAGTACATGTTGGATATGAACAAATGGATCGATCGATCGGTGAAACTTGTATGTATGAATCGATGTATATATATGTATATATGATATATATTAGAGTATCTGTCTTTCTTATATATATATATATATATATATATATATATATATATATGGTATTTTTTTTTTTTTAAAAATTCAAGCGTGGCGGGCAACATAACCCGCCCGCCACGCATATAAAAACTTAACCGTGGCGGGCGGCGTAACGCGCCCGCCACGGATAACATTCTTTAGCGTGGCGGGCGCGTTATGTTGCCCGCCACGCAAAAGGTCACGATAACCGTGACCTTTCGTTAGTGACGGGTAGCTATGCCCGCCACGCAAAAAAAGGTAAAACGCCCGCCACAAAAAAGATTTTGGGTACTAGTGTCCAGAGCATATGCATGCCAGGCGCTGCTGACGATCGAGTGCATGCGAATGCAACTAACAATCTGAATTCGTTTTTTTTTTTTTTTTTGAATTTTATGAGGAAGTATATGTTTTAATTCTCACTATCAAAACTTAATAAATACCATATGTATGTTTTTCATGCAAAGAATATATGGTAAGATCATAAGAGGCACGACACAACAAAACTTAACAAAGTAAGCAGCTTAAGCTAATTACGACTCAATTGACCAAAAAGCAGCATGAGACAACAACATTTGGGGCAATAAAATAACAACTCTAGCCATCTCTAGTCGAATAGATAATGAATCAGCAAGTATTTTTTTCGGTAGAACAAACTATTGAAAATTCTCTCACACAAATAGAAGTTTGCACATTCTTCTAAAATCGTTGTCTATAGTGTGTTGTTGATTTGCTTTTTTAGATAATGGAGTTAACACTCCGGCCTCTGCAGTAACGCACACAGCCTAAAGCCTCTCATTGGTCACACACACCAAACTTATTACAAAAACTAAGAATAAAAAACTTTAGTACATGAAGATACATGTACTAAAGATCTACTACATCCATAAAAGAACTGAGTTTACTACTCAAGACGATTGCTAAAGATATTGATGTCGCTTCATGACGGTCTTCAAATCAGCCACTACACCTTGAACAACATGCTCCAAAATGAACATGAAAGAAACTCAATTGATGTAGATAGGCCCCACTGCAGGTTGGCAAATCGGCCCACCCTTGAAATCCTGTGCCCTCACTTTATTGCCACCTTGATGTATCGATGGTGTTCGAGATAGCCACCGTCGATCTTTTGTGCGGAGGAAGACCCACGAATTGTCTTCGATCCGCCGTCTTTGTGCGTTGCCGTGTCGTGGGTGCATCGTGGACGCCAAATATTGTCGCCAATGGAAAAGCCTCTACCCCAACAAAAGAGAGGTCGTTGCTCACTTTGTTAGAATGCGTGAGGAACGACGGCCATCCTCGGGCGGTGAAGACACTTCTCCTCGACCTCCTTGGGCACCGGGGGGACGCACAGGCGACGCGAAGAAGCCAAGGGCGAAGATGACTCCTCGAAACGGCGGCCGACCGGGACATCCCTCCATCGATCCACCTTTGATATGCCGGGCGAGGCAATGTAGGGCTTCGGCGGCGGGGAGAGCGCCTTCCCCACCCGAAAATCCGCCGCGGCTATCGACGCCGAGGGGAGGGACGCTTTTCGGAGTGGGAGAGCCCGATCCCCGGTGGTCTTTGCTGCAGCGAAGAACGTGAAGACCTCTCGTGGCCAAGCCGCCGGGATGATCCTCCACGGTTGCCTCCCGACCATCGGCCGGATGTGTCCTCCCCCGACACCGGACCGGCCGACGGACTTCACCTATCGCCGTCGGTCGCCTCCTCCTCGTCTTCCGTCTTTCTTCCGATCTCCTCCTCCCGGTGCATGCGGACCTCGGCGACCCACCAATGGGTAGATCAGCGGAAGAGGAACACGGATCCGGATGGGGAGCGTGGGGAGCCGGGCCGGGTTGACCGGATCCCGGCGTGGTCGCGGCGGCTCGCTGTCGAGGGCTGAGCGGGTGGGTTAGATCGCTCTACATCAGCCCCCGCCCGGCTCACGAGTCTCGCCGATTTATTTATTTAAGGGCAATTAATAATCCCCTAGAATAACCTAGCACCAAGTTACATCATGATGCCATCCAATTACTTTATCATGTCCCAATGAGTGCTCGCATCGGTCCGCAATGATGGTCGATTCTACCGTTGTCGCAGATTGCTATTAAAGGGGGGGGCGCAACACCGCACCGGGAGGCGGCGCGGCAAAGGCGCGGTGGGGACGCTGGCGTGGGAGGGAGAGGGGCGGCGGCGGTGGTTACGGACCTCTTACTTATATAGCCCTCCTATGAGACTTGTATCTCAAGCAATCTCTAAAGGTTTCCTTATAGAATTGGAGTATCTTTTACAAGCAAGTCCTTATTCTTATCCTAATAGGAGACTTCCTTATAGACCGGAAATATCTCATCTTCACACCAAAAAGTCCTAAATTATCCTAACCAGAACTCTTACTCTAATTTCTGAAAAATCCACGAAAGGGCGGGCGGGCGGCGGGAGGCCGCATGGTCGAGCCGAGGGCGCCCCTGCCGCCACGGGCCCCTAGGGCCGGCCCCTCTAGGCCCCTATCGCCTGGGGTGTGATCTCTCCCCTTCTTCGATCGGCGTCGTCCCTCGCTGGATAAAAGTCCATTCTACGTGACACCGGGGCAAGGTGCAGGGTACGACATGATGAGCTCGACGCGTAGAACCAATCTTCCATGCAATTGGATTGGCGAGAATCATGTTCTTCCCGGTACGGATCGGGCAAAGTCAATGAAGTAGTGAAGATTACCGATGTAGTCGTGGTAGATGTATTGATGCACTTTGCTCGCCCGTGTGAAGCTATTGTCTCTCGACGAGCGGCGAGGAGGAGCTCCCTTGGAATTCCCGCTTCCAGATGCTAATGGAGCATGTCACGAGGGGGTGCTCTCCAAGAACATAAAGTGGTCGTGGGGAGGTGGTGTGATGAAGATGGGCATGAGACGCCCCCTGCTGGCTGCGGGCCCCTAGGGCCAGCCCCTCTAGGCCCCATCGCCTGGGGTGTGACAACTGTACTCCGGCGATGTCACAGCCGTACGTACGTCGGCGATGGCAATGCATCTGCATGTTGGTACACTAGTATTGGATTCGATTCCGAGTATAATATATACGTAATATACAATTATACATCCTAATCGGACATGGTTTTCCTGAGATTTATTTATATATACCTTAATAATTACCTAGTACACGTACTACGATCATATCAACGCTGCACAACCCGGCCAAACTTGAAGCAAGAGAGGGATTGGAGTAGAAGCCAAGACACCGCCGTTCGTCACTCATCGTCGGCGACGACCCGACCCGTGTCGCCGCCGCCATGGACTGGGTTTTTTTGATGATACAAATGATGCCCTTGGTTTTCTGGGCCCTGTTCTACGTGTACGTATGCTGGGCAATGCGCAGCAACGACGTCGTCGGAAGGATGCTGGACAGCGTGCCCGACGTCCCGTACCTCCCGCTGCCTGACCAACAAGAAGCTTCCACCGGCGGCGAAGGTACTGGGCCGTTGTCGTCGTCGCCGTCGTCGTCGTGCGTGATATGCATTGCGGAGTACGCCCGCGGCGAGGGCCGGTTCCTCTTGCCGGGCTGCGGCCACGCGTTCCACAGAGGGTGCATTGCCAAGTGGCTCCGACGCGGCACGACAACTTGTCCAATCTGCAGGGCGGCCGCCATTGTCTTCGGGCCGCCGGAGGGCGAAGAGGAGGTCGATGCTGTTAGCACGGATGAAGACATGGTGTAGCTAGCGTTTCAGCTGGTTTCGTTTTGTTTCTTCCGCAGCATATATGCATATGGCGCTGCTGTTTTTTTTTCCTCGATTATGATAAATAGTGAACATCATTTTGTTGTATTAATAATTAAGATAGAAGAGTGGAATCATACAAACAATGTGCTTCTTACACCATGTCATGAGCGACACCATCCCATTGGAGCTGAGCCCTACACAACGGGCACGTGTTGTTACACGCCGTCAGCCACTTGGCAATGCAGCTCCGGTGGAACTCGTGGCGGCAACCAGGCATGACGCTGCACCAGTCGCCGTCCTCGAACCGGCCCAAACAGATCGCGCACTCCTCCTCCGCCGCCGCCGATGGATGATCATCACCGCCGCCAGCGCTGCCGCCGTCGCCGACGTTCTGTCGTGGGAACGTGAAGGGGTCCAGCAGGGCCACGGCCATGGCCGCCATCTGCACCGCGGCAGCTGCAGGCGCTGGCTGCGCGTGGGATGCTGCCGCTGCCTCTTGATGCCGCCGGTCGTCGTCGTCGTCCTCCTGGTCCAGGCGGCGTCGTCGACAGTAGCAGCAGAAAAAGGCGATTATACGTTTCAAAAAAAAAAAAAAAGGCGATTATGGCGATGATTAGAATAACGTCGCCGATCCAGCGGAGCAAAGCCGGTAGGTCAAACCCCGTCATCGTGCTGGTTAGTTATTGGATCATTCAGCAAAGAGCCAACACAACAACAAGATGCATATCTATCATGTGTAGTAGTATGTACGTACTCGATCGTGTCGTCGTGCGTGGTACATTACAACACAACAGGGACAAGCAATTGCTATATGAGAGTCCTAGTAGAACAAGTTGCTACATATATATGCAAGAACGACGACGGCGATGAAAGCCCCTATCTAGTCTCTCGATCTACACCATGTCCAGAGCAACAGCCGGCCTTTCCAGTTGAGCCCTACACAATGGGCACGTGTTATTACACGCCATCGTCAACCACTTGGCAATGCAGGTTTGGTGGAATTCATGGCGGCAGCCAGGCATGACGCTACACCCAGTGGCGGAGGGAGGGAGGGGCTGGAGGGGGCCAGGCACCCCCAACATTCTGTTTTGTTTGCATTATTATCTATGTTTAGTAACTAATAACATTAATTAGTGCATGTAGTTTGCTCTTCTAAACTTTTTATAGTCTGCATGGCTGTGTCTTTCCCCATTTGCATGGCTTCTAACATGCAACTTCACTTTATTCACTAAACCACCACGCCAATGCTTGTATAATTCTATACATTGAAATTTTTCTTAATTGGATAAATGTACTTTTCGGAATGACTATGTAGCTAAGTAGTCTTTATTTTACTTGTTGTCATACTTTATCACTTTTATGGTTTCTATTTGATGTGGCTATGCTATGATTCTTTAGCCACCAAATAACTGAAGATTATTGGCTATGAGCCTCTAAAAAATCATTATGGATACCTTAGCTCTCATGTTTTGAATTCAAAATTTCATGGACACCATGGCCCCCCTATGTTTGAATCCTGGCTCCGCCCTGGCTACACCAGTCGCCGTCCTCGAACTGTGCCAAGCAGATCGCGCACTCCTCCGATCCGCCCGGCCGGATGGTACATCGTTGCCACCGACGGCGGCGCTTGTAGAAGAAGAAGAAGAAACGGCGGCGGCGGCGTTCGTCTGCCGGCGAGGGTACGTGACTAGCGCCATGGCTGCAGGTGCAGCCATTTGCACTGCCGGCGCCGGGTTGCGCGTGGGGTGCCTCCTGCCGCCGCCGGTTGTTGTCGTCCTCCCGTATTTGGCTGCAGCTGTAGCAGCAGGCGGCGAGTATGTAGAGGACCAATAAACCGTCGGCGAGGAAGATGAGCAAACCCACCAGTTCGTTCGTCGTCATCGTGCTTGGTACTTGGTGGTGTGATCGATCATATAAGATGCAAACCAACCTTAATCGTGAATCATACAGAAGGACAATTATATTGCATTGCAGACGTTATCGATCGGACTCGGATCCGGCCTGGCAGGTTTCGTGTCCATCAACCTAAACAGAGTCCGACAAGAATAAGGCCAGTATATCACCAACTTAATTGTTGTGCTTCAATTAGATAAAGATTCTTATTAGAAATATAAATATTCCAAACGACTCGAGACTCATACGAGTTTGCGTGTCGTTGGTGTCTCAGAGACACAGATAGAGCAGAAGCACGCATTTCGTCCAGCTAGTCTGCTTGGATTCTCCTTCGACGCGATCCATGTGGCTAGCTGCCGCCGGTGGCGCCGTGGTGATGACGATATCGTGCGCCGCCCTCTTCAGGGCGGTCACCGCGCGCTGGCGCCGCCCCGTCCCGTTCGGAGGCCGCCGCCGCCGCCGACGGAATCAGAGGCAGCGCCGCCGCCGGCAGCGGCGACGGGACAGCCGGGAGGTCGCGTCCCAGCAGGTAGTGGTTGCTGCCGCCAACGATGTCGTCGTAGCCGTAGACAACAATACGGATGATGAGGAGGAGGACGACGGCCAGTCACCGGAGACGACGACGGAGGAGGAGGACGACGACCAGTCACCGGAGACGACGACGGACGCGTCGTGGCCGCCGTCACCAATGTACGAGAAGATGCCGACGGTATCCACCGCTCTCGATCAGCTGGACCTCTTCACGGTTACATACTATACTCGCCGAGGATACGTGGCTGCTTCGTCTGACTCGGATTCGGCATCACACGACGACGATGACGACGACGACGACGACGGCTGCGCGATTTGCCTGAGCCCGTATGAGGATGGCGACCAGTGCTTCCTAATGTCATCAGGCGGCTGCCACCGCCACCAGTTCCATAGGGACTGCTTTGCCATGTGGCTAAAGACGGGCAAGAACACCTGCCCCCTGTGCAGGGCTAGCTAGGCTGCGATGGTTCACTGAGGCCTGGTGCACACACATTCGCTCTCGGTTCCATCCAATTGAATTATGAACGTTCACTCGTTGGCTGGTTAATTGGTTTGGTCTTGTGGGATTGGTTGCACTTGTACGAATGTTTCATTTCTCTTTCTACTACTTTTGTTATTTTTAACATATTTATATGTAAAGGCCACGCACGGGGCTTTTCTTTTCAATGAAGCCGAGCAAGAGCTGTTCAACATTTAGGCATATTACGAGATATATTAACCCATAAAAACGATGACACAAATGGTAACAGAAATAACAGAGACACGCTACTGTCACTAGCATAATATGCTAAGCCTACTTGACCAACAACAGTAAGCAAAAGCATAAGCAGAGTGTTCGGATTATACCCATGGGTGAGGCTGCCGGTACCCGCGGCTTGTACATCACCGGATCCGGTTGCAGCAGCGTTGGCGTCGGTGACACTTCTCGTTGTACGAGCCATCGGTCACGGGAAGGAGCAGTCGCGCCTGAGAGCGCTCCCCAAAAACTTGATCGCCCGCCTACCCGTGCGAGGTGCACGCTTGATGGGCGGAGTTCGGAGACCTGCTGCCGGAGTCCCCTGTGTGCTCGCAGGGAGCTCAGGCCGGAGATCGCGAGACTTGCTCAAGCTCGAGATCGGTGGGTAGGGAAGAGATGTGGCGGCTGAAGTTGGGAATGACAGGATAAGGCTGTCTTATTTATAGAGGGCGGCTAGGGCGCACACCGTTTAGGTGCATTTACCCTTTTGCCCTCGGCTAGGGGCGCACACTGCACAAGAGCGTTTACCCTTTTGCCCTTATTAGGGCGCACTGCACAAGTGCGTTTACCCTTTTACCCTCGGCGACCGTTGCCTGGGCCATTTAACCGTTCCTTTGTGACTGTGGCTGAACCATGTAGCCGTTGGGCGGTCCAGTGTGCCAAAAAGGCACAATCACATCATGACCGGCCAAGGCCAAGGACACGGCCACGCGCTGGCGCGATGCAACGCGCGCGCGGCTTCGGCTCGGCGTACTGCCTCAAGCACCGGCGCCGCCACGCCGCCGCCAAACAAATCCTAGACAGCGCCCGACGTTCCGTACCTCCCGCTGCCTGAGACTGATGACCAACAAGATGCTTCAATTCGTCGTCGTCATGCCTGATATGCTTGGCGGACTACGCCTGGCGAAGGGCGGTTCATCATGCCAGGCTGCTGCCACGTGTTCCACAGAGGGCGCATTGGCGTGTGGCTCCGGCAGGGAAATACTACTTGCCCTATCTGCAGGGTGACTGCAACCGTTGCCGTCGTGGTCGGTTCGCCGCCGCCAGCGGCCGGAGAAGAAGGCGTCGTTGCTGCTGATGTTGGTGTTAGCACGGCAGAGGACATGGTGTAGGCGCGTTTCTGGTTTCATTTTCTTCCGGTGCATGCATGGCGGCATGGCGCTGCTGGCTGGCTTCGTTTTTGGATCTGGCAATGTTGAAGTTAGTCATTATTGTATTCGTTGTAAGTTGTAACGATTCAACCTAGACAGGCTTAGGCTAGAAAGATCCAAAAACGAAGCCAGCCAGCACGCTGGGTATAGATTGCCATCGGGCCGAGCCGTGCCGCCGTGCCGTGCCGCGGGCTGGGGTGGCGACCCAAGGCATGGTTTGTGGGCTGTTGGGCCATGCCCTGCCGGCCGTTAGGTGCGGCGTGCCGTGCTAGCCTGTGGCCGTAAGCAAGGGAATGGGAAGAGAAGTTGTTGCCGCCGCAGCTGGGAAGAGGAGGCTGCAGCCTGCAAGCTCGAGGCGGAGAGAATAGGAGGCGCTGGGGTCTTCTAGGAGTCGCGCCCGGGACGTGCGGGCGTGGGGTTGGCCAGGCGGGCACGACGCGGGGTCGCGCGACGCGTTTGCACTCCACCCGGTGAGGTCCACGGTCCATCCCCGCACTCACTCAGCACGACCCCCACCCCTTCCCCACTCCAGCGGTGGTGCCCGCAGGCCCGTCCCCGCCTGGCCCACCACTCCAGCGGCGCGCCACCCCCCTCGGCTCCCTATCCCCTCCAAAGCCTCCGGGCTGAGCGGGCGTGGGCACCTCCCAGCGCCAATCCACTCTAGGCGGAGCACCTCCAGCGCCATGCCGCGGCGGCGGGATGCGGTGGAAGGGCGGAGGAAGCGGGGGCCGTGGGCGGAGGCAGAGCTGGAGGGGAAGAGTAGAGCAGGCAAGAAGAATGCGCCGATGCGAGGGAACATTCTCGAGGACTAGAGGGGAAGAGCGAGCACGCCTTAGGGGATATCGGGCCGATGGCCGCTACTGGCCATTTTTTACGTGGGCCGTGCCCGTGCCGTGCCGCGGGCTGGGGTGGCGGGCCAGGCACGCCACGGTGCCGGGCTGGGCCAGCACGGGCATGACGACCACCGGGCCGCGCGCTCGGGCCGGGCCAAAAGGCCGTGCCACGGGCCATGCTGCTGCCTGGCCTCGGGCACATGGCCTACTATACACGGGGGCCTCCTGCCGCCTGTTGTTGTCGCCCTCTCAACGCTGACTCTAGCTGTAGTAGGCGGCGACTAGGTAGATGACCAAAAAAGCGTGGCGATGTAGAAGAGCAAACAACCCACCGGGTAGTTCGTCGTCATCGGGGGCCGGAGCTGGTGGTCGGGCGGGGCGAGCTCAAGCCCCCCTCCCCACCCCTACCGCGACGTAGCAAGGGGAGCCCCGCTGTAGCCCCACCTAAAAATTCTGCAGCAATGCCAGGTTTAGAGCAACTCCAACCATCCCTCCTAAAAATAGCAAAAAATAGATAGCTAACTTGTAAAATTTGAGAGCCCAAATTTAAAATTAACTCTAGTGGAATGAAATGGGCTCTCATTTCGATTTAAAAGGTGGATAGGAGGCTTCTATATCTAGTTAGCTATAGGAGCTTATGAGGGAATTTTAGGAGGGCATGAAAAATTTAGGAGTTCCACTAGTGTTATTCTCAACTAGAGAATAAGAGGCTCCATCGAATTGCTCTTAGTGAGCCTGATTGGTCTTTTTTTTTTTAAGAAAACTGATGATTAGCCCGTCCTAAAAATTTTTCTAGCTTGGTCCCTGGTCGTCATCGTGCATAGTACGAGCCAATTGGTGGTGATCGATCATATATTAAGGATGCATAAATTATATTGATTGATCAAATTGATATATGATGAGCACGGCATGTAGACGTCGTCGATCGTCGACAGACACTCGATCGGACTCAAATCCGGTCTGCAAGATTTCGTGTCCATCAACCTAAACAAAGTCCGACAACAAGGCCAAATCACCAACATATAACTGTTCTAATTCGACTAGGTTTAGATTATTATTGGAATAAATATTCCAAACGACTCGAGACTCCTCTCTACGAGTTTACGTGTCGTTCGTGTCTCAGAGACAGATCGAGGAAGAAGCACGCCTTTCGTCTAGCCTGCTTCGATTCTCCGCCGACTCGATCCAAAATCCATGTGGCTGGGGATCCTGTGGCTGGCTGCCGCCGGCGTCAACATTGTGCTGACGACATCGTGCGCGGCCCTCTTCAAGGTGGTCACCGCGCGATGGCGCCGCCGCGTCCCGCTCGCAGTACGACGACGTCGACCACGACTTAATCAAAGGAAGCGCCGCCGCCAACAGACCCTCGATCAACAGCTATACCTCATGGCGTATACTCGCCGACAGTACGTGGCTGCTTCGACCGCCTCTGACTCGGATTCGGCGTCACACAACGACGACGACGATGGCTGCGCGAATTGCCTGAGCCCGTTTGGGGACGACGACCAGTGCTGCGTACCGCCACGAGTTCCATAGGGACTGCATTGCAAAGTGGCTAGTGACGGGCAACAACACCTGCCCACTGTGCAGGGCTCAGCTGCGATGGTGCAATGAGGATTGGTGCATAAAGATTCGTTATCTATATAAGGACCCTTGGTGGTTTTGTCGGCTGATTTTGGCTGATTCAATAGTATTTTGAGAGAAATAGCAAATTTCGGATAAAAAGCCCGGCTGATAAGTTCAAGCGAACGGGAGTGTCGCGAAGCTTCA
Source organism: Hyparrhenia diplandra (assembly GCA_015847255.1). Taxonomy (NCBI): domain Eukaryota; kingdom Viridiplantae; phylum Streptophyta; class Magnoliopsida; order Poales; family Poaceae; genus Hyparrhenia; species Hyparrhenia diplandra. The sequence continues at coordinate 472,839 of JADLZK010004008.1, read as the reverse complement.
TGTAATCTCTTTGGAGGCGGTTTGTTTTATATTTTACCTTATTTTATCTTAAAAGTATGCTTTTGCCGCCCGATGCTGGTGGTTCTCGTTAAGGATGGCAACAGGTTGGGTTCAGATCGGGTGGAACCTCTAGGCACCCAAAACCGAAACCCGAACTTAAAAAAACCTAAACTGTTTCAGATGAAAATCCATCACCAAAACCAAAACTGTGGATACCCGAAAACCCGAACGGTTACCCGAACCCGAAAAAATATGTAATAAAATAGCAGCATAAAACATGATAACCTAGAAAAGCAACAGGCGACCAGTAGCAAATTACCAAGTACCAACCGTACTGCGTGCACGCATATTGCCAAGTACAGAGCTAAGCCATGTCTAGATTTCCAAATAGTACAGGCACACACATACACACATATTGTCTAGATTTATTTTTAAAAAAGAAAGCAACACCACATGACACTTAGGCATTCTTCTCCACTGGAGCCACACACATCTTCAAAATAAAACAACAGGCAGGAGGACGTGGGCGTCTGCCGCTTGTATGTCGTGCCGGCTGCGCGAGGGAGTTCAACATCCGAAACCGCAAAAACCATGGGTGAAATTCCAGCACCAAAACCGAAAACTGCAGAACTGAAACCCGCGGATATCCGAACCTAAAACCGAACCGCTGCTATCCTTAGTTCTCGTAGAGTGGATAATTTGCTGCTACAGTTGTCCTTCTCGTCTCCGGTGGATACTTGGGCGCCGTGTTCTCGATCTTTTGCCGCTGTGGTCGTGTCGGCTTCCCTAGCTTGGCAGATGCTTACCGCCAAGGTCGCTTTGGTCCTTTCTTTGGTGGATGTTTCGCGCCTCTGTCGGTGCTAGAAGCTCATCTCGGCTAGGTGTGGATGCTTTGCCATTCTTGGTTTCATTGCTCTGTAGGCTATCATTGGGTTGATGTCTTTTTGTCACATGTTCAGTCTATTCGGGTGTTGAGGCTGAGTGTTCTTTTCCCTCTGCTTTTCTCTTACCGCACTTTGTGGCTTTAAGACTGCAGTGGTAATTATAAGATTACTTGTGAGTCATTTATACCTTCTCAAATTCTATTTTCTATTGCTGAAAAAACGATCCTCCGGTGCGTCGTGAAAAAACATTATGCATAAAAAGTGTGCATGTCCACATAAAAAAATCCCTTCTCCCATCAAATCAATATCATATACCATCTGTTCTTGGTGCTTCATCACTTTTTCAGCCAAACCGGTGTAGTTCCAACTTCCACCTGCTCCAAGCTGGGGGGGGGGGTCTGGTGAAGCTACAACTTCACCAGGTCCTCCATCCATATGCATCATGCCATGCCTCAAGAAATGTCAGAACGTGTGTGGGAGAGACGAGAAACGAGATAAATAGGATAAAAAAATTAAATCAAATAAAACAATTATTTATGAAAAGAAGAAACAACAACATATAAAAAGGTCTGTTGTGCAAGCCCGTTGACACGTCAATGACACGAAAAGGGATTTATGGTCCTTGAAGAAGCACGATGATCATAATTTGGAAATTGTCAGTGCTATTTTTCACATATAAATTAAGTGATAGATTTATTTACTTGTGTTCCTGGGAGATATATAGAAGAGTTACAAAAAAAAGTACGTAACAAATTTTATAAACCAAGGCCTGCTCCGCATGATATACCAATTTGTTACAAGTTTTCTGATGAGATTTATAAACACCACTTATTTTTAAACAGTGATTCCGCAGCAAGAGGGAGAGAAGAATCCGTGCCGCGCCGCTCGCCGCGCGCGCGGGGGGTTCGTTCATCAGTCGTCGACGACGAGACGATCGACCCGCAGCGGGAGGCGCTGCGACACCATGGACTCGGAGAGGACGTTGCGCCTGTATTGCATTGAGCTCGGGCTCATCGGCGTGCTCATCTATTTCTTTCTGATCTACCTGGCCCTCAAGCTGTCGGACTGCTCCAGGCGCCGGCGCCGCCAAGCCTACGCCGAACGGATCGTGGACAGCACGCCCGACGTCCCGAACATCCCGCTGCCTGACCAACAAGAACCTTTGTCGTCGTCGTGCGTGATATGCATGGTGGAGTACGCGCGTGGCGAAGGGCGGTTCGTCATGCCGGGCTGCTGCCACGCGTTCCACAGAGGGTGTATTGCCGAGTGGCTCCGGCGGGGAAACACCACTTGCCCTATCTGCAGGGTGACCGCAACCGTTGCCGTCGTCGTCGATTCGCCGGCGGCGGTGGCCGGAAAAGGCGTCGTTGCTGGTGTTGGTGTTGGTGTTAGCACGGCAGAGGACATGGTTTAGGCGTGTAGCCAGCTATATATGGCCGCGTTTCTGGTTTCGTTTCTTCTGGTGCATGCATGGCGCTGCTGGCGATGGATCTGCTGGCTGGCTTTGTTTTTGTATCTGGCAATGTTGAAGTTAGTTGTGTTCGTGTCTTTGGTCATTGTACTCTTTGTAACAACCTAGACATGCTTAGGCCAGAAGGATCTCTCTGTACTTATCTGTTTGTTTTTTCTAGATAATGACTTAGTTGTATGTTAATGATAAGCTTTGGTTATTTTGAATATCCTACCAGAGACTTATTTTTTTTAAAAAAAAGATCCTACCAGACCCACGCATAGGGCTTTTTTTGTGCTAATGAAGCTTGTACGCAACCCCGACCAACCCAATATATGTAGGCCACGCACAGGCACAAATTCTGTACTCACCTTGCTACCGCCTCCTAAGTTTTTTTTTTTTTTTTTTTTTTTTTTCAATCGTGCAAAAGACTGTAGTAGGAGAGAAACTAAATAGAGACAGGCTGTTTTAACACCATAAAGTATTTTTTTTTACAGTCGAAGTCGAAGAACACATAAAAACCTACACCGATGTGTCTGGGCGTTGATGGCTACCTACATGCTGAAACTACACTAATGTACTGTCTATGAAACCATAAAAAAAGAATCATGAAACTATACGTACTAATGAACTTTTTGGAAACTAGCTTTTAAATTTATAAGTAAACTTGTTTTTGAACTGAAATTAATAATCTATTTTGAAATAAATCCAAGTAAACTTGTTTTTGAACTGAAATTAATAATCGATTTGAAAATAATACAACCAAACAAGCCTCTAGATATGCATTGTGCAAATTGTAAAGTAGTTGACCCTCAATCCTACCATGGATATGTCACGTACTCGATCATGACGGATATATGTAGATCGATCGGACGTGACTAAACCAAGTCCGATCCCAATTCGTGCTACGTACTGCTTTATTGCTACCAACGCCCGGCCGAGAGACCACCAATCTGATTAGGATCAAATCAACTCGAGCGTGGCCGGCTGCCAACAATCTGATGAGGATCTTGGTGGTCGTCGCCGGGCTTATCTACTTCGTCTGCATGGTGATCTATGCCTACTGGCGAATCCGCGGCGGCACCAAGACGCCGGCGCTGTCCATGGACGAGCTCCTGAACAGGATACCGAACCTCCCGTACCAGGAGCTCTCTGGTGGTGCCGTCGACGACGACGCTGACGATAGGGAGTCGTGCGTCATCTGCGTGGCGCCATATGAGCCCGGCGAGGCCTGCGGCGTCCTGCCTGGGTGTGGGCACGTGTTCCACAAGCTCTGCGTCGCTAAGTGGCTGCGGGAGAACAGCACCTGCCCACTCTGTAGGGAAGCTTTCGCCATGACTGATGAGACGCAACACGGAAACGTTAGCGCTGAAGTGAACATGGTCTAGCTCATCGAAAAATCTTTTCTTCTTTTTCTTTGCGAGAATATTTTCTATGATTCTTTGATATATTCATCCACCAAGTATAATATATGGTTGAATGCTATACTACGTAGTGATGGACAGGAATCCAGGATGTTTTGGCCGTAGAGAACTTGGTCTATCTCATCTCCAAATATTTTCTTCTTTTTCCTTTGCAAGGAAAGCTCATATCCAAAACCCGATGGTCAGTGATATTATTGATTATTACTAGTCCATAAGATGTCTTGGCGAAGCTAGGTTCAACCGTTCAAAGGTAGTGGGTGCCCAGACACCCACAAAAATTTGATAAATCACTATTAGAAACAAATTTTCACCATTTTACGTATTAAATTTTTACGTTTAAAAAGAGAAAGACACCCCCTCTAACTTGCTCTAGCTTCACCACTGTTCACGGAGGATGGCGTTTGTTCAAGGACGGTTGCAGGTGGTGGGAGACTAATCATGACTGTCTTTGTAAAGTTTGGCTGGAACTTCTCCAATTGTATTGAGGCCTAGTTTGACTGTCTTTGTGAAGTATATATGTCCATCGGGCCGTGCCGGGCCAGCACGGCGTCGGGCCGCCTCGGTCGTCGTGCTGTCGGGCCGTGCGGCGGGCTGCGTGCCGGCCTACGGCCCGTGCACGCGCCTGTTGGGGCACCAGGCCGGCCCGACAAAGACGGAGCACGGTCAACCACGACAAGCCCGGCGCACGAACGGGCACGCGAAGCGCCAAATCCCGGCCGCCCGCCCCGCTCGCGAGAGTCAAGGAGGCCGCCGCCCACCCATAATGTCAATGTCTCTCCGGCCGCTCCTACCCCTACCCCGCTCCGTCCCGGATGGCGTCGGGCGGAGCTCATGGACGGATTTGGCATCGATGTGGATGCGGAGGTCGTGGCGGTGCGCTTGTTCCCGCGCCCGGCGTCCGAGGCCGGTTCCCAGCGTCGGGCGGAGCTCGGGGCGGCGTTCGTTCAGCGGCGGCGAGGGGCGACCGTACCCAGCGGGCGGAGCTCGTGGCTGGCTGCGCGTAGATGTCCATAGATGGAAGGGAAGGGGGCATGTGTGTGGCTAGAAACTTCCTGCAAGCCTCCGGCCTTGCTCCTTTTTAGTCAGTATGGCCAGCCTTGCATGTGGGCATGCGTTAGCAGGCCGCAGAGCAGCTGCCACACTGGGCCGTCATCGTGCCTTCCCTTGGACCGGGCCGTGCCCGTGCCGTGCCAGCGGGCCAGGGGTGGTGGCCCAGTGCACGGCCTGGTGCCTCGGGCCGGGCCGGCACGGGCACGCTGCCACCGGGCCGGGCCGTGCCGGGACGGGCCAAATCACCGGGTCACGGGCCGGGCCGACGGGCGCCCGGCTGCATGCCCATCTATATTGTGAAGTTTGGCTTGGCTAGAACTTCTCCAATGGTACACTTATGCCTAGTCTCTTTCTTTTTGTTTTTTGTGTGCTCACTGCGTGGGCTAGACGTTGCTTTTATTCCTTCCTAATTGTGTAAGCCTTCAGGCTTTATCCTACCTTCAGGCTAGAATAACAGAACCTTGTTTGATTATCAACCCAAAAAATAGCGTATCTATCTTAAAGATTTTATGACAAATTGCAAGAGTACAAAAGAAACATATATAATCTTAATTTCGTTTTTCTATAATCAGGTATTATTACATATCATCACGACTAATGAGAATTGACTGATGATGCATGAATAACAAGTATAGCGATATAGGCGCTATTGGTAGAAACATGGTCGTAATTAGGGCTGTTTGGAATGCATGAATTGTTTGTAAAAATCGGTTTACCTATAGAAAGAAACACATGATTCGTGAGAAAGCCTTGTGTTCCAAATGGGACTTCGGTCTAATATAAAAATTTTTAGTATGACCATCCTCCTTTTTGTTTGTGTGTTTGCTAATAAGAATATACTAGGTAAATGTCCGTGTGCGTTACCACGGGAACACATAATATCACGATAACATGTTTTGTTTTGTTGTTTTAACGACAACCGGTCATTTGTCACGGGATAGCTAAACTTTTGTGCTAAAAACCCGAAGTTAAAGTGATACATTACCCGCGATGCAGGCCATGTCCGCTCTCCCTACGCAAGGTCGCGCCCCTGGCCGTCCGCTCCCGAAAATGGGGCAGTGCCCTGGGCCTGCAACGCACACAGGCCAGCGTGCTGACTGCCCATGATGCACGCGTGGGGCCAAGCCTGTGGCCGCCCGAGACGCACGTGGGGCCCCGCCCAGGTGCGGGGAAATCAGATAGGTGTTTCCTTTCTTTCCATTTTACTTTCTTTTGTGTTTGAAAGCAACACGAGACGAAGCCCGATTTGGTGGCGTAAAAAAAGTAGAGGCTGGACGCACTAGTAGAAATGTGATCTTCTATGACGATTTGAAATTTCGTCATGCAATTGTAGTTTTTAGTGATGAATTTTGTAACTTCGTCACGGATGACGAAAGTGACGTAAGCGAAGCCACTAAAAATAATGACGAAAAAGCAATAGAGCGTCACAAAATAGTAAACCTGTTCATCATAGATAATCATTCCGCCTCTAACCGTGGAGAACCAATGATGAATGCAAACTTTCGTCGAGAAAACAACATACTCATCGTCACAAAATAGTAATGTCCATGCCGGCACCAATATGGGCCCCACATGTAAGTGTGGGTTCCACCCTAGGTCCCGGATGTAGGCACCATGGTCCCACTACTATCGACGTGGCGATGTGGAGGCCACCATAGCGGTCTTATGCTGTAAGCCACGTGACATTCCAGTCAATGTGGGCCCCACCTCCATGATCCCACCGATGTCGATGCTGACCCTACCATAGTGGTCCCACTGTTATGTGGCGTTCCACATCAACCAAGCCCCCACCACCACTGTCCCCCACCACCGCGGTCCCACCGCACGAACCACATAACAATGTGGCATCCCAAGTCCACATGGTGACGTGGACCCCACCACCATGGTCCCACGATGTAGTAGTCATACTACCACGTGGCACTCACGTCATCATGGGCCCCACCAGCTTGGTCCTACGGGATACAATCGGTGGGCCACCATAGGTGGGCCTAGTCCCACAACAACGTGCCTTCACGTCAACGTGGGCTCCACCACCACGATCTCACTGAACTGCAACAATAGCTCTTCCTACCCACGGCAACGCCCACGGCAACGCGTAGTTAATCCCTCTAGTAATATATACGTAAAAGCTAATAGGTCGATCATGACCCCATTTCTTGCAACCGATGCAAAGCATGCAAGTCCGAAAAAAAATGTTAATGTACTCCTCGTTGACAGAGAAGGATGTATTCTTCCCCTCGTTGATACTCGTGGATCTTGACCTCGTTCCTTGAAACCAATTAATGCAAGTCATACTGCTCCCAAAGTCTACTATTGTATTCTATACCGATGCAAAGCATGCATCCCTCGTTCAAAGGTTAGATCCTCATCGTCGTCGACAGAGAAGGATGTATTCTTCCCCTAGTTGAAGCCTTTGCCTGTCACGTCGACTTGGACGGTGGCCCGCCATATATATCGATCGGTGGAACCTATCGTCAAATTAAGCTTGAGCATCTTATCCTTTGGAAGAAGGTTGCTTCATAAGGCTAATAATGTTGTCATCAAGCAACTGTGAGGTTCGTCTTCTCCTAGTATATCTATATAGTGTTACCTCTTTACTTTTAATACATGATCCACTTTTCTCTCTTATAGAGTTTGATTTTTTATGTCCAAAGCGGCTATACAGAACTTTTCTCATCTCTCCTCACGTCTCTTCTTCACATCAGCATTTTATTTAGACAGCTGTGTTCTGCATTTTGAGTTTTTTTTTTTTTTTTTTGACAACCTGTTCTGCATTTTAAGTTATTTCCTGCTGACCACAAGACCAAATATATTACCTTGATCGTGGATCTTGACCTCGTTCCTTGCAACCAATTAATGCAAGTCATGCCGCTCCCAAAGTCTACAATTGTATTCTATACCAGCAAAAAGCTCTCCCATTGGATGTCAGTGAGCTTGCGCACAAGCTAGCTCCATGTCCATCTCCCCGCGCCCCCCGCGCGCGGCTGTTCATGGTCACCGTGCTCGTCATGTGGCCACCGACAGCACCACGTGTCCGAGCTCGAGGGCCACATTCCACATGCACAGGCGGAGGACGCGGCCACCAGCCTCGATGTCCGCTTCCACTGCCTGCCGTCAAGCCGCCGACGGACCACACGAACCCGTTGAATTCTTCTCCAAGGTCGTGCAGATGCACGAGCTCCAGCCTGTCGTCCCACAGACGTCGCGCGCGAGCAAGACGAACGGCCGGGGACGCCATCGTGCGCTGAGGGAGATGGAGACAGAATGTGTCTTACTCTTTAGCATGGTGCTTTTTTAAAAAAAAAAATACTCTCACCATCCCAAATTTATATACTAGGATAATAACATTTAGGATGTTAACTAAAGTATCATTAGATTCTTCATTAAACATATTTGATGTCACAATTTTTTTAAAATTATTTTTTAAAAAAATCTTTATAATTCTCTTCATAACTTTTTTGTTAAATTTAAAATACTTTGACCCTAAGATTCTTAAAATGACTTACAAATTTGAAATAGAGGGAGTATTATGTAGTAAGATTCTGTTAAAGGGGTATAGACCAAAGACTTGAAGGGCGTTTCATTTCATGCTCTTTTCTTCAATTCATCTGCAGAAGGCATAGTATAATTAATCTTAATGCACCCGATTTTTAATAGCTCATAAAAATGTGGTCACATTTGGACACATCGAAAGTAAACTTTACTTCCTCATTTCGATTTTTGTGAATCGGCTTGAGAGAAGGACAAATTACTTGTTTATTCTTAGCTGACCACCTAATTTCAGCAGCCAACACATCTTTGCTCTCATCGCCGACGAAGAATAACCATCAAGTGCATTAACATGATGAGAGTGATAATTATTACGAGACTCTTTAAGGCGCGATTCAACTGAAACGGCCCTCTCTAGCAATTGATTAAGATTAGCAAATTGATGATATTCAAGTTTTTCTTTTATGCTAGGTCAAAGCCCCGCAAAACAAAAGATCAACGAGGTCCCTTTTAGAAATTTGTAAAGTAAAACAACGGCTCTTAATATCTCTAAATCTTTTAAAGAAATCTAGGACAAGTTCATCAAGCCCTTGTTTAACACATGCAAGATGAGACAATCTAGTTTCTTGGACTCCAAAGTAAAAGTCAGCATGAAATTTCTCTTCTAACTCAGTCCAAGAACAAATGGAACATGCATGTAAAGATGAAAACCAAGAAAACGCTGTACCAGTAAGAGACAAAGGAAAACTACATACTAATATGCAAGATACATACTTTAGTACTAGCAGTCCCTAGCTGTGCAAGATACATACTAATTTGTTCCATGGTTGTTTTACCATCATTACCACTAAACTTTTGAAAGTCGGGTACCTTCCACCCAGGGGGTGCTTCTAAATAGTCAAAAGCGGAAGGGTACGACTTCTAGTGTGCGGTATTGATGGAATCAAGGCGAACTCCCAAGCTTTTCTCTAATGATTTGGAAAAATCTTCTTTAAATTGAGCTAGAATGGCATCAAAATTAGTGGGAGCTCCTGTGTTTCATGTGTTCATATTTTGATTAAACACGGAATTGAGGTTAGGATTCGATGGTGGTGGTGGAAGCGAAGTTTGCCCCCTTGCCGGATTTGACAAAGGATGATGCACTCCCGAATTCCTAGACGCTTCATGATTGGTTCTTAATGTTTGAGCCGATCCTTGGTTATTCAAAGATGTACTAGCTCCACCGGTCGACGGTTCTAACGGCGGAGACCGAAGGAGCTCATTGTGGTTGGCTAGCGGGTAAAACAAAATCTAATGGTTGTTGACACCGCTTAACGACATCACTAATATAGCTCTCTAGCACTTCAAATACTATGGCGCCTATACTTGAACGATGCTAGGTGACAAAACTACAAAAGCAATGACCCCAAACAAAGTGCTGATATTATAACAATCATAAAGCCACTTATACACTAGTCGAGAATAACCTATGCCTCTAGTAAAGAAGGTTGCTCATTTCTATCTTATGCAACTAGAAAGCATAACGTGGCATGAAATGTTATGACTAGGCGAAATAGAATAAGATAAAGAATATAGAAAGACTCGCAGTTTTTAACAAAATAATCTATACCATTGTAGCATTTTAAATGAGTAAGGGTTGTCGAATCCACAGGGGAAAACAACTATCACTACTTAATGCTAATACTAATAAAGTCCTTATATATGGAATGTCTATAACCAATAATGATAATGCTTCTACTCAACATCAAGGTTAATGTCATATGAAATAATAATAAATAAGATAAAGATATGTATGATAAATGCTCAATAAGATAAATGATAAATACAGGGATTAAGCCATCATGAAATGATAAAGATTCAACGTAATATTCTAGTCTAAGGACTCACATGGGGCAATATAAGGAAAACTTATGTGTAACTATCATCACATGTTCTTGCTAAACTCTAATTAGTGCAAACATCTAGTTATCATAGCTACTACTTATTACTTCATACCAAACTTAAGGATTATCAACTAGGAAGGATTCAATAATGAGATCTTCACCTTCTTAGCGACACATGACCTACCATTAACTACATGTAGAAGGAGGATTATAGAAGACTCAATAGAGCTATCACCTCTACGAACTACCCCAAACCTTGGCATATAGTGGGCATTTGCGGACATAACATATATAAACACCACGCTTACATAAGTTATAACACCTATCTTGCACATTACAAGATGACGAGGGGGCTATACAATCCTAAACATGCAATCCATAATAAATAAATAACTCTACTAGACATATTAAAGCAAACAATAAACAAAGCAAATGATAATATAATAAAGATAAAGAACAATATCATAGATGATCAATGAGTAATGAATATACTAAAGATATAATTATATCAAAGAGTATAACAATGTACCTATGAACACCGTGGACGAGAATCTCAAGCTCAAGCCTTCCTATGCTTGGAACTCCTTCTAATCTATTGCTAAGTAGCTAATCTCTCTAGATCTAGAACTATTTTGTGGAACTAGGGTTTATGGCTCTAGACTTGATCTCTGGAACTCGGATCAACGATCTTCGATGCTGAATTAGGGTTTCGGTGGTAGCCCTACCCCTTCTTTTATAGCCCTATAGGATGAATCTCAGCCCTTGGATCAAACCGACTTGATCGGACGGACCGGGATCAACTCCATAGGTCGGTTATAGGAAGCTTCGAAAGCAAGACACGTGGCCCCACCTTGGGGTGACGCGCGGCACCCCTTTGCCGCCCAGCCCCACCTTGAAGGGTGTAGGCCCCGACCTTGGCGAGCTGTCTTATCTTCACATTTTGACCCACGAATTCATACCAATCGCGACCGATTTGGTCCTTTTCTTCGGTGTCTTGATTTCTCCTCTTTTCTCTCGATTTTAAAGGAATTTTCGAGTTCACCTATAAAAACGAGTGTGTACTGAAACTTGTGGAAATCATTAGTGTAAACCCTATCTTTTATTTGTTCTTGTCCTCATATGTTCTATTATTTCATAGTAAAAATTTGACAATAACTACCGTCAACAATGGCATGCCAAATTCGGGTTGAGGTACCACACCCGATTGTGAATTATCGGTTGTAGGTCCTTCATGTACTTTCAAGAGAGAATCTAAACTGCCAAAGAATCTTTGTAACTAAATCTTCTAATGTTGTTTTTGATCAACTAGCATCTTGGCAATATAATCGAGATTGTCTCGGGAAAGATACGATCCAATCGTGAGGCCGATATTGTTGCACTCACGTAAGGCGAATGATAGATCAATTAGGGGAGATAAATTCGACCGGCTGCAAGGTAGAGCCGAAGCAATCTTGTTCCCCAGCAGAGTCGCCAAAAAATGTGTTGACGATAAAATCGGCAACACACCAAAATAAGAGCTAGATCGCTCTACATAGGGCAAGCCGAAATCGGGGATCGGCAAGCGCCTAGGGATATTCACACCTAAACCGTGTGCCTCCAACGATAAGCGCGTTATGCAAGACACGTCGTCAGAGGAGCCTCGTCAGGAGCGCGATACGCAAGGCACGCCGGCGAAGTCTCTTGAAACCCGAAACCCCACACGTCCGGGACGGACCCCGTGAGGGCGCGCAACAGCTATGGGCTGCCCTAGCCGGCCTAACCGCTCTAGGGCATTGTTGTCGTCGATCTTCCGTTCATGGCATCGGCAGCGAAGAAGAAGGAGAGGAGGATGACCTACAAGCAAGACGGTAGTAGATGTCTTTGTCGATTGGATGTAGATGGTATCAAATCGGCCATGAACCTCTTTATTATATAGAGGAGGGTGGTCTTATCCTTTTAGGAAACCGTCCTTGGACATTTCCAAGCACTAAAAACCGGCCTAAATATGATTAGGAAACAATCGGTTCGAGATCGTACGGACACGGTCCCGTCGCGGACTGACCGGACGCTGATTTTGGCCCGACCGGACGCCGCGAGGTCACTAGCATCCGGTCAATTCCAGAGAGCTGAATCGCACCAAACTTGCATGGCTGACCGGACGCAGGGACCGGACGCGCGGAGTGGTGACCGGACGCGCCGATGCCGGCGTCCGGCCGGCCAAAATGCATGTTTAGTCTCCTCCACCAAATTGTCCAAGCCATGCATGTTTAGCTATTTAGCTATATTAGGACATCTTTTGACAGGCATTCTTCATATAAAATGACGTCGTCCATGCATCCATTCTTTCTCTCACATTTTCCCCATCCTAAAAATAGCATGGGACTATTTTGAATGTCAACAGCTTGCGAGTTCGTCATTGCTCTTAGATGAGTGGTGCCGGGCACAAGGGCCACAACTTCCAAGTTCGTCACTGCTCTTAGCTGAGTGGTGCCGGGCACAAGGGCCACGAGTTGTGAGTTCATCACAGCTCTTAGTTGAGTGGTGCCGAGCACAACGGCCCCGGGGAAACAGCAAGTATGCTGCTTGGCAGGTGCCGCCAGTTGACGATCCGATGGTGTCTTTTCAGCTTCATCTAGGATTATTGCCCTTGTTGTGGTATTGTGTTGTTGTTTATGTTATGTGTTGTTGTAATCTCTCTCTCTTCATGTACTCCTTCGACCATCGAGGGTCTGTCCATGTAATAGGTGCTTTGCACCCCCGCCCCCTTCACCCAGCAGCTTGCCCGCATCTGTGGGAATAAAAAGTAGGCGGAGATCAGTTTGATCCCTCCAAATTGACATGTATTTAGTTGTCTACCTCAGCATGACATGTCATCTACTAACAATAATTTATGATAGTTTATTCCTGAGAAATGCTTCTAGCAACAACTAATGCTTATGTCTCCTAACATTAGCACAGTAAGACTAGTTATTTATAATCAAAGTTTAATAAAAGTTTGTCTCAACAAACCTCGTCCAAATTAAACAAGCATTTGCAAAAGCTAGGGAGCACGTACGCATTTACTACTCAGCAGCCCGAACTTAAACTACAAGTGGACACGTTTCTTTTTGTCGTGAGTCGTGACCAAGACTGGTGTACAATCCAAACTCGTAAACCTTTTAATTTGTTGTTGCTTGCCGGCCGAGACGGGATGAGGGCGCGCGACCCTCCTATGGAATACTCGTACTGTCTTGGCCCTTATCTTAGACCAGCATCGTGCCCGTGCGTTACTACGGGATAACTAAATTTTACATAAAAACACATAGATCGTAGGATAAAATAACAGTACTATAAAATTAAATAATGATATTAAAGTGACATTTAATCCAAACACATATTAAAGGTTTCCTTTGGTTTGGTGGTTTTGCAACAAAATTAGATTAGTTTGTCATAAAAATAGAAATACAAGATGCTTCATTCAATAAAAACCATACGCAGGCCAAAAGCCAAGATTATTTCACCTTTTATATATTTTTTAACAACAGTAAAGACACGTGAAGCAATGCACGAACAGGAGATTGATAGTCAATATTTGATAGAAGTAAGTCCCCTCTCAAATCTGTTACGTACATCCTATTACTGCATTGTCATACATTGTGGATACGACCTACAGAGGAGGAGAGCATAGACCTAAACAATGACGACGACGAGGAGAGCATGGACCTGCTGATCTTCAGGTGCTCCCTCGATGTGCTGCTTGTCTAGCTGCCCGGTTGGCTGAGGACTGTCTCGGTCGTTGGGTGCTCAAGTCATCGTGCTAATCACTTGGCCGGCTGCTAGATTCATCCGCCCTATATAGGGATAGGGCAATTAAAATCGGCGCCAATTTTATTTTTAGCGACGCGTCTGCCAAAGGGAAAATGGTGAAAACACAATTACATGATTTTTTTCTTTCTTTCTACCATGATTTTTTTCTTTCTTGTTTTAGATGATTTTTTTTTTCTTGTTCTAGGCTACATGCAGGATCGAGTAGAGTGCATGCATCAGTTTCAAAATTAGTGAGCGCGGAGAGGCCTGATTACATTATTTTCTTTTTTTTTTTTTTTTTTGTATGACACTATGTGACTTCCTTTTTTATGATTGGGCTGACTGTGGATTTCCCAAAATGGTGAGCATGGGATCGCACGGGCAAAGCCAAGGTGACTCCAAACCAATGTCGCACCAAAAAGTGTCCACATTTGTTCTTTTTATGTTGTAGAGATTCTTGTTTTAGGCTACATGCAGGATGAGTAGAGCGCATGCATCAGTTTCCAAAATTGGTGAGCGCGGAGAGGTCTCATTACATTATTATATTTTTTTGTATGACGCTATGTTACTTCCTTTTTTTATGATTGGGCTGACTGTGGATTTCCAAAAATGGTGAGCATGGAGAGGCGGGATCGCACGGGCAAAGCCAAAGTGACTCCAAACCAATGTCGCACTAAAAAATGTCCACACTTAGTTTTTTGTTGTTGTAGAGAAGAGAAATTAATTGAACTTGGGACTTCGACGTGTTATGAAGAACCGTATTATACAGAGCCGAAGTTAGGTTTCAGTGTCGTTTTGTGCTATATCAAACGATTCCTGAGATCAATGGTAGTGTAGTGCTAACTCCAACTAAAATTGGTAATCCGTCTGAATGCTGTAGTTATTTAACATTTTGTCTTTGGTAATGCTAAAGACAGGGGTGTGCGCCCTTTTACTCTAAAAAAAAAATTAGTCTTATCATTTTCAAATGCCGAAAAGACTAATCTGGCTTGATTAGTAGCTGCATATATACAAGCTCTGGTTTTACTCCTGCAGATTTGATTTTCAGCAGCACATCTATTTTGAATAGGGGTGGCTCAATCATCAGCTGCCTTTGCAAATCGTTCCTAGAACAAGTTGGTTCAAGAAATAAATTTATAGTGGTGGTTGCTATTCTATAAAAGTGGTTATATCTAGAGCTGTTCACGATATCTGCATCATTATAAAGGGCATAATGAGGCTGGTAGTAATAATAAAAAGTACACAAACTTGTTGGAGCCACGTTTTTTATATGGCTAGAAATAGTAGATGTGTCTAGAAATTAATTTTAGAGGCGGTTCGTTTTGGTGGTCAGAGGTGGCTCTATATTAACCGGCCTCTACAGTAAAGGGCCATCAATCTCTGATAATTTGGTTTTATAAATATTTGTACTTTTCTATAAATTTATCTATAGTTTAACTTTAGGACAACTTTTGAAATTGTTGATTCTTTTTCGAACGGGAGATATCGTGAGCTCGCAAGATTGGAGCTAGCGAATTGATGACCTCTCGTCTGCCAAGTCTTACGTAGCGGTTCCTTGTGACGCTTTCAGCAACTACCGCGAAGTGAGTTCAGTATTTTTGAAGTCGCAACTTGCAAGTAGTAGAGTTAATTTGTCAGTACGCAGTTGTTGTTACTCAGCAGCCTCTACCTAAACTCCAACTGATCAGGTTTTTGTTTTTCGCTTTACAAGACTAATGGAATACAATATAAACTCGTAGAGCATTTGTTTTTGCCGAGGATTGAAACTGATCGAGCGACCAGTCTTCTTCAGTACGAAGCAAAGTTGATAGCTTGAGCCTCGCTTGTGTATGAATTTCCCTTGTCCACTGCATATGTAGAGTAGAGTAAAGATGTACATTTGGCCCGCGGCCCGCCCGTCCGGTGTCAACGGGCCACGGGCGGCACGCCCGGTGGCGGACCGGGCCATGGGCCGCAGCCTCGCCCGAGGCATGGTGCCGCACGGCTTGATGGCCCGATGACCAATGTAGCCATTAAAAAAACACCAGCTGCTATCTAAAAAAACACATTGCGGCCCATTTTCATATGCAGCCCGCTCGTCCGTCCTACCTACCCCTGCTCGTCCGTCCTACCTACCCGCTTCGTCCCATCGCCGCTGTAACTGCGTAGCAGTTCCGGCGAGGGAGAGGGCGTACGGCGGCGGCGGCGTAGGGGGCTTGCGTCTTTGGCGGCGGCAGCTGCAGCGAGGGGCGTCACGCGGCGGCCCGGCGAGGCGGCGCGGCGGCGGCCCGCGGCGGCGGGCGAGGCGCGGCGGCATCCCTCTCCTCGTGCTCGCCGTGCCCGGCCGGGCTACGGGCCGGCCCGGCGGTCCGTGGGCGTGCCGTGGAGCTGCACCCTCAGCCCGTAACACGGGGTGGCCCTGGCCGGTCGGCCCGTGGCCCGCCCTATGCCGGCCCGGCCCGATCGGGCCGCGGGCGTGCCGGGCGGCCGTTGTACATCTATAGAGTAAGAGACCCAAAGTCACAAGAGCAGCAACCACCTCCTCTCAACCCATTCCTTCCTCCTCCGATCCCATCCCATCCATCGTGTCTGTCGCCGTCCCCTCACTCCCAAATCCTTACCTGCCAGCAGGATAACGAGAACCTGGCCGGAGGAAGGGGCCAGTGCTGTCGCCATGATCGCCGTCGTCTCCTCCACCCTACTAGTGCTCCTTGGCCGTGTGGTGACAGAGATGCTGAGCCTCGAAATCGAGCTCTTGGCTCTGTCGTTGGCATGGGCTGGACTCTACCTGCTCCAGCGTATCCTGGTGGGAAAGCGCCGTTGCTCAGGGCACTACTGGTACGTCCAGTACGGTGCAATGGCGGCCTACTATCTTCCCACTCCTCTTGTGTTTTTCGCTGCCCATGCTGTCTATTCTTCCACCTTCCACAACATCGATGGACCAGTGGGGATCGTCCTCTGCATGTTTACCGGAACCCTAGATCCTCAATGGTGGATTTTCACCAACATGAGAGCCTATTCTCTCCGCGAAAGTCCACAAGTTCGCTTCAATTTTATCATGTGGCTAGTCTCCCTTGCCTGCGTAGAATGGGAACAGGCTCGAATTTCAAGTGCCAAAGAACCGAAAATGCGACAAGTTATGTCTTTGTTGTTTTTCTTGGTGGTTATTGTTGACACTGTGACAGTGTTTCCAAAATCAGTATCCACCTTGGATTGCCAGACCGAATTGGTTGCTTACTACATGAAGTGGGAGTCCAGCAAGTCCTCGCCCTTCTTTGAAGGCTACGATGCTGACATGAATTGTTGCAGATATCCGTTTATGCAGCGGAAAGATGGCCAATGGGTGACTGTCAAAGATTTGGTGCAGCGGGATGACCTGTCGAATGAGGACCATGACATTTGTCTCTCCTACAGCTTGTCCAGGCTGTTGGCAAGGCGCTACTATGGGTTTCATTGTGCAGAAGAAGGAAATGACATGGTGCGCCATTTTGCGCTGGCGGACCTAGGTACAACAGATGGCAGCTACAAGAGGGCATTCACCATTGTTGAGGTGCAGTTGGCTTTCCTTCACGATTACCTCTTCACCGCCTCCCTCCCAATCATAGAATCGGGATTGCTCCACTATTTTACAGTTGCACTATTTTCACTGGGTATATTGGCACTTACCATTGCAATTACCATTTCAATAAACTTCTCTGCTACCAAACGATATGAATTATTCAATATGATTGACATGTTAGTCATGCTAGCGGTGTCATGGGGTATACTATTTGCTTTGCCGGTTCGACAATTTTTGGCCATCTATTGGCGTCCAGTACACACTGTTTTTGACAAGTATCTCCCCAACCCCATCACCACCCGGGCGCAGGGTGTTCTCGACCTGTTTCAAACTCAAACTGATGGTATTTACTGGAAGAACAAAATAGGACAATACTCAATTCTTCAAGACTACGACCGTCGTCGTTCTCTTAAGAAGGCACTTGTAGCCTGGTTCCAAAAAACTATACTATCCCAACCGTCATATTGGTTCATGAAGCATCTCCCAGTAGAAGAAGAAGAAGTCGATATGCTAGAGCTGGACAGCATGAGAGATTTGGTTGCTCATACTCTCCAGGGTATAGATGGCCCACCAACAAACGGCACCAGGTCTCTCAAGATAAACATAGGCGATAAATAGGGCTATGAGAAACATGGACAGTCCTGGCTATGACTGGTTTTGGACCTGCAAGCAAATATATCACACGGAAACCATCCTCATATGGCATATAGCAACCTGCTACTGTGATATGACACCAATAAGTGATGACATATTGGTGAAATGGCATCATGAAGCTGCCAGAGCACTGTCAAGATATTGTGCCTACCTAGTGGCCTTTCTTCCGGAGTTCCTCCCAGAGCACAGCCTGAGCACCAAACAAGTGTTTCAAAGAGTCTTGCAGGAAGCACAGAGTGCACTAGGAACAGAGCCTATGAAGGAGGAGGAGAAGCCCACCAAGATCCGAGGGTTACAGCTACCTGACCAACATGAACAACGGACAACCTTTCACAAGGGTGTTGAGCTGGGACGGCAACTGGAGATGCTCAGTGATGACAAGATACGCTGGAAGGTAATTGCAGAATTCTGGGCAGAGACAATCTTGTATGTCGCGCCGTCCGACAACGCCGAGGCACACATCGAGCAGCTGGCCAAAGGTGGGGAGTTCGTCACGCACCTCTGGGCCATGCTCTCCAATGCCGGCATCCTGAAGCGGGCAGAAGGAGAATGGCATCCGCCGCCTATTGTCACTACCACAGAGTAAGCACACGGCTTTGGGCTGCTAATATAGTAAGCTTGTTATTACTGGTTTTTACTCAAGCCTCCAACTGATGTGACCTTAAGTCCTGCAAATTTTATTTTCTCACTTTGTCAGTCCATTCTATTTGGCTTCATGGGTTTTATTTGCTTATTATGCAGAGAAAAAACACCAACACACCAACTACCAGAAGCAACGTCCTCTTCTAATGATGGACCATCAACATCCTCCAGGCCTTCTCCACCAATGTTAGCAATTATACGCTTGTTTTCTATGATTATATATTAAAGACAGCAATGATTTCTAATCAGTTTCCTTCTCATCATAGACAAACTTCAGAACCTCCACCAAACGAAGAAGGAAAACAACCTCAAATTATAGAGGATATAGTTTCAGATACCAAAAGGTAAGCAGTTTGTGGGCTACATGGCTAGCCATGACTTTTAAACTGCTAATTAAAACACCCAGCTCGCTAATGTTTTGTACCAAGTCTCCAACTGGTGTGATGTTAGGTCCCACAAATTTTGTTTTTTGTTGGTCCATTCTATCTAGCTTCATGTTTTTTTTTATTATTATGCAGAGGACCACCAAAGCAAGAACTCAGGAATGTCCCTTTTAATGATGAAGCATCAACATCCTCCATGTATTTTCCACCAAGGTCAGTAATTCTACACTTGTTTTTTGTGATTCCTTGCTATATGCATGCACCAATTATAGCTGTTTTGTTTGCTGTATGCATAAGAAAGAATTTCTGATTTTTTTTGTTATATGTATGCACAGTGCAGGTGTAAAGGCCCAAGGAAGATGCAAGCTACAATTAAGTCTATTTCACATACCTTCAATTGCCATTACAAGCAAAGAATCTTGACGATCCTTCTAGTTCTGCATTGAGCACAATAATGCTTAGCTTGTGCTTAGTTACCTACTTACCGTTTATAATTGAATCTGGTGAATCATGCTTGGCTTATGTCTGCACGTTCTGAACTGGGTAAATCGGCCCTTTCACTGCTACTTAACGGCCAAATTAACAGCAGTGTCGCACGTGACATGAATATTATAGTAGACGCATGCCAAATAAGACATAAATATTAGCCTGCCACTGTTTTTTTAAAGGAAACCTGCCACCGGTAGAGATAAACCAATAATGTGTGGGCTGCTATTATGCAGCTTTTACTCATGTCATGTGTACCCATCGTTGGGCATGACTGTGATGTTGGGCTCTCAGGCCCATTTTACTGTGAAGTTGGAGCCTTTCATTGTTTCGTTTTATCTGTGACGGAAAATAGTCAGATTTAGAAGTTTGCAAGCACGTTAAATCTTGCTGCCTAGTCAGAAGGTACAAACGTGACAGGAGGCATCTGTGTTAGGATACGACATGCTTGAATCCTCGCCAATGGGTGTTGTGCATGCAAATGGGAAGGCATAGGCCCATATATAGCCTGTCTTCTTGACACGATCTCTACAACTCGCAAGCAGACATGGGATCATCGCACAAATTAAGCATGCTCCAATGGAGAGGTGATGCATTCAAAATTGGGCGAATGGTGCGAGGTCCCCTGGAGCGTGTTAGGAGTCGACAGAGACGAAAGATGTCTCCGGGATGCTCTAAAACATAACTCATGTCGAACGCGTGCAGTGTGAGCTTGACGAGTTTAGTCCCCTGGTTCGACAGTCGCGCGTCTTCCGATAGGGTTTTTTTTTCTTTTGAAGAACTTTTTTTTTTTCTTCTGGTCTACAAGTGCATAAGATGGTGTGGGAGTTATACATTTAGATACAAAATATATTTTTTTTTCATGATTTTGTTGTTGGTCCATGCTCTACCTCATATAAAAGTGCTACAGGATCTCCGCAGTAGCTCGCCGGGTATATAGTTAGTCAGGGGTGTATAGTTAGGGCATGTTTGGTTGCTTGGCACAGTTTGCCACGCCTAAGGTTAAGTATTTGCCACATTGTGGCTTGCCACAATCTGTGGCTAAATTGAAGTGTTTGGTTCGTTACTAAACTGTGGCAAAATTGTGTGGCTACTGTTTGGATGATTGCCACAAAAATTTGACTAAGCTACGACATCATGTTAAAATCAAGTCATCATAACCTAATGGACTAAGAATACATATGAAAATTAATACTAATAAGATAATTAGTGGTCTAAATAC
Organism: Hyparrhenia diplandra; assembly: GCA_015847255.1. NCBI lineage: Eukaryota > Viridiplantae > Streptophyta > Magnoliopsida > Poales > Poaceae > Hyparrhenia > Hyparrhenia diplandra. The sequence continues at coordinate 451,969 of JADLZK010004008.1, read as the reverse complement.
CCTTCCATTATTTCTTGATTTTTTTCAATTATTTTATTTCTCTATCTATTCTCCACCGCATGCAGGCACTAGGCAACCTTATCTCTTCATTCACCGCACCCACGCATGCAACCTTATTTTAGTCATGGTGAGGTGTGGCCCTCGACCAAACATACCCTTTGTCATGAGCTCATACAAACCTTATTAATAATCTTCTTACTCGTCTCCTCACGTGCCAAACAAAGGTGCACAACTAACACAAGCTAGCTCTGTCCAGCTCTGCTTGTACTACACCACAACTCTACCACAAGCACAGGCAAATGGGAGGTGGGCTGGGCACCCCCAACATTTCACTACATTGTCCCATAATGTAGCTCTTAATTAGATATTTAATCTAATTAGATAATTAATGTTGTTATTTGTACTTCGATACTTTGTCTTCCCTCCATATAATTTTTTTGTAGTATTATATTATTATAAGAATTGGGTCTTTCTATTCTTTTTCTATTTCTCTTTGGAGAATTACTTTTTGACCGAAGTCAACAAGGGAAACCTAGCCTGTTTTTTTAAAAAAAAATTTAATAATGCAAACCTGTTTAAATTCGCTCCCACGGGGAGTCGAACCCAAGTATGCTAGGTGCTACTCAAGTGGAGAATTACTTTTTGGTTCTATTTTTGTTGAACTTGCTTATTTGGCCCAAAAACGAATTTTGCTTTGGTATTTGGCTCTTCCATTAGTTTCACAAGGTAACGGTATCAAGTGGTAGGCAACGTCCCCGTCGACAGCGAGGCGCTTGTGGTGACTTCGTGAACTTCAAGATTGCCGTCTCAGTCCTTCGAAGGTGCTCATAGGGGTAGGGTTTGCGTACGTGTATTCATATGGGTGAATGTGCGTGCGTGTTGAGCGTCTACGTTGTACTTTGTAATCTCAAAAAAAAAAGTAAGTGAATTGATCTTTTTCTCGAATACACAAAAATTTGCATGTCATTGTATTAAGAAGAAAAGTTTAGACAAACATACAACGCGCTTGTAACGAAGGCTGAAGGAGGTCAACACTGCCGTAGTTGGGCCATCCTAACAGTGTCGATATTACACAAAGAAACAACTAATACGATGCAACGACATTACCCGGGAGGTGGTCTTGTGTCTTCGCGGTTGAACGGATGGGTAAAGAGCGTCCAGTGCCTTAGCCTCTTCCGCAGTTGAAGGGAATCGTGGCGCCTAACAGGGGGTTCAATTAGGCAACTTAAAATTCTACTTTTAACTATGGCCTCTAACTATAACCTAGTCAAAACGTATTGCAAGAAAGTAATCTATCTATGAGGTGCAACTATAGTTTTGCTAGGTGTGTTGCTATCTCTACCGCGCATAGTGTGCCAACGTGCACACACAACGCGCATAGTAGTGTACATAGTGTGCCAACATGGAAATCACATGCGCGCATGCACACACACATACTTAAGATATAAAATTTCATTGGTTAAAAAAATGAAACATCTTGAGAAAATAAGGAGGTTAGTATATACCATAGGTGCCTATGTACGTCTTCCTCACCGTAAATCTCGCATCAAACAGCTCTATAACTAATCTTAAGGAGTCCTAAAATTAATGATTACTTATATATTCATGATACTAGATATTAAAATACTGATCAGGTTCTAACATGTGAGAGAGCACGGGATGATGGACTAGTGTTGCTAATCGTACTTGATATACACTCAGTAATTTGTACCATAAACACTATTCTAAATTTAAATTTTGGGATCTTAAAATGTGCATGTTCATACTCAAAATTAACCCTAAGTAAACCCCTGTGAGCAATGGACACTATAATGACGGAGCTCATTAAGTATGAATGATCTTATGGTGCTTGAAACCTGATGATGAGGTGCTTATGATTACCTTCAACACATAAACAATGGATGAGGATATATAGTCCTTGCCAATTGATGACAAAAAAAAAGAAAGTTAAAAGGGGTTACATTTGAGTTTTAGGATCAACTACATGCAGAAAGAATCAAATTTGGCCGAATTTGGAGCATATCTGCAAAATCTAAGAAACGCAGCCACGATCGGTTTAGCCAAAGTTCCAGCACCACCCGTAGAAAATTGCCCAGGCCGTTTTACGCCTCTAGCTTGCAAATATCTTTTCCCTTAAGTGTTTCAATAGCGAGTTGGATACGCACCCATCTACAACCTTGTTGGATAGTAGGAGAAATGATTATCATTTCTAGCTATGGGATATGCCATCATTAATTAATGTGCCATTTACACACTATAGCAATTTCAGTCAATATAAATAGGCACAAGCATCAGGCCATTTGCATTTTGAAACACAAGAATAGTAGGACTTGCAATTGCTAATACGATGAGGGCGGCGCACATCATAGCTGCTGCCATTTGCGTCCTTCGCATGGTCATGTTCTGCTGAAGTATACATACACATAAACACAAATGAAGCTGCTACTTTAATTATTTATTTTATCATATATATAGTGAGAGTAATTCTTTGGTTGTTCAGTTGAGTTGGTTAACATGCATGTAATGTACGTCTCCTCTTCCATTGAGTTTTTATTTTGGTGCTACAGAGGATTGGTTTTGGATGCCAGGATACACGGAAACCAGTTCCCTTGCAGGAGATGTCGCATATCGATATTTTCTACTGCATCCACAATTATGTGGGGACGACCACTATTGTGGTTAGTGACGCCAAGATGTAGAAACATATATGCTATAATCAAAGATGTAAAATCATATACGCCAAGAATAGTAGGACTTGCAATTGCTAATATGATTTTTGCTTCACGGTCACCAGTTCCCTTGTAGGAGATGTGGGCATATCGATTTTTGCTGTTGCATCCACAATTATGCAGGGACGACCACTGTAGCTAGTGACGCCAAGATATGCTGTAATCCAATAACTATGCTGAAGATGGATAGAAAATAGTACGTAGCAATAATAATTATATATGGATATGTAAAGGGTCAACTTGCTCTTGCACATCAGAAAAGATTATAATAAGCAAAAACCTGAGTTAATGTCCAAATCTTACTTGCTTTATAAATATTAGAGGATCACGATAGATTGAGATACAATCATATGCAATCAATCAAATGTCATGCTTTTATTAACTTTCGCCACCTCCATATCTTCAAACCCATGTTGTCCTGTGCTTCCTTCAAGATTGTCCAATTGATCTTATGACATATTCGTTCTAGGTGGTGCCTCCTAGACGGGTCACCTTATGACAGAGATCTTATTCTTGCCCCTATTCACATTCAAATTGTCCACAAGTACAGTCCTACAAGCAACAGGCACTGCAATGACGGAGTTGTAAGCATGTAGCGGGTCACATTATGAGGCTAGAAACCTAATGGTCATATATGTTTTTGCTAAGTTCGACACATTAGCAAATGGATCAGGTATACGTTCCTTGCTAGTTCTTGACAGCAAACAAGGTTAGTGGAGATGGCACATTTGAATTGGAAGTTCAAATACAAGCAGAATCAAGTTTGGACGAATTTAGAGCATATGTGTAAAATCCAAAAACAAAACTCCCTAGGGTGGTTTTGGCAAAGAATCTAATAGGGTTTTTTCAATATTCTAGCACCAACTACAGAAATTGGTCCAAGCCGATTTACACACCGAGTTTGCTAATACCTTTTCCTTTATACATTCGTTTACTGGTGTCTTGGTACGCACACATCTACTATTTTGGTGTATAATAGAACATAGTATTATATATATATATATCATATCTTGACCGTGAGATATGCCAACATTAAATAATGTGGCATTTACACTAACAATTTCAGTCTATAAACAGTCACAAGCATTAGGCCATTTGCATTACAAACCACAAGAATAGTCGGACATGGAAACAAAACAAATTGTACTTGCCAGTGTGGATATGGTGAGAGCAGTGCACTCCGTAGCTGCTGCGATTTGCATCCTTCTCATGGTCATGTCTTGCACCCTAATGACACCCACGCCTGGCAAGCAGCTACACACACACACACACACACACACAACACACACACACACACAAACACACACACACACACACACACACAACACACACACACACACACAACCAGAATCTAGTTTGGACGAATTTAAATGATGTGTAAAGTTGAAAAAACAAACCGTCAAAGGTGGTTTTGGCAAACAAGCTTATATGGGTTTTTGCTCTATTCTAGCACCAACTGCAGAAAATGGTCCACACCGATTTACACACTATGTTTGCTAAAATCTTCTCCTTTATACATTCATTTATTAGTGAGTTGGATACGCACACATTTACTATTTTGGTGTATAATAGAACATAGTATATCATATATTGACTGTGCGATATGCCAGCATTAATTAATGTGGCATTTTACACAGACAATTTGATTCTATATAAACAAGCATAATGTCACACCCCATTTCTGAGGTTCCTTAATCACACGTATTTGCGCCAGGATCACGCACAAATACGCCTAATTAAGTATAGATATGATATCAAAAACTATACTTTTATTGCTATTGAGGAAAATATGATACAAGGTTTGGGTTTACATGACTCGGCCATATGCCTACTATTATAAACCTATCAGAGATCCTACGCAGCACCTATAACAGGGCTCCATTCCTACAGGCCAGCTTGGAGTGCGAACAAACCCTTAGACTTACTCCTATTGCACGATCCTATAACTCGGTCACAACAACGTAACTCCTTCATGTGCGTCTCCGTCTTCTGAGGTACTCCTCATGGTTCCATCCTTGCGTCGGCCTTCGTAGCTTGATTTCCTTGGATACACTCCTGCAGCTGACATTCTAAAAATAGAAAAGAGGGGTGAGTACTTTTGTACTCAGCAAGTCCAAACCAGGGGGTGGTAATTATTAAGGGTTGGGCCCTAGCAGAGTCTCTAAAACTGCTCTCGCTAGTTCCCGAGTTAAATATTATCCAAGCTCAAGGTAACGAGTCACATACCGTGTGTTTCTAATCATAGATGTTCCGGCCCAAAGATTTGCCCATTCCAAGGACGTGGCTATTCGAATAGATTCAATTAACTCTGCAGAGGTGTATAAATTTCCCCACGCGATAGGCACAGTCTTACACCAGACGTCATTGGCTCCGACAGGCCTAACGAGATTCCGTACCCGCTTGGGTGCTACCCTAGGTGTATTGGTATAATCTTCACCACGACTTCTCAGGGGTTGGAAGGATAACACGTCACCCTAAGGATGACGCATCACCCTAGATAATATGGTGATACCAAATCACCCACGGCTTTACAGGTAATACCTTATTACCCAACCTATACTGTCAACACCACTCTCAATCATATATCATCAATATGTGCCTCTAGCACTGCGCCACTGCGCCCAAACACTTACGTGGAAGACCACTCAGCATCCACGCCAACCGGACCATGGGGCCACTCTCCCCATGTCTGCTCCTAATAGATCGTTTGCCTACTCCGGCCACCTTGGCTCCAATTATACCTCAACCCAACGGGGTGTGGAATCAAGCCGCCCCATCCCGGCGTGTGGCTGTACGTAATATTATACTAGGTAGAAGGTCTATGAACCGGTCCTTACGGAGGCGAGCATCTCTCCGCGGGATTCATCCCCGATTGTGATTAGTCCACCTCCATGTAGACTATCACCACTCACCTTTTTGTTGACATGGTTCACATTATTACTTAGGTTAACGACAAAGCCTAGCGAAGCCTCACGCACATAGCCCATGAGTACTACCGCACGGCTTGCCCTGGTTATACTTATCTTAACATCTTATTAAACATTATAGTATTTAGGTCAGGTTAAGGGGGTAAGGACTTGCCTCTATCCGCTGACGAGTATATCCAAGGTTCTTGGTCTTGATGCTCTTATCTCCTGTGGCTTGGTGTAGCGATGCTCCGGGTTCTGTCGGACGGTCGTGCGATCTTTGGCGACAAACATGAAACACAAGCGTAGCAATCAGAGCAAACAACGTTCCTACGCTGGTTAGCTCTGGGGAACGATAGATAGATTACTATCTACTCCTATCATTATTCTGTAAGTTTGAAGTATGATAGGATAGACAGAATCCATCCATCTAGGTGGATCCTACGGGCTAGGTTAGTGCGGTACGGAGGTTTGATGGAGAATCCAACCATATCACTAATGTTCACTATCATGTGAACCTGAAGGACATGATAGGGTTGGTTTCCTATAGGTCCGTACGGGGTTAGTGACACATACGCTTAGGCATGCGTATATGCCTAGGGTTAGCAAGGTTAGGATCCTAGTCTAGGGTTAGCCACACATATGCGTATACCCGTACGTTGGGCATGCTTTATGTGTGTAGAGGACACGTATACTAGAGTGTGTGTCTAGAGTACACATACACAAGTATACGGCTAGGTTAGGGGGTTAGCCATGCGTAGATATATTCGATAGGCGTGTGCGTATATTTATTTATATTTCAAAATTCTACTCTATACATTTATATACAATACATAGCATATCACATATATCTAACATGTGGACATCTACGTGTATGTATATTAGAGTATTCGGCGTGACGTGAGAGTGTACACGCATACAAGAATATACGGTGCGTGGTGTGGTTGGGGGGTAAACTAGGGTTTACGTATTCTACGGCGTGCAATTAAATTAAATAAAGAGCACAACATAAACTAGAATTTAAATGGGCATCAAATATTGGAACAAGGGCATGAATGAATAGAGCATGATTTTAGAAGAATTTAGGAACTGGAACGGAGAGATTTAGAGTTGAAATGGAGAAGGTATGAATTTCCAAAGTTTTGTGAAAGATTTATAAAGTAATTAAACTTTGGAAATTAATCTGGAATATTTTGGTAAAAGCTGTGAAGGTGAAACTGTATGGGTAGGGTTTGGGGTGTACCTAGTTTATTTAGAAATTTTTCTGGGATTTTTCTGATGACTGGAAAATGGAGTTTTGATCCCCGTGTACGTTTCCTGGGTGGCCGTAGTAATTCCAAAGTGGCTGACACGCGGGGTCCAGGCTGCCTGCTGCACTGTACCGTGCACATGGCCCATCAGGCCATGAGCCGATCTGGGTGGTTCCTTCTTTCTCTCTGTATTCTTCATGGACCGGGTCCATTTAAAAAGGGAGGGAAGGTGGGTGGCTCTATGACACATGGGACCATGGGAAGAGATAAGGTGAGGAATTGTTTCTCTTGGTCACGGACGCTGCTGCCCACAGTCCGTCGTCCCCGTTCGTATCTTGCCCGTCGGGCTCCATCCGAGTGAGCAAAGAGAGCAGGGGAGGGGAACAAAAGGAGGGGGGATGGCCGGCGGTGTGGGGGCTCTGCCGGGGTGGTGCTCGGCTCACTGGTGGCGGCGTGCGGGTGGACTGCGATGGCGAGTGGCTGCAGCTGGCGAGCAGCGCGGGCGGCGGGTGGTGGCGTTCGTGGTGGGCGAGCTGGTGGCGAGCGCGGCTGGTGGCAGCGCGTCCTGGTGCGCGGCTTGGCGAGGCAAGGGCAGGGAGCGGCGGTGACGGGCGTGGCCGAGGCGAGCGTGGTGCGGTGGTGGGCGCGGCGAGCTTGGCGTGAGCGGCGTGGCTCGCGCACGGGCGCGTCGCGGCGGGGAAAGCGGTGGTGCGCGGCGGCGTGGCGAGATGGGGAGCAGTGGCGAGGCATGGGCAAGGCGGTGGTGCGCGGTGGAGCAGGGCAGGTGCTCGGCCTTGGCTTGACGGACGTCGCCGGCTTACGCGGCGTCGGCTCGGCGTGGCTCGGGCAGAAGAGGAGAAGGGAAGGAGATGAGGAGCAGGATCGCCACTCTCGGCGCAAGCATTCATCCCTCCCGTTCTTCCTCAAGTTCGAGCTCGGCGAGGCGAGTTCGTGCTGCGGCCATGGCCGGCTATTTATAGCCGCGGCGGCGGAGCTCGGCACCACGATATTTTCCAGCAATGGTGCTGTGGCGAGGTCGACGGGAGCAGGGGTGGCGCTGGCGCGGTCGGACGCGGTGAAGACGCGGCCACAGTGGCGGCGGCGAGAGGGCGATGTGACTCGTCGGCAACGCGGACAGCTGGGACGAGCTGTCGTCCGGCACGGTCAACGAGGTGATGGCCGGTGGCGAGCCGGCGCTGTGGGGAGGTGGATGTGATGGGACAGGTCGTAGCGACAGCGCCATTGATGGTGGCGGGCAGAGGTCTGTGGTGGTGCTGTGCCTAGGTCTATGGTGCTGTGCGGCATGTGCTGAGGTCGATGGAAACAGGGGTGGTGTTGTCCCGTGCGTGAAGAAAAATATCCCGTGTCCCTGTGAGCAGCTGGAGGTGGGAGAAGGGAGTGACAGGCGGGGCCCAGTCGTCATAGGGAGGAGGCAGTGAGATGGGATTGGGCTGCTGCCGCTGCTGGCTGGGCCAGGAAGGGAGAAGGAGCCCGTTGCTCATTATTTTCATTTTCCTTTTATATTTTTTCTTTTCCCATGTATTCTTGTATATGCATATACACATATATACGTGTATATATATTCATACATATATGTATTTATATAGCTATACTCACATATCTAAAAAGAGACATGGATTTATATGTATAGCTATATATTTAGGTACGCATATACACATGGTGTGGTTTCCCCAGAAAATAAATAAACTGAGTGTTCTCGAAAGGGGATTTGAAATTTGGTGGTTGGAATTTGGATAAATGGTTTGGAAATCAAGAGGGTCAAGAGAAGGGGTTTGGCGGGTAACAAATCAAGGGGAGGTCAAAGGGGTGGTATATGGTGGTTGATAAATCAAGGAGAGGTCAAGTGAAAATATTTGGTGAGTGGACAAGGAATATTATTTGATGCCAAAAATAAATTCTAGCTCAACAAACATACAGGCAAGCAATCATTCAAACAAGGTCTAAATCTATATGGTGAATTTTGATGTGGGGTTTTTCGAAAACGGGTTTTTGGTCGAAAGGAAAAGTAAAGTCAAGTTTTAGTTGTAATTATAAAAGTTCAAATTTTTAGTGAATTTTAAAATGATGCAAAACTACGGGTGTTACACATAAGCACCGGCCATTTGCATTACGAAACACAAAAAAAGTCAAACTTGGAAATAGAACAAATTGTACTTGCCCGCGTGGATACGATGAGGGCAGTGCACTCCATAGCTGCTGCAATTTCTATAATTCTCATGGTCACGTCTTGCGCACCCTAATGACAACCACGCCTGGACAGCAGCAACACAAACACACACCACACACACAAAACGATTGAATCTACATTTTGACTGTTACATTGTAATGTATAAAACATACTTTAATGTGAAGCACTCTATGTTCTAGAAAAGATATAACAGTATTCTATTATATGAGATAACATAAAGTAAAATACTTAGATTTGCATCTGTATTGTAAGTATCTTATTGTTGTTTTCATAGCTTATAAGAAAAAAAATAATCGTAAAGCACAAATATGTTTCTCCATCATTCATTTTGTTTGTATAATATAATACATATATTAAAGTAAATATACGTAGTGTGACAACATGCAAATCACATGTGTCCATGCACATACACACATACTTAAGATATAAAATTTATTTGATTAAAAAATCAAATATCTTGAGAAAAGGAACATGTTAGAGTATACCATAGGTGCCAATGTCTTCCTCGTGGTAAATCTCACATCAAACATCTCTATCACTAATCTTAAATCACATGCATGGTGTAGTCTAAAATATAATGATTACTTATACCTTCAAGATACGTAAGAGTAAATATCTATACAAATATTTACTCATAGGGCACTAACTTATGAGAGAGCACAGGATGATGGACTAGTGCTACTAATAGTATTTGATATACACTCAGTAATTTTTACCATAAACACCATTCTAAATTTAAATTTTGGAATCTTAAAATTGTGCATGTTCATACTAAAAATTATCCCTATGTAAACACCTATGAGCAATGGACACTATAATGACGGAACTCATTAAGTACCAATGATCTTATGATGCTTGAAACCTGATGATGAGGTGCTTATGATTACCGTCAACATAAGAGCAAGGGATGAGGTTATATACTCCTTGCCAGTTGATGACAAAAAAGAATGTTCAAAGTGGCTACATTTGAGTTTCAGGATCAACTACATGCAGAAAGAATCAAATTTGGCCGAATTTGGAACATATCTGCAAAATCTAAGAAAAGGAGTCATGATCGGTTTAGCCAAGGTTCCCGCACCGCCTGTAGAAAATGGCCCAGACCGTTTTACGCCTCTAGCTTACAAAATATCTTTTCCTTTAAGTGTTTCACTAGCGAGTTGGATACGCACACATCTACAACCTTGTTGGATAGTAGGAGAAATGATTATCATTTCATAGCTATGGGATATGCCATCATTAATTAATGTGCCGTTTGCACACAAACAATTTCAATCAATGTAAATAGGCACAAGTATCAGGCCATTTGCATTATGACTCACAAGAATAGTAGGACTTGCAATTGCTAATACGATGAAGGTGGCGCACATCGTAGCTTCTACCAATTGTTTCCCTACGCATGGTCATGTCCTGCTGAAGGTATACATACAAACAAATGAAGCTACTTTATTTATTTATTTATTTTATCATATATATATATATAGTGAGAGTAAATTCTCTGGTTGTTCAATTGAGTAGGTTAACATGCATGTCGTGTATGTCAGCTGATCCATTGAGTTTTATTTTAGTGCTACTGAGGATTGGTTTTGGTTGCCAGGATACATGGAAATCTCATGCGATCAAAAAAGTGAAGACGAATTCCACTTCACGATCACCAGTTCCCTTGCAGGAGATGTGGCATATCGATTTTTGCTACTGCATCCACAATTATGCGGGGATGACCAATGTTGTGGTTAGTGACGCCAAGATGTAGAAACATATATGCTATAATCAAAGATGTAAAACATATACACCAAGAATAGTAGGACTTGCAATTGTTAATACGATTTTTCTTCACGGTCACCAGTTCCCTTGCATGAGATGTGGACATATCGATTATTGCTGCTGCATCCACAATTATGCAGGGATGACCACTGTGGCTAGTTACGCCAAGATACGTTGTAATCCAATAACTGTGCTAAAAATAGTACGTAGCAATAATAATTATATATGGATATGTAAGGGGTTGACTTGCTTTTGCATGTCAGAAAATATTACAATAAGCAAAAACCTGAGTTAATGTCCAAATCTGACTTGCTCTATAAATATTAGAGGATCACGACAGTTTGAGATACAATCGTATGCAATAAATCAAATGTCAAGCTTTTATTAACCGCCACTTCCATATCTACGAAACCATGTTGTCATGTGCTTCCTTCAAGATTGTCCAATTGATCGTAGGAAATATTCATTCTAGGTGGTGCCTCCTAGATGGGTCACCTTATGACAGAGATCTTATTCTTGTCCCTATTCACATTCAAATTATCCACAAGTACATTCATACAAGCAATGGGCACTACACTGATGGAGATGTAAGCATGTAGCGGATCACATTATGAGGCTCGAAACCTATTGGTCATATATGTTTTTGCTAAGTTCGACACATTACCAAATGGATCAGGTATACGTTCCTTGCTAGTTCTTGACTGCAAAAGTGGAGATGGCACATTTGAATTGGAAGTTCAAATACAAGCAAAATCAAGTTTGGACGAATTTAGAGCATATGTGTAAAATCCAAAAAAACAAAACTGCCTAGGGTGGTTTTGGCAAACAAGCTAAAAGGGGTTTTTGCTATATTCTAGCACCAACTATAGAAAATGGTCCACGCCGATTTACACACCATGTTTGCTAATACATTTTCCTTTATACATTCGTTTACTGGTGACTTGGTACGCACTCATCTACTATTTTGGTGTATAATAGAACATAGTATATCATATCTTGACCGTGAGATATGCCGACATTAAATAATGTGGCATTGACACTAACAATTCCAGTCCATATAAACAGTCACAAGCATCAGGCTATTTGCATTACAAAACACAAGAATAGTCGGACATGGAAACAGAACAAATAGTACTTGCCAATGTGGATACGGTGAGAAGAGTGCACTCCATAGCTGTTGTGATTTGCATCCTTCTCGTGGTCATGTCTTGCACCCTAATAACACACAAGATCAAATACAACCAGAATCTAGTTTCGACGAGTTTAAAGCATATGTATAAATTTGAAAAAACAAACTGCCTAGGGTGGTTGTGGCAAACAAGCTTATACGGGTTTTTTTTTGCTCTATTCTAGCACCAACTGCAGAAAATGGTCCACACCGATTTACACACTATGTTTGCTAATATCTTCTCCTTTATACATTCATTTATTAGTGAGTTGGATATGCACATATTTACTATTTGGTTGTATAATAGAACATAGTATATCATATCTTGACTGTGAGATATGCCAGCATTAATTAATGTGGCATTTACACTGACAATGTGATTCTATATAAACAGCCACAAGCACCCGACCATTTACATTACGAAACAAAAATAGTCAGACTTGGAAATAGAACAAATTGTACTTGCCAGTGTGGATACGATGAGGGCAGTGCACTCCATAGCTACTGCAATTTCTATCCTTCTCGTGGTCACGTCTTGCACACCCAAATGACACCCACGCCTGGACAGCAGCCACACAAACACACACCAACGAATGAATCTACATTTTAACTGTTACATTGTAATGCATAAAACATACTTTTTAATGGGAAGCACTCTAGTTTCTAGAAACGATGTAACAATATTCTATTATATATGAGATAACATAAAGTGAAATACTTAGATTTGTATCTGTATTGTAAGTATCTTATTGTTGTTTTCATAGCTTATAAGAAAAAAAAAATCGTAAAAGCACAAATATGTCTCTCCATCATTCATTTTGTTAGTATTAATATAATACATATTTATTAAAGTAAATATACATAGTGTGCCAACATGCAAATCACATGTGTCCATGACATACACACATACTTAAGATAAAATTTATTTGATTAAAAAAATAAAATATCTTTGGAAAAGGAACATGTTAGTATATACCATAGGTGCCAATGTCTTCTTCGTGGTAAATCTCACATCAAACATCTCTACCACTAATCTTAAATCACATGCATGGTGTAGTCTGAAATATAATGATTACTTATATCTTCATGATACGTAAGAGTAAATATCTATACAAATATTTACACATAGGGCACTAACTTGTGAGAGAGCACAGGATGATGGACTAGTGATGCTAATGGTACTTGATATACACTCAATAGTTTTTACCATAAACACCATTCTGAATTTAAATTTTGGAATCTTAAAATTGTGCATGTTCATACTAAAAATTATCCCTGTGTAAACACCTATGGGCAATAGACACTATAATGACGGAACTCATTAAGTACCATTGATCTTATGAAGCCTAAAACCTGATGATGGGGTGCTTATGATTACCTTCAACACATGAGCAAGGGATGAGGCTATATACTCCTTGCCGCTTGATGACAAAAAAAGAAGGTTCAAAGGGGTTACATTTGAGTTTCAGGATCAACTAGATGCAGAAAGAATCAAATTTGGCTGAATTTGGAGCATATCTGCAAAATCTAAGAAAAGGAGTCATGATCGGTTTAGCCAAAGTTCCAGCACCGCCTGTAGAAAACGGCCTAGGCAGTTTTACGCCCCTAGCTTGCAAGTATCTTTTCCTTTAACTGTTTCACTAGCGAGTTGGATACGCACACATCTACAACCTTGTTGGATATTAGGAGAAATGATTCTCATTTCATAGCTATGGGATGTGCCATCATTAATTAATGTGCCATTTATACACTAACAATTTCAATCAATATAAATTGGCACAAGCATCAGGTCATTTGCATTATGAAACACAAGAATAGTTGGACATGCAATTGCTAAAACGATGAGGGTGGCGCGCATCGTAGTTGCTGCCATTTGTGTCCTGCGTATGGTCATGTCTTGCTAAAGGTATACATACACACAAATGAACCTACTTTAATTATTTATTTTATCATATATATATATATATATATATATATATATATATATATAGTGAGAGTAAATTCTTCGGTTGTTCAGTTGAGTTGGTTAACATGCATGTCATGTACGTCAGCTGATCCATTGAGTTTTATTTTGGTGCTACTGAGGATTGGTTTGGTTGCTAGGGTACATGGAAATCTCATGTGATCAAAAAGTGAAGACGAATTCCCACTTCACGGTCACCAGTTCCCTTGTAGGAGATGTGGCATATCCATTTTGCTACTACATCCACAATTGTGCGAGGACGACCATTGTTGTGGTTAGTGACGCCAAGATGTAGAAACATATATGCTATAATCAAAGATGTAAAAACATATACACCAAGAATAGTAGGACTTGCAATTGTTAATACGATTTTTTTGCTTCACGGTCACCAGTTGCCTTGCAGGAGATGTGGACATATCGATTTTTGCTGCTGCATCCACAATTATGCAGGGATGACCACTGTGGTTAATGACGCCAAGATATGTGTAATCGAACAACTGTGCTAAAGATGGATAGAAGATAGTACGTGGCAATAATAATTATATATGGATATGTAAGGGGTCAACTTGCTTTTGCATGTTAGAAAAGATTACAATAAGCAAAAACCTGAGTTAATGTCCAAATCTTAGTTGCTCTATAAATATTACAGGATCACGACAGATTGAGATACAAACATATGCAATCAATCAAATGTCAAGCTTTTTATTAACTTTCGCCACTTCCATATCTACGAAACCATGTTGTCATGTGCTTCCTTCAAGATTGTCCAGTTGATCGTATGAAATATTCATTCTAGGTGGTGCTTCCCAGATGGGTCACCTTATGACAGAGATCTTATTCTTGTCCCTATTCACATTCAAATTATCCACAAGGACATTCATACAAGAAACAGACACTACACTGATGGAGATGTAAGCATGTAGCGGATCACATTATGAGGCTCGAAACCTATTGGTCATATATGTTTTTTTGCTAAGTTCGACAAATTACCAAATGGATCAGGTATACGTTCCTTGCTAGTTCTTGACAGCAAAAGTGGAGATGGCACATTTGAATTGGAAGTTCAAATACAAGCAAAATCAAGTTTGGATGAATTTAGAGCATATGTGTAAAATCCAAAAAACAAAACTACCTAGGGTGGTTTTGGCAAACAAGCTAAAAGGGGTTTTTGCTATATTCTAGCACCAACTATAGAAAATGGTCCACGCCGATTTACACACCATGTTTGCTAATACATTTTCCTTTATACATTCGTTTACTGGTGACTTGGTACGCACACATCTACTATTTTGGTGTATAATAGAACATAGTATATCATATCTTGACCGTGACATATGCCGACATTAAATAATCTGGCATTGACACTAACAATTTCAGTCCATATAAGCAGTCACAAGCATCAGGCTATTTGCATTACAGAACACAAGAATAGTCGGACATGGAAACAGAACAAATAGTACTTGCCAATGTAGATACGGTGAGAGCAGTGCACTCCATAGTTGTTGTGATTTGCATCCTTCTTGTGGTCATGTCTTGCACCCTAATAACACCCACGCCTGGAACACACACACACACACACACACACACACACACACACACACACACACACACACAAACACACACACAACACACACACAACACACACACACACACACAAACACACACACACACACGCACGCGCACACACACACACACACGCAAGATCAAAGAATTTAAAGCATATGTGTAAACTTGAAAAAACAAACTACCTAGGGTGGTTGTGGCAAACAAGCTTATACGAGTTTTTTTGCTCTATTCTAGCACCAACTGCAGAAAATGGTCCACACCGATTTACACACTATGTTTGCTAATATCTTCTCCTTTATACATTCATTTATTAGTGAGTTGGATATGCACATGTTTACTATTTGGTTGTATAATAGAACATAGTATATCATATCTTGACTGTGAGATATGCCAGCATTAATTAATGTGGCATTTACACTGACAATGTGATTCTATATAAACAGCCACAAGCACCCGACCATTTACATTACGAAACAAAAAATAGTCAGACTTGGAAATAGAACAAATTGTACTTGCCAGTGTGGATACGATGAGGGCAGTGCACTCCATAGCTACTGCAATTTCTATCCTTCTCGTGGTCACGTCTTGCACACCCAAATGACACCCACGCCTGGACAGCAGCCACACAAACACACACCAACGAATGAATCTACATTTTAACTGTTACATTGTAATGCATAAAACATACTTTAATGTGAAGCACTCTATGTTCTAGAAACGATGTAACAATATTCTATTATATGAGATAACATAAAGTGAAATACTTAGATTTGTATCTGTATTGTAAGTATCTTATTGTTGTTTTCATAGCTTATAAGAAAAAAAAAATAATCGTAAAAAGCACAAATATGTCTCTCCATCATTCATTTTGTTAGTATTAATATAATACATATTTATTAAAGTAAATATACATAGTGTGCCAACATGCAAATCACATGTGTCCATGCACATACACACATACTTAAGATAAAATTTATTTGATTAAAAAAATCAAATATCTTGGGAAAAGGAACATGTTAGTATATACCATAGGTGCCAATGTCTTCTTCATGGTAAATCTCACATTAAACATCTCTACCACTAATCTTAAATCACATGCATGGTGTAGTCCGAAATATAATGTTTACTTATATCTTCATGATACGTAAGAGTAAATATCTATACAAATATTTACACATAGGGCACTAACTTGTGAGAGAGCACAAGATGATGGACTAGTGATGCTAATGGTACTTGATATACACTCAGTAGTTTTTTACCATAAACAACATTATGAATTTAAATTTTGGAATCTTAAAATTGTGCATGTTCATACTAAAAATTATCCCTGTGTAAACACCTATGAGCAATAGACACTATAATGACGGAACTCATTAAGTACCATTGATCTTATGAAGCCTGAAACCTGATGATGGGGTGCTTATGATTACCATTATTGGTCATATATGTTTTTGCTAAGTTCGACACATTACCAAATGGATCAGGTATACGTTCCTTGGTAGTTCTTGACAGCAAAAGTGGAGATGGCACATTTGAATTGGAAGTTCAAATAAAAGCAAAATTAAGTTTGGACGAATTTAGAGCATATGTCTAAAATCCAAAAAAAACTGCCAAGGGTGGTTTTGGCAAACAAGCTAAAAGGGGTTTCTGCTATATTCTAGCACCAACTACAGAAAATGGTCCACGCCGATTTACACACCATGTTTGCTAATACATTTTCCTTTATACATTCGTTTACTGGTGACTTGGTACGCACACATCTACTATTTTGGTGTATAATAGAACATAGTATATCATATCTTGACCGTGAGATATGACGACATTAAATAATGTGGCATTGACACTAACAATTTCAGTCCATATAAACAGTCACAAGCATCAGGCTATTTGCATTACAAAAACACAAGAATAGTCGGACATGGAAACAAAACAAATAGTACTTGCCAGTGTGGATACGGTGAGAGCAGTGCACTCCGTAGCTGCTGCGATTTGCATCCTTCTCGTGGTCATGTCTTGCACCCTAATGGCACCCACGCCTGGACAGCTGCCACACACACACAGCCATGTTGGAATTTATGTCTTTGTGGGCTTGGCACAAATAACAAATCCAGAAATTTCTAGAAAAATCTCAAAGGCCCATTCATGAAGTGCAAAGGAGGGAGTGCAATTCCTTTAGTACCACAATGCTAGTGGAAGGTGGAGTGAACCAATTTAAATAGGGAAGTGGTTCTCATCTTCTCAAGTCTAGTGTGAGAATGAGAAAGGGAACTCCACACGCTGCTGCCGCCGCCCGTGGGCGGGCGTGTCGAAAGGTGTGGGCGCACGACAAGCGCGTGAATGGTCCAATCAAATTCGCCCCTAACCTTGCGGGTGTGCAGCCTCTTTTTGCAGTTTTAGTTTTTTTATCTTTTGGTTTTGTAGAATTCAAAGCGTATACGAATAGCGAGTTCTAACCAGTTTATAGATCGTGATTGTGTCACGAGGTCGGCCTACCGACTATATAAGCTGACCACCGCCACGCTAAACGCATCTAATCGAAAGCTTAGGTTTTGCCTCTTCTCGCCATTAAAGCGCCGCCGTCCGCTAAGTCTCCCCGCCCCGATCATTCGCGTGCACCGTGGATCGGGCGAAAGCAAGTCTCCGTGAACCGCCGCCTTTTTGTGATCTTGCAGCGAGTAGGCGAATAAGGTTATTGGGAAGCTGCTTCTCCGCAGAACCGCTCCCAAGCTTCACCACGCCTTGTTTTCTCGAAGGACATGTGGAGGACCGTCTCGACGCCGCCTACTTGGCCAACTTCTTTGACCTCTTCCGCCACACGGGTCGACGACAACAAATACCACCTGAGGACCTCGGCCGCTTTGGGAACCTCTCCATTATGTTGTCATCAACGCCGCGTATTCCCAAGATCCAATCTTTGTGTTAGTGATGTTCAATCTATCCAATCTATCTGGTGTGCTAGTTGTGCTTACACCTGTTGCTATGATCATGCTATGCTATTTGCTATTGAATCATGCTATGATCTGTGATGCTTTTATGCTATGCTAGAATGCTATTGAGGGCTCTCGTTAAAAGACCTTTACCGAGGGCTCTGCATTACATGCCCTCGGTAAAATTTGAAATGTCAAAATTTGACTACAAATTTCGATGCCAAAATTCATAAAAAAAATATGAATAGAGGGCCCTATGAACAGAGTTCTACCGATGGTTTAGGGTTTTCGGCTCTCGGTGAGAATCCAACACTTATCTTTTTCCCCCACTCCCTCTCTCTCTCTCAATCCCCCCGCCGCCGCCGCCCCGAACGCCTCGCGCCAATCGCTGACATTTCTTAACGTATGCGTAAGAATCCGCAAGCGCACGGAATTGTCGCTTAGCATTTCACCCTAAGTATTCGTGGTATCGTATTTCCACGAGGAACGGTTTATGTGATTACTCTTCCGAACAGAGTCACCCTAGGATAACTATGGGTGGTGAGGTATCTTTATGGGCTCAAACTCTAGCAGGGGAACACTTGGTGGCTGTTATGTCCTCACTTCGGGCACCGCCCACGCCTTCAAAGGATGTTGTCCGCAATTGCACCGCGCCACACCCGAATGTGGGGGGATTACAAGGGACAAGGTCAGTTACAACCCAGCCACCTACCCCTCAACCGTGGATGCGCCACAAAAGATAGAAAACCCTTAGTCTAGACACCACGCCTACACTAGTGATTATTACTCCGGGCGTGTTAACAAGGCTTACCCGGCCCCCGTCCTTCTACCGTGCAGCACCGATGGAATCGACTATCAATCCCGCAATTCTATAACACTAGATAATATGCTTTAAGAGTAATAAGCCGAAGAGGGACACAACCATTCTTACCCAAATGATTAGAAGGTTGTAGAGGGGTATTAAGCGTGGCGGTGCCGACAAGTCCGGCACTCCGCCACCCGAGATCCGCAATGCACCGGGGTACACCGGGACTCCATGGAGAAGAGGCCAAGTCCTCTTCTAGCCTTCCCACTCTCACACTCTCCATTAGAACTAAGAAGGAGGAAGAAGAAAAAGAATGGAGCTTCCTCTCTTCTTTACATTGTGGCCCTCCTTGTGTTGTATGTGGAATTGGTGTGTGTTGAGAGGGGAGAGGAGAGGCCTATTTATACACAATGGAGAGGGGGGCTAAAAGACCACTATACTCCTAAACCGACCTCAAGGACACGTCCAGGTACGTTGAACCGGCCACCCAAGCGCCGCACCGCCCTCAACTGCACTTAATGTACCAACCTGCCAAGATTGGGCTCCGAACCGCCTCAGAGGGTGCGGGGCGCATTCTTGGGGTGCGGCCGCACCCCTATGGGCTGGGCTCGGCCCGAGCTTTGGCAGTCCCGCCGCTTTGGGTCTTGAAAAGTTGTAGTGTGATGTTTGGTCGGCCCAATTCTATCGTTTTGGTCCATTTCCACCCCGGGCTTGTGATCTTTCTGAAATGCGCTTTCCGTGGTCGCGCTTTTGGTCGTATTTCCACCCCTGCTTTTATTATAAATACTACAAAATATATTTGGGATACTACAAGTGAAAATATGTTAGTAATAAAAGTATATGAGCATGATAAGGTCGAAGTTTCACTCCCTTTTTAGTAGAATGTTGACTTTTAAATTATGTAGTTGGTTACCGTCAACAGCCACCCGCGTGCCCTCGCCGCCTCCACGGGTGCCCGGCCACGCCCACGCCCTCCCGCATCCATCGCCACCCACGCCAACCCGCGGCCCAAGACAGCATCGATAACCAAGGCAAATACCCGCCACCGCCAACGGCAGCCACACCCATTATCGCTGCACGCCCTAAATCAAGCGCCAAGTGCACCGCCGTCCTTCCACGGCCACTCCATCACCGCTCAATCGCATTGTGGTATATATTTGTACATTATATTTCTAGTTAAGTTGCATAAAAATTGAAACTAATTTTTATATTTTTTATGTTAGATGGTTGGACGTAATCATTCACCGCCGAAGTCATAGGTTTCATGGCCACATAAGTGGATCGGGATTTGACCTAGATCCAAGATATATGCCCACCGTAGCTGATAATGTTCCAATAATAGTAAGTATATTTGTATAATCAACGATCTAATACATTTGTATATGTATATTTACCATTTATATGATTTTTAAATGTATTGCAACCAATTAACCAAATCAGTTGGCTTAACCAAATCAGTGGACGTCCGAACAATTATTCTCTTCATAGTGAATTAGGACGACAAATCCAATGTCAAATTATAGCTTTCCCATCGCTCCTAGGAGGAGAGGTGGAAATCCTATACAAATCTCAAAGGTTGGAATAAAAGCACCTGCGAACCAGCAGCCGGATTGCACAAAAATATGCCGGTCATGAGATGTGTAAACAAGCTTCAAGAAAATGGGTACACTCGCCTACATTCTCTTTTTTTGTTGATGACAGCTAAAAGTAGGAACCAGCTTTTATGATGTTGTGGGATTGGCTGCAAGCATGGCTCGCAGGAACCGAAATGATGTGGTAATCTCGATATGTTAATTTATCACCTAGCTTGTATCTAGAAATGATGTGGTAATCTTGAGATGTTCTCATAATTTTTTTTTTCCGATAATTACAGGTTCAAGTGTTTGACTTGACCTACGCTGGGTGTAGTTATGCATCGATTCTAACCCAGACAATGCGGTCCTTGGGTTATGTTTGTTCATGGGCTAATCCAATGCCAACACGCACTACAGGAAAATATGGTTGTTCGTAAGATTAGAGACCCAAATGACACGTCCAGCTCGGTTAAACGTCGTTAGTGCACCATGTTGTCGTATTTGTGAAGCAAAGGAGGATGTATTAGTTGGAACTTTGGTCTACATTTGGGAGATTTGTGCATTGCAGATCGGTGACCTACACTTCAGCCATTTCTTTCTACAAGACCGGCAACAGTGAACTTGTAGTGAAGTTGTAGTTGTAGTAGAACTTGTAGCTGAAGTGACTTGTAGCTGAGCGGACCAGGAAATCCAGTGCATGCAGTCTGAGAGGTGCCTCATTTGACTAGTCACGGTAATTCATTTACTGGAATCTTTGCTGCTGCTTGTGACTAGTTACGATAATTCATTTACAAGATTTGCAAATTGTTTACTAGAATCTATATCTTTCTACACTTACTATTTACAGTAATTAACAAATTCATTTACTAGATTTTTACAAAATTATTTATGATCAATTTTATATTGTAATTGTTTACGAGAATTTTGTGCCATAAATATGTACGGAAATATGGTATTGTGAATATTTAAGAGAGTTTGTATACAATAAATATTTACGAGAATTTTATACCGTAAATATTTACGAGTAGTATTTTGTACTATGAATATCTAGTACTATGAAATTTACGAGAATTTGCACAAAGAATATTTACGAGAATTTTGAACGATGATCAAAAACTTATAAGCTTATACATCATATTTTTACCTCTCTTGAAGCAGAGGAAGACAACCAAGCACGGAGGCTGTCTCTCAGGCCACTGCGCGCACTCATGTGGCAAGTCAGCCGCCGTGGGGAATGAGATGACCGAGCTAGGTACAGAATCACTGATTTTGTAGCCAGGCCACCGGGCGCACCAGCTTTCACCTAACCAGCCATGACTGAGAGCAGTAGGAAGCTAAGGGCTCTCGGTGAAACCCCTCTTCACCGATAGCATTTGAAACGGTGCTCGGTAGACTGACCATAGTCTACCGAGGGCTTAACCCCGCTCTCGGTAGAGTTGACGGCATGGACGCTGTTAGTCCGTTGCCATACGCTGGGGTGTCAACTCTACCGAGGACGGACCTTGCGCTGGGCGGGCTCGGTGTATTTACCCTCTACCGAGAACCTCGCGTTACCGATGGCTGAGGTCTCGGTAGAGAGAGATCTACCGAGAGCTTTTTTTCCTCTGATAGTGGCCGCCGGTAGAGGTAGCCTCTACCGAGTGCTAGCCATCGAGCTCTCGGTAGAAGATGTAGCGCTCGGTAGAGGCCCTCTGTGCGGTAGTGCCTATTATTATTTGTTAGTTATTTTATGATGGTTGTGGGTACTTCATGGTTACTCTCGGTTTCTAAAACAAATAATTAGTACAAATTAATTTTTGAGTGGAAGGTTAGTACGGTAATTGTGGCTCCCACCAGGAGAGGAGCGCCACCGTGAACACCATCGGCAGGCCGAACTTCACGTGGTAGCACCCGCCGACAAGGTCCACGCCTTGCTCCAAGCCGTCGGTGATGCCCGAGTGGCCTCGCCACCGGACGCCCTGGTTGTACGGCAGACGACCCAACCGCTGGGCCTCGAAGTAGAGCAGGCTATCAGTGCAGCACATCGCCATAGTCGTCGCGGCTACGACGCGGGCGGCGAGAGAGATGGCGGCCACGCCACGCCGCCAACACAAAACGGACGGACATGTCGCCATTTTGCACGGCCGCCGGCGACGACCGACAGACCCACGCGCCGCGCGCACGCCACCAACTAAGCAACCAGCCGGGCGATCAATCAATTAATCATGCGTCGTGGATATAGCCTTTCGAGGCGGGGTGGCGCTTTCTGTTCATGTACAATTTAGCCGCTATAGCTGTTTTAGAGGCAAACCGCTAAACACTCTTAGCCCTCTATTTAAAACTATGGTCCGACACCGAATCAATCAAATGGAAACCAAACCACCGTCGTCAAACTCTGAGGCAGCTCGCCCGCGACGACGTACGCCGGGCGGCCTGTTTCCAAGAACAGCCTCTGCGGCGCAGCGGCCTCGAGTAGCTTCTCCGATGTCCGGTCAAGATCATCCCGATGGTGGCCAAATGGAAATGGAAACACCTCAAATGCAGTGAGTGAGTGCCGAGTAATATGGCTGCCTAATAATGATGGTACGCTGCCAGATTTAGCATGCCAGCTTGCTTGCTTGGCGGCGGCAGTGGAATGGAGAAGAAGGCGAAGCAAGCACGGCACAGCGGGAGCGCTCGCTCGCTCTCCTGCTCTCCGAGCACGACACAGCCGGATCGCCCGAGCGCAAGGGGCCGCTGCCGGGCCTCCACCGCAAGCACACGGCCGCCCCGCCTCAGAGCCTAAAAGGAACTCCGACGCGACCGCGCTGGTCAACACCGCTGCACTGGCGCGCTCCAGTCCACGTTCGCTCGCCCACCGCGCCGCCCCCCTGCCGCACCACCCTGCCATGGCCGCCGTGCCGCTCCCAACTGGCTAGTAGCAACGCGCCGCGCGTGCTCGCCACCCGATGAACGCTGCAGCCCAGCTAACCGCCGCCGCCGCTCGCCGGAGCATAGAGAAGCCAGTGTTGAAATATGAGAAATACGTTTCAGGTTTCAGGGACCATAGTACTTCGATCATCCATATTATACATTTACCATACTACCCTTATTACATAAATAAATTTTAAAATTCGAATTATTTTAAATTTTGTTAGGTCAATTTTTAGTATGCACTTGGTGCATATGGGCCCACCAATAAATACACGCTTAGTGTCCTCCTCGTACCTCCAAAACTGGTTCCAATTAGTTCCTCTATCTTTTTAGCCGT
Source organism: Hyparrhenia diplandra (assembly GCA_015847255.1). Taxonomy (NCBI): domain Eukaryota; kingdom Viridiplantae; phylum Streptophyta; class Magnoliopsida; order Poales; family Poaceae; genus Hyparrhenia; species Hyparrhenia diplandra. The sequence goes on along the minus strand of JADLZK010004008.1, from coordinate 427,882 downwards.
TGGATCGGGCGTCATGAGCCATCCATTTTCCCGACAACCATCGTAAAAAGTTCTAGTTATAAAATACTTATGGTTGAACAAAGTTGGGCTGTTCCACTGTTGGATCTACTTTTTGCCGTGGACCTCGCACGGGAGCTACACACGTTTGGCGCGCAGCTGTCCCTATGCACGCGGACCTCTCCCGTCCTCCTGCTCCCATTTATTTCCTTAATCCGGCAGGAAGGGCAGGTAGGTTTGGTTAGTTAGCCAAAATAGAGTGTGCAGTCCGAAGGTGGATTTCCTGCGCTCGAAGGCCATAGTAAAGTCCATAATTAATATGCTGTGTCGCAAATTTATAGGATATACACTGTGTCGCTCAGCGTTGTCATCTTGAAGTATTTCATTCAGTACATATACTCGGAGAGGTAATGACGCCAGACGTACAACCGGATAGCCTCATCCCCGGTCACAATGAGCTCAGCACCGCAGCCAACATATTAATCACTGGTAATGGACGAAGATGTAGAGGCAGCTGGAGTATCGTCGTGGATATACTCGTTGATGGAGTTGCGCAGCGTATCCGGCAAGGCACCAACAAGGGTCTTGAGGGTCAAATTATGCTTGATGAAGACGAAGGTCGGCATGTCCTCGATGTGGTAGATGCTAGCAACTTCCTGTACGCGGGGTTGATGAATTGAAATCAAATTAGATGCATGCATGCAGATAATTTAATTTGGTGAATTATATTAATTAATCACCTACTATGTATAGACATGCATATTGGCTAGTACTATTAATTATTGGGACGACTCCTGACCTTCAGTTCGTCAAATGGGACCAGGAGGAATAGAGCAGCAGTAGGGCACTTCTTGGCAAACTCCGCGAACACTGGGAGATATAGTACATTACTCAAGCCCCACGAGTACTGGGAGGACGACGTGAAGTAGATAACCACCTGGTCGATCGATCCAGGAGTATATGAACATGACAACAGACGACAGCACATATGTATATTAATTAATCAACACGACTACACGAGAACAGGTGATCCATCGGCCTTTGTACGTACCAGCTTGCCGGCCTCGTTGCCCTTGGCCAGCTGGGCGTCGAACTCATCATTGGCGTGGCACTCGATCAGGACTCCGTCTAGGAGGAGGGTTAGGCCCTGCGGTGTCTGCTCTTCGATGTCGACTCCAACTAACCGGAGTTGCTCTTCATACCGTTTGGCCCGTTGTCGGTCATGTTGCTGCACGACCGTACGTCAGATAAAGCGCAATTAAGATCAAGCTAAATTTAAACAGTGGTCGATCGTACTAAATAAAGCTGAACAATACAATCCTTTGTACTTACAGTTCTCTGATAAATATCAAGAATATCCTCAGGATCCCAGGTGGCACTACATAGAGTACCAAAGTGTCGGTAGGTCATGTTCAAACGGAGCTGTACGGCCGTCGCATCCATGATGTCGTAATCCATGTACCAACCGAACGCAAACAGCTCCTGGCCGAGCTCCTCGGTTGCAGTTAGCCACATGAACCGCGCTCCACCGGCTGCAGAAAAGGTCAGGTGCTAAATCAAGTGCAAGTTTTTAAATGCAATGCAACTAAGATCACCCTTGCGATTCTTGACTCTAAGAGGTCCATAAAACAGTAAACACCCAAGATAGCATTCTTATGAAATGCAGTTTTGTGATCACAGGATTAACTAGTATATGCTTTACTAAGATCACAGGATAGCTAATTCAAATGGGTGTAAAGTAATTACGATGGCTCACAAATTTAACAGTACATACAGGCCTTTTAGGCTTTAGCTTGCCAAGAATTAAAAACAATCTAATTGGGCTCGTGTTCAATACTTGGTACAGCAACTAAACTTGGACAAATCATATACTACTGTAAAGTTAAGCCCGCTAGTTCTCTCAACATAAAGCTATCCGCAATTCCGCATCATAGAAACAAAGAAGGGCAAGACAAAATGCAATTGACTCTACATATTCGGTATAGAGCATGCCAATTGATGTAGATTGGACCTACAGCCTGTGCACAATTAAGTAGCAAGATGGAAGCAGATTAAGTTGCGTTGTCAGAAGGTTACAATCGAAATGCTCGCGCTTCGTGTGTTTTGGACCACTGAACAATGACATAATAAAACACAGAGTGGCGATGTATGCTACAAAACATGGTCTTATCATTGTTCTGACTGGTGTCGATCTCTCTCTTTTTTTGAGATTAAATCTCTTCATTAATATAAGGCAATTGCTACGGTACTCGAAATCATTGTGGACCGTTTATTTTTTCCGATCAAACGGCCCACGATCATCAATTACTTCCTAGGAGGTAATAGTATTTATTTAAATTTTTATTCTATAAAATAGGGTAATTCGGTTGGTGCATGCGTGATCTGTGGTAATTCCTAGCGTTGATGCATGCATGTGTGAACTGTAAATTACTCCTAACAAAGCATGCATACGTGACACAATTTTGTAGTGTGTACCGTGCATGCATGTTAGCGTGTGTACGCGTGACATAATTTTGTAATTTGTAACGTGTGTATATGCATGTACCGGGTGGCGTGCATAAAGCGTGCATGTTAGCAAACGTACAATTAGTTTACGTGGCCATCACTTGGCTTTATTACTATTTTTTTTTTTTGACGAGGTGCTACTAAATAATTTGTAAGGTGTCTACGCATATACGTGTGTGTGTGTCGGATGGAGAAATGACCAAAATAAAAAAAGTGTAGATCCTGAGAAGTTATGAAACTTTGTAATTGACAAGTTTTTTATTTGAAATTACCTTGTCACACAAAACTACGTTTGGCTTTTTAAATTTTGAAATTTAAATCTAAAAAGTAAAAAAGGGTATTATCATAAGAAATTTGAATTTAAAATTTGTAAGACATAGTATGGATAGAATTAATATGTGTGGACATTTATTATGCCTCATACTGCTACTATTTTATCACCTTTTCTTGTGAACATTTGAAAATTTGAATTTTAAAAAATAACAACTTTGGGCGTCATTTCGAATCCCGACGAAAAGCCGTATCGGCGGCGCCGCCCAAGGACAAGAGGGGCGGCTCCGTGGTTTATGGTCCGGTGGATTTTTGTCAAAAATAAAAAAAAATCTCTCATGAATTCCTCGCCTCTGCATGCGGCCCGTGAATAGGGGATCTGGGGGGGTTTTTTTTTTTTTTTTTATTTCATTTATTAATTCATTTAGTAGTTAGTTAGGATTCCTCACCTCTGCATGCATGCGGGAAAATCCCTGGGACGGGGATTTATTTTTTTTATATTTCATTTAGTAATTTGTCAAAATTATAAAAATCAACGGTCCGGATCGAATAGAGATATTACCTCCTAAAAGGTAAAAGGAGTACATGAGCATTGCCCTTAATATAATTGCTAATTAAGGAGAATATGTCAACCCCGACAAATAGCTGTTTAATTTAGTTTATAAGGGTGCTAATGGAAGCGCAAGTTTATCGGACAAAGCAGCAGTATATATGTTAGACGTATGTACGGTTCACACAGTTTAATTGATGTTTTTAAGATACCTTTCATTGCGAACCCCATAGTCCTGCTTGTCTGGTCGGTCACGAGATATGACGTGTATGAAAGCTGGGAAACAAAAAGGGTCAAAACCGTTGAATGAAAACGACAGAATATGCTACTCCTATATAATACTAAGTTAAAGAAACAGTGGTACCGTCCCGTTGTAGATTCCTCCCAGGTGGCCAAGCAGCTCGGGTAGAGACGTGCAAGGGTAGGGACTGTCCAGTCCTCCAGACAGCTGTTACAATACAACAGTAACCAGTTTTTTTAATATAATAACAATATAGCGGGTAATATACGTGTGTGTGTGTCTTTTGATCAAGTACCTGCGGCCTGCTGGCTATAGCCACCGTGACTGCCAGTGTACCGAGCGAGATCTTCTCCAAGATCTCGCGCTGCACCTTGGCCAGCTTCTTTGCGGTCGACTGCGCTGTGATCAGCTGAACAACAATGTTCTTGTCGCCACAGCTGATCACTAGCTGCAGCGCCTTCTCCATGCTCTCAGAACTGAGCCGAGGACCCCTGCAACCGCCGGGTGGCGTAGTGTTGGCTCTGCACTGGCGTGGAGCAGGCGCATGAGCCCACAAACCTGGTCCGCCACCTTTCCGATCGCCTCACACTCTCTGTGGTTGTTCCTCGTGGTATCGATCGCCTTCTTTATTGCGATTCCGACATCGATGATCTTCATCACCGTGTCGGCCATCGTTGCCTAAGATTGTTTATGTAGAGAATATTGTAAGAATAGCCCATCCACTAGTAACGACATGATTTTGCGAGACACGATAAATCTTTTCCGTGGCGGGCGTGGAGTTTGCCCGCCACGGTTAATGGCCCAATTAACCGTGACGGGCGTTTTTTTTTTTTGCGTGACGGGCAATTTTGCCCGCCACGTAAAATTTAATTACCGTGGCGGGCGTATTAAAGAGGCCGCCACAAAAAATACAAGCATTTACGGTGGCGGACAGGTTATAGAGGCCCACCACGGAGAATGCTTCATTACGGCGAAGCCCAAACCCCATTCCTATCGGGCCATATATATTCAACACTTAGGGTTTCGGTCACAACACTCGGTCCAAACCGGCCCCCTCCCGACTCTCCCTCTCCTCCCGACTCTCCCTCTCTCCCTTCTCTCGTAGCACCATTTCTCCTCCCGAGCACCAAATCACCCAACTTCGGCGCGAGGCGCCGGGCGGACAACACCTCGCCTGGCTGGCGGCGCCGGCGCCGGCGGCGGCTGCGGTGTGCTCGCGAGCGGCGGGGTGGAGCGGCGGGGTCGGCTTCCTCTCGGCGGCGCTGCCAAGTCCTTTCCTCTCCGGCCGGACATGCCATCGGATCAGCGGCGCCGCCCCTCCATCCTCCCCGCCCGGCGGCTAATGCGCGCGGATCTGCGGCGGCGGGACCCCTCCTTCCTCTCCGGTGGCGAGCGGCGAATCGACGGGCGCGGCGGCGGGCGTGAGATCCGGGCGGCGTGGCGGCCTCAAGCGGCGGCGCTGGCGAGATCTGAGGCGGCGGCGCTGGCGAGGTCGAGGGCTGCGAGGCCGGCCTCAAGCGGCGTCGAGGCCACACTGAGCGGATCCCGAGCCGGCCCGACGGCGGCGGCGGCGCCCCCTTCCCCGGCGACGGCGGTGGCACCCCTTCCCGGCGGATCCGTCGATGGGGAGCTCCCCGCGGCCGGATCCGCCGACGGGAGCTCGTGGCGGCCGGGCGGCTCGGCGGGCGGCGGCGGTGGGATCCGGGCGGCCCGGATCTGGGTCTCCGGCGGCGGTGGGGCGGTGCAACCCCTAGATGGGCTCGATGGGCCCGTGATGGGCTCGGCGGGGCCTGTCTAGGGTTTTTTATTTTTATTTTTTATATTTTTTTTTGCCGTGGCGGGCATCCCTAATCTGCCCGCCACGCAAAATCGTGCGTGGCGGCATCAGCCCGCCACGGTTAATCACGTGATTAACCGTGACCTTTGGTTGGTGACGGGCAGTGCCCGCCACACAAAACCAAAAACGACCGCCACGGAAAACGTTTTAGGTACTGGTGATCATTTCAGAAAAAGAATTAGGAATTGGTTTTAGCTGGGATAGGATTTTGTAGGAGAGAAGGAGAGGGTTCGAAATATGTGCATTAGAGATTATAGGAGAGAGGGTTACTTATGGGCGGCCTAAATATTAAGAAGGGCAGCAAATGTTTTACATTAAATTACAAGCGCGAAGCGCTCCCTTGCCAACCTAGGCATAGTCAGGGGTAAGAAGCAGCTAGGCTAGCTAATAAATACTCCCGAGAAAATATTTAAGTACTCAATTCTTATGAATCAACATTACTACAAAAAAAAAAATTGTTGATTGTGTATATCGTAAAGTGATTTTTGATTTATTAGTTAAGAGTGTAGTCTAAATTCTATACTTATTAAATCAATTTAAGTATATATTATGAAAACACGTACGTTGAAACCTATGGCGGCTAAGATATTTAGTTGTGTACAGTAATTATTACTAGACTTACGTACTGTAGCTATAGGAACATCACATATGCATGGTTTTAAAATCGATCTGCAACTCAATTGAAGACGAAAAAACCCTACAGAATGTGTATATCGATGAGTGGTTCACTACATCATGCATCTTTTACACTTTCAGGAGTAATAAAGAAAGTAGACGGGAAAAGGCTCACCTGTTTTGTCCTGTCGAGTGCTTGCTTGGATTCCTTTCCTGGATCAATTAATCCACCGATCGATCGAGCGAGCAGGTGCCTTCGATCTTGGTGTTCTGGAGAACAACAAATCCACAACGGATATGACCGAGGAAACAGAATCAGGAGAAATGCATATAGGACGATCGATGTTGCCAAGAGGAAGAGCATGCAGTGAATTGTATACCGTGGGTGCGCACCAGGGCGGGCGTGTTCCTGGCTGACGACTGTACCAAGTTGATGGAGCGAGCCTAGCTTTTCGGCAGCCTGATCTTCTTCCTTGGTCCCCTGCGCTCGTTGCCGACACACGTGAGCTCCCGATGTGTAGGGAGAAGAGAAAAAGAGCCGGGGGCTCGATCACCTGTTTTGTCGTCCGGCCTCTCGATCGAGTTGGTATATATGCTTGCTTCTGGTCTTGGTTCAAAGCTAGTAAAGCAGCAGCAAAGAAACAAGGAATCAGTAAGAACGCACAGAAATTAAGGCACAAAGTTTCTTCGATCTAGCTTAAAAGGAGATAGGAGAAGGGAGGAGGAGAACTTACAGCTAGGTCTCGATCAGAAGCTCTTCTCCTGGATTATCTTTTGCACCAAGGCCGGGGATCTTCTGGTTGGCGACAAGATGTACCAAGTTGATCGGTTGTTGGACGCCAATCGATCGATATGATATCCTGGTTCTTGGCTGTGGCGTTGGAGCTGACCTGAGACCTGGCTGATATAAAGACTAAGCTACTGCTGCTGTTTGTTTGTATCTCCTCGAAGCCGGAAGCCTGCAGTAGGGATGGGAGGATCGGAGAGCAGAACAGATCGAGTGAGAGAGGAGGATCGAACAAGTAGCCTATCAAGTGAAAAAGGGAAGAAGGTACCTAGCCTTTGTATCTCCTGATACGGCTTCTGGATCGATGATGCGGAGCGAGCAAGCAGGAGTCGGTCGGCAACAAGCTTGCGTGTACCGTCAACAGCTTTGGTAGGTCGGTCGGTCTTTGCCGTTATTTTGCTTGTGCTGCTCAGAGCAGGCCGGTTTGTCACCATCAACGAGATGAGAGAACGTACCTTTTATTCCGTTCACACGCAACACACAGTATATATTCTAATATTCTCGTTGACACGTAGGGTTGTTGTATTGCCACCTGCAAATCGATGGCCATGTACGTGCATTATAACCTTGCATTGGCTACTACCTAGTACACACACCGCACGTCGCCCGTTTTCACTAAATAATAAATTTGTGTTCAGTGTTATTTTTTTGTCTCCCTCTCTCTGTCTTTCTTGTAGTTGTAACGCTAGTTAATTGCGGGTCTTCAAATCAAAACACGGAAAACACTTTACGTCAAGGAAAAAGGGCAAACACATATAAGAATTTTGGTGTTTCTACCCTCCGTTTCAGACCTTAATGGTGATTTTTTACTCGTTTTTTTACCTTCATTTTTTCAAAACGAAGGGAACTCTACCGTTATGAAATCTTTTCATAACGGTGTTAAAAAGGATATCATTGTCCATCCGTTTTTACCCTTATTTTTTTAGAGGTTTGTGTTTTTACCCCTTTTTTGTAGCTCTTTAACATTTTTTGTACATGTTTTTAAATAAATTTCGACAACATTTCAGTTCATAATCCATATAATTTCGACAAGATTTCAGCTCATAATCCAATATCAAACAAAGAAATAATTCAAATATATAGATCCAAAAATAAATCTTGATCAAGCCTTTGTCGGTAATATGGCAGCGAAGCAGCTTCACGAACTCTAAGAATGGGGAGACGATAGCGTTCGGAAGAAGAAACAATGGATTGGATTTTCACAAGAAGAGCTGGGATGGACGAGGCGCGCGCGCGGTGTCGTTGCGGTGCGCTGGCCGTGAAGCTTCGGCCGTTGCAGCGGCGCCGGTGCTCGCTCCACAGCCCAGGGCCACCTCCGGCTCCAGCCGATGACAAGCACAACAGCAAACACAACAGAGAAAAAAGGGAACCATGAACCGTAGCTTGGATCCTCCGTGGTGGACGTCCTGGAATGAGGAAGACAGGGAGATGGCGGTTGCCACCGAAGGCGCCTCGACGGGGATCGGCCCTGAAAGCCTAGCCAAGCAGAAACCCTAGAGCAGTGGGGAGGGACGGGGCAAACACATACCACTGTATAATAAGAATTAATAATTAACTAGTTGAATTGCATGCATGTTCAGCTTCATGTTTGAACAGCATCAAACGTACGTACGCAATGGTAGCCAGCTCAAAAGCACAAATCTCCGTCCCTTGATATTCATGAACGCGTATGCTATCAACAGACGTACCTTGTCCATCCGAAACGGGCAAGGAGCCAAAGAGCATTTCAACGGCATCGTGTGGTGCGTGATGACTCGAGATTTACCTAACCGACCACAGGAAACGCACTGATTTGGCAGATGGAATCGACATCCCGACTCTATCTTCACGTACGTGTCGTGTTCGCAGCTTTGACAATGCAGAACTCGATCTTTACTACGGGCCATGATAAAGATCTTGACAATGCAGAACCTGACAATGCGTGCCAACCAACCAAATGACACAAATGCATGCGCTCTAGTAATGAAAGCACAAGCACGGCAAATAAAGCCATGACACGATACAGATAATGGGTGGGACCTATACTAATATAGAATGTCAATTATTACGTGGTTTACGTCTGATTTTGTACAATGATCTTTATCAAGAATGTATCCCTTTATTTCAATCTACAGAGCTTTTGCGTTCCTAAGAGCTGTGCCGTGCCTGTTTGCAAAGACCGCATATGAAGATTTCAAAGATCAAGTATACAACATAAGGTTAAAACCCATTCAGAAGAATCACTAGTCAAGTATGAAAACTGGTTGGACACATCTTAGGGAATTGTTAGTTATCTTGCACTCCAAGGTGAGCCATTTCGTGGGCATGATGAATCTGTTTGTTCCATGAATAGGGGTAATTTTCTAGAGATGCTTGATTGGCACAAGGAAAGGAATGATGAAGTAAAGATTGCATTTGATGAGTTATGTTCAAAAAATGCCCAAGTGACCTCTCAACAATTCAAAAAGATCTTGCGAAGGAATTATCAGAGGGGGTTAGTAGAGCAATAAAGAAAGATATGGGTGATGGCCTCTTTTTTGTCCTTATTGATGAATCTCGTGGCATATCAATCAAAGAACAAAGGGCTGTTGTTGTGAGGTAATTACTTGACTATTTCCATTATGTGATAGATAATTTGTATTATTGTTGGACTTAAGCTAAAATATTTGCCACATTTGTCAATAGGTATATAAACAAGGGAGAAGTCATTGAAAGATTTTTAGGTATCAAGCATGTCAAAGAAACAACATCAGAAGCACTAAAGAAAGCATTGGTTGAGATGCTTCATAAGCATGGCCTACTTATTGCGAAATTACGAGCAAGGGTGTGATGGGGCTTCTAATATGAGAGGAGAATTTAATGGGCTTCAAAAGTTGATCCGTGATGAAAACCCATATGCCTTCTATATGGATTGCTTTGCTCATCGGTTGCAATTGGTAGTTGTTGTTGTGTCACGATGTTGTTCTTCTATTGAGGATTTCTTTGAATATGTGACCTTGATTGTGAACTTCGGTTGGTTCATCACGTAAGAGGAAGGACATATTGGTTGATCAACAACGAAGAAATATATTGGACAAATATTGTCAGGAAGAGGGAAGAATCAAGAAACATCATTGGCCAGACCGGAAGAGGTCTTTAATGACTCACCTAATATGACAACAAAAAAAAAAACTTGTATTGTCATAGAAGGTCAAATTTGTCACGGTCGACGGTACTCCTTCAGTTCCATTCTTATTTTCCAACTAAACAAATACTTTTAACTTTGACTAAATATATACAAAAAGTATTAATATTTATTTTGAATAAACTTATTTTGATATAAATGTTGCTTATAATTTTTAGAAATGTAATTAAACTTAAAGGTTTTATAACTAGCATAATCCCCATAGCGACGTTCATTTTGCAACGAACGGTAGAAGTACCTGACTGGACTGCAGAGACGTATTAAACCTGTGGATCTAACTGTCCACTCTCATCACACCAACTTATTATTACTACTTTCTCTATACTAAATTGTAGGTCGTTTACAGTGTATAACTAGATGCATAGCAAAAAACAATGTATTTAGAAAAGTCAAAGTGACCTATAATTTGGAACAGTTGAGTACTACCTTTGGTACGTGTAGTACAGTGGTTCAGTCCAGTTTCTATGATAACCACGTTAGAATAAAATTACCTCTGTCGAACAGCTAATTGAACTAGTATCACCGGACGCCTATATATATGCATGGACGGCTCGTTGCTCTCATGCATGTCTCTTTCGTCATATCACAATACACATCTCGAATGAGCTGCCGACTTGCTTGCATCTTCTCATGTTGGGTCTCGATCATAATCTTGGGCCAAACATTTGCCTTGACGACATGTTTTTGTGGTCCCCATGGTGCGACGCAAAACTGAGAAGGAAAACACCCACCCAACAGGGTTTTTGTGAGATCGAATCGAAAGCACAGTAGCATATCTGCAACAAGGTCAAAAAGGCGCCCGGATCCCCGTGCCTCACCTGCGTTGATGCTAAGCCATGCATGCATATATATATTCCTAGTACGAGACAAAGGTTGGGCATCCTGTCCCTATCGTATCGGCGCACCTCGATCGCTTGAGTTGTTGTGCATGCATGGATGGCCCCCGCACATCCACCGCGCGCAGGCGTTTCCGGTTTGCCACACGCGACACGTCCTTTTCCATCTACTATACATCGTACGTGCTGGACGCGCTAAGCTTGTCGTTTACATAACATGACTTGCTGAGGCTTGCTAGCCGGTGAGTGCCCTATTTCTGTTTTGTTTATTTTTTTTTTTGACAAAAACTACTCAAATTTCTTAACTTCTCTGTAAAAAAATAAGGCTTATTTTATTTTACTTAAATATACAAGTGTATTTTATTTTATTGTCGTTTGTCTTGGCTTATCATATTTCAACTTATTCTCTCTTACAAAATATTATTCAATCAGTCAAAATCATCCATTAGCCAAAATCAGGTCGAACAGCTTCTTAGTCATGAAAAGAAAATTAAGTGTTCATTTTAATTTACTGCGACAACGATATATAGACAAAGCATGCACAACCAAATTCGTTCCTAGTGAAAAAAAAAAGCTAGCAGCTGTAAAAGATCAAGCTGATGCAAGATATCCAATCACCGACTGGTGGGTGAACACTTCCTTCAATTCAATTTTCCTCATCTGTGCGGTTAGCTAGGTTTCTATCCATAGCAGCACTGATTCCTACTCGCAATGGTTGAGATGCATGGAGATATCTTTTCCATTGCAGGCACGGGCGGATCTATGTTACGAGCTCTGGGTGCGACCGCACCCACGGCTTCGTACTAGTTTCTGAGTACGTGAAAAAATTCTATCGTTGCAACTTGGACTGGACACAACACACAAGCCCACCAGGCACACACGCACGCACGAAGGCAAGCAGCCAGTAGATCGTGTCGCTTTGCCTTTTAATCTAATCTCAGTCCGCCGTCCCGACTCCCTGTGCATCTGGCGATCGCGGCACAGATCGTGCGAGGCAAGCTGCAGATCGACTGCCGTCGGCCTGGCCGCCGTCTCCGATCTCTTGGCGATCGTCTGTTGTCCGCCGTCTCTACAGACTCTACTCCAAGCACCAATGATGTATTGTGAAAACAACTCTTAGTAATCGCATGGGTGATGCACACTTGAGTAATAGACTTATTTGCTACGTGGAGAAAGAAGAATTAAACAAAGTTACCAATGATGTTGTGGTGAATCGCTTCATGAACATGGAAGGAAAAGGGCGCAGATTTTATCTATAAGAGGTAATGCACCTATTTTCAAATTTTCAATGATACATTATATAATTCTTTTGCTTACCATAAATGGTTTATTTCTTTTCAGTGAGGATTTCGTGCTTAAGGATTGTATTTTGTCAACACTTGACAATCTTCTGTTGTTTTAATTGTCATATTGGCTTAGTATATTATGATAAATGGTAAGCACAAATATATTATTACTGCTACTTTATTGTTGATGTGCATCAATATTGCTTGTTTTAAATTATTCGCGGTCAAATTTGCTATGGGCTATTAAGTTGTATTGTTGGTCTGTCGTTTGGCCGCAAGCACACCCCCTCCATAATCCTCTAGCTCCGCCACTGATTACAGGGTATATATTTTTTATATGAAGCAAAAGGGAACGGTCGGTGTCGAACCAAATCGATCGTAGCTACGTGCCACAAGAGGCTTAGCGCTTGCTTTTGCTTGGCAGGCATAAGATGCCACGGCTTAAAGGTTACACCATCCATAATTGACAAATTAACTCAAAATGTGTCGAATTTAGCAAGCCGCTGTTATTTAAGTCACCATCGATCAGGTCATCTCACCACAAAATATATTGTTATGTGGTCATCACGACATGAATATATGGTTGATGAAAACTTCTTGGTACATTCTTTCTTGCCACAAGCATCACTAGTAGAGAAACCAGCTTCTGTCTATGGCCTAACTGTATATAGTTCCAATTTCAAAACCGCAACCATGTGTCTAAAGGAATGACTCGACCTTCTGTCTCGGTTTATAATACAAACTATAAACTCTACCCTTTATTCCCAGTTGTAACGATCACCATATTGTGTCAGTGCAAGTTTCAGACACAAAAGCAGACTAAAAGTGGTTAGGGATACAAATGCTAACCAAAGGTTCTTGTATTTAAAACAGTAAAAGTAAGTCATTTCAAATCACTACTACAAAAGGCAACTAAGAGAGCGCCTGATGTATGCGAAAATCCTGACTGTTGACAAACCGCCCCTACTGACGACACATTAGGGGCGGCTCGTGTACCAGCCGCTCCTACTGTTATCAGGGGCGGTTCAATCACCAGCCGCCACTATTATGGTCCACAATAGGGCGGCTCTATATTGGGGCGCCGTGGGTTGCCGAATTTTAAAATGAGACACTAAAATTAAAATTTCGTAAATGACCTCGGACGGAAAAAAACTTCCTAAATATGAAATGTATATCTCGAAAAGTTATGAAACTTTGTAGGTGACCACTTTTTAGTTCGAAATCATCTAGTCATGCAAAAACTGTGTTCAAATGTCTCAAATTTGAAATTCAAATTTAAATAAACGACCTCGACGAAACTTTCTAAATATGAAATGTAGATCTCGAAAAGTTATGAAACTATGTTGTTGACCACTTTTTAGTTCGAATCCGTTTAGGGCTTCGAATAGTCAACTTATACTCGGTTTGTATAATATATGAGGGCGCGGAATGGTATATGCACACATACAAGTGTGTAGCGCAATGGAGGGGGAGTGTCGCGCCCGAGCTTGAGGTCACGGGTTCGAGTCTTGGCGGCGGCAACATTCGCAAAAAGCCTGCAAAAATAACCATGTGTAGGCGATGTTGCTGGCCGGTGGGTCTTGTTTATTTTTTAATTTTAAAAATGCGAAATCTGGGATTCACATTAGGGGGCGGCTGGTACACGAGCCACCCTGATGTGGCCTCATTTGGGGCGGCTGAGATAACCGCCCTAATATGGAACCACATTAGGAGCGCTTGTTTAGGGGCGGCTGGGAAAACCGTCCCTAGAGTCCATCACCGACCGCCCCTAGAGTTGCTCATCCTAGTAGTGAATTGTTCCGGCTTCAAAATTCTATTTTCAGCCCATTCCAAAGTGGCTCAAGAAATTTTGTGAATCTGGTCACATTTGGCCTAACCCATTACCGATCATAAAATTATGATAAATCCTTCAATTATGGTAAATCTGTTTCACACGGACACCTTAGTTAGGTCACAAAATGCCGATCATAAAATCCTTCTAAAACAGATGAACATAAATTCAAAAGCGAGTTTGCGAAAATAATTTCAGCTTATTTTATACCATAGTATCGTAATCAGATTATTATTATACTAGTCCATCAACCCGTGCTCTCGCACGGGCAAGAATCTTATAAGAGATATAAAAATTAATTATATTTAATGACTTAGATAATTAAATTATTTGTATTAAATTATATATTTTCCCTTTGTTCATTTTCTAATACAATATGCATAGTAGATACTTTGTATTGTCTGTTTTTTTATAAGCTTATCAATTACTCATCTAATTGCTTTTCATCTATATATGATATCTTGAGAATCTAAACTTTGCTCTTCTATTATTAACCTTATCAATTGCTACATAAGAACTTTAGGTCATAGACTGCACTGTGTTGCTTAAGATCAGTTTAGAGCTTGACAAGAGATTTAGGATGGGTAGTAGCGCTAACCTCAAGAGCATATTAATATTTTAGCCTTATAGTGACTAATTTCACGTAAGGAATTTCTGAGAACATGAAGATAAAGCCACTTGTAGTCTACATTATCCTCCCCAGTTATCGGTTGTTTGAATATTGTTGCCAAAGAGCCTTTTAAGCAATGATGGTTATGATATTAATAAAGATATGTCAACTGTTTTAGTTAAAGTGTATAAATTATCATAATAACCTATATAAATTATTTTTCATAGTTGTTAATGATTTTAAATATTTTGTTAGTATCATTAATATGTAAGAAATATTTTTGATGGATTGTTGAAATGTAACATACATATTTATTCGTCATGTATACGGACATGTATTTGACCTGCATGATGGCACAATATGTATGTTTACTTTAATCAAATTATATATATATGCCTTATGGTTATTCATTTTTTTAATAATAGTTTAAATGTAGAATTTTGAGATTATTTTAGTTCTTTTAACAATGTTAGAAGTGATACTTTAGATGTAAATCTAGGCGGTTACATATGTTATATATCCAATAAAGATCCATGGGTTGCCTTATGCTGATTTACACATTCACAAAGGAGCCTAATTATTTAGAAAATAGCATAGGCCCTATGGTTATCATTAACATTGTTGATGATGCTTTGGACTTTTCAGATTTTTTTCTAGTCGACCCCATAAGGAATAACATGGAGACTCCATTTGGGACTTCAATTTAGATATTTACTTGATTTAGTTTTTCCATGATGTAATACATATATAGTGGAAACATAATCTTATGTTATATATGCTATTAATATGTACCTTTGTGTGCCATCATGAATACTTTAAATTCATTTTTTATTCTATATATTGCAATTCTTTTTAAGTTGAGTGCTAGTGCTTATTATATATTTGTTTGATAATTTCATTTAAAATTTTATTAAAAACACTATAGGACCTAGGTTAGTCTCTTGGTTCTTACAATTGTATAAATAGTCATTTCACCTTGCACTGTGACAATATCACATAATTGTATTTGTAATAGCATTGTTTTATAAAATACGCATCCTTAAAATTTTATTATAAATTCTAATAAGACACTATATTGTAACCAAAGTCTATGAAGTTGTTTTTAGAATAACAACTTATGATACCTATTATATATATCATGGAGTATTAATATTAATATATTAAACTTAGTTATCACTATCTTTGCTATATGGTTTGTCTAGGGAACATTTTTACACACTTGATAAACTGTTGAAGTAAATATTTATCTTGCCGGTTTACATGGTCTGCACAGTGGAAAATATACACTGATTCTTACTTTTAGTTTAACCATTGTACAATTGTGTAGTTTAAAATATACATCATATACTTTATGGATATAACATTATTTTTCTTGATAACTTATTTTAGTATTTGAATGTAGATTAGAGACTTTGTCATATTTTGTTTAGTTTTAGATAGGCTTTGGTAGCTAATTTAGATACAAATTAAGTGTGTGAATTTATATTTTACTTCACGATTGCATATATGGGTAATTTGAATGCAAACGCATGTGGTACTTTTGCATATTGTTTCCTAATACATCAAAAGTGGTTCATAAAAGTATTGGGTGGTTATTGTAGATTATCTTTTCCACTGACAGATGTGTGTAAGTTACATGCAAGGATAGCAAGTTATTTTGAAATGTTCCATAATGGAAGAAGTGTGTAACGTAATGGAGATTCAAATTTAGTGGATTATTTTTAATTATTTTTTACAACGCCAGAGGTGGATTCTTAGTTGCAGATTGAAGGATTACTTTATGCATTCTTCGTGTAAAGGTAGATGTATATATTCTTTTATGAAACAAATATATCCAATGCATATTAACGTTAGAATTTCTAAAATTTATTTTTTTCTAACGTACCTGGTCAAAATTAACATGGAGGTGCCGCTATTTTTTAGTCAGTTGAAATCTTTTATGTTATTTTTTTTTTTCAAATTTTACTTGATTTACTTATGTTCTTCGATTAATAAAATACATTATAACATGTTTCTAGGTTATATAAGCAGCATTAAATAACATCTGGCAAATTAACTTAAATATGATTTCCTCACCAGGATGGAAAGTACAACGGAAGAATTTGTTTTTAATGAAATAAACTCGTGCTAACAAAATATAGGAAAATAAATGGAGATTAGGATTCTTAACTCTTCCTCTGGTGCACCTTTTTTCGGATAATTCGTCTCATGTTATCCTGTATTTATTACCTTCAATCCTATTAAAAACACGGGATATTTTTGTTCTTTGCTTTAATTTGAATATGTGGCCAAAACTGTGAAGTAGAGGTTGGCAGGGTGCATCATAGTATGAGTGAGCGAGAGTACCATACCTGCAGCTTATTGGTGATATGACACCTTTTTATGCAAACACTGTAGTCAAAGATCTTGCCGTCCCCATAGGTTGCGCCTGCAGCAAGAGCAGCATACCTGTAGCTCCACTCGTGGGTTGACAAAGGATGCCAAGTTTGCGGCAGGACGTCTTTTTACATCTCAAGCGGATTTACTTATGTTCCTCAATTAATATAATACAATGTAACATGTTTATAGATTATATATGCAACATTAAATAACATCTGACAAATTAATTTAAATAAGATTTCCTCACCGGATGGAAAGTACAATGGAAGAATTGGTTTTTAATGCAATAACGTGCTAACAAAACATAGGAATAAAAATGGAGATTAGCATTCTTAACTCTTCCTCTGGTGCACCTTTTTCAGATAGGTCGTCTCATGTTATCCTCTATTTGTCACCTACAATCCTATTTTAAAGATGGGATATTTTTGTTCCTTACTTTGATTTGAATATGTGGCCAAAACTGTGAAGTAGAGGTTGGCAGGGTGCATCATATGATGAGTGAGCGAGAGTACCATACTTGCAGCTTATCGGTGACATGGCGCCTTTTTATGTGAACACTGTAGTTAATGATCTTGCCGTCCCCTAAGAGGCCGCGCCTACAGCAAGAGCAGCGTACCTATAGCTCCACCCATGCGTTGACAAAGGACGCCAAGTTTGTTGCAGGATGTCTTTTACATCTCAAGTTGGTGGTTTATTTATAATATATAAAACATGTATGCCCAAACTCACAAACCAAAGACGTACTACTATAAAGAAGCTCACCTAAATTAGCTATCGATCACAGGGACGGCCAGAAACAGCATGACTGATCTGCCAAGCAGTGGCGGACCTAGGATTAGGATTTTATGATAGGGTATGCAGTGCAAATAAAACTGTATACAATTCGGTAAATATTTACAATTCATTAAATCATATTATAATTCATTTTAAAATATATTCAAAAGAAATACAAATACTCCGAATATTAATAGAGGAGACTTACCAATATTATTGGTTTATCCACCGCTTTTCTCAGATCGAATGTCTAATTGAAGAGTTCTGAAAAAATAAACTTTACCAATTAGCAAAATTCACGATCTAAGGAAAGGAAGGGCGGAGATGGACAGGGAGGAGGAAAACTCACGACTGCTTTGCGCTGATGGGCGATGCCGCCATCAGACCTGTTGTCCTGGCAGCGAAGCATATGGGCAATGCTGGCATGCCGTGATCAGTTCTGTTGTGACCACGATCGCCGACAGCGATGTCATTCCCTAGACTCGAGTTTCCCTGGAGGCTGGACCACTGGATTGATTCTGACCCTTGTCCACGATGCCTCTCCTACTCCTACGCTGTCGTGGTACGGTGGTCATCCTCACCGTCATCGAGTCCACGTGACACCGTCCAACGCGGCGTGCCATCGCTCTCGGCTACCGACTGCTCCTTCGCTTCTCGGCTACCGACTGTAACTCTCTCTAGCTTGGCTCGCCGTCGCGCACGGTCTTGGGGCCAACACGGCAGCGCCGGTCCTGTGTCTCGAGGCTTGGAGCGCGGCGTGCTGGCCGGCGGCTGCGGCGGAACGTTTGGCTAATAATACCACGATGAGATTGGATGGGTTGGCAATTTGATTTATGTTTTTTAATTAGATTAGTTGTATGCGTGAGAGCCAGTTTTTAATAATAACCTGTTATATTTCATAATGGCAAGTGGGTAATTACTATGTAAAAATAGAATAGATCTAACGGCTATCAATATAATGACGATTAAGTTGATGGCGGATCTTTCGATTAACGTGAGAATTTCTAATGTTTTTCTTTTTTCTTAGCGCATCTAGTGAGAGTTAACGTGGAAGCTCCGTTGGAGCCTCCAGTTAGTAATAGTAAGATGGCAAGTGGGTAATTACTATGTAAAAATAGAATAGATCTAACGGCTATCAATATAATGACGATTAAGTTGATGGCGGATCTTTCTCGATTAACGTGAGAATTTCTAATGTTTTTCTTTTTTCTTAGCGCATCTGGTGAGAGTTAACGTGGAAGCTCCGTTGGAGCCTCCAATGTAAAAATAGAATAGATCTAACGGCTATCAATATAATGACGATTAAGTTGATGGCCAGATCTTCTGATTAACGTGAGAATTTCTAATGTTTTCTTTTTTTCTTAGCGCATCCGGTGAGAGTTAACGTGGAAGCTCCGTTGGAGCCTCCAATTAGTAATAGTAAGATTACATATAGATAATGATAGATTATTATCAAAATCGTAGTGAAAAAGCTAGCAGCTGTAAAAGATCCAGGTGATGCAATTTCGAATCACGGACTGGTGGGTGAGCACTACCTCCAACTTTCCTCATCTATGCGGTTAGAGCAACTGCACTGTGGGCCTCTAAATTAAGCCACTAGCTATTTTTCTATTTGCATGCTGGACTATAAAAATAGGAGCCTAAAATTCAATCAAACTCCAGTATGGCCCTGATCCAAATTAAAACCCTATTTTTTCCAACCGGCTGCTGGTCGTTCTCCGCCCGCCCGCCGCACCCTGCTCCGGCACCCCTCCCCCCATCGCACGCTTGCTCCCGCGCCCTTGCCCGCCTCCCACTCCCGGTCCCCATAGCCACTCGTCTTGTCCGGGATCAACATCGGCGCGCAAAGGGAGGAGTGTCGTGGCATTGCCGTCCCCCAAGACTCAGCTCCATGGCCGGCGTCGCACTCTTGTCTCGGACTGGAGCAAGTGCAAGCCACCAGGGATGGTTGCGCCGGCGTCTCCATCATGGGCACGGACGGAGCGGCCAGCGGACCCGCACAACACCATATCCAACACGTCGTCCCGGAGCAGCACCAGGGGCGACGGCACCATTGTAACACCCCGTTCTCCAAGGCCGCACCACATAGCCCTTCCTAGGGGCGTGCACGCGTACTCACCCTGCTTACACTTTTGTCCTCGCTTCATGTAAAATGGTTAACTCGAAGGTGCTATGGCTGGAAGGCAAAGGCTTTTAAGTTGGCTCCACCCTTGCTCAACTAGTAAGGTGGTACTAAACATGTGCACTCAGCACTCATGGGTCCCTACTGGGCCACATCTAAATTGGGCCTGGTGTTACATACACCCCCTTAAAGGACTCGACGTCCTCGTCGAGCGTCAACTTAACCATTACACGCGTACGGCCTCGGCGGCCGCATCCATCTCCCCACCGCGGTCACATTCCAGGGTGTCGTCATCGTCGCCGTTGACGAGGCAGACCGGCCCGACGACGAACGCCAGCTTCCGCATGTTCTTCTCATAGTGTTCGATGTGCCTCTGCTCGAGGTCCGCGAACGAGTTGACAACCCACCCGTGATGATACTGTCGATCACGACAGCATCGGGCAGCCGCGGCGCACAGGGGTTCAGTGAAAAAGCGGTCGTGAAAGTCAACAACGATGGTGAAAGGCCCGGCGAGCTTGCGGTTGAGAAAGTCGTCGGCGCTCTCATGACCGCCGGTGATCCCGGGCGGCCGCGCGACCCGTGAGCGCGACCGGGCCATCGGGCTTGCGCCGTTGGCGCCGCCGGATGAGCGCGGCATCGGCGCCACGGGACGCTTAGGCCGGGCGAGGTCGGACATCGGGCAGCACGCGCCCCGATGTTTGAACGGGAAGGGCCCACTCGCCGGCGAGCACCACCAATCGCCCGGTGAGCTCGGCCGGCGGGCGCTGGACTCGTTGTTGCTTCTCTGTCGGAGCTCCTGCAGGAGGCGGTGGCGGGGTGCTGGCGGCGGCGAGTGAATGAGGCCGCGGAGGGCGAGCCAGGGCGGGGCGGTCGTGCATTGTCCGCGAGGGGGAACAGAGGAGCGATGGGATCTGGTGCGGGAACTCATTTTTCATTAGGCCCCACCAAAACTAACTCCAATTAGCACCTATTTGGCGTGCTAGTTTTTTTTGGAGGGTTAGATGCATCTAGCACCACTCTAACTCCTTATGTTTGGATCCATCAGAGCTAATTTGAGCGAAACTAACTCTAACCCCTAGATCCAAACAGGGCCATATAACCACTGTAGAGATTTGGACAGGGTACCACTAAAGTTTAATAAAACGTTTGTATCAACAAACCTCGTCCAAAACAAGGATTCTCAAAAAGCTAGGGAGCACTTACGTACCCATTTAATTTCCTACTCATCAGCATGCATGCACCTAAACTACAAGTGGGCACGTTTCTTATTGTCCTGACCGAGACTTAATTAATACAATCCAAATTCGTAAATCTTTTAATTTCTTTTTGCTTGCCGGCTGACACGGGATGCGGGCGACCCTCTAATGGAATACTCGTAGTAGCTGCTGTCTTTGCCCTTGCTTAGTAGCTAAGCATAGAAATTGCACTGTCTACTTCGGCGAGTTACGTAGAAACATTATGCCCAGCGGAAAGTGGACGTGTTGTTGTTCCATTGGCTCATGCAGTTAGGCCTTGTTTAGATGGCAAATATTTGAAACCGAATGTCACATCTACACTGTAGCACGTTTCGTTTGTTAGTAGTAAATATCATCCTACCATGGAGTAACTAGGCTCAAAAGAATCGTCTCGTAATGTACATCTAAACTGTGTAATTAGTTATTTTTTTTTACCTACATTTCATACTCCAAACATATGTCTTTTGGTGTATTTAATATGATGTGATGGAGAGAAAGTGGGAAAAAGGTTAGAAACTTTAGCCATCTAAACAAGGCCTAAGACCTGAATTCAGAACATATGTAATCATTATTGGGAGTGTTGTGCTAACTCAACTAAAATTGGTCTTTTCGCCAAGAAACTAATTTGGTTTGATAGCTACACCTCTAAAAATAGGTGTAACATAGTAAAATTCGATTTCTTTTCTCAAATGACATTGGATATGTATATGGAGAAATGACCAAAACCAAAGAGTTACACAACTTCATTGTTTAAATGGTCATGTTCTTCAAATAGATGCAACATTGCTTTTTAATTCCTATGCATGGTTGGCATTCTTCTTCCTTGACTTTGCATTTGCATAACCGCACGTGTTTAGGTGAGTACCATCCATACCGAATTCATTTCCGTGTGGTTGGTGGCTGCCGGGGCTGGGTGACCAGTTGGGGCCGCGGGGCTCTCACTCACTTCCGCTCTCGCACATTTCCAACGTTCACTTGTAGAGTAGCATGGTTGAGATGGTGGCAAAAGCCGAATCTCCATAATTGGTCTCTAATAATGGTATCTCCTTTATCCCTGTTATTATAATTAGATCGAGGGGACAAAGTTAAAGGCCTAGAGCTAATTAATTTGGTTCTCTTTTAATTCCAAATAATATGGCAACGCGAGACCGTGAGGACGTGCAACGAGAAACACCGAGGGTTTGAGATGACAGTTCGTGTGGCGGAGTGAGCATGGGAACACGGTAGAACACGGCGTTTGGCGGCGTCGGAGGAGAGCCCGGTCTGGCTATGTCAGAGGAGCGGGTACATGTGGGCGGGTAAGAAAAGTTTCGGTGAAAAATCTTTTTGATCGGTGTCGATGTTTTTCAACATTTTTTTCATGATAACGCCTTCACACATTTTTCATTAAGCAAGAAAGAGCTTTGAAACAAACACAGTGGAGACGGTAGTCGCAAGATTACTGAACCCACAAAGCCCCGAACACAATTAACCGATTACATTTTTAAGATTTTCGTGACTAGGTAAGGAGCATTAGTCTATTTTTTTTGGAGACCACGCCGTTGCGCGTTTTTCATTAAGCAGAGTAAAGTTCAAACAACAAGATGCAACGGTAACCAAACAGTTACCGAAGCCAGACCTAGCAACTACTGGATACAAATGAATGGATTACATTTTGACAAATTTGCAACAAAACAACCGGACGCAAGCAGGGTTAGGCGAACTCCTCACCCAGCCCCTCGGTGTTGAGGTCCGAGTGGAGAGGTCGAACGCTCCATTGAGAAGGATCTCAAAACGGCGTCGCTTCCGCGGTGGCATTCTCCCTCTGAAGACGTCCCCGATCTTATCCTCAATGGCGCCGGGAGCCTCACTTGCCGCCACCTCCACGCCCCGGCTTCCGAAGCAAGAGGTTCTGGGCCCGCAGTCGCGTTAGCCGCCCCTTGGCCGCGACGCGATTCGGGCGTTGCGGCGCAGGGTGTGGGTAGAGGCTGAGCTGTGCGCGACCAGCGCAGCGCCGACCCGACTTGAGGATTGGCGTGGCCAGCGGCACACACACCCGGTCCTCAATCTCCTGCAGCACAAACCTGCCGGCTGCGATGCGCGGCGATGTCGGCATCGCAAGATGGGGGCGCTCAAGTGAACAGTAGCCCGACCGCCATCGATGGCGCTGAGTCTGATCTGTCGGCCGGAGCGTAGGCGGGTTCCGGCAGCCATTGTGGGGCCGACATGACACCAACGTCGTCGTCGGCGCGGGGAAGGGATCCGAGACACAGTCCGTCCCGTCCGCCCCGGCTCGCGTCGTCGTGAACCAGCCAGGACCCGGCTTGCCCACCGCCGTCCGAGCCCTCGGCTGCGCGGGCGTCGGCGTGAAGCCGCGCGCAGAAGGTCCGCCCGACCGTGACGTGGCGTGGCAGCCAACTCGGTAGCGACAAGCTCCGCCCACCAGCCAGAGTGGGAAGCGGCGGCGGGGTTGCGAGCACCTCCGTCCACGTGGCGAACTCGCCGCCACCATCGCCCCCACGGCCGACCCATGGCGACTCGGTGGTCAACGGAGAGCACGGCTGAAGCGGTAGTGTGTCGGGCGCTGGGCGAGATCATGCTGATGGTAACCTTCAGCGTAGGATTGGGGCGTTTTCCAAACTGTAGCTTGATCGTCGAAGGGGCCGGACATGAAAATCTGCCCGACGAGGAAGGAGGCCGCAGGGAGGAGGTATGGATGCCCCGGTGCACGGGGGTCCATCATCGCGTCGGCGACGACACCAATCCTGCTCCCGGTGAGTGGCACGCAGAGTCGCACGAGGCGGATAACGTCGCCGGCTTACAATTCCTCGCCGGCGCCTCGTCTTGAGGCGGGGAGGCAGCGGGGTGGGAAGTGCACCGGCAGCGGCGTGATCTTCGGCCGCATGGTTGAAGCGAGGCCGAGGCGAGGGAAGGCGGCGACAGCCCGCTGCGGACGAGGGTGAGGCGGGGTGAGGCCACGTCGCCGCCACGCCTCCGGACTAGAGTGAAACCATCGGGCGCCGACAGGGGCACGGCACGGCTGGCGCCGAGGGGCGTGGCGTCCGGCGGTGGCGAGGCGACGTGCCCGGCGGTCGACGTTGAGGCGAGGTGTGCGGGACGCTACTGACCGGTGACGGCCGATCCGCAGGGGGCGGCACTGTCCCGAGGTGCCGCAATAGGGGCGGCACGGTGACGGCAGACGCCGCATCCACCGCGACGACGATGGCGCCACGGCGATGACGGTGAAGGCCACGGGCGATGGGCCCCGCCGTGGCGCGTGTGTGCGTTTCACGACGGAGCCCGTACGGTGACATCGCCGCAGCCCCGAGAGGAAGGAACGGCGAGACGTGCCGCGACGGTAGGGGGCCTCCGGCTTCGGGCAGCAGCCTCGCCATCGGAGGAATCGAGTAGCGCCGCCTCCACGGGCGCAGATATTGCCGGGCGGAGCGCCGCGTTAGTCAGCCCCAAGGGCGGTGACGAACAGGCCGAGGACTGCTGCGATGGGGAAGGGGAGCGCTCGGGTCGGAGTCGCCGGAGAGGGGGATGTCCTCCCAACGCAACAGCTTTACCGCCGGCCGAGTGGTGGCCGGGGAGGAACGGGCGACGTCACGAGAGAGGTGAAGGAATTGCCGCACCGGGTGTGACGCCAGGCACGGCCGCACTTGTTTCCCCACCGACGGGCGCAGCGGCGGCACAACAGATGACCGCGGGCGACATGGAGGCCCCCACGGGAGCGTCGGTTGGGTTCGGCTGCCGCGGCGACGAGGACGGGAGGGGGCCTCCACTCCTCCGCTCAGAGGTGGTAGGGCGCGGCAGCCACGACGAGGACAGCGGCGCCCACAACCCCGGCGGCCGACGAGGACGCGGTCGCAGCGGGGCCCCGCCATCCGGCGGCACGGCCGGCCGGGGCCGGGTTGGAAGGAGGCGACGGCGATGTCGGGGCAGCCGACCGCACACATGCGACATCAGGCTCAAGCGAGCTGGCCGTCTAGGTCAGGTGGGCTCCCCGGAGGTCGCGAGCGCCTGGAGGCCGGGGACAGCAGCTGCGCCTGCAGGAGCTCCGCCCTTCGTCAGGTGTGTGGCCAGCGGCGGCGGTCAGGCCGGCAGCCAGGGGCTCCTCAAAGCGCGAGGACCGCGGGGTCCTGGGGTGAGGAGGGGCACGCTGCTGACAGCCCGGCGGCCGGGCGGCGACGGACGGCCGCTGCATCGAAGGCCGCGTTGATCTCGCAGGAGGGGGCGGAGGCACATCGAGACTACCATGGCTGGATAGATCGCGAGGTGGGGATTCAGGATCTGTGGTTGGTTGGGTGGGCGGTGTCGTGGGGAGGCCGAGCAGCCTGGCAGCGGCGGCGGCGTGTCCCCTGTCAGGGGGCAGGTCGTGGGGAGGGGGCGGGTCGGGAGCGGACATGTTTCACACAGACAGAATTGTTGTGTTGCTCGGAGCATTAGTCTATGCCGGCCACTGGATGAGCACATCGACCCTTCTGTATCTGTATCCTGCATTGCTACCTTCGATGTTTTTCTATATGAAACATGCTTGCCATATGTCAGGATGCCAGGAAATTTTCTGGGGCCACATTGTGCGGTTAATAAGATGTATATGATCTGCATCCATGGGAGGAGAACTGAGGTGGGTAAGATGGACGTCACCAATGGTGACTCACCACAAGGCATTTTTCAATGTCAACGCTCCTTTATAGTATAGAATAATATTCATTGCTCTAGTATTAGTTTTTCAGTATCTAACAAATCGTCGCTCGGCCCCTAACCACACGTCAGTGACGAAGCCATTGTTTACCGTCGAGAGAGTAAGCGCGTCCTGGGCGAACGCTGTGCGAACCACACAGCGCTAGCTTAGCGACGACGGAAGCCAACAGCTTCTTGTTGTCGTTAGATTGTTAGAAATGTAACACTAGTAGACCCAGAGCAAAGCAACACCTTCGTCTCCAATTCTTGCTGTCCGATCCTCCCAATTCTTTAGCTCCCTGCTGCATACCTGCACTCCTGCAGCCTGTAACGTCCATACCCCCGGCCGTGTTCACGATGCCGCGAGCCTTGAGAGAGAATGGGGTCACTGCGGCTGTCTCCATGGATGCTATCTCCTCGGCACTAGAGCTTGTTGTCCATGTGGTGGTGACGCTGACGCAGAGCCTCAAAGCCAAGGCCGTGGCCTTGTCGTTGGTATGCCTTGCCCTGTACCTGCTTCAGCGTGTCCTGGTGGGAAAGCGGCGTTGCACGGGCCACTGGCTCGTGCAGTACAGTGCAATGGCGGCCTACTATCTCCCCGCTCTTGTCGCGTTGTCCGCTGCTAGTGCTGTGTGCTCCACCTCCCACGTCGATGAATCGACCCCTTGGCTCGTGGCCGGCGTACTCTACATCTTTCACTTGAGTATTGCAGTTCATGAGCATGCTCTGCTTGTCACCAACATGAGAGTCTATTCTCTCCGCGACCGTCCACGACATCGTTTCAGTTATCTCATGTGGCTAGTCTTCCTTGGTTGGGTAGATTGGGAATGGGCTCCGATTTCAGCTTCCACCTGGCCAGGACGACTGCTGCTAGTTGGGCATATATGTGCATATTTTGCCACGCTGCTTATCATTCTGTTTGATCGTACATCACAATCTACCTTGGATTGCCAGACCAAAGCAGTTGCCGACTACATGAAGCAGCTCAAGTCCAGAAAGTTGTCGAGAAGCTCACACTTCTTCGATGATGATGATGACGACGATGATGATGATGATGATGCTAACAGTAACAGCAGTCTGCGGCTGCTGGACTGTTGCAGATATCCCTTTGTGCAGGGGGCGAATGGGGAATGGGTCACTGTCAAAGATTTGGTGCAGCGAGATGACCTGCCGAATGAGGACAAGGACATTTGGCTCTCCTACAGTTTGTCCCGGCTTCTGGCAAGGCGCTACTATGGGTTCCACTGCGCAGAAGAAGGAGATGACATGGTGCGCCGTCTTGCGCTGGCGGACCTGGGAACAACAGAAGGCTACAAGAGGGCATTCACCATTGCTGAGGTGCAATTGGCTTTCCTTCACGATTACTTCTTCACCGCCTCCCTCCCAATCGTAGAATCAGGATTGAAGTACGTTGTTGCTGCACAAAAGTTAATAGGTGCATTCGCAACTATCATTCCAATGTTCTTTAATGCCACTGCAATGGCATTCGGAAGTTTTTTGTTTTGGTGTGGACTAATTCGGAACCCAACGCCGTTCCTGGTTAAAAATCTTTTTGTCCTTCTATTGGCGTCCAATACACACTGCTTTTCTTAAACTCAGAGATCTCACCAACAGCCGCCTTATCATCATCCGCTTTAGCCGTAATCCTAACAGGCAGGATGTTTTTGACCCGTTTCAACCTCAAACCGCTGGTGATTACTGGAGGAACAGAATAGGCCAATACTCAATTCTCCAAGACTACGAACGTCTTCGCTCTCCCAAGAAGGCATTTGTAGCCTGGTTGAAAGAAATTATGTTGTCCCAACCGTCATATGAGTTCATCAAGCATCTCCCAGTAGAAGAAGACGAACTCGACATGCTAGAGCTGGACAACATGAGAGAGTTGGTTGCCAATACTCTTAGGGATATAGATGGCCCGCCAACAAATGGTACCAGGTCTCTGAAGATAAACATGCACAAGATAAACAAGGATGAGATAAGCAGGGGCAGTGCTGGTCATGACTGGTCGTGGACCTGCAAGCAAGGGACTCACACGGAGACCATCCTCATATGGCACATAGCAACCTGCTACTGTGACATGACACCAATAAGTGATAACCTGTTGGTGAAATGGCATCGTGAAGCTGCCAGAGCGTTATCAAGATATTGTGCCTACCTGGTGGCGTTTCTTCCGGAGTTCCTCCCGGAGTACAGCCTGACCACCAAACAAGTGTTTCAAAGAGTCTTGCAGGAAGCTCAGAAAGCACTAGGTGAAAAACCAATGAAGGAGGAGAAGAAGCGCACCAAGATCCGAGGGCTACAATTACCAGACCTACACGTTCAGTGGACGACCTTTCACATGGGTGTCTACCTGGGACGGCAACTGGAGATGCTCCGCGACGACAGTCTACGCTGGAAGGTAATTGCAGAGTTCTGGGCAGAGACGATCCTGTACATCGCGCCGTCCGACAACGTGGAGGCACACATCGAGCACCTGGCCAAAGGTGGGGAGTTCATCACGCACCTTTGGGCCATGCTCTCCAACGCTGGCATCCTGAAGCGGGCAGAAGGAGAATGGCATCCACCTGTTTCCACTACCAAATTAAAGTAAGCAATTTGTGGGCTACACGGCTAGCCTTAGGGTGCTAAAATATCCAGCTTGTTAATAATTTGTACAATTGTACTCGCTCAATCCTCCATGTTGTGTGCTCGATGTTAGGTCCTGCAAATTTTGGTTTTTATTTTGTTGGTCCATTCTACCTAGCTTCATTGGATTTTTTTCTTATTATGCAGAGGACCACCAAAGAAGATAGAGACCACCAAAGCAAGAACTCAGGAATGTCCCTTTTAATGATGAAGCATCAACATGCATCCTCCATGTCTTTTCCACCATGGTTAGCAATTATACACTTGTTCTCTGTGATTCCTTGCTATACGCATGCACCAATTATAGCTGTTTTGTTTGCTGTATGCATAAGAAAGAATTCCTGATTTTTTTTGTTATATATATGCACAGTGCAGGTGTAAAGGCCCAAGGAAGATGCAAGCTACAATTAAGTCTATTTCACATACCTTGAATGGCCATTACAAGCAAAGAATCTTGACGATCCTTCTAGTTCTGCATTGAGCACAATAATGCTTAGCAATTCTACACTTACCTTTTATTATTGAATCTGGTGAATCATGCTTGGCTTATGTCACCACGTTCTGAACTAGTAGTGTTGAACTTCTTATGCTGTATTTCAGACTTTCAGTTTGTCAACTATGAATATTTGCCCAATTTGTTGGCCTCATGTATTGGCTCAATTTGTTGAACATGTACTACTGAAGCTAGTTGTGTTGAATAAGTTCTTTGTAATATAGCTGTGTTCAACACTTCAACTTGTTAATATGTCTGATGGTTGATACATATTATTACAATATATCTCGTGATCTTGTTTATCTATTCTACAAAAATGCTGTCCTATTTGCCAATCATGCATGCTTCGTTCATTTTGCCAGCTGGGACTACAGAGAAGATAAATCTTGTAATTGATGTGTGGAAACAAAATGAGAATGTGGCAGTTGCATATTTGTGAAGCAAATGACAGAGTTGGTGAAAAAACTTTCATTGTGAATCCAAGCAGGGGGCAAAAACTAAATTGACCTTAGGGCTAGGTAAAATCGGCCCTTTCATTGCTACTTTAACAACCAAATTAATAGCAGTGTAGGTGTATTAAAGTAGACGCATGTCAAATAAAAAGAAAAATATGCCTGCCACTGTTTTTTTTAGGGAAACCTGCCACCGGTGAGAAGATTATGCTGCTTTTACTCATGTCATGTATACTCGAGCAATGGGCTGTGACCTTGATGTTGGGCCCTCAGGCCCATTTTATTGTGATGATATTGAAGCCTTTCACTGTTTGACGGAAAATTGTGACAATGAAGCCCACTTTGGATATAGATTGCTAATCCAAACTAGATCGATCGGATGTGGCTAATCCAAACTCCGATCCTAAACCGTGCAATGCACAAAACAATACAAGGACAAAATCACAATTGCGATTAAATAGCGGACGTGGGCATGCATCTGGACGCCCGCCTCTGCCGCAGCTTCATGGCCCACTCTACCCCCTTGCCCCGTCTGCCCGCCGACCTGGCGCCCCAGCGCAGCCATGCCGGCCATGAGGGAGCTCAACCTCGGTTCTACCATGACAACAGCATGTAGCAGGAAAAAAAAAAAAGGTGGAAGAAGAGTAACACCCGATCTATTTTTTGAAGTAGTAAGGGATTAACAGATGAAACATACACACGAAAGTAGTTGAAACACTAGAAAAAAACACGACCGATCTACTTTTGAAACAACGGAAAAACAACAGTGCAAACATAGGACTAAAACTGGTTGAAATACTTGAAACATCCCTTCGAAACATCGATAAAACATATCTCCGAAACATGTGAAACACTCGATCTAGTTTTGCAACATACAAATGGTTTAATTAAAACATCCCTCCTCAAAACATCTGAAACAACCAAAAAATGAAACAAGGGGATTGAAAACATCCGTGGATGAGGAGAAACAGAGGGATTGAAACATCCATGGATGAGGAGTGTCGAGATGAAGTCCTTCACCTGCCCATGCCCGTCGATGGATCGCCCGGGTGCCATCGTGTCCCACACCGGGAGCCCCGCGGCGCATCCCGGTGGCACAGACCGGGGATGGTGTCGACTTTGTGAGCAGGCGGTGGGTGTGTAGGAGATTGGCCTCACGTGGGTAGCGAAGGGACAAGTTAGCGCCTCGATGGCCGGGCTATGCGCCCCTTCCTCGACGAGGTGCCTTCGCTTCAGCAATATGTGAAACACTCAGTCGGCGTGGAGCGCGGGAGGGAGGCGCAGGACAGCTCACCGGCGTGGAGTGTGGGGAGGGAGGCGTGGCATATGACCTCGTGGCCAATGGCGAAACCGACGGAGAAATCGAGAGAGTGGAGACAGAATCGAGAATACCGTGATAGCGATGAAGAAGAGAAGTGCGGGTCACACACGAGGTGGGCCAGCCCACTAGCCGAGCCACGTGTCCGAACGAACGGACGGACATACTATAATAACTTGTTATAGTTAAAAGAGGTAAATGCACCCCGTGCCCCCCCGAACTTGCGCGGCTGTGTCAAATAGGTCCACGAACTTGAAAACCGGTCATCCGGCCCTTTCGAACTTGCAAACCCGTTCACCCCGTGCCCAAATCCGGTTTTGCATGGCTGCATGGCAATCGCGGGACGTGATTTGCTAACAGTAGGAGTTCGTAAATGCTTCCTATTAGGCCGTATGGTAACCGGGGAGTCTCCCTGATATCCTAGACCTAACCATGCCTAGATCAGTTTGCATATGATCCTAACTATTCATTTGTATGGCCATGACTAGATACATTAGAATTACTCCATTAGATTATTCATTTATTCTTTATCTATTTTCTTTATCCTTTTGCTGGTGGATTCTTAAGTGTGTGTCACACTATCCAAAAACCATTATCGCTACTCCCCGTTATGAACAATTTGGTCTAAGCAAACACATGTTCCTCTAGTCGATGCCATGCTAGCTTATTAAATCACATGCCTTCCTTTGGGAAAATATAAATAACGATACCCTAAATACTTCCGGTGAAATGCTACAACGATAGATCCGCGGCGCTGCGGATGAAATATCTATGATGGCAAGATCTATCCCGTTGACAATCCCTTTCGGATCACCGACATGGTGGTTTTATCGGGGAATGTCACGTGCATTTCTCGACGCTTTTATTGGGGATGGGTTTTATACCGCTTCCTTTGATTGCGTTAAGAAATGCCAACAAGCATTTCGCGCCGCTGCTGGGAAGGCATTGTGAAAAAAAAACCGAGTCATTGTGGAAAATCTGAGTCCAACCAATGATCCAGTGATACATTGCATAATTCAGTT
Source organism: Hyparrhenia diplandra (assembly GCA_015847255.1). Lineage (NCBI taxonomy): Eukaryota > Viridiplantae > Streptophyta > Magnoliopsida > Poales > Poaceae > Hyparrhenia > Hyparrhenia diplandra. The sequence continues at coordinate 396,269 of JADLZK010004008.1, read as the reverse complement.
CCTCTATTTGGTACCATGTCTCTAGAGCGTTCAACATCTCCTTCACTTCTAGCATCTCTGTTCATACCTCTAGTGCGTTGATTCTGCGGGGTTATGAACTCATTCATCTCCACGTCGCTGATCGCAAAAGGAGGAATCGCAAGCATGAGTCCGCGGTTCTTCATTTTAGCAGCAATCAAGGCAAAACATGATCAGAGATCGAACTAGGTAAAAGCTGGGTACAGAAATGAACAGGCAATCTACAGCACAAGCTAATGAACAATCTACAGCAAAAGCTACTGAACTGGATCAAAATCTACTAAACTAAAGCGATAAACTCAAACTGGGAAGCGAATCTAGGAACGAACCAATCGAATTGTGCAGACAAAACAAGGGTAAGCAGAATGAAGAAGAACTCAACTATGAACTCGTTCTAGGACTGTAGTGATAGACTCGAAATGGATTGGGGAGGGAGGAGGAGGTGGAGAGATTTGCTCAAACCACGGTCAATCGACGCGCGTTGATCCGCTGCAGGTATTCTCCTACTTTTCAGCGGGAGATTCCCGTCGGTTGAACAACGGCGATCGCCGGATTTTTCCGCTTTACGGTTGCCCCTCTCGTCTGACCGCTCTTGCCCTTAGTGGAAATCAATTCTTGGGGCCTGTTTGGCACAACTTAGCTTCACTAGCTAAGCTGTTTTTTGTAATGACAGCTTCACTAACAGCTTTGTAAATGAGAATGAGCTGTTTTAGGATGGGTGTTTGGTAAAAACAGCTTCACCACCAACTCTTGCATGTCAAATTGGCGAGTAGATGCAGTAGGAGCTCTGGAGGCAGTACTGGAGGGAGACAGCCCGATCTGGCCGGAGGAGGAGCATCTTACGGGCAAAGAGGACCAGAGGACGGCGCGCGTGAAGGAATATGGGATCGCTACGCTAGCCAGAAAACAAAATTTTTCTACCCATAAACCAAGGATCTACTGCTAGTTATAGATCACGGGATTACCACTAGACGCCGCCGCAGCAGCGGAAGTGTCGACCCTCGACGAAGATGTGCGCGTAGCAGCAGTGCCGTGCAGTTGCTCACGTCCGTCCTCCACGTGCGGTTCGTCCTTGTGCTCCAGATGCAGCACCTCCGAGGTATCCCACACGTACAGGGAGGAAGCGATGCGCCTCCGGACTGCTAGGTCCGCAAGGAGCAAGAGGCAAGGGCGTGGGCGGCGGGCGGCAAAGTGGCGTGACTTGGCATAACCTAGCCCGCGCCCACCTCTCATATATATAGGCGTCCCCTAATAGGCTCCCGAGCCGGAGGCCCATTAGTAACCCTAAGCCTCGTCTAATTGGATCGGATCCGAATCGCCTCCTTCCCCTTAAGCGTGCGACCCTATGGGCTCACGCACACATAGACATGGCCCGAGTACTCCTACTCGACCAATAGCCGATAGCAGCCTCTAGCAAGACATGTCAACTCCCATGTGTGCGCAATGATCATATCGCACGAACCACCACAAACTCACATACCTGTTATTCCCTTGCCACATGATATTTGGTCCACCTCGTGGGTTAACACTTAACCCAAGCACGACCATGCATTTCTTGATCCAATCAATCGAGTGGTTCGATGATATCTCTCTCTCATGGAGAGGGGCAATTCCATCTTGATTGACTATGCCTCACAAAGATGCTTCCCCGACAAACCCGAAGACCACCTTTATAGCTACCCAATTATGGAGTAACGTTTGATAGTCCCTAAGTAGGTCGTTTCACATCTTGAGTACATACGACAATCTTAGGTCTAAGGACATAACGTACATGATCTGTAAAGAGACAATAATAACATCTCAGGTCGGGTCTATCCATCCCCATGTCATACATGTGCCCACACTATTAGTTTGACATCTCCATGTCTATGACTTGTGAAACATAGTCATCAACTAATATGTGTGCTGATCAAATATTCATGTGTGTCCTCACATGAACTCCGACCTGGGACAATTATAGAATAACCATACAAGTAAAGAGTCTCACAAACAATTCACATAATTGTCAATCGATACAAGTTGTCTTTAATGGATATTCATGAACACATAATATATCATGGATACGAGGCGATACAATCATCTCTATGATTATCTCTAGGGCATATTCCCAACAATCTCCCACTTGCACTAGAGTTAATCTTGGAGATATCTAATACCCATATCTCTCATGTGCGCCTCATGCTTAGGTTGTGGAAGAGCCTTTGTCAAAGGATCTCCAACATTCAAATCCGTATGTATCTTGCATATCTTGATCTCACCCCGTTTGATGAACTCTCTGATGAGGTGAAATTTCTGCAAAGACATGTTTGTTCTTATGGTGATCCCTCGGCTCCTTAGCCTCTGTGCAATTGCGCCACTATTGTCACAATGAAGGTTCAATGGACTGCTTGTATTCGGAAACACACCAAGCTCAATGAGGAACTTCCTCATCCAAACACCTTCCTTCGCAGCTTCAGAAGCTGCTATGTGCTCGGCTTCTGCTGTAGAATCGGGTCATAGTTTCCTTCTTAGAACTCTTCCAACCGACAAAGCACCACCATTTATTGTGAACAAGTATCCTGATTGAGATTGTGAATTATCTCGTGTCGGTTTGGAAGCTAGCATCGTGTAACAATTTACAACGAGCTCCTCCTCACCTCCATAGACTAGGAACACATCTTTAGTCCTTCTCAAGTACTTAAGAATGTTTTTAACAAGTGTCCAAAGGACTCTCACCGGATCAGCTTGGTACCGCCGCAAACACTTAGAGCATATGAGACTTCGGGCGTGTACATATCATGGCATACATGATGGAACCAATCTAGCCGAAGCATATGGAACCTTACTCATGCGCTCTCACTCATCACAAATCGAAGGACACCGCTTCTTGCTAAAACGCATACCATGTGACATAGGCAAGAACCCTTTCTTGAATTTTCCATGTTGAACCGTTTCAACACCTTGTCAATGTACGTATCTTGGCTTAATCCTATTAGCCTCTTCGATCTATCTCTATAGATCTTTATGCCTAAAATGTATGCTGCTTCTCCCAAATCCTTCATAGAAAATAAATTATTCGGTGAAGTCTTCACGGATTGCAACATTGGAATATCATTTCCAATCAATAGTATGTCATCCACATACAAGATTAGAAACACAACAACGCTCCCACTTTCCTTCTTGTATACACAAGGTTCTTCTTCATTCTCGACGCAAACCCAACTCTTTTATAGCTTCATCAAAACGAATGTTCCAACTCCGAGATGCTTGCTTTAACCCATAAATGGATTTCTTAAGCTTGCATATTTTTCTAGCATTTTTAGGATCAACAAAACCTTCGGGCTGTATCATATACACGCCCTCTTCCAAATTTCCATTTAGAAAGGCTGTTTTGACATCCATCTGCCATATCTCATAATCGAAATGAGTAGCAATTGCTAGAATGATCCGGGTAGATTTAAGCATCGCTATTGGCAAGAATGTCTCATCGTAGTCAACTCCTTGAACTTGCCGAAAACACTTTGCGACAAGTCGAGCTTTATAGATGTGAACAATTCCGTCCATATCCCTTTTCTTTTTATAGATCCATTTGCACTCAATGGGTCTAACCACATCGGCGGGTCAACCAAGTTTCAAACTTGATTATCTCCCATGGAATCTATCTCGGATCTCATGGCACTTTGCCATTTCTCGAATCTGGGTCCATCATTGCTTCGCATATGTCATAGGTTCGTCATCGCCTAACAATAACACATCCCCATGTAACTCACGAGTCTAGCCGATCTTCATGGTAGTGGCGGTGTTACCTTTGCCACAGTATCTCAACTTGTTCGCTACACTAGCATCACTGTGAGAGTCTTGACCTATTGGCTCATGTTGAACTTCTTCAAGATACACCTTTTGTCCACTCTTGTCTCTTTTGAGAAACTCTTTCTCTAAGAAAACACCGTTTCGAGCAACAAACACTTTGCCCTCCTCGATCGGTTGTAAAAGTAATACCCTAAAGTTTCCTTTGGGTATCCCACAAAAAAAGCACTTGTCCGACTTGGGTGTTAGTTTATCTCGATTGAAGTTGTTTGACATAAACTTCACAACCCCAAATCTTTTGAAAAAGACAAACGGGACTCTTACGGTCCCACATCTCATATGGTGTCTTAACTACGGACTTAGATGACACCCTATTTAATGTGAAAGTGGCTGTTTCTAGAGCGTATCCCCAAAACGATAAAGGTAGGTCCGATCGCTCATCATAGACCGAACCATGTCCAACAAGGTCCGATTACGCCGCTCGTACACACCATTTCTCCGAGGTGTTCCAGGCAAATGTAAGCTCGAACAATTCCGCAACTCTTTAGATGATTGCTAAATTCGTGACTTAAATATTTGCCTCCACGATCGATCGCAAGGCCTTGATTTTTATGCCACGTTGATTCTCTACTTCATTCAAACTCTTTGAACTTTTCAAAATTCTCGGACTTATGCTTCATTAAGTAGACATAGGCATATCTACTAAAATCATCGGTGAAAGTAATGAAGTATTGAATCCGCCTCTAGCCGCCGTACTCATTGGTCCACATACATCGGTATGTATAAGTTCCAACAAGTCTCGCTGCCTCTCGTGAAAAACCCGTGAAAGGCGCCTTGGTCATTTTGCCTAGAAGGCAAGCCTCACATGTCTCGTATGATTCAAAATCAAACGGTTAGAAGCCCATCGTATGAAGCCTCTTCATGCGATTCTCACTTATATGACCCAAACGACAATGCCACATATAGGTAGGACTTAACTCATTAAGTCGAGGCCTTTTTAGCAATTATATTACAAATGTACATCGTCAAGATTTAAAATAAATAACCCATTCACAAAGGATGCAGAAGCCACAAACATGCCATCTTTAGAGATCACACAACCATTGTTTTCACTCTTAAAGGAATAATCATCCTTCATCAAACATGAAGGTGACACAATGTTTTCGACTTAAACTAGGAACAAAATAACAATTATTCAATTCCAAAATAAATCCCGACGGAGGTGGAGTTGCATCGTCCCGACGCCGAGCAAAAAAGAACTCTTGCATTATTGCCCACGCTGAAGTCAACTTCACCCTTTCCAACGCTTCTACTTATCATTCCTTGCATCGTATTGCAAATATGAGCAACCGATCCGTATCAAATACCCAAGAATTAATATAAGAATCAGCGAGGAATATGTCTCGAACATAAACAACAAATGTACAAGCAAATGGAATACCTTTACCACCGCCGTCCTTCTTGGATGCTAAGTACTCCTTTGCGCTTTTTCCAAAGGACCCTTTTTATGACAATGAAAGCACTCAAGATCGCTAGCTTGGTCCAGCCTGGGGCTTAGATGGCTTTGGCTTAGAGGTCTCACCTTTGGCCTTTTCCTTCTTTTTCCTCCAATGAGGATTGCCCCTTTCTTAAAATTAGGCTTGTTTTGGATCTGCAATCACATGGTCGCCGCCAAAGACTTTTCTTGATGTCGGTGTTGACGGTCGTTAACTACATATTTTATACCGTCAACATTAGTATAAGACCACCAAAACGCAATAGTAATAGGGCTTTGAGCTAACCATTTCCACAAGTTTTGGTACTTCACTTGTTTTGCAGGACAATGTTGGAAACATATACATTTTGGGCCAAAAGCAAAGAAAAACATATAAAGAATAACAAGGCCCTAAATGGACATAAACAAAGCAAGGAGAAGAGAGGAGAAAAGCCCATAAACATGAATGCCAACATCCAAACACAAGCCCAAGAAGTGGAAACACAAATCCAACATGAAATGATATTGGGCCACAATACATGGGTTTAGTATTTTGGGCATAACTTTCTCATACAATGTCGATTTCAGTGTACCACCCGCGAAACGGAGCTAACGACGAAACGGACGCGCTCACCAAAATTCAGCCCAATCGCCCAGGTTTTGGGTGCGCCCGCACCTTGGGGTGCGCCCGCACCCCCTCGCCGCCAAACGGGCCCACTCTTCTCTCGGGCGGTGCAATTGAGGTCCGAAAAAGTTGTAAGGCGGTATTGGTTGCCACGTTCACTGAACTGACGCTAGGAGGAGGTCGGTTTGGTGAATTGATGGTGGTAGATTAGCATTTAGCCCCCTCCTCTCATCCTATAAGTAGAGGGCCTCTCCTCCTCCACAAAAACACCATTCTACACACAACACAAAAAGAGAGCCACAATGTAATAGAAAGGGGAGAAGCTCCACTCTTGTTCTTCTTCCCTTCTTAGTTCTAATGGAGAGTGAGAGAGGGAAAGCTAGAAGGATACTTTACTCCTTCTAGTCGGAGTTGTCGGAGTGCCCCGTGGTCCGCATGGTTCCTAGGAGGTCGGAGTGCCGACTTGTCGGTACCCGCTTCCCTTTGTACCTCTACAACTTCCTTACACTTTGGTAAGAAAGTTCGTGTTCATCTTTCGGCTTATTGTTCTTCAAGTATATTATCTTAGTTGTTATAAACTTGCGGGATCGATAGTCGCATTCCTTCGGGTCATAACTCTTGGAGAAGGAACTCTTTGACCGGGAACCTTGATCGACCCAAGAGTTGTGGATGGTAGTGCAAACGTGGTGTTTGGGCTAGCGCTCACCTATCTTTTGCGCGGCATCCCATGGTCGTGAGGGTAGGTAGGCAGGGTTGTGACAGCCTTGTCCGTCCCTTGTAATCCCTCCACGCTCGGGTGTGACGAGAGCTAATGGCCGGACTCTGCCCGTATTGGGCAGGGCGGTGCCCGAAGTAAGGAGATAACAGCCCTAGAAATCCCCTCGCCAAAAACCTAAGCCCATAAAGATACCTCACCACCCATAGTTATCCTTAGGGCGGCTCTGCTCAGAAATTAGTGCGCAACGTTCCCTGTGGAAAATACGATACCCTGAATACTTCCGGGTGAAAGCTACAACGACAGTTCCGTACGCTTGCGGATTCTTCTGCATACGTTAACGAATGTCAACAGTCAGCCTCTGCTGTCTTAAGCATACCACATAGTTCATCCAAGCCTTTCTCCGCTCCATGCATATGGTAGTTCGAGATGAAGTTCCCATAGCTAGGCGGCAGAGATGCAAGAATGAAATCAGTTGCCAACTCTTGGCCTATTGGGAAGCCTAGCTTCTCCAATCTCTGAGTGTAACCAACCATCTTGATTACATGTGGTCCAACTGCAGCGCCTTCTGCTAGCTTGCTCTCAACAAGAGCCTTTGAGACACTGAACCTTTCGGTTCTACCTTGAGTTTGGTTCAAACACACGTACGTACTAGCAACTTGAACACGTACATAGTACAGCCACTCGGACACGTACATATATATAGTACAGCCACTCGGACAAATACACGTACATGGTTCAGGGTTGTTGCACATACGCACAGAACTGCTACTGCGATTACTACGCGATACTAGCGCACGGCGACGACTCGACACTAGCTAAACTTAGGCGTACATATATTACAGCTACAGTCCAAATTATTTATTTTACACGGACTGCATCTCGTGAAGGTTCGTCACACAGCTTTGCCCTTTGACGAGGCTAGCTGATCATCTCACAGCACGTAGAGGTTACTGACATGTTCGACTTCAGAGCCTTGCCCCAGAGAGTCCTGCAGTCTTGGCGGCATCCCAAGCAGTCTTGTCAAAATTGTCAGCGATAGATTCTTCAGTCTCAACACTTCTGGTATAGTCATAAGGTGTCTCTTCCTCAAACTCAGGGTGTTCTGGATCATATACTGGCTTAGCTGGTGCATTTGCCAAAGCTTCTATAGCTCTCATTCCCTCATATGGCACCCTTGGAATTCCAGGAATTTCTATCCTGCGATCATTAGGAATGGCGAAGGTTCTTCTCCTCTTGGTCATCTTCTTGGGTGGGTTCTGGTAGTGTGAACGTGCTAGAGTTTCCTGCAACTCTCTCCGATAGAACTCCATCCTGTCAGTTATGACTGCCATTCGTTTATGTGCCTCACTTAGTTCTTGTTCTAAGGTTCGTACCTCAGCTGTAGCCCTCTTGGCCTTCTTAGTCCATCTTATTAGTTCATTAAGCTGGTCTTCATAGAGTGAGTCAAGGGCATGCAAATACCTGACGGTGAATGGCATAATAGACTCTGGCATCTGTCGCCCAATATCTTCCAAGGTTTGAATCTTCTCACGCCATATTGGAGTAGTCTGATCTGGCACAGGGAAAAACCTTGCAGGGGTGTGTTGGATGTCTTCTTCGAATTTTTGACAATATTCCATGAGAGCTTGTCGTGCTGCAAGTTGGCAAGTGTCACTCAATTCTCTTCCAATAACTGGGATGCATCGAGACTCGACTCCTGGGCATGATGGATGCTTTGGAACATGCAGGTGTACCTCACATTGGGGTATATCATTCTCCACGTACTCATGACCATAGTACATGGGTGGCTCTGTATAACCCAAACGCTGGAGAGTCTCCCAAAGGAGTTGTGGAAATCCTTCAACGGTCATACAGTCCGAACGGACCCAATCGTCCTCCATTTGCTGCAAAAATTTGAAGAGAACATTAGATAATAATTTTTGCATTGCAAATGAGAAGCAAAGGTCACAAAATTTTTTGTACGTTACTACTACTATCATTAGCACTAATATAACGATTATAACCTAACGCGGTCCAAACCTAGGGCTTCGTCCTACGGTCAAGCTCGGCTCTGATACCACTCTGTAAGACCCCCATTTTGAGAGTCCGCGTGCATTTGTATTTCTTGCGCCGGATCCGCACAAATACGCACAACATAACAGAAATAGCACGAGATTTAATATAAAAATACCGAGCTTTATTGCCAACATAAACATTAAAGTCTTACAACAGTCATGTTCATGACATAGTCAAAGGGATTGCATAACTAGCGATGTTCTACTACCGCATAGCGGTGATTTATTACATGGGGTGGTAGCTACTACAGCGGAAACTACTACGAAGCGGTGCAACACTCCACAGGCATGCTCGAGCGCGGTCGAAGCCCCTATATCTTAGTAACTCCTCCGAACGTATCCGTGAGATCCTTGCGCCGTTTCCTAATCCTCGCAGCTTGTCCTCCCCGTCGATGCCGTAGTCCTCCTGCTGGATCGATATTCGTGAGTCAACAACGGGTGAGTACATAAAGTACTCAAAAGCAGCCCCTAACAAGGGTGGATGATGGGGTGATAATATTATTTGTTATAAGTAAGGTTTGGGCCCTGTGGGAGAATCACCATTCCCGCCAGTTCCCGGGTTTTAATATTATAAAAGCAATTAACATCATCAGCATAAATTATTATAGACAATCTAATCAAAGGGGACCTCATCCTAGCGTTGCCCATGCCAAGGACGTGGCTATTCGAATAGATTTAATACACTCTGCAGAGGGGTATACAATTCCCCACATGATAGATACAATCCAACCATGATCAGTGGCAGGATAGCTCTAACAAGACCTCGTACCCGGACGGTGCGACCTTAGGTTTCCATATAATTCCACCACGGATTACTCAGGGGCCGGAACCCACGCAATCAGGATGATCACACAGCATCCTAAAATATATTGTGTGGTTGGATGATCACTCAGCATCCAATTCTAATTAAAAAGGGTGCTCGCACACGGCACAACAATACATTTTACATGGAAGATCACTTAGCAACCATGCCGACCGGATCACGGAAGATCACTCAAAGAACCGTGTGTCCTCTCCTCATTAACCCGATGCCACGCCGGCCTCCTAGTGGAAATTATATTTCTACCTAACGGGGTGTGAGATCAGGTCTACCCATATAGACATGTGGCTGTACGTATATCGGACTAGGTGAGATGGCCTATGAACCGGTCCTTATACGACCGGCGGTATCTCTCCCGCAGAACCCACACAGGCCGAACCTCGCCAAGGTAATTTATCCCACATAAATTACCCTCACTCACTCCCGTCCACAAGTTAAATCTCATCATATACACATTGCTCATTTATCACAATATTTATACATAACAATATCATAATGAAAATTAGTATAAACTTATGGTGGTGGAAAGATGGCGGAGTTAGGACTTGCCTTCGTTGTATTCTCCTTCCGATCCTACGTAGTCCGGGTCCTCGTTCTCCTGGTAACCGGCGTCCTCTGTTGATCGTCGCCGATACATGAGACTACTGTTCGATAAGAGTAAACACAAACATAAAAGCAAACATAGAACTATATGGTGGTACTGGATCAAAAGATAGGATAATACTTGGAATAATAATGGTGGTGGTTACGTGTGTGGAAAAAAAGGTTGGAGATGGACAAGGTAGGATTTACATGTGTTACAGTGAGGTGTTCTAGGTTTTATAGGAATTCTGGGAATGACCAAAAATGTCATGGCAAGGGTATAGATAGGTTCTGGGATGACTCTAGCATTTTTAGGAATTTTCTGGGTATTTAATAATGCTAAGAAAATAGATTTCCATTGCTCTGTATGGCTTCAGCAACTAACTGTGCCTAGTGTATGTGTTAGTTGCCTAGTGTATACGTGAACGTGGTGTCTGTGTGTGGCCTAGTGCTCTGCATCTCTTCTATGTTGAACGGAACGACAGTGCTTTGCTAGGCCAACAGACAGAGGAGGGAAAATGCGTGAAGGGAAAAATGACGAGGCAACTGGATGGTGCATGGCCCGTCGTTGGAGCAGAGCGAGGGGCGCAGGCTCGCCGGAGTCGACCTTGCCGGCGGCGTCCTTGCCTGCAGCTCTTCTGGTGTGGTGGCTGGTGCTCTGGGCTCCGACAAGCAGCATTAGGCGGAGTCCTTGGGCTGTGGATGTTCGTGGTGGCGACAGCAGCTCGCCGGGCGGATGCGACGTCGCGGCGTCATGCTGTGCAGTGCTCGTGGGCGTGACTGAATACATGCGTGGGGTGGTGGTGAGTGCGTGCAAGATGGGTATGTGCTTGTCCGTCCGTGTCCAGCAATGGCGGCGGCCAAGGTGCAGAGCCACGGCTCGTGGCGGACGGCGTCTCGTCGGCAGGGTACTACAGAGCAAATAGAAAGCTAGGAACTATGGGGAGGTAAAAGAAACATACAGGACTCACCTCGTCTCCTCAATTCGACTGGAGAAGCTCTCGGTGACTCGGAACGGAAGCTCAGCTCCAATGGCAGCGACGACAGCGGATTTGGGGAAACTGGAATAGGACTCGATTGAGGATGGGAGGATGGGAAAGGAGAGGGAGATGGTGTGTTCCCTCACCGTGCGGAGCTCTGGGTGCTGGTGGTGATGGCGGGGCTCGCCGGCCGGCCCTTTATAGCCCGGCGAAGTCGGTGGCCTTGGCGAGATATTTTCTCCGCTGCCGGAGAATATCTCCGCTCGTGCGCACGTGTGTTAGCTCTAAGGCGGTGCTGGATGCCTCTCGATGCTGCGCTGGCTGCCTCCGCGTCCACTCGTTGCTCCGGCAAGGTCGGTGCTCGTGAGGCCATGTCCATGGCGCCGGCGGAATTCGCGTCGGCGTTTTGGTGGTGTGAGTGCACAGTGGAGCACGGGAAGTTGGATGGGAGTGGTAGGTCGGTTCGAGGTCGTGTCCAGCTGGCGTCCGCGTGCGCACCTCCTCCGATGATGGGATGCGGCCACGGCAGACATGGACGCGAGAATCGCGTTGTTACAGAGACGCGAATCGCGTCGTTATGGTGTGGAGAGGATAGGGATGACAGCTGGGACCCGCCCGTCAGTGAGATGAGAATGAATGAGAAGCTGCCGCTGTGCTGTACTGGACCGAGAGTGGGAGACAACAAGCGAAGTGTTGAGCCTGTGTTCCTTTCTGTATTCCCTTCCTATTTCTTTTCCCAGAATTAAACTATTGACATTGGAATTGATTGGTATACTGGATTCAAACTAAATTCAAGGGAGAGTACCACCATACGTTCAACAAGCAATTCAAAAGAAAACAATACATGCAGGTTGGTTTATTTTACAAAAGTCTACTCGCGGCGAAAGTAAGCCTCACGCAATTTATATTTTGAAAAGTTTAAATTTTTAGTGGTTTTCAAACACGGCAAAATTCAGGGTGTTACAAACCTACCCCCTTAAAGAGAATCTCGCCCTCGAGATTCGATGGTTCCTCGAATAGGTACGGGAATTCCTTTCTAAGATCGCCCTCTCTTTCCCATGTCGCTTCGCCCTCTCTGTGTGGTTGCTCCACTGTACTCGCAAAATCTTACTGCGGTTCTCCTTGTTTGCCGAGTAATCCATGTCCAAAATTTTAATTGGTCTCTCCCTTGGTATTGCAAGTCAGGCTGTAGGTCCATTACTTCCAGGGGTGCTTGTTCCTCGGGCACTCTTAAGCATTGTTTTAGTTGTGATACATGGAATACATTGTGTATGTCTGACATTTCTGGTGGTAATTCTAGGCGATAAGCTACGGCTCCAATCCTTTTTTGAATCTGGTATGGTCCAATATATCGTGGTGCTAGCTTTCCTCTAACTTGGAACCTTCGAGTACCTCTGATCGGGGACACCTTAAGGTAGACGAAATCTCCCGTTGAAATTCCAAATGTTTGCGTCGTGTGTCCGCATAACTTTTCTGTCTGCTTTGTGCGGCCTTCAAATTTTCCCCGACCTTAGCTACTTGCTCCTCAAGCATCCTTGATCATGTCTCGGTCCGAATAGCGTTCGCTCTCCAACTTCGGACCACATCAATGGTGTTCGACATTTTCTCCCGTATAATGCTTCGAACGGAGACATTTTTAAACTGGCTTGGTAGCTATTATTATAGGAAAACTCCGCGAAGGATAGACTCTTTTCCCAATCTTTCCCATATATGAGCACACATGCTCGTAACATGTCTTCCAATATTTGATTTACTCGCGCTTGTTTATCCATCGGTTTGTGGATGGTATGCTGAACTATAGTCTAGGCGAGTGCCCAAATAGAAGTGTAAGCTTTTCCAAAATCGGGATGTAAATTGTGTGCCTCGATCTGATACGATTCGGCTAGGAACTCCATGTAGCCGAAGAATATTATCAATATATAATTGTGCTAGTTTGTCCACTCGATATTTGGCCCTCACTGGAATGAAGTGGGCCACTTTTGTTAATCTATCTACTATTACCCATATGGAATCGCTTTCCCTTTTGTGTTTTGGGCAGCCCTACTATAAAATCCATACTGATCTCGTCCCATTTCCATGTCGGGATGTGTAACGGTTGAAGTAATCCTGCTGGTCGTTGGTGTTCCGCTTTTACCCTTCGACACACATCGCAACGAGCTACGTAATCTGCAATGTGTACTTTCATTCCTGTCCACCAATATTTTTGCTTAAGATCCATATACATTTTGGTTGCGCCCGGATGGATGGAATAAGGTGAGCAATGGGCTTCATCTAAAATTAGACGTCTTAGCCTCTCGTCCTGTGGTACACATATCCGATCTCCATACCACAATATTCCCTGCTCGTCGACCTTGAATCCTTCAATTTCTTTATTGGCATTCTTCTGTTTGAGACGTTGGATCTCCTCATCCTTGGCTTGTGCCTCCTTTATTTGATCTTCCAGCGTCGGACATACATGTAGGGTATTTAATGTTCCTTGTGGAACTATATGTAAATTTAATTGACGTACTTCCTGTGCTAATTCCGGTTGGTTCAGGGTAGTGAGATGGTGACAATAAGATTTCCTGCTTAACGCATCAGCAACTACATTTGCTTTGCCCGGATGGTATTGTACACTGAGATCATAATCCTTAATTAATTCTAGCCACCTCCTTTGTCTTAGGTTCAGGTCCTGCTGGGTAAAAATATATTTTAAACTTTTGTGGTCTGTGAATATTTCACATTTATTTCCAATGAGATAGTGTCTCCAGATTTTTAGCGCGTGCACCACGGCTGCTAATTCAAGATCATGTGTCGGGTAATTTTCTTCATGTTTCTTTAGTTGTCTAGAGGCGTAGGCAACTACTCTATTATCTTGCATTAGGACACATCCTAAGCCTTGTCGAGAAGCGTCACAGTATACTGTAAAATCCCTGTGGATATCTGGTAGTGTGAGCACGGGTGTTGTAGTCAACTTTGTTTTTAATTCTTGGAAACTCCTCTCACATGCTTCCGTCCATTTAAATTCCTTTCCTTTTTGAGTTAAGGCTGTCATAGGTCTAGCAATTTTTGAAAATCCTTCTATGAACCTTCTGTAATATCCGGCCAATCCAAGAAAACTACGGATTTCTGTCACATTTGTGGGCTGCTTCCACTCTGATATTGCTCTCACTTTTCTGGGTCTACTTTTACTCCTTCCAAGTTAATAATATGTCCTAGAAAAGCAACTTCTTGTAGCCAAAATTCACATTTGCTAAATTTGGCGTACAGTTCATGGGCTCTCAGCTTATTTAATATTACCCTCAAATGTTGTTCATGCTCTTCGGCACCCTTCGAGTATATAAGAATATCATCAATAAATACTACAACAAATTTGTCCAGTTCCTCCATGAATACTTTATTCATCAAATTCATAAAATATGCAGGCGCATTTGTTAATCCAAACGGCATCACTGTAAACTCATATTGTCCATAGCGGGTGACGAAGGCCGCCTTTTGGTATGTCACTTAGTCTAATTTTTAACTGATAGTAGCCTGACCTCAAGTCTATTTTTGAGAAATATTTGGCTCCTTTTAGCTGGTCGAACAGATCATCAATCCGAGGTAATGGATATTTATTTTTAATTGTGACCTCATTCAACGATCGATAATCTATGCACATTCGGAGGCTACCATCTTTCTTCTTTACAAATAAAACTGGCGATCCCCATGGGGATGAGCTTGGTCTTATATATCCTTTTTCCCTGTAATTCTCGTAACTGCTTCTTGAGCTCTTCCAATTCATTTGCTGCCATTCGATACGGTCTCTTTGCACTATCGGAGCAGTTCCAGGCACCAAATCAATAATAAATTCTAAGTCCCTATCTGGTGGCATTCCCGAGATCTTCAGGAAATACATCAGGATATTCACATACCACCGGTACTTCTTCTACTATCGTAGCTTGTATGCTGCACACCATTGGTTGAACTTTTGGGGCTTGGGGTGACATTCCACTTTTATCCCTTTGTGATTTATCAAAGTCACAGACTTGTCCCGACAAGATATATTACCGTGATGTTTTCTTAACCAATCCATTCCCAATATTACGTCTAATCCATCGGTTTTTAATACCACTAAGTCTGCATGGAATTCGATCCCATTTATCATTATTTTTATTCGAGGACATTGTAAAAGCATTTGAGAACAGCTCCAGGGGTGCGTATCAATAGAGGGGTGGGGAGTAACACCGTTCTTAAACTATTTCTAGACACAAAACAAGAAGAAACAAAAGAGTGCGAAGCTCCAGAATCAAACAACACGGTTGCAGAAGTTGAGTTAACGAGAAACTCACCGTACACAACGTCAGGTGCCGCATGTACTTCTTCTGCACTCACGTGGTTGACTCCTCCTCGCCCAAAAGTCTGAGAATTCCTTCTCTGTTGACCAGAATTCTGAGGTCCATTGCGTCCAACTCCTGAGGCTGCAGTTCGGTTACTTCCCGTGGAAGGTGCGGGTGTAGGGACGGCAGATTGATTGGCATATGGGCATTGAGCTATCCTATGTCCTGGTTGACGGCATCTGAAGCATACTTGGTCCGAGGATGATGTCACATTACTATTGCTATTTTTGGGCTGGTTGACAGTGCTATTGTTGCGGAAATTGGAAGTTGTCTGCTGGTTGTTGGATCCAGATGTCCTGTACTGCATGGTGGGTTGGTACCTTGGAGCATGGTTGGTCTTAATTCGTTGTGTTCTTTCCTGCTGTCGCACATGTTTACGCTTCCTCTCTCCCTCTGCTTTCAGGTGCTCTGCTTCTATTAGGATGGTACGATTCATCATGGTGTTGAAATCAGGATAAACATGGCCAACTATTTGTGTCCTCAAAGTTGAGTTAAGTCCTCTCCTGAAACATATTTGTTTCTTTTTATCGTCATCTACAGCATCAGGCGCATAGCGAGAGAGCTTCATAAATTTCCGGATGTATTGGTTTACTGTCATTGCTCCTTGCTTTAAATATCGGAATTCTTCTGCTTTCATCTCCATTACTCCCTCAGGGATGTGGTAGCTACGAAACTCCTTTTTGAATTCCTCCCAGGTGATGGCCTCGGGGTCCTCAACAGCATCTTGATAATTTTCCCACCATTCTCCAGCAGCTCCTACTAACTGGTGTGTGGCCAGGGTGACCTTCTCTTCATCTGTTGCTCCTACTGCATGCAATTTCTTGGTAATGGCACGCAGCCAGTCATCGGCTACCAATGGATCGTCCTCAGTACTATCAAAAGTAGGAGGGCGAAGCCTCATGAATGCGGACATTTTTCCTTGTCCGTTTCCATGGTCATGCCTCTGAGCAAGTGCTTCCATAACTCGTGTCTGGCGGTCCATAATTTCTGCTAGTGTGGGTGGAGGGGGTGGAAGGTTTTCTCCCTGTTCTTGGTTGTTTCCTTGATTAACTTCTTCCTCCATGCCTCTATTTTCACCTTGAGCGTCATCATTACGTGGTTGCTCGTGCCCTTGTTCCTGCCTTTGCCTACGATTTCTGCCTTCCTGCCTGCCTTCTGGCGGTGGTTGTCTGCGATTTCTACCTCCTTGCCTGCCTCCTGGCGGTGGTTCAACATGTACCTCGTTCTCTGGTCCCTGCCTTCCAGCAGCCTGTTCACGGCGTTGCCGAATCCGGTCCGATCTCCTTTCCATCTGTTGCTATTAAATAGCTTGGATGAGAAGATGTCCCGTTGGCATTTAAGCAGAGAGGAAATAAAATAAAACAAAACAACAATACAATGCATGCGTACACACACAAAGCAAGCAAATTCATTGATTCAAACACACGTACGTACTAGCAACTTGAACACGTACATAGTACAGCCACTCGGACACGTACATATATATAGTACAGCCACTCGGACAAATACACGTACATGGTTCAGGGTTGTTGCACATACGCACAGAACTGCTACTGCGATTACTACGCGATACTAGCGCACGGCGACGACTCGACACTAGCTAAACTTAGGCGTACATATATTACAGCTACAGTCCAAATTATTTATTTTACACGGACTGCATCTCGTGAAGGTTCGTCACACAGCTTTGCCCTTTGACGAGGCTAGCTGATCATCTCACAGCACGTAGAGGTTACTGACATGTTCGACTTCAGAGCCTTGCCCCAGAGAGTCCTGCAGTCTTGGCGGCATCCCAAGCAGTCTTGTCAAAATTGTCAGCGATAGATTCTTCAGTCTCAACACTTCTGGTATAGTCATAAGGTGTCTCTTCCTCAAACTCAGGGTGTTCTGGATCATATACTGGCTTAGCTGGTGCATTTGCCAAAGCTTCTATAGCTCTCATTCCCTCATATGGCACCCTTGGAATTCCAGGAATTTCTATCCTGCGATCATTAGGAATGGCGAAGGTTCTTCTCCTCTTGGTCATCTTCTTGGGTGGGTTCTGGTAGTGTGAACGTGCTAGAGTTTCCTGCAACTCTCTCCGATAGAACTCCATCCTGTCAGTTATGACTGCCATTCGTTTATGTGCCTCACTTAGTTCTTGTTCTAAGGTTCGTACCTCAGCTGTAGCCCTCTTGGCCTTCTTAGTCCATCTTATTAGTTCATTAAGCTGGTCTTCATAGAGTGAGTCAAGGGCATGCAAATACCTGACGGTGAATGGCATAATAGACTCTGGCATCTGTCGCCCAATATCTTCCAAGGTTTGAATCTTCTCACGCCATATTGGAGTAGTCTGATCTGGCACAGGGAAAAACCTTGCAGGGGTGTGTTGGATGTCTTCTTCGAATTTTTGACAATATTCCATGAGAGCTTGTCGTGCTGCAAGTTGGCAAGTGTCACTCAATTCTCTTCCAATAACTGGGATGCATCGAGACTCGACTCCTGGGCATGATGGATGCTTTGGAACATGCAGGTGTACCTCACATTGGGGTATATCATTCTCCACGTACTCATGACCATAGTACATGGGTGGCTCTGTATAACCCAAACGCTGGAGAGTCTCCCAAAGGAGTTGTGGAAATCCTTCAACGGTCATACAGTCCGAACGGACCCAATCGTCCTCCATTTGCTGCAAAAATTTGAAGAGAACATTAGATAATAATTTTTGCATTGCAAATGAGAAGCAAAGGTCACAAAATTTTTGTACGTTACTACTACTATCATTAGCACTAATATAACGATTATAACCTAACGCGGTCCAAACCTAGGGCTTCGTCCTACGGTCAAGCTCGGCTCTGATACCACTCTGTAAGACCCCCATTTTGAGAGTCCGCGTGCATTTGTATTTGCGCCAGGATCCGCACAAATACGCACAACATAACAGAAATAGCACAGAGATTTAATATAAAATACCGAGCTTTATTGCCAACATAAACATTAAAGTCTTACAACAGTCATGTTCATGACATAGTCAAAGGGATTGCATAACTAGCGATGTTCTACTACCGCATAGCGGTGATTTATTACATGGGGTGGTAGCTACTACAGCGGAAACTACTACGAAGCGGTGCAACACTCCACAGGCATGCTCGAGCGCGGTCGAAGCCCTATATCTTAGTAACTCCTCCGAACGTATCCGTAGATCCTTGCGCGTTTCCTAATCCTCGCAGTTGTCCTCCTCGTCGATGCCGTAGTCCTCCTCTGGATCGATATCTGTGAGTCAACAACGGGTGAGTACATAAAGTACTCAGCAAGCCCTAACAAGGGTGGATGATGGGGTGATAATATTATTTGTTATAAGTAAGGTTTGGGCCCTGTGGGAGAATCACCATTCCCGCCAGTTCCCGGGTTTTAATATTATAAAAGCAATTAACATCATCAGCATAAATTATTATAGACAATCTAATCAAAGGGGACCTCATCCTAGCGTTGCCCATGCCAAGGACGTGGCTATTCGAATAGATTTAATACACTCTGCAGAGGGGTATACAATTCCCACATGATAGATACAATCCAACCATGATCGCTGGCGGGATAGCTCTAACAAGACCTCGTACCGGACGGTGCGACCTTAGGTTTCCATATAATTCCACCACGGATTACTCGGGGGCGGAACCCACGCAATCGATGATCACACAAAGATCCTAAAATATATTGTGTGGTTGGATGATCACTCAAAGATCCAATTCTAATTAAAAAGGTGCTCGCACACGGCACAACAATACATTTTACATGGAAGATCACTTAGCAACCATGCCGACCGGACCACGGAAGATCACTTTCGAACCGTGTCCTCTCCTCGTTAACCCGATGCCACGCCGGCCTCCTAGTGGAAATTATATTTCTACCTAACGGGGTGTGAGATCAGGTCTACCCATATAGACATGTGGCTGTACGTATATCGGACTAGGTGAGATGGCCTATGAACCGGTCCTTATACGACCGAGCGAGTATCTCCTGCGCAGAACCCCACACACAAAGAACCTGCCAAGGTAATTTATCCCACATAAATTACCCTCACTCACTCCCTCCCACAAGTTAAATCTCATCATATACACATTGCTCATTTATCACAATATTTATACATAACAATATCATAATGAAAATTAGTATAAACTTATGGTGGTGGAAAGATGGCGGAGTTAGGACTTGCCTTCGTTGTATTCTCCTTCCGATCCTACGTAGTCCGGGTCCTCGTTCTCCTGGTAACCGGCGTCCTCTGTTGATCGTCGCCGATACATGAGACTACTGTTCGATAAGAGTAAACACAAACATAAAAGCAAACATAGAACTATATGGTGGTACTGGATCAAAAGATAGGATAATACTTGGAATAATAATGGTGGTGGTTACGTGTGTGGAAAAAGGTTGGAGATGGACAAGGTAGGATTTACATGTGTTACAGTGAGGTGTTCTAGGTTTTATAGGAATTCTGGGAATGACCAAAAAATGTCATGGCAAGGGTATAGATAGGTTCTGGGATGACTCTAGCATTTTTAGGAATTTTCTGGGTATTTAATAATGCTAAGAAAATAGATTTCCATTGCTCTGTATGGCTTCAGCAACTAACTGTGCCTAGTGTATGTGTTAGTTGCCTAGTGTATACGTGAACGTGGTGTCTGTGTGTGGCCTAGTGCTCTGCATCTCTTCTATGTTGAACGGAACGACAGTGCTTTGCTAGGCCAACAGACAGAGGAGGGAAAATGCGTGAAGGGAAAATGACGAGGCAACTGGATGGTGCATGGCCCGTCGTTGGAGCAGAGCGAGGGGCGCAGGCTCGCCGGAGTCGACCTTGCCGGCGGCGTCCTTGCCTGCAGCTCTTCTGGTGTGGTGGCTGGTGCTCTGGGCTCCGACAAGCAGCATTAGGCGGAGTCCTTGGGCTGTGGATGTTCGTGGTGGCGACAGCAGCTCGCCGGGCGGATGCGACGTCGCGGCGTCATGCTGTGCAGTGCTCGTGGGCGTGACTGAATACATGCGTGGGGTGGTGGTGAGTGCGTGCAAGATGGGTATGTGCTTGTCCGTCCGTGTCCAGCAATGGCGGCGGCCAAGGTGCAGAGCCACGGCTCGTGGCGGACGGCGTCTCGTCGGCAGGGTACTACAGAGCAAATAGAAAGCTAGGAACTATGGGGGAGGTAAAAGAAACATACAGGACTCACCTCGTCTCCTCAATTCGACTGGAGAAGCTCTCGGTGACTCGGAACGGAAGCTCAGCTCCAATGGCAGCGACGACAGCGGATTTGGGGGAAACTGGAATAGGACTCGATTGAGGATGGGAGGATGGGAAAGGAGAGGGAGATGGTGTGTTCCCTCACCGTGCGGAGCTCTGGGTGCTGGTGGTGATGGCGGGGGCTCGCCGGCCGGCCCTTTTTATAGCCCGGCGAAGTCGGTGGCCTTGGCGAGATATTTTCTCCGCTGCCGGAGAATATCTCCGCTCGTGCGCACGTGTGTTAGCTCTAAGGCGGTGCTGGATGCCTCTCGATGCTGCGCTGGCTGCCTCCGCGTCCACTCGTTGCTCCGGCAAGGTCGGTGCTCGTGAGGCCATGTCCATGGCGCCGGCGGAATTCGCGTCGGCGTTTTGGTGGTGTGAGTGCACAGTGGAGCACGGGAAGTTGGATGGGAGTGGTAGGTCGGTTCGAGGTCGTGTCCAGCTGGCGTCCGCGTGCGCACCTCCTCCGATGATGGGATGCGGCCACGGCAGACATGGACGCGAGAATCGCGTTGTTACAGAGACGCGAATCGCGTCGTTATGGTGTGGAGAGGATAGGGATGACAGCTGGGACCCGCCCGTCAGTGAGATGAGAATGAATGAGAAGCTGCCGCTGTGCTGTACTGGACCGAGAGTGGGAGACAACAAGCGAAGTGTTGAGCCTGTGTTCCTTTCTGTATTATTCCTTCCTATTTCTTTTCCCAGAATTAAACTATTGACATTGGAATTGATTGGTATACTGGATTCAAACTAAATTCAAGGGAGAGTACCACCATACGTTCAACAAGCAATTCAAAAGAAAACAATACATGCAGGTTGGTTTATTTTACAAAAGTCTACTCGCGGCGAAAAAGTAAGCCTACGCAATTTATATTTTGAAAAGTTTAAATTTTTAGTGGTTTTCAAAACACGGCAAAATTTAGGGTGTTACAGCTTTTTACTCAGCAGTAGGGTGCATTATCAGCAGGCTCTTCTAGTAAGGGGTTGTCAAGAACATCTTCCTTTTTGTCACCCGAGAACAATTCTCAGGTTGCGATCCAATCTGCATAATTTGTTCCATTCAATTTATCTTTCTCAAGAACGGAACGCAAAGTAAATGGTTGATTGCTAGGCGCCATTTATCTACAAATGTAAATAATGCAAAATACTATGAAAATGTATCCAAGACAGAGTAAAAACATATTAACATTTAATTGAATGTACTCCCACTAAAAATCAATATCCCTCAATTGAAACTTAGTGATTCAAGACCCACAACTAACAAGTCAACTAGTGAGCTTTAGCATCACCGCTAGAAGACATGGTAGATCGGTAAGCAAATCTTTGCTAATCATATCACATATGACTTTATTGTTGGGTAGCATCTCTATGCTAACGCCAACCTACCATGCTCCAAGATCCCTAACCGTTAGGATGATCTTGTTCAAGTAACCAAACCTTCCGCAGTAGTAGTATCCGATACGAACCCCTCGTCTCTAGTCAAGAAAAACCGGTGGCACCCTAATTTCATAGACCCACCACCGATTGTACAAGACTTGTGACAAAGGCAAGGTTTGGGGAGCATCGAAACTTAAACATTGTTTGAGGGATCGTTCTACTTCACTATCGTATGTAGACAAAAACATAGTCGCCCGCGTGAAAGTAGAACACGATAAGAATGACATTAAACAATTGTGACTTGGTATGGCCTTATATCACTTTGGGGATCTCCATCTCCAATGAACTGCTCATCATGATGATCTCCATCTCCATGATCCATGTATGCCATCCTCCAAAGATGAATCTATTAAGACTAGTCTATACTAGCGCAGATAGAAATAACAATTACATCGACGCGATCATCACAATTTGGCACGCAGGCCATTACATTAAAGAGACAATATATAAATGGCTCCAGCCATATTGTCATCCTCACAACATGCAAGCCATGAATTAATTACATACATGCATCACATACACATAAAGGCCATACCGGTCACATAAATCAAGAAAACAGATTAGGCGATTCGACACATTTTTTGCTGGGGCAAAACTATCTTCCAAGCCTTTTTTGGGAAGTCGTTCACCCAGTTGTGTTGTAGAAAATTTGTTGCTCTACAATTTTCATTCAAGAATCGCCTCAATCGGAGTTACAGATCAAAAGTTATAGCCGGCAGACTGCACACCTTGTGCATCCCGGTAATCGGTAGTCGGTAGAAGATCAAATCTGCCGCCACCGCGCATCGCATGCGCCCGATCATGACCTTGGTCCGATTCGATCAATCATATTGATCTCAAACTTGCCATGACTGGATTTACATGTATCACTTAACTCCGATGGCGAATTTCGACCGTAGGGAGTAGATCGAACAAGACCAAAAAAGAAGATCACAAACCGCGATAAAAACTCATCTACAACCGCAAGATATCACCATATGCACACATCCGAATCTATAACGATGCAGCTACGGCTCCGATACCACCGAAGGAATATGGGATCGCTACGCCAGCCGAAAAACAAAATTTTTTACCCATAAACCAAGGATCTACCGCTAGTTATAGATCACGGGATTACCACTAGACGCCAAGCAGTGCGGCGGAAGTGTCGACCCTCGACGAAGATGTGCGCCAGTAGCGGTGCCGTGCGCTTGCTCACGCCCGTCCTCCACGTGCGGTTCGGCGCCTTGTGCTCCGGATGCAGCACCTCCGAGGTATCCCACACGCATGGGGAGGAAGCGATGCGCCTCCCCGGACCGCTAGGTCCGCAAGGAGCAAGAGGCGAGGGCGTGGGGCGGCGGCGGCGGCAAAGTGGCGTGACTTGGCATAACCTAGCCCCCGCGCCCACCTCTCATATATATATAGTCCCCTAATAGGCTCCCGAGCCGGAGGCCCATTAGTAACCCTAAGCCTCGTCTAATTGGATCGATCCGAATCGCCTCCTTCCCTAAGCGTGCGACCCCATGGGCTCACGCACACATAGACATGGCCCGAGTACTCCTACTCGACCAATAGCCGATAGCGGCCTCTAGCAAGACGTGTCAACTCCCATGTGTACGCAATGATCATATCGCACGAACCACCACAAACTCACATACCGTTATTCCCTTGCCACATGATATTTGGTTCACCTCGTGGGTTAACACTTTACCCAAGCACGGCCATGCATTTCTTGATCCAATCAATCGAAAGTGGTTCGTTGATATATCTCTCTCTCATGGAGAGGGGCAATTCCATCTTGATTGACTATGCCTCACAAAGATGCTTCCTAACAAACCCCGAAGACCACCTTTATAGCTACCCAATTACGGGGCGTAACGCTTGATAGTCCCTAAGTAGGTCGCTTTCACATCTTGAGTACATACGACAATCTCAAGGTCTAAAGACATAACGCATATGATCCGTAAAGAAACAATAATAACATCTCATGTCGGGTCTATCCAAAATTTCCATGTCATACATGTGCCCACACTATTAGTTTGACATCTCCATGTCTATGACTTGTGAAACATAGTCATCAACTAATATGTGTGTCGATCTAATATTCATGTGTGTCCTCACATGAACTCGACTCAGGGACAATTACGTAATAACCATACAAGTAAAGAGTCTCACAAACAATTCACATAATTGTCAATCGATACAAATTATCTTTAATGGATATTCATGAACACATAATATATCATGGATACAAGGCGATACAATCATCTCTATGATTATCTCTAGGGCATATTTCCAACAATCTCCCACTTGCACTAGAGTTAATCTTGGAGATATCTAATACCCATATCTCTCATGTGCGCCTCATGCTTAGGTTGTGGAAGAGCCTTTGTCAAAGGATCTGCCGCAACATTCAAATCCGTATGTACCTTGCATATCTTGATCTCACCCCGTTTGATGAACTCTCGGATGAGGTGAAATTTCCACAAGACATGTTTGTTCTTATGGTGATCCCTCGGCTCCTTAGCCTCGTGCAATTGCGCCACTATTGTCACAATGAAGGTTCAATGGGCCGCTTGCATTCGGAAACACACCAAGCTCAATGAGGAACTTCCTCATCCAAACACCTTCCTTCGCAGCCTTCGTGTCGCTATGTACTCTCTGGCCAGAATCGGGTCACGCTTTCTCGCTTGGAACTCTTCCAACCGACAAAGACCACCATTTATTGTGAACAAGTATCCCGATTGAGATTGTGAATCATCTCAGTGTCGGTTTGAAGCTAGCGTCGGTGTAACAATTTACAACGAGCTCCTTCTCAAGTACTTAAGAATATTTTTAACAAGTGTCTAGTGACTCTCACCGATCGCCTTGGTACCGCCGCAACACTTAGAGCATATGAGACATCCGGCGTGTACATATCATGGCATACATGATGGAACCAATCGCTGAAGCATATGGAACCTTACTCATGCGCTCTCGCCATCGCCAAATGGGGACGCCGCTTCTTGCTAAAACGCATACCATGTGACATAGGCAAGAACCCTTTCTTGAATTTTCCATGTTGAACCGTTTCAACACCTTGTCAATGTACGTATCTTGGCTTAATCCTATTAGCCTCTTCGATCTATCTCTATAGATCTTTATGCCTAAAATGTATGTCGCTTCTCCCAAATCCTTCATAGAAAATAAATTATTCAAAGAAGTCTTCACGGATTGCAACATTGGAATATCATTTCCAATCAATAGTATGTCATCCACATACAAGATTAGAAACACAACAACGCTCCCACTTTCCTTCTTGTATACACAAGATTCTTCTTCATTCCGACGAAAACCCAACTCTTTTATAGCTTCATCAAAATGAATGTTCCAACTCCGCGATGCTTGCTTTAACCCATAAAGGATTTCTTAAGCTTGCATATTTTTCTAGCATTTTTAGGATCAACAAAACCTTCAGCTGAATCATATACACGTCCTCTTCCAAATTTCCATATAGAAAGGTCGTTTTAACATCCATCCGCCATATCTCATAATCGAAATGAGCAAAGAATTGCTAGAATGATCCGGTAGATTTAAGAATCGCTCTCGGGCGAGAATGTCTCATTGTAGTCAACTCCTTGAACTTGCCGAAAACCCTTTGCGACTAGTCGAGCTTTATAGATGTGAACATTTCCGTCCATATCCCTTTTCTTTTTATAGATCCATTTACCCTCAACGGGTCTAACCCCATCAAAGCGGGTCAACCAAGTTCCAAACTTGATTATCTCCCATGGAATCTATCTCGGATCTCATGGCACTTTGCCATTTCTCTAATCTGGGTCCATCATTGCTTCCGCATATGTCCTAGGTTCGCCAACGCCTAACAATAACACATCCCCATGTAACTCACGGGAGTCTAGCCGATCTTCGTGGTAATGGCGGTATTACCTTTGCCACGTATCTCAACTTGTTCTACTACACTAGCATCACTGTAGAGTCTTGACCTATTGGCTCATGTTGAACTTCTTCAAGATACACCTTTGTCCACTCTTGTCTCTTTTGAGAAACTCTTTCTCTAAGAAAAACACCGCTTTCGAGCAACAAACACTTTGCCCTCCTCGATCGGTTGTAAAAGTAATACCCTAAAAGTTTTCTTTGGGTATCCCACCTAAAAGCACTTGTCCGACATGGGTGTTAGTTTATCTCGATTGAAGTCGTTTTGACATAAACTTCACAACCCCAAATCTTTAGAAAAAAACAAACAAGGACTTTACTACCCACATCTCATATGGTGTCTTAACTACGGACATAGATGACACCCTATTTAATGTGAAAGCGGCCGTTTCTAGAGCGTATCCCCAAAACGATAAAGGTAGGTCCGACCGCTCATCATAGACCGAACCATGTCCTACAAGGTCCGATTATGTCGCCGCATTACACACCATTTCTTCTCCGAGGTGTTCCAGCAAAATAAGTCGTGGAACAATTCCCGCAACTCTTTAGATGATTGCTAAATTCGTGACTTAAATATTCGCCTCCACGATCGGATCGCAAGGCCTTGATTTTCATGCCACGTTGATTCTCTTCTTCATTCGAAACTCTTTGAACTTTTCAAAAGTCTCGGACTTATGCTTCATTAAGTAGACATAGCCATATCTACTAAAAATCATCGGTGAAAGTAATGAAGTATTGAATCGCCTCTAGTCGTCGTACTCATTGGTCCACATACATCGGTATGTATAAGTTCCAACAAGTCTCGCTGCCCTCTCGGGAAAACCTCGTGAAAGGCGCCTTGGTCATTTTGCCTAGAAGGCAAGCCTCACATGTCTCGTATGATTCAAAATCAAACGAAGTTAGAAGCCCATCAATATGAAGCCTCTTCATGCGATTCTCACTTATATGACCTAAACGACAATGCCACATATAGGTAGGACTTAACTCATTAAGTCGAGGCCTTTTTAGCGCTTATATTACAAACAGGTGCATCGTCAAGATTTAAAATAAATAACCCATTCACAATGGATGCGAAGCCACAAACATGCCATCTTTAGAGATCACACAACCATTGTTTTCACTCTTAAAAGAATAATCATCCTTCATCAAACATGAAGGTGACACAATGTTTCGACATAAACTAGGAACAAAATAACAATTATTCAATTCCAAAATAAATCCCGACGGGAGGTGGAGTTGCATCGTCTCGACGCCGTAGCAAAGAAACTCTTGCATTATTGCCCACGCTGAAGTCAACTTCACCCTTTCCAATGCTTCTACTTCTTATCATTCCCCATTGTATTGCAAATATGAGCAACCGATCCGGTATCAAATACCCAAGAATTAATATAAGAATCAGCGAGGAATATGTCTCAGAACATAAACAACAAGTGTACAAGCAGCGGAGTACCTTTACCACCGCTATCCTTCTTGGATGCTAAGTACTCCTTGCGCTTTCTTTTCCAAAGGACCCTTTTATGACAATGAAAGCACTCGATGATCGCCAGTTGGTCCAGCTCAGGCTCGAGATGGCTTTTGGCTTAGAGGTCTCACCTTTAGCCTTTTCCTTCTTTTTTCCTCTAATGAGGATTGCCCCTTTTCTTAAAATTAGGCTTGTTTTGGACCGCCATCACATGGTCCGCCGCCAAGACCTTTCTTGATGTCACCTCTCTGTCTTAAGCATACCACATAGTTCATCCAAGCCTTTCTCCGCCCCATGCATATGGTAGTTCGAGATAAAGTTCCCATAGCTAGGCGGCAGAGATGCAAGAATGAAATCAGTAGCCAACTCTTGGCCTATTGGGAAGCCTAGCTTCTCCAATCTCTCGAGTGTAACCAACCATCTTGATTACGTGTGGTCCAACCGCAGCCGCTTTCCGCTAGCTTGCTCTCAACAAGAGCCTTTGAGACATTGAACCTTTCGGTTCTACCTTGAGTTTGGAACATATCCTCAAGCGCCACCATCATATCGACGCCGCATGATTGTTATCGAATCGCATCTGCAGATCGGGTTCCATACTAGCAAGCATATGGCAACTCACTTCAAGATCGGCATCACATGCTTTCTTGTAAGCGTTTTTCTCAGCCAGTAGGTGCATTATCGCAGGCTCTTCGGTAAGGGGTTGTCTAGAACATCTTCCTTTTTCTCAACCCCGAGAACAATTCTCGGGTTGCGGATCCAATCCGCATAATTTGTTCCATTCAATTTATCTTTCTCAAGAACTGAACGCAAAAGTAAATGGTTGATTGCTAGACGCCATTTATCTACAAATGTAAATAATGCAAAATACTATGACAATGTATCCAAGATAGAGTAAAACATATTAACATTTAATTGAATGTACTCCCACTAAAATCAATATCCCTCAATTTAAACTTAGTGATTCAAGACCCACAACTAACAAGTCAACTAGTGAGCTTTAGTATCACCGCTAGAAGACATGGTAGATCGGTAAGCAACTCTTTGCTAATCATATCACATATGACTCTTGTTGTTGGGTAGCATCTCTATGCTAACGCCAACCTGCCATGCTCCAAGATCCCTAATCGTTAGGATGATCTTGTTCAAGTAACCAAACCTTCCGTAGTAAGTATCCGATACGAACCTGTCTCTAGTCAAGGAAAACCGGTGGCACCCTAATTTCATAGACCCACCACCGATTGTACAAGGCTTGTGACAAAGGTTTTGGGGAGCATCGAAACTTATGATCGTTCTACTTCACTATCGTATGTAGACAAAAACATAGTCGCCGCGTGAAAGTAGAACACGATAAGAATGACATTAAACAGTTGTGACTTGGTATGGCCTTATATCACTTTGGGGATCTCCATCTCCAATGAACTGCTTCATCATGATGATCTCCATCTCCATGATCCATGTATGCCATCCTCCAAAGTGATGAATCTGTTAAGACTAGTCTATACTAGCGCGGATAGAAATAACAATTACATTGACGCGATCATCACAATTTGGCACGCAGCCATTACATTAAAGAGACAATATATAAATGGCTCCACCATATTGTCATCCTCACAACATGCAAGCCATGAATTAATTACATACATGCATCACATACACATAAAGGCCATACCAGGTCCACATAAATCAAAAAAACAGATTAGGCGATTCGACACATTTTTTGCAGGGGCAAAAACCTATCTTCCAAGCCTTTTTGGGAAGTCGCTCACCCGCTTGTGTTGTAGAAAATTTGTTGCTCTACAATTTTCGTTCAAGAATTGCCTCAATCGGAGTTCTGATCAAAAGTTATAGCCGGCAGATCGCACACCTTGTACATCCCTGTCGGTAGTCGGTAGAAGATCAAATCTGCCACCGCCGCGCACGCATGCGCCCGATCATGACCTTGGTCCGATTCGATCAATCATATTGATCTCAAACTTGCCATGACTGGATTTACATGTATCACTTAACTCCGATGACGGAATACCGTAGGAGTAGATCGAACAAGACCAAGTCAAAGATCACGAACCACGATAAAAACTCATCTACAACCGCGCATATCACCATATGCACACATCCGAATCTATAACGACGCAGCCTACGGCCCGATACCACCGAAGGAATATGGGATCGCTACGCCAGCCGAAAACAAAAATTTTTCTACCCATAAACCAAGGATCTACTGCTAGTTATAGATCATGGGATTACCACTAGACGCCAAGCAGTGCGGGCGGAAGTGTCGACCCTCGACGAAGATGTGCGCCGTAGCAGCGAGTGTCGCGCGATTGCTCACGCCCGTCCCTCCACGTGCGGTTCATCCTTGTGCTCCGTCATGCAGCACCTCCGGGGTATCCCACACGCATGAGGAGGAAGCGATGCGCCCGACTGCTAGGTCCGCAAGGTGCAAGTGGCGAGGGTGTGGGCAGCGGGCGGGGCAAAGTGGCGTGACTTGGCATAACCTAGCCCCCGCGCCCACCTCTCATATATATAGGCGTCCCTAATAGGCTCCCGAGCTGAAGGCCCATTAGTAACCCTAAGCCTCGTCTAATTGGATCAGATCCGAATCAGGCCTCCTTCCCCTTAAGCGTGCGACCCTATGGGCTCACGCACACATAGACATCGCCCGAGTACTCCTACTCGACCAATAGCTGATAGCTGCCTCTAGCAAGACATGTCAACTCCCATGTGTACGCAATGATCATATCAGACGAACCACCACAAACTCACATACCTGTTATTCCCTTGCCACATGATATTTGGTCCACCTCGTGGGTTAACACTTAACCCAAGCACGGCCATGCATTTCTTGATCCAATCAATCGAGTGGTTCAGTGATATCTCTCTCTCGTGGAGAGGGGCAATTCCATCTTGATTGACTATGCCTCACAGTATGCTTCCTGACAAACCTGAAGACCACCTTTATAGCTACCCAATTACGGAGTAACGTTTGATAGTCCCTAAGTAGGTCGTTTCACATCTTGAGTACATACGACAATCTCAGGTCTAAGGACATAACGTACATGATGTATAAAGAGACAATAATAACATCTCATGTCGGGTCTATCCAGCCCCATGTCATACATGTGCCCACACTACTAGTTTGACATCTCCATGTCTATGACTTGTGAAACATAGTCATCAACTAATATGTGTGTCCTCACATGAACTCCGACCGGGGACAATTACAGAATAACCATACAAGTAAAGAGTCTCACAAACAATTCACATAATTGTCAATCGATACAAATTGTCTTTAATGGATATTCATGAACACATAATATATCATAGATACAAGGCGATACAATCATCTCTATGATTATCTCTAGGGCATATTCCTAACAGCGCCGCCCCGGACGCGGGCGGCAGCGCGGCCCTAGAGGTCCTGGCGGCGGCGGCGGCATTCAGCCCTGGAGGCCCTCGACGCGGCGGCAGCGATGAGTGCGCCGCGCGCGAGAGAGGGGTGCGGGGGACTGTCTGGGTGCGGGAGGGAGGATTCATGGGAGGGACAATGGCAATTGACGTGATTTTGGGGTTTTCTTGAGGGCAATGTAATTTTGGTAACCGAGAGAGCGGGAGGGAGCCAGGATATCGCAGCTTCACACAGCCAACAAGTTTCAGTCAACGGGAATTCAGGAGAGCTGCTCAGAGAGTTGCTCAGAGAGCTGACCGTTTGGCAAATAAAGTTGGGGAAGCCGCTCGCCGAGCAGCTCGTGAAGCGGTACCAAAGGGGGCTTCTTGTTGCTTTCATTCCGTCTACTTCGGTTCACATTTTAAGAACTTTTATTTATTCTATGATTATTGGGAGCATATCCTGTGCAACCAAGCTTCAAAACATATACAATCACGAATTAAGACTATAGGATCTAGATTCAACGTCTGAGATTTTTTTTACACTTAAACCCTCCCACCTGATACACACGGGTTGAGATTTAAACCCCCACAAAGGTGGAGGTTTAAGTGAAAAATACCGTAGACGTTAGATCCGCACCTTGTGGCCTTAATTGATGGTTGCATTGATGGTTGCATAGATTGGATACGAAGTTTTGTTGCGATACGGCTGCAGGCCCATTTACGTTTAGGTGTGAAGTTGTTGGGCTCGCTGAAGCATCGCTCCCAGTCTCCGTGAGCAGCGTCGCCGCCGCCGTCCGATTTGAAGAGGCCTCCGCGCCGCCTGAAGTGGAGAGGTCTCGCCGCCGCCAGCGCGTCATGGAGAGGCCGCACTGCTCGATCCCAGCCCAGCGCCAACGCCGCCCGTCCGGCGTGGGGAGGCCGCACCGCTGGCGCCGTCCCGATGTGGAGAGGCCGCGCCACCGTCCGATGCGGAGATGTCTCGCCGCCGCCGCTGTCCGCCGTGGAGAGACCGCGCCGCTCGACCCCAGCGTCCAACGCCGCCGCCCGTCCGGTGGGGAGGCCGCGCCACCGCCGCCGCCGCCTGACGCCGTTATTGGTACGCCGTCCCCTTCTCTCCTTCTCTTTATCCGGTTCATTTTCTCGTAATCCTATTCATGACCCAGCCACGTTACCGCGATCTGTGTGACTGTGTGATGTCTATGTTTGGTTGCAAATTGCAATACACAAGTATATTTGGTAGTAGTATTTTTTACTTTAGAGTCTAAACTCCAAATTGAACACGCTAGCTTCTTATATTGGTTTGACATTGACCAAGAACACTCAGGCAAACACTAATAGAATAGGAAATCGTAAAGCATTTTGTTTTTCTTGCCGGCCGACGGGCCACGACTTGACCTGAGCGACCCCTTCTAAGTACTACTACTAGACTACTAGTGCCAGTTGCTGCACTGCCCTTGCTTACCACAATCTAAGAATGGTCGACAACATCACTAGCAATCATCACAAACTTGCAGTGCAGTAGCAGAAGCCAACAAGCTAATTCATTTCATCTGCAATTCTGCATCCCTAGCCGGCCTCCCTGATTCTTTTTGAGCTCCCTGCTACCTTCCTCAGCTCCAGGCTGCGGCAGAGCGACCATGACCATAATGCGGCGAGCCTTGAGAGACAATGGTATGGCCACTACTGTAGTCTCTATGAGCGCCGTCTCCTCCACTCTTCTTCTCCTTGGCCATCTGGCTTCAGGTATGGTAAGCCTCGAAACCAAGGTGTTGGTCGTGTGGTTCATATCGTTTGGCCTGTTATACTTGCTCCAGATTATCCTGGTAGGGAAGCGGCGTTGCTCGGGGCATTGGCTCGTCCAGTACGGTGCAATGGCAGCCTACTATCTTCCCACTTCTCTCGCGTTTTATGCAGTCAACGCTGTGTGTTCCGCCGCCACATCCCACTTGGATAAATCTTTCCCTAACACCATCGCGGCCGTCATCATATTTCTTTGCATGGTGTTTTCACGCTCTGCAGCCAAATCGATCTCCATCAGCAACATGAGAGTCTATTCTCCCCGTGATGGTCTACTGGGCCGTTGGCGGTTTGTCCTCTGCATAGTCTACCTTGCTTGCGTGCAATGGGAGTGGACTCGGATATCGAGCGCGAACCGAGGCCTAGTTCTGCTGCTACTTTTGAGTGTGACTCCAGATTTTTTCTGTTTGCTTCTCTTTCTGTTTGCTGCCAGTAAGCCAGCAGAATCCACCTTGGATTACGAGACCAAACTGGTTGGTGAATACATGAAGCGGGAGTCCAAGTCAAGCTCACCCTTCTTTGACGACTGCGGCGGTGAAGGTGATGCTAACAGCAGCAGCCTGCAGCTGGATTGTTGCAAATATCCCTTCACACAGCGGAGGAAAGATGGGCGGTGGATCAGTATCAAAGATTTGTCGCAGCGGAATGACCTATCTAAAGAGGACCAGGACATTTGGCTCTCCTACAGCTTGTGCCGGCTTTTGGCAAGGCGCTACTATGGTTTTCATTGTGCAGAAGAAGGAGATGACAAGGTGCGCCGTTTTGCGCTGGCTGGCCTGGGAACGACTGATGGCGGCTACAAGAGGGCATTCACCATTGTTGAGGTGCAGTTGGCTTTCCTTCACGATTACATTTTTACCACCTCCCACCGCATTATGGAATCCAGCCTTTACATGCTGTCACATAGAATTCAATGGAGTATGGTAGAATCGCTAGCGGCGTCGGTCATGCTCAACTTTGTAGTGTTGCTGCCAGCCGTAGATGAACACAATTCTCATTGGATTCAAAAGGTACTAATAAGACCAGGTTATGGATCTCATTTGATTTCGGCAGTAACAGTGATGATTTTTTTGTCTTATATGCTGATTACGACAGAAGAACGTCTTTTGGCCATCTACTGGCGTGCAATACAGATTGTTTTTCATAGATTAGATCTTCTCCACATTCCTACCACAAGCATTTGGCTGAGATTCCTGAAACACATCTACCGTAGTCCTAATGAACTGGATGTTCACCGCCCCTCTCAAACTCCAACTAGTACTGTTTACTGGAAGGACAAAATCTGGCAGTACTGACTTCTCCTGGACTACGATCGTTGTCGCTCTCGCAACAAGGCACTTGTAGCCTGGTGTCTGGAACTTGTGCGACCTGAACCGCGGTATAGGTTCATCAAGCACCTCCCAGTCGAAGAAGAAGATGTCAGGGTGCCTGACAGCGTGAGAAAATTAGTTGCAGATACTCTCCGGGCTATAGATGGCCCACCAACCAACGGTACCGGGTCTCTGAAGATAAGCATGGACAGTACTGGTTATGACTGGTCATGGACCTGCAGGCAACAAACTCACACGGGCACCATACTGATTTGGCACATAGCAACCTGCTACTGTGACATGTCACTGCACCATAGAGATCAGCTGGAGGACTTTCCCCTGTTGGTGGAGACAGACACTTTCCATGAAGTTGCCATAGCATTGTCAAGATACTGCGCCTACCTGGTGGCATTTCTTCCAGAGTTCCTCCCAGAGCACAGCCTGATCACCAAAGAAGTCTTCCAAAATGTCATACAGGATGCACAGCTTGCACTAGGATCGACGCATATGGAGGAGAAGGAGAAGCACACCAAGATCCGACAGCTAAAGCTACTGCCCGGCGTAAGCAGACAACCTTCCACAAGGGAATCAGGCTGGGACGGCAACTCGAGAAGCTCAACACCAAGCTGCGGTGGAAGATAATGGCAGAGTTCTGGGCAGAGACAATCTTATACGTCGCGCCGTCTGACAACGCCGAGGCACACATCGAGCACCTGGCCAAAGGTGGTGAGTTTATCACACACCTCTGGGCCATGCTCTCCAACGCCGGCATCCTCAAGCGGGCAGAAGGAGAATGGCATCCACCTGCTTCCACTACCAAATTAAAGTAAGCAATTTGGCTACACAGCTAGCCGTAGGGTGCTAAAACACCCAGCTTGTTAGTCTTTTGTACTCTAGCCTCCAAATGGTGTGATGTTAGGTCTTGCAAATTTTCGTTTTTGATATTGTTGGTCCATTCTATCTAGCTTCATGGGTTTTTTTTTTATTATTATGCAGAGAACCAACAAAGAAGATGGAAACCACCAAAGTAAGAACTCAAGAATGTCCCTTCTAATGATGAAGCATCAACATGCATCCTCCATGTCCTTTCCACCGAGGTGAGCAATTCTACACTTGTTTTCTATGATTCTTTGGTATATGCATGCAACAAGTATAGAGCTGTTTCCTTGCTATATATGCATGAGAGTTCCTGATTTTTTTTTTTTGTTATATGCATATGCACAGTGCAGGTGTAAACGCCCAAGGAAGAAGCAGGCTACAATTAACTCTATTTGACATAGATGCAATTGCCATCAGAAGCAAAGAAACTTGATCCTTCTAGCTCAGCAATGAGCACAATAATGTTCAGCTTGTGCTTTTTGTGCTTAGTTACCAACTTATTACTACCATTTATTGAATCTAGTGAATCATGCTTGCGCTTATGTGACCATGATCCAAGCCAGTAGTGTTGACCATGATTTGTTGATCATGTACTATTGAACCTAGCTGTGTCGAATATGTTCTTTGTAATCAAGCTGTGTTCAACACTTCAACTTGTTAAGTTGTCTGATATATGGTTGGTACTCCATATTATTGCAATATATCTTGTGATCTCATTTATCTATGCTACAAAATGTTCTCCTATTTGCCAATCATGCACGCTTTGTTTTGCGAACTAGAATCTGGCATCTGGGACTGTAGAGAATTTAAATCTTGTCATTGATGTGGAAAACAAAATGAGAATGTGGCATTTACATATGACAGAGTTGGTGAAAAAAAGTTTCATTCTTATGCTATGAGAATCCAAGCTGGACACAATACCAAATTCACCGTAGGGGTAAATTGGTCCTTTCATTGCTACTTAATGGCCAAATTAACAGCAGTGTCATGTGTGACATAAATATTAAAGTAGATGCATGTCAAATAAGACATAAATATAGGTATTAGCCCGTCACTTTTTTTTTTTTTTTTGAAACTTGCCACTTCTGGAGAGTAACCAATAATGTGTGGGCTGTTGTTATGCTGCTTGTTGCTCTGTGATGTTGGGTTGTCAGGCCCATTTGCTGTTTTGTTTTTTTCTGTCCGCTCAAGATTCATAAGTTGGGCGACGAGAACATTTGTGTGTTCTTGTTAGAATCACTTGGTCTTCTATAGTAAGTCGTTACCTTTGACTAGCATATATAGTAGATGACCAGATCTCCTATAAGAAAACTGTGATTGTCTTTCAGGCGTCCGGACCGGACAGACGGACCTGACCCATGCCGAACCCGATCCACCTCTGCCTGGGCATTCGGTTTAAACCGAGCAATCGGTTTGGTTTGTTCGGTTGTGGCAAATTTCGGTTTCTAGGAATAAAACAACCGATCGGTTCCTTATACAACCAAGAACCGACGAATTCGGTGTCGGTTTCCCAGTTCGGTTTTCGGTTTTCCACCGAACAGACCGAAACAAGCAGAAGGAAAATCGGCGGGAGAAGAAACCAGAAGAATGAATCGCGCTAAAGCAGAGAAGAACAAATCGACAGGCTTCGCCGGATGCGCCGCGTGGGATGCTCGGATCCGCCTACGCACCTACCACCGCCCCTGGTCGCCTGGTCGGGGGCCACGGACGCCGCCGCCGCCGCCGCAGCGCCCGCCCTGCTCGTGTCTTCGCGGCGACGCGAGCCGCCGCCGCCGCAGCGCCCGCCCTGCTTTCAGCGTGTTCGGCGACGACCGCCCGCCGCCGCCGCCGCCCGGCTCCCAGCTCTCCAACGCCATAGCGCTTTGACCTGTGTGGGGACGCTACTGCCGCCGCCCGCTCGCGGCTCGAGGGAACGGAGGAGACGGGACGGAGTCACGATGGACGCTGGTGGAGGGGATGATGGGCCGCGTTAGGGGCTTTCTTTCCTGAGTTGAGAAGGTGGGGAGCCCCTTTCAGATTTGACGCCGCACTCACACTTCTCGTAGTCGCACGCACTCCAGC
Organism: Hyparrhenia diplandra; assembly: GCA_015847255.1. Taxonomy (NCBI): domain Eukaryota; kingdom Viridiplantae; phylum Streptophyta; class Magnoliopsida; order Poales; family Poaceae; genus Hyparrhenia; species Hyparrhenia diplandra. Next base: position 359,364 of record JADLZK010004008.1, on the reverse strand, counting down.
AGAGTTCGGTTTCTCCATCGGTTTTTCGGTTCGGTTTCCCATGAAAACCGAGCACCGAGCCGAAAACCGAAACTGGCAAAAACCAAAACTGAAGCCGAACCGAAAAACCGAAAAACCGACATTTCGGTTCGGTTTCGCCCGGTTCGTTCCGGTTATCGGTTTTCGGTTTAATTGTGCCCAGGCTGAGACCCACCCGTGTTGCACAACGCTACTCCTTGTCCTTTTTTCTCGATCGCCACTTCAGCGACGCGGTTCCGTTCTATTGCAGCTTCGTCCCACCGTGGGACGGACCTTGCGCGAAGCATGCCGTGGCCACCCGCCGGCGCTCTCTCCCTCCCTTCGTTCTTCAACTGGCACCCCTGGCCTCAACCCCGATGCAGGGATGGACGTGACTTTGGCGCCGGCGTAGATCCAATGGGGGTGCAGTCCTGCTCCAGCACAGGTGACCAGATCGTAGCCCCCACTACGATGTTCCTCGACGGCTGCTTCCCCACACTGGCGACTGGCGTACGTCCTTCCTACCCACCTCGGCAGCGCCCCCTCCCCCATACCTACGTCGTCGTCCTCCCCACCAAGAGCCATCAATGGCCACATATTGATCTGTGGTCGTGGTGTTCCCTGCGCTAGGATATCTTTCTACGCACCCTATGTGTGCAACTGCATGTTTCAATTATTTGGTGTGTTGCAATTAAATAATTGTATGTTTCAATTATCTTAGAAGGTTTAGTGGTATGTTGCAATTAAATCACATAGATGTTACAAAAGTAGATCGAACGAATGTTGCATATGTTAATTGTGTTTCAGCGGTATGTTCAATACAATTAAATGTGTTATTTATCAACAAGATTAATTTAATATAGTCAATTACCCTAAATTATCGAAGTAGTCCAATTTAATATCGTCGACACCCATCGTCCTCCGTCTGCGACGCTGAGCCGTGGAAGGAGGCTCCTCCGTAGAGTTACAGAACACGCCCCCGCCGCCGGCCGTCGCCTCCACAAGGAAGGTAGCCATGCGAGGCGGCAAAAGGGGAGACACCACCTGGGCCTCGCACACCTCCGACATGGCATGGCCGGGGCAGGTCCCCACCCCAGCGTCCGCGAAGTTGAGCTCGATCACACGAAGTGGCGAAGGAGGCTCCAGTTCCACCTGCTTGGGAGCATCGGCCACCGTGAGAAGTGGACGGAGCGGCGGTGGGTGTGGTCGGTGTCGGGCCCGCTACCGCACACCCATGCCCACCTCAGGAGCTAAAGAGGTAGTCGGACGCGCGACGAGGGGAGGCCGCAAGTTCATCAAGTATTGGGTCCTGCCGAAGGGGGGCTCCACCACCACACACGGCGTAAGCATGAGCTCGTAGGTGTCGCTGCGACATGTGACGAAGTTGACGCCCAAGAGCCGCCTGGCGCCACACACCAAATGCGGCAAGGTCGACGGGAGGTGGTCGGATAGAGGATTTGTCGGACGAGGAGAGGAGCCGCGATGTGGCTCGACGCCTCGGGGGCACCAAGGACTGCCGCCCGACGCTGAACGCTGCGGTGATCCGGAGGGAGGGGTGGATGATGCCCCCCTCGCATGGCCCATGAGGGGGCTGGAGGGGGCGACGGTGTCGAGGCTTGCAGTCCCTCGCCCGATGCTTCATGCTAAGGCGTAGGAGACAGCGTGTCGTCGCCGAAGAGCATCGGGCAGCGATGTGGTCTCCAGCTAGACAGTTGAAGCGGAGGCCAATGAGCGAAGGTGGCACAGTCACCGGTGACCACGGCGAGGGAGGGATGGCGGCGCCCCGCCACGCCTGGACGAGGGTGAAGCCATCGACATCGACCGGGTGGGAGGAGCACGCGGCGAGGACGGTGGCAGAGGCCCCGTTCGCGATGGCGACGGTGACCACTGTGCCGCGGCACTCGATGCGGGAGGGCCGAGGCGATGGTGAGCAGGAGGACGCCGCGATCGGCAGCCGATCGAGCCGGGGGCGCCGCTGGCACCCTAGCAACCGCGGTGCACGCCGTAAGGTCGCCGGTTGCGCTGATAGGGCGGCGACCGGTGCGCCGGCACCCGCCCCGTGCCTCTTATGGCGACGGCCGGCATCGCCAGACGCCGGCCGCGGCGGTTTGCGCCATTCCCAAATTTTACGAAAGAGAATAAGGCGGATTATGGGAGTGTGTGACTTGAATTATTGATTTGGCCATGCAGATAGAGAATTGGATTCGCCACATTAGGATTCACGACCAAAGGTGTCTCCGCATCCAATCAACACGTAAGACGGCGTCCACACCAATGGCGGCGCCCAAAGGCTCTGAGGTCGCCATGGCCGCCGATTGGGAGCGCCCGCCGCCTTCCGACCGGGAGCGCACGGCAAGGCACCGCCGACGGTGGGGGCCTCCGCCGGGCAACGCCGTCCCTTGTCCCTGAGCAAGGGAGAAATTGTCCACCCAACAAGATCTCCTGACCTCCCGTCGATGGGAAGTAAGGTGCCGCATCCGGGAAAGCGCCTTGCCGCAGCCGGGCTGGAGACGATCGACCATCGTGGCGGAGACAAGATGGCGGTGGAGGCAGGGGTTGAAGGAGGCGGCGACGGGCTCGTGGGCGGATGGGCGCACGAGGATGGCGGCGGCCCCCCAACCGACCGGGTGAGCATGGTGGCATGGCCGCGAGCCGCCCGCGAGTACCACACACGCAGGGGGCCGGACCGCCCGACCGGCGACGATCGCGCTGAGGCTCCACCAAGTTCCTCATAGCAGCGGCAGCGGGCGGAGTGAGGTGACAACGAGTTCGGGACGGACAACAAAGACGAAGACAGCGCCCCGCGTCCGCAAGGTCGAAGAAGAAGGCGGCGAGCCGTTGAGGTGGGGTGGTCGCCGCCTGAGTCGACGGCAGCCGCTGGGGTGGGCCGCCTCATGCCTGCTGGTGGCCGCACGGGTGTAGAAGCAGTGGCTACAGCGCAGGACGCAGCCCCCTCAGAGAACGCCGGTCCCGACAGCGGCGGGGCGGCGCGCCCGAGCACTCATCCCGACCGGGAGGGGGCGGAGAGAAGACAAGCACCCGTGGTGCCCGAAGAGCATCGGGACCGCCGCCTCGCGCTTAGGCAACCGCCGCCCCGGCCGCGAAGCCCGACGCATCAAGGGCGGCCGGTGGCGGAGAAGGCGGTGGCGACCGGCCCGGCAGGGTTGGGAGCCGGGGGAGCGGAGATGCCGGTGAGACGGCCGCGAGGCAGCGCCGGGCGCCGGGAGCGTGGATGCCGCTGGCGCCGTGGTGGAGCGACGCCAGGGGGGGAAGCCGCACGGCGCAGCGGCACCAGCGGGCTTGTCCCGGCGCGCCGCGAGGGGGGCCGGCGGAGAGAGGCTGGAGTAGGAGGAGGTTGGGGAGGGCGCCGTGCTTGAGGAAGTGGGCATCGCCGCCGGGCTGGGGAAGCCATCGCCCCCGGGGCCAGACGGCGGCGCCGCCGACCAGACGGCGAGCGCGCCGATCTCCCTCGCCGTTGCCCAGGACGGAGTGAGACGGACCTCAGGCAGGAGCTCGCGCCGTAGGCCGGGTGCTAGATCTTGTGCTGCTGGTGGCCGGCGAGCAGCGGGCGGAGGAGGGCGGCCGGGCGGCGGGTGGTGGCGGCGTGGGTCGCGGTCAGGTCCTAACGGCTACATCCCCACCAAGTTGTAGTTCGCACAATTTCGAAGCTCACAAAGTCCAAGATGTCAAAATGAGTAGGACGAATTAGATTGCTGGGTATAAGTTAAAGGCAGCTAATTAGCTTTTCTTTTTTTCCTATTTTCGTCAATAGTATTCATTGCTCTAGTTTGATTTTGTTAGTTTTCTTTTGTAATGTAACAAATGTATTTTTGGCTGTTATGTATACACTTATAGTCTACGCATTTTACCATGCGTGATTGTTACCGGTTCGAACGCTCATCTATTGCTCGGCCCCTAACCACGTGTCAGTGACGGAGGGGGCATTGACCGTTGAGAGAGTCCTCCATAGTTACGACAGACAACGACGGATGAAGAAAATACAGATACAGATAGTGAGTGTAGGCAAAACGTCTGGATAAAACACACAACGCTTAGCAATTGAAAATCAACAGTCTGTTCTTGTGCCTAGAAATGTACGCTAAAAATAAAAAGAGTAAACACGCGTGCGGCGTGCAAGCCCTTCTTTTCCATCTAGAGGAACAAGAAGAAAGACCTATAACCCGGTCGTCCTCCACTGCATCTGCAGTGACCCAGAGCAAATCAACTCCTTCCTCTCCATCCAATTCTTACTGTCCTGTCCTGTGTGCCTCCGTCCGAAACTCCCTCCTGCAGCCTGCAGCGTCTAGGGATGAAAACGGTCGGAAACGATCGGAAGGAGGCTAAATCACTTTCATTTTCTTCTTTCAAAAAAAACTTTCATTTTCATTTTCTTTTTTTTCGAAAATGAAATCGATGCGATATAGTCGGTCAGACAATACAACGATAACGGTCGAAATCTATGATAATGGTATCCTCAAAAACGATAAACACACCAAGCTATAGAAAATGAGAAGAGTCATATAACTCACAACATCGCCACAGTTCTTGACAATGACACAAATAAAATCAAGTTTTAAGTTGACTTGACATAGCATAGTGATAAAAATATGAATTAGAGTTCCTTCTTAAGTAGACGTTGTTCCTGTATGTGTACAATCCTTGCCGTATAGTTAGTTTCCAAAAAGTATTTGCCTTATGTGCATGTTGGTTGTGTGTGTCTTTGATTCGGTAATTACCAACGGTAAATTATCGCTTAAATACGGGAATCATCGGAAACGATCGAAAGAGGATAAAATTGTTTTCACTTTCATTTCCATTTATTTTTACCATTATCATTTTCAGTTTTTCGGTTATCACTTCCATTTCCATTTAGGCATCAAAATTGAAAAAAACTTCGAAACGACTTCGAAAAAATCAGAAACTATCATTTTCGTCCCCTAGCAGCGCCCATACCCCGGCCGCCGTGTGTTCCCCGATGCGGCGAGCCATGAGAGATAATGAGGAGGTCGCCGGTGCTTTCTCCATGGATGCCATCTCCTCCACACTAGTGCTCGTGCTGATAACGTGTTAAGAAATCAGTTCTTTGCACACATGTAACATAAACGTAAGAACATAGATGAACAAAGAGTGGAGAGGAAGAGGGAGTCTTTCTTTATTTCTTTCGTTCTCTAGTTTACAAAGAAAGGTGCCTCCTATATAGAGAGAGAGGAAGGAGGCTGAGATTACAGTGTGAACTCCTTGACTTTCTTCTCTCCTCTAATTAATTTGGCCACACTTAAAGTCTCACTTTCATACACTGTGTGAAGACTTTGATTTATAACAGTATCAAGGAACTTGAAAGCATAATACTCCTACATAACATATAACATGATGGACCAGCCTAATATAAGAGTTGAGCGTACTTTCGTGTTCATCTAAACTATGACCCCCACCCGTAGGTCACCTGTGCCGCGCAGTAAAGCAAAGCGCAAAGCAAAGCGCGTCTGACTGGAGGAACGTGGTGGGAACTGGGAACCACACACAACGCTTATCGACGACGGAAGCTGTGCTTCTAGTCCGTCGTCCCCTCCACGGAAGCTGTGCTTCTTGTCCGTCGTCCTCTCCACTTCACTTCACTCCAGGTCTCCAGTCCATCGCAAAGCAACTCCATTCCTCTCCGATTGTTGGTTCTTGCTTTCCACGGCTGTGCATCCGCTCCCGGCTCCTCGCTGCAAGCGCCGGCGGCTCCTCGCCGCAGGGCCACTACCACGGGCGCCAGGGGATTTCCGTCGTCCCTAGCTCGACGGAGTTGCTTTCTTGCATTTCGGATCACCCGGTACGCAAAGTGCCTCCTCTACCCAGGTCATCTGTTGGATCTTGATTTGGGGGAGCAAAAACACCGTGGAGTACCACCAGTTCAAGCCTCCGCCGATCCTCCCAAATCTTTATCTCCCTGCTATATTCCTGCACTTCGCATATCATCACGATGCGGCGAGCCTTGAGAGATCATGGGGACGCTGTTCTCTCCATGGCCGGCATCTCCTCCGCACTCCCGCTCCTCGGCCGTGTGGTGACGGTGATGCCGAGCCTCGAAGCCAAGCTCTTCGCGTTGTCGTTGCTATGGTCTACCCTGTACCTGCTTCAGCCTGTCCTGGTGCCTAAGCGCCGTACCTCGGGGCACTGGCTCGTCCAGTACACTGCATGGGCGGCCTACCATCTTCCCGCTCCTGTCGTGTTTTACGCTGCCAGTGCTTTGTACAACTCCTCCACCTCCCACTTCAATGAATCTGCTACGCCTCGGCTCTTCGTCGGCACCCTCATCATGCTCACCGCCACCACAATTCTTTCGTCAAGTCGAGTGGTGATGAGAGCCTATCTTCCCAGTACTCTTGCGTTTTATGTTGCCAAAGTTGTGTCCTACTCCACAACCCACGTCAATGAATCTACGCCTCTTCTGCAACTGGCCATCACCCTCACCATGCTCACCGCCGCCACAGCTTTTTCATCAAGTCAACCGCGTTTCACCAACATGAGAGTCTATTCTCTCCGCGACCGACCACGAGGTGGCTACCATTTTCTCATGTGGCTAGTCCTCCTTGGTTATCTAGCGTGGGCTCCGATTCCAAGTCCGAACTTGAGTGGAGTGGACCGACTTGTGTGTACCACATTATTTTTCGTGGCGTTGATCACTCTGTTTGCTGATACATCAGAATCCACCTTGGATTGCCAGACCAAAGCAGTTGCTGACTACATGAAGCACCTCAAGTCCAGCAAATCGTCAACAGCCTCACCCTTCTTTGATGATGATGCTAACAGTAACAGCAGCCTGCAGCTGCTGGATTGTTGCAGATATCCCTTTGAACAGGGGGAAGGTCGTGAATGGGTGACTCTCAAAGATTTGGTGCAGCACGATGACCTGTCAAATGAGGACAAGGACATTTGGCTCTCCTACATCTTGTGCCGGCTTTTAGCAAGGCGCAACTACGGGTTTCACTGTGCAGAAGAAGGAGATGACAAGGTGCACCGTTTTGCGCTGGCCGGTCTGGGAACAGCAGATGGCTACAAGAGGACATTCACCATTGTTGAGGTGCAGTTGGCTTTCCTTCACGATTACTTCTTCACCAACTCCCTCCCAATCATCATGAGAGGGGGAGAGTGTTGATATATGGATGAGAGCCTTCTCAGTTCCATTTTATCCGCCGCCGCCAAATCGGATACTGTCATTCCAATAGCACTGGCGCTGCTGCTTCTATCTCAAAAAACTGGTTTGGCCAGCTATTGGCGTGCAATACACACTGCCAGAAAAATCAATTGTCTCCACGAGCCCGACGGCACGAAGGAAGTTTTGACCGACGCCGCATTTCAAACTCAAACTGATGGTCTTTACTTTGGAGGAACAAAATTGGTCAATACTCAATTCTCCAAAACTCCCGAAAAGCTTAGATAAATTCTTCAATAGAAAAGATATCCTCTGGGTGCAAATGATTTGGGAAAAATATTATGGTGGAGGAAAACTGCCAGGGTCCACTGCCAAGGGATCCTTTTGGTGGAGAAGTATGATCAAGAACCTCCAAAATTTCAAAGAGTTGGCTGCTCCAAAACTCTTAGATGGTCACAGCTTATCCTTTTGGCAAGATAATTGGAATAATCACGCTCTCCACTCTACCTCAATCAGCTATTTCATCTGCCAATTTCTGAGGTGGCCTTCCAAAGAACTACAACTCCTTCAAAGAAGAGCTGCAAGACATCACCATCACAGACCAACATGACAAATGGATCTACCCCTGGGTAACAACTTCTCCTCTTCTAAGACTTACGTAAAACTCATTGGCCATCAGCAGACAAGTGTGGTTTATAAATGGCTCTGCTCAATCCTTGTCAGCCCAAACACGGGGTGTTCTTTTGGCTGCTGCTCAAAGACAGATTGAGCACAAGAAACTTGCTAAGAAGAAGACACATGGAGCTCCCTTCTTACTCCCGTGTGTTTTGTGTCAAGAATCATGAAGAAACCTGCACCCACCTTTTCCTAGACTGCCCTTTTTCCAAGCAATGCCGGGCAATTTGCACAGATCGACATCCCCCGACAGCACAATTTCCAGAAGTACTTGGACTAATTAAAGATCAAATGCAGTCAAGATTCTTCATGGCAACCTCAATCCTTATCTGCTGGACAATCTGGACATCAAGAAACAAGCTCATTTTTTGAAGGTATTCAGGTGACAGGTTGTCGGTGCAAAAGAAATTTTTAGAAAAGAAATGCTGCTGCTTAAGCACGTAGTCAAGCCGTGGATTAGTCATCATTTTGATTTATGGATACAATCGATCCTCTAGCCTCCAGCTCAGTCGCTAGGCTCCTGGGCCTCTTTTACTTTTTTTCTTTCAAAGTTCCTTAGCCCTTGGGCTATGAACTGCACCTCTTTCTTCTCCTCTTGTTTTGTTGTAATTTGTACCTGGTTTGCTCTTGCCTTTAATTAAATCGCCTCGTAGGGGCCTCGGCCCCTCCAGTTCATTCAAAAAAAAAAAAAAAAAAAACACGACCGTCGTCCCTCTCACAAGAAGGCACTTGTAGCCTGGTTCCAACGAACTATGCTATCATCCCAACGGTCATGTTGGTTCATCAAGCATCTCTCCCAGTAGAAGAAGAAGAAGCTGATATGAAGAAGCTAGACAGCGTGAGAGAATTGGTTGCTATTACTCTCCGGGCTACCGATGGCCCGCCAACCAACGGTACCAGATCTCGATAAACATGGGCAGTTCTGGGTATGATCGGTCGTGGACCTGCAGACAAGAGACTCACATAGACACCATCCTCATATGGCACATAGCAACCTGCTATTGTGGCATGACGCCGCCCCAAAGTTATAGGCATAACGGCCTTCGACCGGTGGAGATAGACTCTTGGTATGAAGTTGCCACGGCATTGTCAAGATATTGCACCTACCCGGTGGCCTTTCTTCCGATTTCCTTCCCGAGCATAGCCGAACACCAAAGAAATCTTCCAAAATGTCATACAGGATGCACAGCGTGCACTAGGATCGACACATATGGAGGGGAGGGAGAAGCACACTAAGTTCCGACAGCTAAAACTACTGCCCCGGCGTAGCGGTTCAACCTTCCACAAGGGAGTCGGGCGGGGCGACAACCGGAGAAGCTCGACACCGCACTGCGGTGGAAGGTCATGGCGGAGTTCTCGGCGGAGACAATCTTGTATGTGGCGCCGTCCGACAATGCAGAGGAGCACATCGAGCACCTGGCCAAAGGTGGGGAGTTCATCACTCATCTCCGGGCCATGCTCTCCAATGCTGGCATCCTGAAGCGGGCAACAGGGGAATGGCCTGCTTCCACTACCAAAAAGTAAGCAATTTGTACTCAAGGCTCCAAGTAGTGTGCTCGATGTTAGGTCCTGCAAAGTTTGGTTTTTATTTTGTTGGTCCATTCTATCTAGCTTCATTGAATTTTTTTTTATTATGCAGAGGACCACCAAAGAAGATAGAGACCACCAAAGCAAGAACTCAGGAATGCCCCTTTTAATGATGAAGCATCAACATAGTCTTTTCCAGAAAGGTTAGCTATTCTACACTTGTTTTCTATGATTCTTTGCTATATGCATGCACCAAGTATAGCTGTTTCTTTGATATAAGCATGATAATTCCTGATTTTTGGTTATATGTATGTGCACAGTGCAGGTGTAGAGGCCCAAGGAAGAAGCAAGCTACAATTAAGTGTATTTCACATACCTTCAATTGCCATTAGAAGCAAAGAATCTGGATCCTTCTAGTTCTGCAAAATAATGATTAGCTTGTGCTTTTGTGCTTAGTTACCTACTTACCTTTTATTATTGGATCTGGTGAATCATGCTTGGCTTATGTTACCACGTTCTGAACTAGTAGTGTTGAACTTCTTATGCTGTATTTCAGACTTTCAGTTTGTCAACTATGTGGTGGACAGGAATCCGCTCGGATGTTGGCCTCATGTATTTTTTTTTTTCTATGAAAGTTGGCCGCACGTATTCGCCCGATTTGTGGAACATGTACTACCCAAACTAGCTGTGTTGAATAAGTTCTTTGCAATATAGCTGTGTTCAACACTTCAACTTGTTAATTTGTCTGATGGTTGATACATTATTATTACAACTTACAATATATCTTGTGATCTCGTTTATCTACTCTACAAAATGCTGTCCTATTCATTTCAAAAAGAAAATGTTGTCTTATTTGGCAATCACGCATACTTCGTTCGTTTTGCCAGCTAGGACTACAGAGAAGATAAATCGTGTCATTGATATGTGGAAACAAAATGAGAACGTTGCAGTTACATATTTGTGAAGGAAATGACAGAGTTGGTGAAAAAGTTTCATTGTGAATCCAAGCTGGTGGATAAAAACTGAATTGACTGCCGTAGGGGCTGGGTAAAATCGGCCCATTCACTGCTACTTTAACAACCAAATTAACAACAGTGTCACATATAGGTGTATTGAAGTAGACGCATGTCCAATAAGGCATAAATATTAACCTGCCACTGTTTTTTTAGGGAGACCTGGCACCGGTAGAGGTAGGGAGGAACCCAATAATGTGTGGGCTGCTATTATGCTGCTTTTTACTCTCTTTTTTAGATGGAATAGGAGATTATGCTGCTTTTACGTACTCATGTCATGTATACTCAAGCATTGGGCTGTGAACGTTTTTGACGATGTTGAAGCCTTTCACTGTTTCGTTTAATCTGTGACGGAAAATTTGTGACAACGAGGCCCACTTTGGATATAGATTGCTAATCCAAACTAGATCAATTGGACGTGACTAATCCAAACTCCGATCCTAATTCGTGCAACGCACTGACTGCTAATAACATACACACAGCAAGGGCCGATCCAGCCTAATTAATCTGACGAGGATCAACGACTACTCGAGAGAGACGGTCGGTCGCCATGATGGATTGGGACGAGCTCGCCGATTGGCCACCACAATCTTACTATCGCTGGTGTGGTGGCCGTCTTCGTGCTTGTCATCGCCGTGTGCCACAGCTCTGCATCGCCGAGTGGTTGCGGCAGAAGAGCACCTGCCCGCTCTGTAGGGAAGCTTTCGCCATGACTGATTGTGGTTGCCTCAGCGAACTTCACCCGAAACTCGTATGCATTTTCAAAAGCTAGGGAGCACTTACGTACGCATTTGCTACTCATCAGCAGAGTTTATTTCTTATTGTCGTGACCAAGACTTGCTTAATGAAGAGAGAGCGTGGAGCGAGCTGGAGGTGTCCTGTGACTCGGTGGATCAAGACCTGTTCAATGCCTCGACGATTGTGACAATAGGAAATGGGAACAGGGCAAGCTTCTGGAATTCTAGTTGGTTGAATGGAGTGACAGCCAGGATCATCGCCCCCAACCTCTTCAGAAAATCCAAAAGAAAGAAGTTCACGGTCAAGCAAGGATTACAAAACTACAAGTGGATTGGGTTCATCTATCCTCCGGCATCTCCAGAGGAAACACATGAATTTGTCAACCTTTGGGAAGCCATCCAATCAAACCCGATCAATGAAACAGTCCAAGACGAGATTAGGTGGAGATGCACAACAGATGGAGAATACTCCACCAAGAGCGCCTATGAAGTACAGTTCAATGGAAGGTTCACCAAAATTAAACTAACAGCAATCTGGAAAGGAAAAGCCGAAGCTAAATGTCGCTTTTCGCTTGGACCCTATTACATAAAAGAATCCTTACGCACAATAATCTACTCAAACGGGTTGGATAGATGACACGAATTGTAGGCTTTATGAAACGATCTTGAAACACCAACTCCTTTGTGTAAGGATTGTCCGCTTACTAAAGAAGTGTGGGAGATCATCAAGCAATGGTTGCATTTAACGGTGTTACAGTCGGTTAATGCATCCGGGTCAATCCATGGATACTTGGCAAAGGATGCAGCGCAAGATCCCAAAGTGAGAGAAGAGAAGCGTGGATGGAATTTCCATCTACTTCTGGTGGAACATTTGGAAGGAAAGAAATAGGAGACAGTTTCAACACACAACCCTTAATCCTATCCAAGTTGCGACGTTATGTAAAGATGACATCATGCAGTACAGGTTGACCATGACACCCGGAAGAGCTGCAGAAGATACTTAGATTGAGTTGTTTTTCCTTTTTGTTGCCAGAGTAGTTGTTTTTATTAGTCGGCGCCTTTCAGGCCCTAGTTTGTAGTGGTAGTTTCTAGATGTAAAGAAAAGTTGTACAAATGGGTTGTAAATTGTTGGTTTTTTTTTTCTTTCCATCGCCTAATAAAATCCGCGGCAAAGCTTTCGCCGTCCTTTCTAAAAAAAAAGTACAATCCAAACTCGTAAATCTTTTAATTTGTTTTTGCTTGCCGGCCGAGACGGGGATGCAGGCGACCGTCCCTATGGAATACTCGTAGTAGTTGCTGTCTTGGCCCTTGCTTAGTCGCTAAGTATAGAAATTGCACTCGAAACCTAGGCGGAATACGTAGAGCTGTATTATACCCAGCTCAAGGTAGATGTGTTGTTGGCCGATTATTGGCTCGTGCAGTAAGAGCAAGATTCATCAGAGCATTAGTAATCAATTGGGATTGGAGAGTGCTGTGCTAATTCCAACTAAAATTGGTCTTTTCAGTTTCGATTAATAGCAACACAAGCTTTGGTTACACAGCTGCAGATTTGAATTTTTGCAACACCGCACCTCTCTATTTTTTAAAGAAGCGGCTCAATAATCAGCCTTCTCTACAAATGTCCCTATGGATCTTTAGAAACAGTTTTAAATGCAACGGCCTCTACGGTTGTGTCTAGAGCCGTCTCTAAAAATAGGTGTAACATAGCTAGGTTTAAGTTGGAAGATAGATATCGTGAGCTCGATCGCAAGATTGGAGCTAGCGAATTGACGACCTCGTCCGGCAAGTCTTGCATAGGTGACGCTTTCAACTACCGCGCGCGAGAAAGTGACTTCAGTATTTTCAACTTGCAAGTAGTGCAGTTAATTTAACTCCACTACTCACCAACCAGTACCTAATCTCCAACTGATGAGGTTTTGTTTTTCGTTTGACAAGACTATGGAATACAATACAAACTAGTAAAACATTTGTTTTTGCCAAGGCTTGTTGCTGAGCGACTCTGTCTTAAGTCTTCTTCGCTACCAAGGAACGTTGATCATAGCTTCACAACACAAGGAAGTCTTCCTTGTGTATGAATTCCGTCGTCCACTACATATGTTGCTCAGCATCTACAGCGACGACCACAAGCAAAGCTACTCCTTCTTCTCTCCGATACTTCCTTCGATTCTTCACCTGTGTGCCTCCGTCGCCCGATCCTCCTAAATCTTTATCTCCCCGCTGCTTACCTGCACTGCAGGGTGCAGCGTTCATCCCTTGTTCACCATGCGGCGAGCTTTGAGAGAGAATGGGGCCACTGTCTCCATGGCCGCCGTCGTCTCCTCCGCACTCCTGCTCCTCGGCTCAGTGGTGACGGTGATGCTGAGCCTCGAAGCCAAGCTCTTGGCGTTGTCGTTGATATGGGGTACCCTGTACCTGCTTCAGCGTATCCTTGTGGGAAAGCGCCGTACCTCGGGGCACTGGCTCGTCCAGTACACGGCATGGGCGGCCTACTATCTTCCCGCTCCTGTCGCGTTTTCCGCTGCCAGTGCTTTGTACTACTCCTACACCTCCCAGTTCAATCAATCTACGCTTATGCTCCTGCTCGGCATCCTCTTCATGCTCGGCGCCACCGCAGCTAGTCGAATGGGTTTCACCAACATGAGAGCCTATTCTCTCCACGACCGACCACGAGCTAGCTACAGTTTCCTCGTGTGGCTAGTCCTCCTTGTTTTCCTAGCGTGGACTCGGATTCCAGGTCCGAAGAACTGGGGTGGAGCGTATACGCTTCAAACTTTGTCGATGGCGTTGTCCATTCTGTTTCCTAAAACATCAGAATCCACCTTGGATTGCCAGACCGAAGCAGTAGTTGACTGCATGAAGCAGCTCAAGTCCAAGTCATCAGCAAGCTCACCCTTCTTTGATCATGATGATGCTAACAGTCACAGCAGCCTGCAGATGCTAGATTGTTGCAGTTTTCCCGTTGTGCAGGGGCGAGACGGCGAATGGGTGACCGTCAAAGATTTGTTCCACAAGTGTGGTCACCTGCCAACTAGGGACAAGGACATTTGCCTCTCATATAGTTTGTGCCGGCTGTTAGCAAGGCGCTACTATGGGTTTCACTGCACGGAAGAAGGAGATGATATGGTGCGCCGTTTTGCGTTGGCCGACCTAGGAAGAAGAGATGGCTACAAGCGGGCATTCAGCATTGTTGAGGTGCAGTTGGCTTTCCTTCACAATTACTTCTTCACCGCCTCCCTCCCAATCATCATAGATTCGGGAGATGGCTACGTTGGTGTTGCACAGTCCTCATTTTTCGTAGGGATCATTACAATCTTCCTTTTTCCCATTCTTTATCCAAGGCGAGATGACCTGATGGGTACGATTAATCAAAGGTTAGTAGTGGCAATGCTGCCCATGCTGTATGTGCCATGGTGTCTACTATTTGGGATGCCAATGTCGTTGCTGGTTCAAAATCTTTTGGCCAGCTATTGGCGTCCAATACACACTGTTTTTCGTAAAATCAATTGTCTCCAAGAGAGAAGCACAGTCACCACGAGAGGATTGATCAGACATTTACTATTCCGCGCTAGTCCTAATCCTAATGCGCAGGAAGTTTTGATTGACCCGTTTCAAACTCAGACTGATGGTGTTTACTGGAGGAACAAAATTGGTCAATACTCAATTCTCCAAGACTACCACCGTGGTCGCTCTCCCAAGAAGGAACTTCAAGACTGGTTCCACAGAAATATGCTATCCCAACCGTCATATAGGTTCATCAAGCATCTCCCAGTTGAAGAAGAAGAAGTCGATATGCTGGAGCTGGACAAGATGAGAGAAATGGTTGCCAATACTCTCCGAGATATAGATGGCCCGCCAACCAACGGTACCAGATGTCTGAAGATAAACATGGGCAGTTCTGGGTATGACTGGTCATGGACCTGCAGGCAACAGACTCACACGCACACCATCCTCATATGGCACATAGCAACCTGCTACTGTGAAATGTCGCCACCCCACTGTTATCGGCCGGATGGGTTCCCTCGATTGGTGGAGATAGACACTTGGTATGAAATTGCCACAGCACTATCAAGGTACTGCGCCTACCTGGTGGCCTTTCTTCCGGATTTCCTCCCGGAGCACAGCCTGACCACCAAACAAGTGTTTCAAAGAGTCATTTGGGACGCACGGCGTGTGCTAGGGTCAACGCAAATGGAGGAGAAGGAGAAGCACACAAAGATCCGAGGGCTACGGCTACCGCGTAGGCGTTGGCAGAGGACCTTCCACAAGGGTGTTAGGCTGGGGCGGCAACTCGAGAAGCTTGACACCCGTCTGCGGTGGAAGGTTATGGCAGAGTTCTGGGCAGAGACTATCCTGTATATCGCGCCATCCGACAACGCCGAGGCACACATCGAGCAGCTGGCCAAAGGTGGGGAGTTCATCACGCACCTCTGGGCCATGCTCTCCAACGCTGGCATCCTGAAGCGGGCAGAAGGAGAATGGCATCAACGCACGGCATGAATATGTTCTCCGTAATCAAGCTCTCTTAAACACTTCAACTTGTTGTCTGATAGTTGATACATATTATTACAATATATCTTGTGATCTCGTTTATCTATGCTACAAAATGTTCTCCTATTTGCCAGTCATGCACGCTTTGTTTTGCGAACTAGGAATCTGGGACCATAGAGAATTTAAATCTTGTCATTGATGTGGAAACAAAATGAGAATGTGGCATTTACATATGACACAGTTGGTGAAAAAAAGCTTCAGTGTTGTGTTATGAGAATCCAAGCTGGGCACAATACCAAATTCACCGTAGGGGTAAATTGGTCCTTTTACTGCTACTTAACGGCCAAATTAACAGCAGTGTTATGTGTGACATAAATATTAAAGTAGATGCATGCCAAATAAGACATATAAATATAGGTATTAGCCCGTCACTGGGTTTTTTTTTTTTTTTTTTGAAACTTGCCACTCGTGGAGAGTAACCAATAATGTGTGGGCTGTTGTTACGCTGCTTGTTACTCTGTGATGTTGGGTCGTCAGGCCCATTTGCTGTTTCGTTTTTTTTCTGTCCGCTCAAGATTCATAAGTTGGGCGATGAGAACATTTGTGTGTTCTTGTTAGAATCACTTGGTATTCTATATGCATTGTAAGTCGTTAGCTTCGACTAGCATAGTAGATGACGAGATCTCCTAAAAGAAAACTGTGATTGTCTTTCAGGCGTCCGGACCGGACGACGGACCTGACCCATGCCGAACCCGACCCACCCGTGTTGCTGGCGCTACTCCTTGTTGTCCTTTCCTCGATCGCTCACTTCAGCGCGACGGTTCCATTCTATTGCAGCTTCCTCACCGTCGCGACGGACCTTGCGCGAAGCATGCCGCGTGGCCACCCGTCGGCGCTCCCTCCGTCCCTTCGTTCTTCAAGGCCAACCCTGGCCTCAACCCCAATGCAGGGATGGACGTGACTTAGACGCCGGCGCAGATCCAACGGGGGTGAAGTCCTGCTCCAACACAGGCGACCATCGTAGCCCCCACTGTGATGTTCCTCGACGGCTGCTTCCCCACACTGGCGTCCTTCCTCCCCACCTCGGCAATGCCCCTCCCCACACACCTACGCCGTCCTCCCCACCAAGAGCCATCAATGGCCACATATTGATCTGTGGTCTTGGTGCTCCGTGCAAGGAACCGTAGAGGAGACAAGACCAGGCGCCCGGGCTTCCGCGTGCCACCATAGCAGGTGGAGCACGGCCTGCCCTGCGCGCCGCCGGATCCGCCCGCACTAGAGCCAGTTCAGGCGTTCCGTGCACAGCCGTCTTCGATTCCACCCGCACAAGGGCCGATCCAGCTTTCTTGAGCGCCATGGTTGTTGGATCTGCCCGCTCTAGGCCAGAACTAGCCTTAGCTTGCGCCACCGCCGTCCGAACGACTGAGGGAGAGGGTGAGGGGATGCGCCCGCAAGATCCACTTGTAGCTCGGGCTCGAGGGGAGATCGAGAAGAGATGGAGATGCGCGCACCCTAGCTACCCACGCAAGTTGTGGGGGAGAGGGAGGAGCCATTGGATCTGGCCTGACGCGTAGATCCATTGGAGAGGAGGCCGGACATAGCCTGCCGTCGAGTCAACTGATCGAAAAAGCTCTGGAAAGGCATAGTGGTGGAGGTGTGGGAGGGTGGATTGGGGAAAGTAAGGAGGCTGCGTAAAGGGGACCTTTTTTCGAGACACTGTGAGCCGGCACACAACCGGGAGGAGGAGGGTCGGGACAGTGGTTCCACGCCGCTTTGCACTATTCTTGTTATCATAATCGTCCTATGATGGTTTCTGCGGCTAATAAGTTCAAGAGAGTAGGACGAATTAGATTGTTGGACGTAAGTTAAAGGCAGCTAATTAACTTTTCCCCCCTATTTTCGTCAATAATATTCATTGCTCTAGTTTGATTTTGTTAGTTTGATTTTGTAATGTAACAAATGTATTTTTGGCTGTTATGTATACACTTATAGTGTACGCATTTTATCATGCATGATTGTTACCGGTTTGAACGCTCATCTATTGCTCGGCCCCTAACCACATGTCAGTGACGGAGGGGGCATTGACCGTTGAGAGAGTCCTCCATAGTTATGACAGACAACGACGGATGAAGAAAATACAGATACAGATAGTGAGTGTCGGCAAAGCGCGTCTTGAGGAACCACACAACGGTTAGCAATTGAAAATCAACAGTCTGTTCTTGTGCCTAGAAATGTACGCTAAAGATAAAACAAGAGTAAACACGCGTGCGGCGTGCAAGCCCTTTTCTTTTCCATCTAGAAGAACAAGAAGAAAGACCTATAATCCGGTCGTCCTCCACAGCATCTGCAGTGACCCAGAGCAAATCAACTCCTTCCTCTCCATCCAATTCTTGTTGTCCCGTCCTGTGTGGTGATAATGTGTTAAGAAATCAGCTCTTTGCACACATGTAACATAATCAGCTCTTTGGACTGGAGGAACGTGGTGGGAACCACACACAACGCTTAGCGACGACGGAAGCTGTGCTTCTAGTCCGTCGTCCTCACCACTTCACTTCACTCCAGGTTTCCAGTCCATCGCAAAGCAACTCCATTCCTCTTCGATTCTGGATTCTTGCTTTCCACGGCTGTGCATCCGCTCCCCGCTCCTCGCCGCAGGGCCGCCACCACGGGCGCCAGGGATTTCCGTCGTCCCTAGCTCGACGGAGTTGCTTTCTTGCGTTTCGGATCACCTGGTACGCAAAATCCCTCCTCTGCCGGGGTCGTCATCTGTTGGATCTTGATTTGGGGGAGCAAAACACTGTGGAGTACCACCAGTCCAAGCCTGCATCCATCCTCCCAAATCTTTACCTCCCTGCTGCATTCCTGCACTCCTGCATATCATCATGATGCGGCGAGCCTTGAGAGATAATGGGGCCGCTGTTGTCTCCATGGCCGGCATCTCCTCCGCATTCCTTCTCCTCGGCCGTATGGTGACGGTGATGCTGAGCCTCGAAGCCAAGGTCAGGGCGTTGTCGGTGCTATGGGCTACCCTGTACCTGCTTCAGCGTGTCCTGGTGGGTAAGCGCCGTACCTCGGGGCACTGGCTCGTCCAGTACACTGCATGGGCGGCCTACTACCTTCCCGCTCCTCTTGTGTTTTATGCTGCCAATGCTGTGTACTACTCCTCCACCTCAAACATCAATGATTCTATCCCTTTGCTCGTGGATTTCATCCTCGTCATGTTCATCTTGACCATACCTTTTTCATTTCGATTTGAAGCGCTTTTCACCAACATGAGAGCGTATTCTATCCGTGAACGTGCACCACGTGGTCGGTTGAATTTCCTCATGTGCCTAATCGTCCTTGGTCGGCTGTACTGGGGATTTTCAAGTCCGAACAAGCCAGTTGTGCGCCTAGTTGTGGATATGGTTATACATTTTATCATGTTCATCTTGGCCTTTCTGTTTGCTATTGCTACATCAGAATCCACCATGGATTGCGAGACCAAAGTAGTTGCTGACTACATGAAGCAGCTCAAGTCCAGCGAGTCGTCAACAAGCTCGCCCTTCTTTGATGATGGTGATGCTAACAGTAACAGCAGTCTGCGGTTGATGGATTGTTGCAGATATCCCTTTTGCACGGGAAATATGGAGGATGGGTAACTGTCAAATATCTGGTGCAGCGAGATGACCTGCTCAATGAGGACAAGGACATTTGCCTCTCCTATAGTTTGTGCCGGCTTTTGGCAAGGCGCTACTACGGGTTTCCATGCGCGGAAGAAGGAGATGATATGGTGCGCTGTTTTGCATTGGCCAACCTAGGAAGAAGAGATGGCTACAAGAGGGCATTCACCATTGTTGAGGTGCAGTTGGCTTTTCTTCACGATTACTTCTTCACTGCCTCCCTCCAAATCATGCAATCGGACAATTACATTATCACTGCACAAATTTTTACGGTTGTATTCCAATGCATCATTTTACTATTAGTGAGCTTCTTCACTGTCTCCCTCCATTTGAAAGAACAACTGGGTATGATTGGAAAGATAGCAATAACAGGGTTTTGGTGTGTACTATTTGGAGGGACAGTCGGGGGGATACCACCAATGTCGTCGTTGCTGGTTCAAAATCTTTTGGCCAGCTATTGGCGTCCAATACACACTGCTTTTCGTGAGTGGTGGTGGCTCCCCATGGACAGAGCACCGACCGTCATTGGTTTGGCGAGACAAGTATTATTCCGCTCTAATCCTAATCCTAATAACCATGATGTTTTTAACCCGTTCCAAACTCAAACTAGTAGTGCTTACTGGAGCAACAAAATTGGTCAATACTCAATTCTCCAAGACTACGACCGTCGTCCCTCTCGCAAGAAGGCACTTGTAGCCTGGTTCCAAGGAACTATGCTATCCCAACCATCATATAAGTTCATCAAGCATCTCCCAGTAGAAGAAGAAGAAGTCGATATGAAGAAGCTAGACAGCGTGAGAGAATTGGTTGCCAATACTCTCCGGGCTATAGATGGCCCTCCAACCAACGGTACCAGGTCTCTGAAGATAAACATGGACAAGATAAACAGCGACGACAGTCCAGGTTATGACTGGTTATGGACCTGCAAGCAAGCAACTCACACGCACACCATCCTCATATGGCATATAGCAACCTGCTACTGTGATATGGCACCAATAAGTGATGACCTGTTGGCGAATTGGCACCATGAAGCTGCCAGAGCATTATCAAGATACTGTGCCTACCTAGTGGCCTTTCTTCCGGAGTTCCTCCCGGAGCACAGCCTGAGCACGAAACAAGTGTTTCAAAGAGTCCTGAAGGAAGCACGGAGAGCACTGGGAACAGAGCCTATGAAGGAGGAGGAAAAGCGCATCAAGATACAAGGGCTACAGCCACCGGATCCGGATCAACATGAGCCGTGGAGGACCTTTCTCAAGGGTGTCTACCTGGGACGGCAACTGGAGATGCTCAGCGACGACAGTCTACGCTGGAAGGTAATGGCAGAGTTCTGGGCTGAGACGATCCTGTACGTCGCGCCGTCTGAGAACGCCGAGGCACACATCGAGCACCTGGCCAATGGTGGGAGTTCATCACGCACCTCTGGGCCATGCTCTCCAATGCCGCATCCTGAAGCGGGCAGAAGGAGAATGGCATCCGCCGCCTGTTGTCACTGCCACAGAGTAAGCACACGGCTTTGGCCTGCTAATACATTAAGCTTGTTATTACTCGTTTGTACTCAAGCCTCCAACTGATGTGACCTTAAGTCCTGCAATTTTATTTTTTCATTTTGTTAGTCCATTGTATTTGGCTTCTCATGGGTTTCATTTGCTTATATGCAGAGAAGAGCCACCAACACACCAAGAAATCGAAGCAATGTCCTCTTCTAATGATGGACCATCAACATCCTCCAGGCCTTCTCCACCAATGTTAGCAATTATACGCTTGTTTTCTATGATTATATATTAAAGCCAGCATTGATTTCTAATTAGTTTCCTTCTCATCATAGACAAACTTCAGAACCTCCACCAAACGAAAAAGGGAAACAACTTCAAATGATGGAGGATATAGATTAATAAGGTAATCTCTACTACATGCATGTTCTCTTATTGGATCAGCGCATAGTTGTCCCTTTGCTGTGAGAATTCCTGATTTTTATTGTTATGCATGCACAGTGCAGGTGTAAAGGCGCAAGGAAGAAGCAAGCAAAAATTAAGGCCATCTCACATACTTGGAATTGCCATTAGAAGCAAAGAAACTTGATCCTTCTAGCTCTCCAACGAGCACAATAATGGTCAGCTTGTGCTTTTGTGCTTAGTTACCTACTTATTACTACCTTTTATTGAATCTGGTGAATCATGCTTGGGCTTATGTGACCATGATCCAAACCAGTAGTGTCGAACTTCTTATGTTTGTAACAGAATCTCCTAATTATCGGGCCCACCTGCACCTGTCATTGTCCCAAAGACCTCCTACGGTGTGCGTATACACCCGATAACTTAAGAAGCCCTGTTGATAACTCATACCAGGATCAACAAAGGAGTAGCTACAACATTACAATATTTGTTACAAAAATATAGATCAGAGTGCGGAAGAATAATAACATTAATTTTACAAAATGTGAGTAAGTTACATTTGAGTAAACTTAACTTAATTAATTTGCGGAAGCTGAGTAGACTAGAAGACAACCAGATCATGTCGTGCCCACCGACATAACCTTGGTTAACAGCACGAGTCAACACCTGCAACAAGGGTTAACAAACCCTGAGTACGGGAGTACTCAACAAGACTTACCCGACTAAAGAAAATAGGAGAAGACTCAGGAATGCTGGTCTAATAGGATTCAAGGTAAGGCTTTTAGCAAGAATCAAGGACTCTTTTTTCAGAAAAGCTTACTAGTAATGAATCCTTACTTTCAATATTTTAATCCCAATTAAGTTTCTCACCTACTCTAGGTGATCTTACACTAGAGCACACACTTCTTAGATATTCCATCACTTATTCCATCT
Organism: Hyparrhenia diplandra; assembly: GCA_015847255.1. NCBI lineage: Eukaryota > Viridiplantae > Streptophyta > Magnoliopsida > Poales > Poaceae > Hyparrhenia > Hyparrhenia diplandra. Next base: position 337,302 of record JADLZK010004008.1, on the reverse strand, counting down.
CTTCATTGTTTCATAATTAATCTACGATATAAGTCGGGAAACCGAGTCTCCATATCCGAGAAGCACGGCGATTTCGAAATCGATTAACCCAGCTGGGGAGTTCTTTCCACACGACATATGTAGCACCTAAGCTTGCATATATCAACCCTTTCTTGGATACTCAAAAGCGAACCCGCGTCCCCACGCCACCCGAGAGCACAAGACACCTCACACCTTGGGAATCTAACCCACAGGCATCCAGGACTTTAACCCACGAGTGCACACGCTACTCCGCCATCTCTCCACTCCCAAAGGCGCGCGGTTGTATGCGTTTCCGATTTGATACCCCGAGATCGGGCTTACCGGAGTATGTGGTCGATACTAGTTTCGATCTGTCCCGGGGCAACGCCCGACAGACGATGCCATTGGCCAAAAGACCTCAGCGCAGATTGCGTTCCATAGTCTCGGTTACACAGGCCTACACGCCGGTCCTTAATCGACAAGCCGGAAATACTACACCGAGACTCCATTCTCAATGCAAATTACCCGACCGGTCTCAAATTCAATACCATATCTTAGTATGGTTTCATCATATAACATCCTTGTTCATCAAATGCCCATTCGGGCTATCATAAGAGACTTGTCAAATTTTGACTCAAAAGTCTAACTAATTTAGCATGGCTAAGCATTTCTAAGCATTTTAACCAAAACGGGTTATCAAGGTAGATATCAAAATAATCAAGGATTGTTAATGCATCAATTAGGTTATCACACAACTCCTATCACCCTATGCAAGGTATAAAGCAAAGGTGATATAAAGCTTTGTAAAAAAACACAAGGAATGTTTAAATGAACCGGGGCTTGCCTGTGTTGCGGGGAAAGTCGATTCCACAATCGGATCACCGAAGTCACACTTGACACCAACACATCGGGTGTATGCACCTTCTTCAAAGCTTGGTCATCGTAAACCATATCACTCTCGTTCACTACACGTAATAATGATGCATTGCTTAACATGATGGAATGGTAAACATGATGCTTCATGATGCATGAAATAATAACAATTTGAATACAACTTTCCTTCACGATAAAGTTGCAACCCAAAGAAAACCAACTTGTTGAACTACTTCTATCAATAAAGGAGTTCTCAAGGACCATTTGAAAGTGGTATGATCCAAGATTCACCAACAACCCAAAACCTAAGTCATTATCCACTAAACACTTACTTTTTTCTAATTAAACAAATAAAGCATAAAATAATAAATGAATTAACTTTCTCAAAATGGCCCCAAACTTTTTATACAAATAGAACATACCATAAAACATCACCAAATAAATTTTCATGAATTTTGGAAATACATTTTATTTTCTAAAAATCATGGAAGATGCATTTTTCAATTAAAGAATGTATTTTTAAATCATGCAAGAACTACTCAAAATCAAAGTTTCAAATTTTTCATGGTCACATATACTCATAGGAAGGCTCTACAAAAAGTTTCAGAATTTTTGAAGCTATTTTCGAATTTCTATGAGTTTTGGAAGAAATAGCACTAATCACATTTAAAGAAAAAACGAGAAAACATTTTTAAACCGGTAACGGCCATTGGGCTGAATCCGGTCCGGCTCGCCCGCAACGCTAGCGACCGCCCAAGATGCAAGCAGGCGGCCCGGTCGCTGCCATGGCCGACCACACCGGCCGCCGGCTTTGGCCGGGCGAAAGCTCGCCGGGCGGCGAGGTCGCCCCCACGAGACTTGTCCCAATCTACTCCTCTCCCTCCCCGCACGATGACACCCAAAAACGTGACACCTAGGGCACGGTGGCACCTCGCCGGCGGCCATGGCCGACATGGCAGCGCCGGGCGGACGGCGGAAGGGGCTCGTCGGAGCTATCCCCGGCGAGTTCGAGCTCAGCGTTCACTCCGGTGCGTCTAGGCGACCAAAATCTCCTACTTAATCGAGCCAAAACGACGCCCTAGTGGACAGGTCATTCTTGCGCTGCGCGCACGCGACCACTAACTTCGCCGGCGACGGCGTTCCGCGGCCGTAGCGCAGAAACGGAAAACGGACGACAAGGGCATGGCTAGGAGCTCACCACGACGACGATGCGCGCGTTAGTTAGACCGGAGACAAGACAGAGGTGGGTTGCCGGCGGTGGCACCGCGGCGGCGGCGCGGCCCGGCGTTGGCAACGACGTTCGGCGGGGCAAACACGAAACGGTCGAGCCGACCATGACTAGGACATCGAGGCGATACAAAATATCTAGCTGGTTTTCCACCAGGCTCACCGGAGCAGCGGGGACGACGGCGAGGCGGATCAGCGGCGGCGCCCGACCGCAACGAGGAAGACGACGCTACGCGAACAAACCAAGCGGGAGCGAGGCAACACGATCAGGCTCGAGCATAGCTAAGGGTGTTTTGGAGATATTGGCATGGTCATTTTGGGCGATAAGGCCTGGTAGCGGTGGCGCTTGCCACGAGCGAGCGAGGTCGTCGGTGGTGGCGGCGGAAAGAAGATAGGGACGGCGACGGTCCTCCCTATTTATGGGTCGGCAAAGACGGCGGGGCGAGGACACGCAATAGCTCTCCCTCGACACGCCAAGCGTGGCGGCACACGCTGGCGGCCGGAAACGCCGAGAAGAACGACGACGCTGACGCCGGCAAGCGGTGCGTGGCGCCGCTTCGTTCTGCCTCCCCAATCTCTTCAGAGCAACCAAACCCTAACTTTGAATTTTCAAAATTACTTTCAAATTTTGAACTGAACTCAAAAATCTCCAAGAACAAACTTTTCTCAACTTTTCAAGCTCTACACATTTCCTAAAAGGAACATTTTCAAATTCGGCCTCGAAATTGGACTTTTTGAAATGGGGTCAAAAAGGAAAAAATTTGAATTCAAAATTACTTTTAAAAACATATAGAAACTTGAAAAACTTTGTACACCTCTTTTGTACAACAAAACAAGATCTACAAACTAGCTTTTGAAAGTTTTGTAAAATTTGGCTTAGATTTTGAAATATGGAAAAGGGGGTAAAAAGGGTTTGAAACTAGGGTTTTTTGAAAATCCGATACAAAATAGAATTTGATCAAATTTCAAATCAACAAGATATAAATATAAAAATAATCAGTCCAAGCCATAATTGAGATCAAACACATGTGATCAAAATAAATTCACACTAACCCTAATGCACATACAAATGGTAAATAAATAAACTTATTTTAATTAATGCATAGGAGGTTACCCAAAAGCATGCTTTGCGGTGCAATGATGACATGATCAAAATTTTAATTGTATAGTAACATCTGGGATGTTACAATGTTCTGTTTCAGACTTTCGGTTAGTCAACTTTGTGTTGGGCCGGATGTTGGCCTCAAGTATGTTGGCCTGATTTGTTGAGCATGTACTATTGAACCAAGCTGTGTTCAATATGTTCTCTGTAATCTAGCTCGGTTCAACACTTCTACTTGTTCAGTCAAAAACACTTCTACTTGTTATCTGATAGTTGATACATATTTTTTTCTCGAATACGCAAAAGATTTGATATCATTGTACTAAGAAGAAAAAAGTTCGACGAATATACAATGCGCTTGTAACGAGCGCCGAATGAGGTCAACATAACCGTAGCTAGACCATTCTAACAGGGAGTTTCTCGGTCGATATTACACAAAGAAACAACCAAAGACTTCTTTGCAACGACACTACCTAGGAAGAGGTCTTTTTGTCTTCATGGCTGAATGGCCGGGCAAAGCGCGTCCGGCGCCTTGGCCACTTCCTCGGTAATGTCCCCGCCGAGTAGCTTCTCATATGCCTCAAACCCCAACGTGAATGGCCGTGATGGATCATTGATTGCATGATCGGCAACTCCTCTCGCCTAGAAGCGGATACTTGAGAGAGGGGCTGAGCCGCCAATTGCCTACTCGCCATGGCACCCGTGGCTTGGCGGTGAGGCCGCTACGGAGGCTCATGGATAAGAGGAGAGTCCGTCTTACTTGTAACTTCGTTAATGAAGTTGTCGAGGGGACGCTTGGTGGTGTCATCACTGACCACACTCGAAGGGGTGCCCTCCGGCGGCAAACCTGGGCCGGCTACTGTCGGAGAGCCCACAGCCCAATGAATGGGGCTCAGAGGGGTGGCCCATAACACACCTGATTCGTCATCCACCGCCGGCGAAGTGGCAGCAGTGTGCGGATCCTCCTGCGGTTGCGATCCCCACCGTAGGTGGTACCGGAAGCCCCCCCGCGATCAGCCGACTGTTGGCAAGTGAGAACTCAAAATCCTCCAACATCTGGACCTCTGGGATGTCACGAACGAGCGCGGCGTCCAAGCCGCCAGCGACGGCGTCAACGGTTCAAGTTGGGCGATGTCCGTCCCTCTAGGTAGCTCACCGAGCGTAGGAAAGAGCATTGACAACCATCGTGGTGGCGGTCGGTGCCGCTGCGTGTTCCTAGTCGACCGACCGCGATGCGCCGATGTTGGCGCCACCGACGTCTTCGCCATCGTCGATCACCAATGGCGAGGGGCGGTAGCGCCGTCGTGGCTCCATCATGGTTGTGTGAACCACCACTTTGTTCATCGACCCATCGGTGCGACTTGAGGCACGCCCGCCCGAGCTCTGAGAGCCCACGTGTTGTGCCTGCTTGCAGTCGCGCGCAATGTGTCGAAGACCCTTGCACCGTGGACATTGTTGGGGCAGGTTGCAAGTAGCCACCCGATGTGGGGAGAAGAGGCAATTGAGGCACTTGCCATGGAGATCGGCCAGTATTCTCCTCAGCGATCGGTGACTCTCTAGACAGCCCCCACATGCAGGCCCTGGTGGCACAGGTGAGGCCGTCACTGGTCGCGTCTCCTATCAGTGGAGGCTCTCCTAGAACCTTTCAACGTCAGGGGCGAAGGTCCTAGGCATTGGTATCCCAGGGCGCGGCCCTCCACTAGCCGAGCCGGCATGCCGTGCACCAGTTGTGGACGCGGCGACGACGCTTCCCTCCCCTTCGACCCACACTCTGGTGGTTCGACACCACGCCTCCATGGTCTGAAGGTTGAGGCTTCGCATTCCGTAGGGACGAGGTAGGTCAAGTCGACGACCTCAGCGGCTGTGGCCCACGACGAAGTGCATCTAGGTAGAGGGCATGGTGGGGGTCGGCATCATATCCACATCGGAGACATCGATGAGGTCATCGTCCACCCAATGACGGGCCTTGGAGCATCCCTCCATGCAGCCCCTAGGGAGGAAGAGCGAGGCATGGGGCGACAGTGCGGACGACGAGCCCGGAGTGGGGCCAGACGGGTGGACGAGGAAGGTGTCCATGTTGGTGGCACCCTCAGCCTCATTTGTGTCGTCGTCCTCGCCTTTAGGAATGTCCTCGAGGATGACTAGCGACACATCCATCATCTTTTATGATGAGGTGCCTAGGGAGGGAGCACGCGGAGATCCCACGCTGATCCACATGGGGTAAGTACCAGCGGCCATGGGGGCATCGAGGGTCACCGACGGCAGAGTGCCGGCCAGGGGTAGGAGTCACCCCGATCCAGTGTCGAATGTCGCTACCTCAACCCCCGCGGAACAGGGCCCATCGCCAACCGGTAGGAGAGCGCAGTTGTAGTCCCTGGTGGCTCCTAGTTGTGTGATGGTGAGGAGGGGCCACCTGCGCCGGTTGCCAGCCGGCATCGTCGTCGGGGAGGAGGAGCCATATCCACCGGATCCGCCATCTCTAGCGAGCTACTGACGGTCGCTATAAGTTGATATAGCGAGCTACGGACGGTCGCTATAAACATATAGCGACCGGTTGGTCGGTCCTTGAAAGTGGCGTCGCTATAACTTATAGCGACCGACTTAATATAGCGACCGACCATCCGATGGTATGTCAAATATATAGCGACCGATCGTTCAACGCCAATTACAAATTTATACCGACCAATGGTTTGACGCTATATATTATATAGCGACCAACCATCAAACGCTATGCTTGCTAGGAGATTACAACAATTATATGTTTATACATTAACCTCATAATCAATACTAATCATACAATCAATTGAACATACAAGTAATATTTCCATTTGGGATAATAAACAATCATGACACAAAAAGCTTATCATAGCTCACAATTATATTATAGCCATAAACATTTGTCTTACATCTCAATGGTTTGATTGTACTCTCTACAAATGATTCATCACTAGGAAGTCCTTATAAGAGTTTTTATCTCCAGCTAATCAAGGCAATCACCACGAGCACTTCAGTCCAACCTCACTTATGGCAGCTCCATAAGTCAAAACAGCTAGTGAAAGTTGCATCACCAGTCCACTAGCCTGGTGCTGACAAGTTCACATTGGCCACATGTGCTTGCAAATGTGAGGAACAGATCACATGAACAATAGATACTCTTAAGTACTGAGTTTCAAGAACAACTATCTGGAACTTTAGTTTCTACTACTATTGATTGCAATTTGCACTACTACTACTGATTGCAATTTGCATGATGATGTAAAGGTAGATGATGTGATAAATCTTAATCTGACACAAAAATAAAGGTGGTTTGTGCATCTCAAAGTTTTCAAAAATCATTTGGTAACAGATAATATAAAAAATCAAATCGGCCAGCTATCTTCTCTAATCTAGATTGCTGCAAATTAGCACCATACCTTCTTGAATTCGAAAAACAGCAGTAGAGCAGCTGCCATCATTGGTGCCAAGTATCGGTTGAGAAACCAGGCTGTAGAGCAGCAACCATAGTTGTCCAAATCCTAGATCTAGAACCATATCAATTTAGGAGAAATTAGAGAGGGAGAGAGAGAGAAGGGAGATGACACAAGTACTGCTCAACATCATTTTGCAGTCCACATGCATATCTGTGATTACTGAGTGTGTATGCAGTTACATGAACAATTGCAGTTACAGGCAAGAAAGTTTTCCTCACGTATATGGCCATATACTTAACAATTATAGTTCAGAAAACTTAAACAAGATAGTGCACTAGTATAGAACCTATCTTTAGAACCACAATGTTGACATTTAAAATATTGTCTGGACAGCAGAAAGAATAAGAATATTCAGTCTTGTCCCATGCTAGGCTGATCTTACCATGTTATTTTCTTCTTCCAAACTATACAGATCTGCAAGGGAAGATTATTCAAATACAATTCAGAGTATTAAGACTATTCAGATTTTCAATGTACACTTGTGTAGTTACCGGGAAGATTATTCAAATACAATTCAGAGTATGAAGACAAAAATACTTGCAACTATCTCCAAACTATGCAGATCTGACCTTTTCAAACAAGGCATATTAAGACAAAAAACAAGCTTTTAGGAGATACATATTTAACTTTTTTCCTCACGTATTTTGCTAGATACTTAGGCCTTGTTTAGATGGCAAAATATTTGCCAAAAGCACTGTTCTAACTCCTGTAGCACTTCTGTAGCACTTTCGTTTGTATTTGGTAAACACTGTCCAATCATGGACTAACTAGGCTCAAAAGATTCGTCTCGTGATTTATAACAAAACTGTGTAAGTAGTTATTTTTTTTACCTACATTTACTGCTCCAAACATATATCTTTTGGCGTATTTAATGTGATATGATGGAGAGAGAGTCTAAAAATTTGCAAATTTTTGGCAAAACTTTAGCCATCTAAACAAGGCCTTAACTGTTAATAATGAACATTTGGAGATAGATCTCGCAGTGCCTGTAGTTCCTCCATCTCCATGACTCCATGGCATGGATCCTGGCACATTCCTCCATGAGCAAGTATCTTGTGAGCGTCTAGCTACAATGCCATGGACCTGCATGGGGAGGAGGAGGGGCTCAACTAGCTAGATCCACCATAGACCCGCGTGGGGAGGACTAGAGGAGCAGGATCTCACCTCGCTGGATCTAGGGGAACTGAAGCCGCTGTGAACACGTTGAAGGGAGACCCTTCACCTCACCGGATCGTGGCTGCTGGATCTGCCGCCTCCGGAATCTCTTCCATGACTAGCGCCGTGACGCATGACTCTGCGTGGGAAGCAAAATAATTGGAGAAACAGTGAGAGGGAACAGAGGGAGGGAGCAACGGGGCTTACCTCGAACACACATCTGCGGCGGCGGCGACGCCATACCTGGCTTCGTGCAGCAGCAGAGACACGCGATGGGGAGCCGCGTGGTAGTGGGGCCGGAGAGCCACCAGCCTGGGCAGCGCACCGGAGAGCCGCCGTCCTGGGGAGCGCCGGGGAGAAGAGATCCAGCGGCCTGGGGATCTGTAACGACCTCGATTTTCCACGAAGGGAAAATACAAAGAATCGAATAACAATGTGATAGTCCCACAAGATCATCCCATCACATCATCATTTACAGATGATATCATAGTCATACATCGTAAGATTTCTAATTTACATGGTATTACAACTCTTGGGGACTCACCTATTACATGCCATGTGCGTGCGTGTAGCGGTATGCCTATGCGAGCGTTACGCCACGGCGTGTTGCCGCGTGTAGTGCACCTGCACTGTGGGTGCCAAGCTCGCAGTTGTTCCCAGGCTACATGAGGCTGTGTTATGGCTTCTGCAGTGATCAGTGACAAGGCCCAAAGGGCTCGACTTGTCTCCTTGGATGCCGTGATCATGTGTGAGTTTGGTGAACAGTTGTGTGCAGATGGAAGGACATGCCCATGGCTGGGCACGTGTGTGTGCTTGCATGTCAGAATGGCGATTGGCAATCGGCATAAAAGGCTTTGCCTTGATCTCCGCGGACCATGGCAGGGGCAAGACTATTGCGTGTCCATGTCTCGCGAACGGAGCTGACGGTCGCAGTCGTGGTGCTGGCAGCGGCGAAGCCGAGCGGACGGCTCGACGCTACGCCCAGCGCGGTGTGCTGACGGGGCTGAGTCCTAGCTAGTAGCGATCAAGGTCGTGCTCGAGGTGAGTCCTAGCTAGTAGCGATCAAGGTCGTGCTCGAGGTGCTCAAGGATGCAGCGCATCTGTGTTTACGCCAGAGCAGCTCAAGGCTGGCCGGCCGGCCGGTCGTGTACGTCTATGGCAGGAATGAGAGGAGGTCACGCTGCTTGTGACTCGTGAGGGGTCTGTGTGCAATGTTGTGTTCGTGTGGCAGTCCGCTGCCGGATCGTCCGGCAACGTCCGTGTCTCTACAGGGAGTTGAAGGCCGGGCAGACATGTATATGGGGCAACAACCAAGAACGGTGGGGTTTTTGGGTCTCACCGACGAACTTGGCAGAACGCGACGTCGGCTCCGCAGCCCGATCGGCACAGGTTTGATGCGGTACTTCGTCTCCTGGTACGGTGCAGGCTGTACGCGCCGTCGCGGTTGAGGCGAAGGCTAGCCCGCTGGTGCTGCGTCGCGGCGCGATTCCTCGGCGGCGTGGCCGTACGGGCACGTCGCGGTGCAGCTACCGCAGCAGCTTGCGGTGGTCGAAGAAGGCGTCCGCGTCGAGGTGCTCGCCAGGATGGCTAGGCGCGGTGAGGTCGCGATGGAGAGGTGCCGGCGTTGGAGGCGGTCTCGCGGACGTCGGCGCGTCGTGCGGCTGGCAAGGCGGTTGCGCGAGGTCGGGGCTTGGAGAACGGCAGGACCTCGACGTCGTGGCACGGCATCGCGAGCGACGAATCGTCGAAGAGGGCGGTTAGGAGACGGGTTCGGTGCGGCGTCGAGGAAGGAACGGAGGCGCAGTGGTGGCCGGGGTCGCGGTGTATAGAGGATGCGAGGCTCCTGATCCACTTCTGTAGGAATAGGAGGGGTGGAAGGGCCTGGTCGAGGTCTCGGCAATGCCGGTCAGGGCGGGTCGAGTGGACGCGGCTTGATTCCGCACGTTGCCCGGTGTCGCGATGCATGGAGCGGTGGCCGCGGAAGGAGTCGCGCTGCAGGGCGTGCGACGCGGGGCGTCGGGACCGGGGCACGGAGCGTGCACTCGCGCTTCGCGAGTTGGAGCGGCGGCCGTTCTCCTGCAGCTCGCTTGTGGAGAGGAGGGCAGGCTGGATCGGCTTGCTAGTTCTTGGGCTGGGCCAAGGTCACGGTTGGACCAAAACAGGAGTTGGTCCTTTGCGATGGGCATTAGTATAGGTATAGGGGAGCGTATCCTGTGCAATCATCGTTAGGTGTGCAACCTTTGCAACTTCCAACCACAATCGTAAGATCTGCATCCAATGGCCAGATTGAGAGGTGGGAAATTTCAACATTTAAAACCCCCACCATTACATTTGCTAACAAAAAAATTCCCCTAATCCCTCCCCTGGAGCCGTCAGTTTCCTCCTCACGTACGCCGTTTCCATCGTACTACGTTAGACTCGTACGTATGCCGCCGCCGCTCGAGCAAGTTTCCATCCTACGCAGCCGTCGGACCGTGGGGCGCCAGGACTCCATCGCCGCTGTTCCCTCGGGCTGGTAGACGCACCGTTGTTCCATAAACATGCACTACGTACGTACATAGGGTTTAGGGTGATCTCCATGCACTACGGTAGTACGGACGTAGAGGTACCTGCACTAGCGGCGGCGTCAGGATCCATGGCGACGGTGTCCTCCGGTATGCGGCCGTCCAGCCCGGCCGAGGGCGCGGGGGCGCGACACGTGAGAAGCTGCGTGACGACGAGGCGTCAACGAGATGTTCGCGAGGCCGACGTGGACTACGACGAGTTCGTCAAAGTCAGCGGCGGCGGCGTACGTACGAGGCAATCGTCGTATTTGTTTTTGACGGAAGGCAATCGTCCTACGATGGAAACGGCGTACGTGAGGAGGAAACTGACGGCTCCAGGGAGGGATTAGGGGGCATTTTTTGTTAGCAAATATAATGGTGGGGGTTTAAGTGTTAAAATTTCCCACCTCTCAATCTGGCCATTAGATGCAGATCTTACGATTGTGGTTGGAAGTTGCAATGGTTGCATACGAACGATGGTTGCACAGGATACGCTCCCTAGTATATATATACACATATACATATATACATGCATGTATAGATTAAGAGCCTGGCGACGTATTGCATGCTACGTGTGTGTGTGCAGGTTTCCGGTACGTACAAGTAGTACGAACGTGTAGGGGTAGGCTAGCTTGCACGGTGGTGTACCAAGGTTGGTTAAGTGATTTACGTGAATAACCAAAGGAACGGACACCGGTTCATCGATGGTTGTCAGTTAGCTTGGCCAGGCTAGAGCTCCTCGGCTGATTAGCAAAATAGGGGTGATATTAACTAGGAATTGAGATGAATTCGAATACGAACGAGGGGACTCTCCGAGTATGGCCAGCATGATTTGGGAGAGATTCCATAACTCCAAAAGAGGTTGGGCCTGATAAGGCATGTTGCCGCGATCGTTGGCTAGTTGCGGCCTCTCAAGGCCAGCCGTGGTTGGTCGTGGTTGGCTATTGACCGAGCATGGCTGCATGGCTATGCCGGTTGGGCAAGGTGGTTAACAACGACATGATTCGATTGCTTGTCGATGAAGGACGAAGAGAGGTTGTGGTCTCTACAGAACATAGGAAGAGGGGGGAGAAAGGAAAAGGGATTTTTCCTTTTAAGACTCAAGGAATTCGAGAGGGATTCTGAAGTTGATTGGGAAGAGTTTAGAAGAGACGAGAGGGTCGACAAGGAGGTTTCTTTGGATTTGTGCACTCTGACACAAAATCCTAACTCAACTAAGAAACTCCGACAAGCACCTACAAACAAGACTACATGTATGCAACAATTTATTTATAAATTGTTCTTAGTTCGATCTAGCAACTACATGTTTCACTCATTGCACGAAATTTTTAAAAAGTTCGTATTTCCGGCTTCTCCAAAACTCCGGGATGTTACAGTATCCGCCGAGGAGAGGAGATCCACCAGCCTGAGAGTCGCCGCCCCTGGGGCGCGCGGGGAGAGGAGATCCACCGGCCTGGGCGGCGCGCCGGGTGGGAGCACGACGGGGAGGAGTGAGTGGGTAGGGACGGGGGGGATGGGAGGCCGCGACGGGAGGTGCGAGTGGCCTGGGTCACGCTCTTGCTGTGCTACGAGAGAGGAGGGGTGTGGCGGCGGGACTGGTAAGGAGTGGCGGCTGTGGAGGCAAGAGTGAGAGGCTAGGTTTTTCCAAAGACCAGAGAGAGGTGCCAATTCATCTGACATGTGGGACCCCAAATTTTTGGCGCCACTTCATATAGAGCGGCGCAAACGCTGTGGATCCTCCAAATTGTAGGCGTGAATCGGGTTAATTGTGTTTGTGGGCGCGCATACCCAATTCGATGTGCCGACCGACCGTTTGACCAAGTAAACAAGTTATACCGACCGACCGTCCAAGGCTAAACCCAAATAAAAATAGCGACCGACCATCTGACGAAATAATAAGATATAGTGACCGACCGTCTGTTACTAAGATATACCGACCGACCGTCCAACGCCATTTCGATATTTTTACCGACCATTGGTCAGACGTCCAATTGGGCTGTGGTATAGTGTGCCTGCGTGTTCCTAGTCGACCGACCGTGATGCCGTCGATGTTGGCGCCACCGATGTCTTCGCCATCGCCGATCACCAATGGCAGGGGACGGTAGCGCCCGTCGTGGCTCCATCATGGTTGTGTGAACCACCACTGTTCATCAACCCATCGGGTGCGACCGAGGCACGCCCGCCCGAGCTCGAGAGCCCACGCGGTTGTGCTCGGCTGCGCCGCCGCAATGTGTCGAGAAGACCCTTGCACCGCGGACATTGTTGGGGCAGGTTGCAAGTAGCCACCCGATGTGGGGAGAAGAGGCAATTGAGGCACTTGCCATGGAGATCGGCCGATTCGCCTCAGCGATCGGTGACTCTCTAGACAGCCCCCACATGCAGCCCCGGTGGCGCAAGTGAGGCCGTCACCGGGTCGCGTCTCCTATCGGTGGAGGCTCTCCTACCACCTTTCAACGTTAGGAGTGAAGGTCCTAGGCATTGGTATCCCAGGGCGCGGCCCTCCACTAGCCGAGCTGGCATGCCGTGCACCCAGTTTGTGGACGCCATTGATGTTTGTTAAGTGCTATAAGAATAAAGAGATTCTGCAGCGCCGCGTAATATCAATGTAGCTTTTCCCTAGGGAGTATTCTAGGGTATCGTATCCGCAGAGAAGCTTTGGATAAAGAATCTAATAACTCACAATCATGTATCTACTAACTTAGCAAACCAACTAGACTAAAGAGGGGTAAGTGATAAATGATAAATAAAATAATACTATGAGTAATAAAGCATAAAAGTAATCTATTAATAATAACTAAAAGAATACTATGATAAATGAAATAGATTAGCTAATCAAGAGGACAACGGGAGAGGCAAATGTTTCTAATTACTTCTCTAATACTTTGGTTCTAAGGTAACGAAGTATGGATAGATAAAGCAATCACACAATAACACTTCGGACATCGTAACACTAGCCACGAAAAGGGGTGAGAAGGGGGTTAGAAAGCTCGACTAAAGTCCTACAAACACCAACCCGGACGTGGTGGAATACGTCGGCCATCGGAGTCGCCACCACCGGGGCTACCACAAACTATCCGTGGGATTGGCCTCAGGTAACCTCTAGTCTAGACACCATGTCTATACTATTAATTACTACTCTAATTAACTAGCATAACTAGAGCACTCGATGCGAGCGGAGATCCTATGCTAAAGCATAACAACTATACTAACCAAAAATATATATGAAAGGCACAAAAGTAAATAGAGAAGATAAATATATTAAAACATAAGTCTTGTAGAGAATAGATACAAAGACATACCAAACTCTGAAGACTCTCCAGAACCGGAGCGCAGCTCCGCTCTCCCTAACTCTCAACTAGGTCTAATCTATTACATTGGAAAGTCTAGTCCTAGATCTACATTGAAGAGAGAGAGTTCCTCACATTGGGACCCCTCTCTAATCAATGAGATATGAATTACAATAATTATTTAATTCTAGAGGTCTAGGGTTCTATATATAAGGGTCTCCTAGCCTTCCTTCGAAACTTCAAGACAAGCAAGGTGGTACTAAACCTTTAATCATATCTCAATATAGTGCTCATAGGCCTTTATGGGCCAAATTCGATTTGGGCCCAATTAATCCCGCAGCTCTTGTCTTCCATTATTTGTAAAATTAATATATTTTCATTCTCGAGCTCCAAATATAGCAAATAATATATCCATTTCGATCGTCTTGACGAGCTCTTCGCAAAGGTGCACTCTAATCCATAATTTAAGATACTTTTATTCAGTGAAAATCACCTAACCTGCAAGATAAGTGAGAACACCAAAACTCATGGAATCCATTAGTAATAATAATCTTTTTATATTATTTATCCATGATTTAGTAGGAAAATAAATACTTAATTTTAGACATTATGTACCGTCAACAAGCTCCCCAAAGCTTACCCTTTGCTAGTCCCTTAGCAAAGCTATTTATTAAAAATAAACTTGGATCAGGAGTTGCTACAATACTTTCATTCATATAGAGTACATATGTTTTCAAAAAGAAACTCTACTCGACTGATAGACTAATTCTAACTTCAAACTCTTTCTTTTACCAACTATGGTGCTTTTTACTTTCACTTAGTTACTTGAGCAATTGAAAGTTAGAACAATCAAGTCAAGCACTATGTCTCAAGTCTTCGATCACTAATATTCCGGAGTTTTCATAAATTTTGTAAATAAAACTCGTAGCTCAGAATGAATGGCACTCTCAATCTCTCAAGATGTGGTATTTGTGGATCCTCACTAGGCGTTAATAGTTGCCTTCTCTCTTGAATATGTGGTATTTATGGCACAAGGCTAAGTATTACGCCTTTATATCTCTGACTTACTCTCTCTCTAAATATGGCTTATCTGGGGTTCATAGGAGTGGCACTCTTAAAATAATATTGTATATCTACAAAAGAATATATCTATAGTCCAAACAATGGATCCATAGAGAGTTCACCAATCAAAACAAGTATAGCATGTGTATGGAATATGGTGGATAGGTATATATTTGGTGGCTAAACCTAATTCTACATTTACTCCTTTGATGATAAAACAAATCTCTCTTTTGGAATTTAAAAACTTTGAGAGAACTTTTAGGCTGCATACTTTTCTTTTTCTTTCTTTTTCTTTCTTTTCTTTTGAGGCGGGCATCTAAGTACCCATTGTTTTCAATTGGACACTTGTCCTTTTTTACTCTCTCTCTCTCTCTCTCTCTCTCTCTCTCTCTTTAACATAGGGAGGTAGGCTCTACTCACCTTGTAGGACACTTGTCCATTTTTATCTCCCCCTTTTTACTCTTTTTTTTTAGCAAAACCCAAATCTCTTTCCACCGATAAACTTTTTGAGAAATATCGAAAAGATATTTTTGGAGTAAATAAACATGGGCTTCCTATAGTTTGATGGGGTGTTTATTCCCAGTGTAGGAATGAAACAAGTATATGGATGTATATGTGGGAAAAGCATGATATTGCAATCACTCCCAAAGTGTAGGAATAATGCATATGTAAGTGGAAGGTGTGTGTGGATGGAAACTTGTCTTTTCATGACTGAACTCCTCACAGGTAACAGCAAAAGCTTGAACTACTCAACCCAAAAGCAAATAGCATATGTAACTAGAATGTTTTCCTAATCTAATGATCATAAATATGGCTTTGGTAGGAATTTAACACTCTGTCAAACAAGAGCTCATCATGAAAGATTTTAAATTTTCAAAGTAAATCTCCGGATATAGTTTCACAAA
This sequence comes from Hyparrhenia diplandra, assembly GCA_015847255.1. Classification (NCBI taxonomy): domain Eukaryota; kingdom Viridiplantae; phylum Streptophyta; class Magnoliopsida; order Poales; family Poaceae; genus Hyparrhenia; species Hyparrhenia diplandra. Next base: position 321,678 of record JADLZK010004008.1, on the reverse strand, counting down.
GGACAAGATAAATAGCTTGCTCAGGACTCTCTCATATCATATCCCCCAATTATCTAGACTTAGATCAAGTGTATGCTACCCACAAGTCAGATATAGAGCAAATTTGAAAGCAGGGACAAATATATCCAAAACATCGAGGAGTTTCTAGTTAAAAACAAGGTACTAAAAAAGAATTAGAGTAGAGCAACTATTCATCATCTCCAAGACAAACTTTATTTATCCTAACTAAGTTTTATTAACCACACCTTAAAAACAAGCAAACAAATATATATATATATATATATATATATATATATATATATATATATCTAAGACAAACTCTTTATTTGATTTAAAACTTTATGCATCTTTTTATGTCTTTTTTTAAAGCAAGCAAAAGTATAAGCTAGTAATAATAAGGATAATAGGGAGATACTTATCTTGCTAACTTGGAATGGTCTCCCCAAGCTAGGTTGACGTGTAAGTCTTTGAGATAAGGTTGACAGATGGAGGTGATGTCGTCCTTCCTTGATGGAGCATTGATAATGATGGTAATATGTTGAATTGATGCTCTACCAAGTGGTCGAACGTCTCTCCTTTAGTCTTGGCTCATAATTCCTGTTGATGAAACTCAAATAGACAACAAAGCTAGTGGAACTCGTTAAGCATTAGTAGTTGGATATTTTAAAGCTTTAATTGTCTAGAGCTTCTTATTAACTATAGATTGAATATTAAAGATTAAGCTTTAATAGGAATTAAGTAAAATTAATATTTTTAGCGAGTAGGGATTGCAAACCCGGCGTGTCGTAGTGACGGGAGTATCGCGAAGAGGGGCACATCGGGGATTATCTTATTGGAGTTGACCTTCACTACTACGTAATCGAACTTCCGTGGCGGGCATTTTTCGATTTTCCGTGGCGGCATTAGATCCGCCACGCGGGCTAGGGTCACGTTAATCGAATGATTAACCGCGGCAAACTCCATGCCCACCATGGAAAATCGATTACCGTGGCGGCGTTTAATAAAACCGCCCGCGGTTAATAGATTAACCATGGCGGGCATGCACGCGCCCGCCATGGTTAATGTATTAACCATGGCGGTTTTTGTTAAAAAGCCCGCCACGGTTAATTAATTTAGGATTAATAAAAAAAATAATTCAAAAATATTATAAAATTATAAATTATGATTTAAGCCACATATTAAATAATAAAAATAAGAGAATATTGACATAAATCTTGAACATGCATCACAATTTAACATTCAACTAACATGGACATTCAATTAAAAGCACTTATAGAGTTTAAAAGTTACCACCACACATCGTATTTACAAAACTCGATCGAACGATCGATTGCTCAATCACGTTTAGCTAGGTTACAACTGCGGGCCATCCCACATATAGTCCTTCATGTCTAGCTTATTTCTCGAAATCCGTGTAGTTCCCATAAGTTCTCATTTGTAGCAAGGTTATTTGTTAGGGTCGAAGAAATGGCCGGTAGGTAGCAATAACGCCCTCAACGGCGCCCCTACGGATGGCGCCAACTAGTTTTCTTGAGCGTAAGGGTCCAAGCCTTTCGTCCAAAAATCTTAGCGTGGTTTTCTTCCGTCATTTCGGCGCCACGTAGTACGGTACACGCCAGCTGCGGGATATGAACGTCATGAGGCATAGAAACCACACGAGGTTCTTTGCCGAGAAAGGCTACTTACCGCACTGCATGCACGATATATGTACGAGAAAATAGTTAGAATATTATGAGACCATTCAATATGGACAAGCAAACGAGAGTAATGCTTTGCATATACCTCGTAATCTCGCGATCTTCATTTCGTCCTTATGTTTTTTTTTTTGCGTATGCTCATCCTCCGATCCAATGACTGGTCTTTCAAGTAATCCTTGTAAGCCCACCGGTGCATTTAAATCCCCATGCAAAGGTCATGACTTACGAAGTTTGTGGTATGAAATAGTATACAAGTGTCGTGACTTACGGTGCGGGGGCTGTTCAAAAATGTTTGTAGAGGCCTTTTGGCATATCATACAACGAGTGAAAGGTCCCTTGTGGTTTTTGGTAATTGAGTGTTGTTGGTATTTGTTAACTTACAGAGAAATAGATCATAAAGCGCACGGATGTCCAAAGTGAGCATTTCACGGGAGGGTTTTAAATATCGAATCCACGAGGAAGATATGATAGGCCCAGTTCAAATGATTAAAAAATTGATAGAATACTAATGGGATTTTGTAGTAGTTAGCATATACTTAAACAAGGTAAGCCAATAATAAATAGTAATAAGGTAAATGAGACAGTGAGAGGCACACACGTGGTGAGTATAGCATAAGATTAATTCCTAGTTAGATTAGGATTGGATTTATGACAAAGGGACAGTTCTTAGGTAGCATACAAAGACTCTACTAAATGTTTAGGCAGGGCATAGCATAAGATCATATATATATCAAAACCATAGATAAGAATGTGCACTCAAGATTACTTAAGAAAATCAGGAACGAAACAAGATAATCCCAAGAACCATTATCGACTAGTCTTATACACGGGGATGGATTGCAAAGGACTCAATAGTCTTTGTCATCACTACGATCTACCACCGACCCGCATATAAGGTGAATCCGCAAGTAAATTATATCTAAGCACCATGCTTGCATACTCTCTACTACCTAGCACACTCGAGTAATATACTAGGAGCTCTACTAATAAAGCGCGTTGAATTATCATGAATAATGATCATATCAAATATGCTATGACTAGAATAAAGTAAAAATAGAATAATTGCATGCATAGTAATGAAATAGCACAAAGGTGTATGAGAACAATAATAATATTGATCCATAGTGTAACTTGCGATCCGAACCGGAGCGAGATGCTCTCTCTTCTCTAAACTCGACTTTCTATCTAAACTAGGCTCTAGATCTAGAGCGATGAATTAGCTATCCTATCTCTTGGTGGCGCCTCCTCTTCTCTGCCTTGGCTTCAACTTGATCTTCTTCTTGATGATGACTTGAGGCTTCGAGATCCGCTTATGATGATGATACGGGGAGCCCGGGGCTTTTTATATAGTCCGGAGGAGGTGCAGTGTGTTGGATTTAGATCCATCTCGTGCTTCTACCGACGCCTTCGGGATCAAACCGACATTAAACAACCGGTTTAGATTGCGTCTTAGAGGCGGTGGAGGAAGGTTCGGAGACAGGCTGACTTGGCGAGCCAAGCCAGCCGATCGGCCCGATTATTGGCGACGCCGGCCCGCAGTGGGTCCCACTCACGGGCCCGCGATCGCGTCGTGGCTTCGGAGTCTTCTAGATGATGTTTTCTTCGGTGTCAAGTTTAGGCCCACGTCGGGAGTAATCCGGAGCCTTCTAGACTTGTTTCGAGGTTGGATTGCGTTGCGTTACGTCGGTCGTATGCCACGTCATTTCTGCTGTTTTTCTGTTAAGTCCCTGCAAATCACAACTTTACCAAAACTGGTGGAAATATGTTAGTGACACCCTATTCTAGGTTGTTATTATGTTTTATACCTCTTTCTCATGTTTATTTGATTAATAAATTTATATGATAAGAAGTGTCAACAAACTCCCCAAGCTTACCCTTTGCTAGTCCCTAGCAAAGCTATATGCTATAGTAGGATCGGGAGTTGCTACTACGCTTTCATACCTCGGAAAATCGTGTTTATCGAAATAAATTCTTCTCTTAACCAGATTGCTCTCTCATACTTTGTTTTACCATGGGGCGTAGCCTTTTCATGAATCATAAGCAAGATAAAACAATCAAGTTAAGTGCCATGTCTCAAACTCTTTGATCAACTATCATCCTGGGGTTTTGCAATATTTTTCAATAGAAATTCCGAGATCCTATGTATGACCCTCTTAAGTAGATGGTATTTAGTGGAGTTACATGTGGTGGAACATACATAGTGGGATGATAGTGGCGAATGGATGAGGATGAAAGGTAGTAATTAGCCTTTAGCCTTTTTTCTTGTATATATATATATATATATAATTTTTTAATTTTTTTTTTTAGAGCATCTTGGATTATATCTCTCTTTCTAAAAATTGCTAAGACACACTGGCATCCATTCTTGGAGAGGTGGGCTTTTGCCCGGACTTTTGTCCATTTTCTCTCTCCTTAGAGATGTGGGCCCTACTCACCCCTCGGACACGTGTCCATTATTCCTCGTGCTCAAGTTTGGTATACTTGATGGGTAGCATGTCGAAGAGAAGGAGTCGGTGTTTCGGTGGAGTTTTTCTTTGGAAACGTCGGCCGGACGCCGGCCGGGCCTTCCAGTGCGGCGGCCGGGCGCGCCACCGGACGCTCCGGTCGGTCGCGTCGCGCGAGAGCCCCCTGCCGCCGGTTTTGGCCGGGCGCGGGGCCGGACGGCCCGGGCCGGAAGCTTCGGTGCCGGCGGAAGCACCGGCCGGGCCTTCGAGTAAGCGCCGTTAGGCGTGGGCGGGTTGCTTGTCGTTTGTGGCCGGGCCGCAGCCGGGACCCAGGCCCGGACCCGGGTGCGTCCGTCGGCAGCGTCGAGCCGGCGAGAATCGTGTTTCGTCCCCCAACGGCTAGATTTTGGCTTGGGGGGCTATAAATAGAGGGTGTGGCCGGCCTTTGGCCGGTCTTAGCACCTTAGGGACTTTGTGTCCATGCTTGTGAGTGCCAGAGCCCTCCACTCATATATGCTTGATATCGTTCATCCGATTGAGTGAGAGATCGATTCTAGTGCGTTGCGTTGAGAGATCGCATCGTGTGGTGGCACTAGGTGTTCGTGTTGCAAGCCGGTGGGCTTGTTTCTCTTGGAGGTTGCCACCTCCTAGACGGCTCGGTGGCAAGAGGCTTCGTGAAGCACGCAAAAGAAGATTGTCGCGGTGCTCAGAAGAAGAGATTGTGAGAGGTTCGTGCTCACCTCGCGGGGGATCGTGAAGAGCAACTCTAGTGGAGCGTGTCATTGAGCTACCACACTTGTGTGTGGGTTCACCGCGTACCCTATTGAGGGGATTGGCTAGAGAACTCACATTGGTGAGTGTCTCGTCGAGCTCCCGGTTTGTGGGATTTGGTAATCGCCATTAAGCTTGAGAATCATCACGGGTGATTCGCCAAACCATGGAACCACTAAAGTGTTGGTCGACACAACGAGGAGTAGGGGAGTTGGCAAGCTTCCCCGGTGACCTCGATAAAAATCACCCGGTGTCATCTTGTGTCCACACTTCGCGGTGGTTTGCAATCTCCTCGACTCAAGCTTTGTTCTTACATCCATATATATATTTTGTGCTTGTGCTTGAGTAGAGTAGTTGTAACTATCTAGCTTGTGTAGCTTGTTTAGTTACTTTGCTTAGCTTGTGTAGCTAGGTAATTTGAGCCTTTGGGTTAGGCGTGTGTTGCCTTGTCCATTGTGCATCTAGTGAGCTTAGGGGCTTTGTGCTTTGCGCTTACTAGAATTGTGTAGGAGCTCTCTTGTGCTTGAAGTACTAGTGCTTAGGTTTGTGTGACCTTGCATTAGAATTGACTAGGAGCTCAATCTAGGCTTGTCACCTCACTCTTCTTGTGTAGGATCTCTTGTGAGGTGATTTAGAGTCTTAGTTAGAGGGGTGAAGTCTTGGCTAGACCGATAAGTTTAATTCGCATTTGTTTCGGTTAGCCGGTGCGATTAGTTTTAAAAGGGACTATTCACCCCCTCTAGTCCCCATCTCGACCCTTCAACGAGTCCAGCCTAAGGGCCGCTCCATCCTGAGGGAAGATTAGCCAAGTAATCCAGTGGCCAATCTGTGCTGTTGTTTCTATACCGGCCATGCTACACCATTTTATTTGATTAGAGATAGATTCTAAGTGTTCAAAAAATAAAAAGTATTGCTTTTGACTTACTTGATATGTTGGGCCGCAATGAGACAACCGCCCTCGATTTGATCTTCTTCATGCACTTACGGATGTAGTCCGCCATCTCTCTAACTCTTGCATCGCATAATCTTTTATAGTGTTCATATTGTTCAGCCTTGCCCGGCTTCACGAGCTCTTCGTTCCTCCGGCTCTCCATCCGGATATCCAAAAATTCCGCCACGTCTATATATACGGCCGGACATAGAAACACAAGCGGCTCATTCATCGTTTGGGCTATCAATGCTTGCATCCTACAAGCACATGTGGTCACGTCATTATAGAATCGGAGAGCTAGAATTAGTTGTTGTGTACGGCCGTAATGATCGGTAAAACAAACTCACGTAGCATAGAGGGTGACAACGGTTGGTCGAGGTCCCGGGCGCCAGTAGCAACCGCCACATTTCGTCCGGCTTATTGGCGGTGAAATGTCGAAGTCAAGTGAAAGAGCTCTTTAGGAACCCTAAAATGGAAATCCGTCACCCCAGATCAATTGCATGCCGATATAATAGGTGGAACACCGAGTGTCACACTCCTCTTCCTCGATTAGCGGCCCTTGGGCACCATGAACTTGCCAAGCTCAAAGTAGTGCAGGCGTCCAGGGCTGACCCATTGTCCCCGCCGATGGGGTATATAATTCCTATACGAAGGAGATGTATGTTAGCATCTTCTAGCTACGTACACATACGTAATATGTGCGGCTAAGTTTGGTTCGGATTAGCACGCATATAAGTACCCTATCTTTGCCGGTCTTCACGGCCCCGGGTCTCGCTTAGCCAATCGGAGGTCCTTTTCCTTCTCCGCTAGCTCCTTCCTAGCCTCATCATCTAAGTATTTGTAGGTCGGGGCAAGAACTTCCTCATCTTCTTTTTGATAGCTTCTTCTTCTTGCGCTTGGGGGGAAAATTCGACCTCATCGTCCTTCGGACCGCTGAGGGGCGGTGTTGACAATCCTATGCATGTGGAATTGAACAACATTAGCCACCAATTAATGCATAGTACAAGTTAGCCATGTATTTTTGTTTCTATACGTCACATTTTAAAAACCTCCTCGACCATTGGGCGCTTGAGCGGCGTGGGAGGCGAGCCCCTTGTCACGCTTAGGAGAAGGTGTCCTCTCGCCGTCACCATAACGGTGTCTTGCCGCCGTCTCCTCCTTCCGGTTCTTCCCGAGGTGGGTTCGGACGAGACTTCCGCCACCTCGGCCACCATCGTCGTTGTTATCATCATCGTCATCGCCACCACCACCCGGGAGAAGGAGGAGGGCTGCGGGGCGCTACCTTCGGAGGTGGTGTCATCGGTTTCCACGGGACAATGTCTTCCTTGTTCCATAGGTACTCCCTCTCCACCCGAAGGTCCTTGAGTCTTGTTTCTCCTTGTTCACACGGGATATCGATCTCCTCATCACCAAGGCTGGTTCTATGGATTCGGATAAACGAAGGCATAGTCGGGTGGGGCCGGCTCGTTATTGTACAACATCTCTCTCCGTGGTGCGAACTTACTATGGTAGTGGCCACCTCCTTCTTCTTCCCCTTCACGCCAGCGGGTATATAGAGCTTGCCCACGGCGGGTTCGGCGAGATCGTTGATTGGGTTGTTCGTAGCTCCGGCACTCGTACTCACACCTTGGCTTCCTTGGATGTTGGAAAGACCTCTTGTCGTTAATACCTCTTCTATTTTCTTCTCTACTATGTCCTTTATGGCTTCCTCACGACCTTGCATCCTAAGGTTTTCCTTGTACCTCTGCCTCGTGTGGTAGTTGGCGCATCGGATGCCCAAGAATGCACGGTCTTCGGCTATACCTCGAGCCACGGCCCCGAACTTCGGCCCGCGGTGCTGGTCTTCCGATTGCCTCGGTCGGCTCGTCGTGCTCCCTCCTAGGTTGGAACTCCCCGCGCCTTGGCCTCTTTGACAAGCGTCACCTTCTTCTCCACCTCGTCGACCTTTGGGTCATTGTACTTGGGCGTGTTACCGGTCTTACGCTTCTTGGGGGCGACGGGCATAGAAGAAGTCACGTGTCCTCTCGGGAAGGTCTAGCAATGGATTCTCTATCCCTTTCTCGGCGTCCTCCCTTTCTTTCGCCGCCATCCACCCTTATGACCAAAATATCCTACCATGCCGAGGTTGTGCACGAGGTTCGTTCTTCTTTGCGAGTTCTTTACCCATTTTCGACTTGGCCTCATACTCTTCGTTAGTCGTAAGGTTGACGAACTCATCCCGAACGGGTTGCTTTAAGAAGTTGTAGGCTTAAAGTGGTGACTTGCCCATACGCACATAGTTTGTGTAATGATTGTTCCGAGGGTGCGAAGCGCTTTGCTTACAACGGTTAGCACATACTTCTTGCATTTCTTTTTGTCAAAGCACGCCTCGCCTACTGGATAATGGAACAGGACTTTCACGCCTTTCCACACCTTCTTCTTGGCACCTTCGGGACATTCCTCGATCTAGGTAAGTGATGGGCACAGTTTCCTTGGCTATAACGGAGATCTGGTTGCTATAGGTGGCCACGATAGATTACGGCTCCACGGGATCTCCATTTGGCCCTATCCTCAATATATTACGCACCACCTCGGCTTTACGGTGCCTCCGTCTTTGGCCTCTTTTCAAGCGACTTCTTGGACTTCTTGGAGGTGGTGGTCATTTGAAGTCTTTGGGGGTGGGACTAGATTCCTGCCCCTCGGTGAGCTCTCTCTTCACCAAACTCTAGGCGTGAGGCACCAATGATGGTAACCGTCACGACAACAACTAAAATTAGTCATGTACTTACATGAGGGCACACGACGTTGTGTTAGTCGTATACCTACATTTTTGGTTCCGTGCTGTCCACTCGAGAACCACGTGTGTTGGGCTCCTCGGTTTGCCCCATCAATTTCTTCCTCCCTAAGGCGTTTCTTACGTGGCCTTGGGCTCAACTCTTCGCTCACGTATCCACTGTCGGAGGAAGAATCGGGGCGTGGAGGCCACATCCTCCTCGCTCACGGCCACCTATTGCACGATCTTTATCGGTTGGTTCGGATGCCATTGGATTCTCACGGGAACACATAGAGCATTTTATTATAGTAATTTATAGTGAAAGAGTAAAGTACAGCGGTAGTATGTAGTAGAGCCATCATAGAGTCATCTCAAATCATATTTATTGTATTCCTCTCATGATTACATATATAGTTTTCCATTTTACATAGAGTAGTTACAAAAAAAAAAAAAATTTACAAAAAATAGATAAAATAGGTACATATTTTCCTTTTTACATAGTACATACAAAAATACAAAAAATAAACAAAAAAAAGTGTAACAATACAAAAAAAAAGTGTAAAAATAAAAAAATATGTAAAATGTGTATTTGGCTCGAAGTACCCAACTATCCTTATCACATCGCGTCTAAACTGGTTGCTTGTATATGTTATACAAGCCATCCTCGTTAGCCGCTCACAAGTGTGGGGACATTTCATCATCGCCATTTTGCCTCGGCTTTGAAAAGATTCACATCATCGCATATGCCCTTTGCCTCGGGACTATTTATACAAATAGTTCGATCATCATATAAGTATAGAGAGTAGAGGTAGACAAGAGGTAGATAGAGAGCCACCACAAATCAAAATAGCTAGACCGGCGACTCCCAAATTTCGACAAACGGGATTTCAAGTTAATGTCAAATGCTCATAATTGTGTGTTAGCTAGGACCACCACCTAGCTAGGACATGGGAGACAAGTGTATTGGAGGGGCGAAAAGCCACTATATTCATGTCAAATTCGACAATAGGCTCCCAAATTCATGTTAATGTCAAATGCTCCTAAATTAATGTCAAATGCTCCCAAATTCGACAAAAGGCTCCCAAATCATAACAAACAACAACATGTATATGAGCAGCGGTATACAACATAGGATTTCGACAAAAGGCTCCCAAATTCATGTCAAATCTTTGCTAAATTTGAATTAAACAACAAGATAGTACCAAGACGGGTCCATTTTTCAACAAAATTTTAAACTAAACAGCAAGACAGTACCAAGTTCATCTCAATTTGGTGGAGTCAACATCATAGGCAGTGGCATATGCTCGGTTGTATCTCGATTTGGCATCACGGTAGCATCATAGGCAGCAAAAAATGTATGACTTGCGGCAACAAAAATCACGGGTAGCATCTCGATTTGGCATCACGGTAGCATCGGCAAAAAAAAAAAAAATCATCACGGTAGCATCACGGGCTGCAAAAATCTCAGCGATGAGGCGGATCTCGGAGCTCGGGAGGCGGCGGGGAGGAGGAGCTCGGCGGAGAGGGCGGGAGGAGGAAGTGCTCGGCGGGGAGGCGCGCCGCGGGCACGGCAGTGGCGGTGGAGCACCGGTGGTGAGGGGTTTCCTAGCCCGGCGGGGAGGCGGCGGGGAGGAGGAGTGCCACGGGGGGCGCGGCGGGAGGAGCGGCGCCACGGGGAGGCGGCCCGGGGCACGACGGGCGACGGCCGACACACCGGTGGCTAGGGTTTCCTAGCCGGCCCGGGGAGGAGGCGGCGGGGGGAGGAGGAGCGTCGCGGGGGAGCGGCCGGGAGGAGCAGCACCACGGGGAGGAGGAGGAGCGCCACGGAGGCGTAGGGAGGGCGCGGAGGTGGAGGTGGGCGCCGGCGTCGGATGGGGGACCGGAGGCGGCGGCGCTGGCGCGCGGCGGGAACACCGCGAGGCCCCGCAGCCGAGGGGGGCGAATGAGAGCGGGCGAAGGACAGCGCGCTGCACAGGCGGTGCCCGTATATATAGGCGTTGATTTTTGCGTGGCGATCATTTTACAATGCCCGCCCGGTTAATATATATTTTCCGTGGCGGGCATTGTAAAATGGCCTTACACGCTAAAATAGATTCAAAACATTTATTTGAAAAATTCATATCAATTCAAATAACGATTAAAAATTCTGAATTTTTTTGTGTGGCCTCCCTATGAGTATGTGTACCCATGAAAAATGTGAAACTTGAATTTTGGATAGTTCTTGCATGATTTAAAAATACAGTCTTTAATTGACAAGTCGGGGGGCGTTTCGAGCAAGTGCGGCGATCTCAATACATTTTTAGTTCCATTACATAAATGTCATGACATACATATTTGGTTCCATTACATATTTGGTTCTATTACAAAAGGATCGACTTATTTTTTTTCGCCAGGGCTGCCACTTGTCTTCTTCGACCGTCAGGTGCGGCACGGGGGCTTTGTCTTGGTCTTGATGACATTCCCCACACGCGTGTCTCGACTTCCTTGATCTTGGTTGGATGATCGGTAAAGAGCGTAAACTCTGCGTAGTTGTTGTACTCTTCAGGACTCTGCACTCCATCGGCTCCCCACGATCCTTTGCTTCCCTCCCACGACCGCATGTAGTTGCTTTTTGCCACTGCGATTTGGGCCTTAGGGTAGTAGGCTACGGGCCACGCGACTTCTGCATATCCACTCATCATCTCGGTACTTTCGGCTGAGCGGTGGTTAACCCAACTTTGCCCGTCAACCGCCATTGGCTTGACCCACTAACCGGGAAAATGGGTATCTGTAGCTCTCTGCCATAATCAAGTTCCCAAATCTCTTGGATTTGCCCATAGTATGTCTTGAGTTTCTTGGTGGCCATGTCAATGCCCTCATCGCCCAGAAACGCCCTGGCTGTTACGTGGCGCTCTTGTTGTCCTTTTCTTTCGTGTGGAACTGTATCCGTTGATGTCGTAACCTTGCCATGTGATGATTTGGCTAGATGGGCGTATGCAAGCATCAATTCTTGATCTCAGCGTTTAGGGGTATCCCCGTTCGCGGATCCGCGTTGTGAAATTCATCACGGTGTTTTCTCGGTACCCACCCCTCCGTGCGCCCGGCCCGGCCGTCTTCGCGAATTTCCTCCAGTGCTTCTTAACCCACGTTTCCATTGATACTAAGCGGTTCGAGCGCGTCATGAGCTTCTTCAATTGTTTCTTGGTCTATATCGGTCCGTACTTTCCTTCCCGCGCGGCCCATCCCAGCGGTTACGCCTTACCGTGCGGGTGGTCGGGTAGGCGATTGCATTTCCATCGGGATGTATCTAGTGCGGCGATTAACTGACCTCTGTGTTGTGTATGCCTCGATCATAGAGCCCTCTGGGTATGCGGTTAAGGGCGGATCTGTTAGAGAGGACATGAACCGCTCGTTCGTCCACATCTCGTGCGGGTAGAGGGCCCCGGTTCTTCTATCGATCGACCATGTGTATCATGAGGTGTGGCATAATATCAAAGAAAGGCGGTGGTAAGCACATCTCGGTGGCATATAGTCTCCGCGATGAACTCTTTTCGGTCTTGGGGGAGGTCATTTCAGCGATGACCTTCTACGTGATGCGATTAAAAAGTAGCATAGGCGTGTAACGACCATCTTCACGAACTACGGGCGATGCACCTAATCACAATTGGAAGGAACACCGTCGGCATGACATGGCGGTCATGGGCCTTGAAGTTTGGCGGTGTGAGGTCTTTCATCGATACAATGCTTTTCATGTTGGAGCGAAAACGATCGGCACTTTGACATCCCCGAGCCATTTGCAAAAATCCCTCTTTTCATCCCGTGTCGGATTGTAGCTCACGGTGGAAGGTCGACTTTTCGCTATTCCCGAGGGTGTCAAGTGAAGTTCGGGCCCCGATGCCCATGTCGGCAAGATCCTCGGCGTGACTTGACACCGCCCTTCGTCTTAGTCTTGATGTCTAGGAAAATCCCGACCAAGCTCGAAGACATTCTTACGTAGATGCATGTTATCGATGGCATGAGGTGTATGGAGCATCTTCCGGTATGGCGGTGCTTGAAGCAAATCGGCCTTCTTGAATGGGACTTTGGGCGGTGCCGGATTGGGTTATACTTGCCTTCTTCTTCTTCTTCTTCTTCTTCTTCTTCTTCTTCTTCTTCTTCTTCTTCCCTTTGCCTTTTTTGTTACGCTTCCGCTTCTTCTTTGCCTTTGGCTCACCGACTTTCTTCTTATTTCCAAACTCATGGTTTATGTTCTTCACCATTTCAAACACCTTTGGCCCGTACTTTACCCTTTCCGGCTCCTCCGTTTCAACCTCGGCTCGCCGTCAAAGTACTCATCCATCGAATTTTCCCATTACTGTGTTCTTTGCGGAGGAATTTCGATGCTTCATGTACACCGTCGTTTGGGATCCGCTAAGGTAAGTGGAGCGGGTATTCTCAATGCAAATCATTGCAAACTGTCTTCCCTTAATCTGCCTCGACAATGAAAAGAGAGCGGGGTAATCCTTGATGGTGGCCATTATCATGGCCTATAGAGTGAACTTCTTCTTCTCGGGCGCATCCATAATCTTGACCCCTTTCCACGATTCCGCCAATTCCTCCATTCTCGGCTCAATGAGAACATCTATATCATTGCTTGGGCTGCTTTGGTCGGGAAATGAGCATGGCCATAGAAGATATTTTGGCGCTTGGACACTCATAGGGAGGCGGGTTGTATATGGTGAGGGTGACCGGCCAGTCTTTGTCTGCGAACTCTTGAGGTCTCGAACGGATTCATCCCGTCGATACTCAATCACGAACCTTACGTTCTGGGCTCGTCCTAAACTCTGGGAACATGTCATTGATGCGTTTCCACGTTTTGGCATCCGAGGGGTGTCGTAGCTTGCCATCGCCCTTCGTGCGTTCCAGCGATGCATGCCGGACATCAGCTTGGCATCCTCGGGTTCCCAAAAATTGCACGACGTCGAGCGACGGGTAGGTACCACCACACCGATAGGAAAGGGATCTTCCTCTTGGTGTAACCCTCTTCTTCCTCATCCTCGGAGGTGGCATCTGCTTCTTCTTGCCGGCCGTCTTCTGTTTCTTGGGCCCTCTCGACGGTCCCTCCTCATCGGTGTACGACACCCGGCATTCCTCTTGTAACGACTATCGCGCAACGCGAACAGTTCTACAAGTCCGCATAGTTACCCCTATAGAATGCAATGGTTGGGGCACGCGCGTAAAACTTCCTAAGCTTCATCGCCATAGGGCGAATCGGCTTCTTCGCCCGATAGGTATTGGCGGGCACCTTATTCCCCCTCGGGTAAAAGCGGTGTCACCTAGGACCCATAACGGTCATTGAAGCTCGTGTCGACCACCCGTGGCGAGCCTTCAACATCAACATCGTTAGGTTAAAACGTAGCACCATGCAATGCTTCGGACATTTGCCGTCGTCTTTGTAGAGAGGGTCAATTGCCGCCGCTTCATCTGTCTAAAATTCTCGAGCCATCTTGGATTGCCAAACAACACGTCATCTTCATCTTTGAGGTTTGCAATATCCTCAAAAGATCGGCATCCTCGGGCGACATGTCATCAACTACTTACTTGTTCACCATCATCTCCACCCGCATTGTCTTCGGCATGTCTTCAAGCGGTTTATCTACGGTGATGTAATCCCACAATTATCAACTTGTTCTCGTCCTTCATCCACCAGCTTTTGTTTCCGTCGTTTGCGGTCGGCGGGGGCCCTCAGATGAACCGGCCGACACACTCGGTTCTTTTCACCATGATACGTCCACACGGTGTACCTCGGCTCCACGATGAAACCACACCGCAACAAGTGCTCCACGGCGTCGTCATCCTTGTGTAGAACATATGCTTGCGGTGATAGCACGGGCACACCATTACTTCCGAACCACGACTGATTCGATGCTTACGTGCGACGGGCATAAACTTCTTTCGCACATCATCAACGAAATCCAAACTCATCCTCGGCCTGTACATCCAATCCCTATTCGGCGCCATGGCGGCTGCTCAAATTAATTAAACCAAAACAAAGAGAAGCGTCGATGATTAGAGATCGAAGTATCGATGATTAGAGAGAGTTAACTAAAGTGCAAAAAGAGGAATACGAGGGAGAGAGAGAGAGGGGAGTAGAGAGAGGGAAAGAGAGCACGTACACTCAAATGAGGAGGGAGAGAGGGGGGGGAGAAAGAGGGAGAGAGAGGGAGAGAGGGGGGGGGGGAGAGGGAGGGGGGAGAGAGAGAGAAGGAGAGGAGAGAGGGGAGAGGAGCTAGCTTGAGAGGGAGAGAGAGAGAGGGAGAGACCAAAACTAGATCTCAAAAAGAAAGGGAGAGAGAGGGGGAGAGAGATAAGGGGGGAGAGGGGAGAGAGATAAGGGGGGGAGGGGGGGAGAGAGAGGGGGAAGAGAGAGAGCACAAACCACATTCAATTAGATCTCAAAGAGAGGGAGGAACATGCATAGGGAGAGAGAGGGAGAGAGGGGGAGAGAAAGAGGGAGAGAGAGGGAGAGAAAAGAGGGAGAAAGAGGAGAAATACCCCCTAGCGGTGCCAAACTTCAATCAAACCAAGGGCAAAACCTTCCCCCCCCTGAAATGGTGTTTTCTAGAGTTTTGAAGCTCAAAACCCTAGAAAATGCCGAAATCTGTGGGGGAAGAAGAAGGTTGGGGCTGTATTTATAGCCCAGCCTTTTTTTCGTGGCGGCATTGTAATAAAACCGCATGGTTAATCCTATTAACCGTGGCGGGCATTATGTAATAAAACCGCCACGGTTAATATCGATTAACCGTGGTGGTTATTTTACAATGCCTGCCACGATTATCGATAACCGTGGCGGTCTTCCCTGGCCGGGGCTCGCCGGGAGACCAACTATTTTCCATGGCGGTTTTGTAAATGCCCGCCACGGAAAATAAAAACTAAACACCATGCAAGTTCAATTCTGTAGTAGTGCTTCCTCCCCAAGCTAGCACCTTGCCATCACTCGACACTTGAAGTCAAGTGTGATTTGTTGAATCATCCCTTTGAGTGCATTGTATCTCCATCCTTTGTTCTTGACTCCGTCTTTTGCGAGGTTATTGGAGTTCATCATACACCTTGCTTCATCTCCGATAATAGTTCATCTCTTGACTTACCCGAATTGAATTTGAGAATATTCTACTGAGGGGTTAGTCCAACAATATAACCAATGTCTACACAAGCAATTTTTTAGTTTAATAATCAAACTAGAACCCATGTCTAATTCAATTAAGGAAGACTATTTAACCTAAGCACCAGCTTAATTTAAAAAGCCTTTGAAAATACCCTATATGCATATAGAAGTACTTCCCAACTAAAGCATACTATAATAAACAAAGGTAATGAGAGCACAAAGAGAGATTTACTCAAATGAAGATAAAAAGAGCATGATCATGGTGAGATTTTTTTTTTAGATACAAATGACATGGATGTATGCAAGAAACTAAACATGCAATGGATTTAATATAGGAAAACATAAACTAAATGGAGTGAATGTATGAAGTAAACATGCAACATAATGCAAGAAATTAAATGATAACTGCTTTCAATAAATTTAGAGTCCATGAGCAAGACTTTCTCACCTTTATTGATCATACTTGCCATGATATGCACCTTCTATGTACGTCACTTGAAATGTGTGCATTGAATTCTTGTGACGGCGATTTCTTCTCCAATCACAGGTTCTTCAAAGTTTCTTTTTTTTTTTTTCTTGTGGAATCTCACGAAAAGGTTGCAACGACATCTTATGTCCCGTCTAATCCACAACTCAATAGAACAAGGGTAATCCTACTAAAGCTAGTGATATACTAAATTAGCGAGACATCATGATCATTATTAAAATCTTTTCGCCAATTGCTTCCCAAGCAACGGCGCCAAAAAGCTTGTTGATGTTTGTTAAGTGCTATAAGAATAAAGAGATTCTCGCAAGCGCCGCAGAAAATCAATGTAGCTTTTCCCTAGGGAGTATTCTAGGGTATCGTATCCCTGAGGGAAGCTTTGGGTAAAGAATCTAATAACTCACAATCATGTATCTACTAACTTAGCAAACCAACTAGACTAAAGAGGGGTAAGTGATAAATGATAAATAAAATAATACTATGAGTAATAAAGCATAAAAGTAATCTATTAATAATAACTAAAAGAATACTATGATAAATGAAATAGATTAGCTAATCAAGAGGACAACGGGAGAGGCAAATTTTCCTAATTACTTCTCTAATACTTTGGTTCTAAGGTAATTGAAGTATGGATAGATAAAGCAATCACACAATAACACATCAGGACATCAGAACACTAGCCATAGAAAGGGGTGAGAAGGGGGCTAGGAAGCTCTGACTAATGTCCTACAAACACCAACCGAACATGGTGGAATACGCCGGCCATCGTGGTGTCACCACCACCGGGCTACCACAAACTACCCGTGGGATTGGGTGCAACCTCGGGTAACCTCTAGTCTAGACACCATGTCTATACTATTAATTACTACTCTAATTAACTAGCATAACTAGAGCACTTGATGTGAGCGGAGATCCTATGCTAAAGCATAACAACTATACTAACCAAAAATATATATGAAAGGCACAAAAGTAAATAGAGAAGATAAATATATTAAAACATAAGTCTTGTAGAGAATAGATACAAAGACATACCAAACTCTGAAGACTCTCCAGAACCGGAGCGCAGCTCCGCTCTCCCTAACTCTCAACTAGATCTAATCTATTAGATTGGAAAGTCTAGTCCTAGATCTATATTGAAGAGAGAGAGTTCCTCACATTGGGACCCCTCTCTAATCAATGAGATATGAATTACAATAATTATTTAATTCTAGAGGACTAGGGTTCTATATATAAGGGTCTCCTAGCCTTCCTTCGACTTCAACAAGTAAGGTGGTACTAAACCTTTAATCATATCTCAATATAGTGCTCATAGGCCTTTATGGGCCAAATTCTGATTTGGGCCCAATTAATCCCGCACTCTTGTCTTCCATTATTTGTAAAATTAATATCTTTTCATTCTCAGCTCCAAATATAGCAAATAATATATCCGTTTTGATCGTCTTGGCGAGCTCTTCGTAGTGGTATACTCTAATCCATCATTTAAGATACTTTTATTCAGTGAAAATCACCTAACCTGCAAGATAAGTGAGAACACCAAAACTCATGGAATCCATTAGTAATAATAATCTTTTATATTATTTATCCATGATTTAGTAGGAAAATAAATACTTAATTTTAGACATTATCTACCGTCAACGTGACGCGGCAACGATGCTTCCCTCCCCTTTGACCCACACTTTGGCGGTTCGACACCACGCCTCCATGGTCCGAAGGTTGAGGCTTGGCATTCTGTAGGGACGAGGTAGGTCAAGTCGGCGACCTCAGCGGCTATGGCCCACGACGAAGTGCATCCAAGTAGAGGGCATGGTGGGGGTCGGCATCATATCCACATCGGAGACATTGATGAGGTCAACGTCCCACCCATCGACGGGCCTTGGAGCATCCCTCCATGCAACCCCTAGGGAGGAAGAGCGAGGCATGGGGGCGGCAGTCTGCGGGCGACGAGCCCTGAGTGGGGCGGGCGGGTGGGACGAGGAAGGTGTCCAGGTTGGTGGCACCCTCGGCCTCATTTGTGTCGTCCCCACGCTAATCCACATGGGGTAAGTACCAGGCCATGCCATGGGGGCATCGAGGGGTCACCGATGGTGGAGTGCCCGACCCGGGGTAGGAGTCACCCCGATCCGGTGTCGAATGTCGCTACCTCAACCCCTCGGAATAGGGGCCCATCGCCAACCTAGGCGAGAGAGCAGCTTGTAGTCCCCCGGTGGCTCCTAGTTGTGTGATGGTGAGGAGGGGCCACCTGCGCCTGGTTGCCAGCCCGGCATCGTCGTCGGGGGGAGGGCGAGCCATATCCACCGGATCCGCCATCTCTAGCGAGGACGGACCGGGCTCCCACGTGGTCGCCCGTGGCCGGCGGTCGTCGGGAGCAAGTGGCCGTCGTGGATGCGGTCATCGTTGCTCCACCCCAGGGGCCCACGAGCACACCGGCGCCTCCACAGGACACCTCGGTGGCCCCTTGGTGGAGGGGCGCCGGAGGAGCCACTCGGCGTGGTCGGCACCGGCGGCAATGCCGCGGGCACTCCCACGCAACGGAGAGCGGGCTCCGACCTCGGGGAGGGGGAGGAGAGAATGCCACGGGCGACGGCAGCAGCGGTTGGCGGCTTCGGCGCCTCATAGACCACCTCAGCTGCCCCCACCCCATGGCGGAGGGGCCCTAGAGGAGTCACTCGGCGCGGTCGCCTGGCGACCTTGCCGCATAGCTCCCACGTGATCGGAGAGTGGTCTCCGACACGGGAGGAGGGGGAAGGGTGAGAAGGTGGTAGAGGGAGAGGGATGCGCCGCTAGATCCACCACAGCTTGGCCTCCGTCGGGGATGTCTAGAAGAGATGGAGACGCGCGCACCCCTACCCACGCATGTTGTGGGGGAGAGGGAGGAGCCGCTGGATCTGGCCTAACATAGATCCAGTGGAGGGTAGGCCGGACCTATCCTGTCGTGGAGTCAACTGATCGAAAAGCTCTGGAAAGGCATAATGGTGGAGGCGCGGGCCCGGAGGGTGTATTGGGGAAAGTAAGGAGGCTGCATGAAGGGGACCTTTTTTTGGGCCACCATGAGCCACCATCGCCGCACACCCCTAGGGGAGGGGGTCGCCGAACCGCTATTCCATTCCACTTTGCAATTTGTCTCTATTATTTTAGTCGTCCCTTCCGATGGTATTTGCAGCTAATAAGTTTAAGCGAGTAGGAGCAATTAGATTGACGGGTGAAAGTTAAAGGCAGTTAGTTAATGTTTTTCCTATTTTTGTTAATAATATTCATTGCTCTAGTTTTATTTTGTAATGTAACAAATGTATTTTTATCTGTTATGTATAATGTAACAAAGGCAAATTGTTCAACGGCTAGAGCACTATGTGTAATAGTAGCTATTTTTCTCTCCTTTTTGGTATCTTGAAACTCTTTGCACAGGAACACCTTTATATTATAATAAAATTCTAGTAGGGGCTCTGCCCAACTGTTTCCTCAAAAAAAAAAAAAAACTTATAGTGTACGCGCTCCCCTATACCAAGTTATTAGGACCGGACGGATTATTGAACCGCCGGTTTGATAGTTTTGAACGGACAATTGAGCCACTCATGAAGACTTCGAACCGGCACAATAAAATAATATGTAACAATTACTTACCAACATTTATATTTTTTTTATAAAGGAAGAATTTTATTAATTCACTGTCTTTACATCGAGAGGATGCAAAAAAGTGAATTGTCTTCTGGCTTCTGCCAAAGCACACAGCCAAAGAGAAGAAAGCCCGATACTCTAATGACCATCAATTCTATGACTAGATCGCCATCCATGAGCCCGAAAAAAAGGCGTAGCCACTTGTATCAATTGTTGTGATGCCTTCAACACCAAAGCCCGTGCGAAGGGCTTTTGGAGGATAACCCGTGTATGCGTAGCCAATGGATTACCGAAAAGAGTACCCAAAGGAGATTGGACAGTTTTTTTCTCAAAAACTAAATCATTTCTACATAACCAAATTGACCAACAAGTAGTTGCTGCACCCAACATAATTATAGGTTTGAAATCCTTCAGGAAACCTCGAAGCCAACCCTCAAAGAGATGAGGAATACTACGAGATTGGGAGATATTCAACGCAACATGTATGCAACCCTAAATTACCCGTGAAAATGGGCACTCAAAGAAAAGGTGTTTCATTGTCTTATTTTTTTATGACAAAAGCAACACTTCACACTGCCTTGCCGATTACGTTTTACTAGGTTGTCTTTTGTTAAAATAACTCCCCTACGAAGGTACCACATAAAAATCTTTATCTTCAATGGGGCCTTAATTTTCCAAATCAATCTATTTAAGTTCGGGACGTCTTGGTGGATCAAACCCAAATAATGTGACTTTTACCGAGAATTAGCCATTTGCCTCCAAATTCCAGCGAAACACATCATGTGCTTGAGTGAGCCTAAGATAAGCAATGCGAGGAAGTAGATCATTCCAAGCTGTTAATTTAGGACCAACCAAATCACGTCTCCAAGAGAAATTTAACGTCCTTGAATGAAAAACCTCTGCTTCTGTTTGTTGTTTGTGTCTGACAATGTTATATAGACAAGGATATTGTTCACTCAAAGGTGAACTCCCAAGCCATTTGTCCATCCAGAACCTTATCTGAGTTGATCACACATATAAATAAGCGTGTAAAGAACATACAAGAGTAATCATATAACTAGCTTTCAACTATAATCTAGCCACAAGAACATACTAGAGTAATCATATAACTAGCTTTCAACTTTAATAGTAATTTAAATGTTCATTATATTGTCGCACACAAAAAATATCTAAGATTAAATGCACCATTGCAATTAGCTTGTCGAGATAATTGGAATTCCTATATTATTTCCCAAATCAAGAGCTCATAAGAAAAGGTTACTAGAAACTTGAAATTAAAAAGGCATCGACGTCATGGCAAAGTCAACAACAGTGGCACAAGCAGCAACACCCACGTCAAATATCCAAGCGTCAGTGTTTAGTTTTTTTTTTCTTTTGAGCAAATCCACCAGCAGCTTTCTCCTTTTTTTTTTTGGAAACTTGCGCCAGCGGCAACTAGGCAGGCCCGGTGGAACACAGCACGGGTCGCATGCACAGGCCCACCTGCAGCGACGTTGCTACACCTGCAAAGCACGCCGCACATACAACACCAACAAAACCGAACGGTTCACATGGAATCGGGCTGGTCCACCGGTTCTATGAAAACCCGGTGGTTCAATAGGTTTTTAGGGGTCAAATTTCATGGACGGGGTTTTTGGTGAACCGAGCCGTTGTAATCTCTAGTTCGGTCCTTTACCAGTCCGGCCGCTGGTCCAGTCCGGTCCAAATAACTAGACCCCTATATCATCTATGGCTCGCCCCCCTAATCACACGTCGGTGACGGAGGGGGGGGCAGAGAGGGCCAATGTTAACTGCCGACCAGGTCGGCGGTTAACATTGCGCCGACCACCCTCGCCCCGCGTTTCTATTCTGTTATTTTCGCCCAGTTCCTTATTACAGCCCAATACGTTGTGAGACTGTTTTCTGGCACGCGGCCCGCGACTAGCGATGGTGGAGGTTCGTACGAGCGATCAGGGTGCGTTCGGTTACCAACCTCACGTACGTAAGTATTCTCTTATTTTTTTTTTTTCTTTTTCTTTCTTTTCTTATTTTCTTTTCTTTTTCTTTTTATTTTCCTTTTTCTCTTTCTTTTCTTTTCATTTACATTTTATTTTTATTTTTATTTATCTTTTCCTATTTCTTTTCCATTTCTTTTTTTTTTTTTTTTTTTTTTTTTTTTTTTTTTAGTATAAATATGATATTCTATAATGTATACACGGATTTTCTTTTAGTATATATTTTTTGCACGTGGCTATTTATTCTTTATTTTTTTCATGCTTTTTCTTTTAAAGTTTTATGGGATCTTTATTTCTATTTTGTTTTCCTTTTTTATCTTTCTTATATAATTTATTTTACTTTACTTACTTTTTTTTTTTCATTTATCTTGTTCGGTGGTTTAATTATTATTATTATTATTTTATATTTTTTTTCTTTTCTCCGTTGACTCCTATGCACGTACGTGCATGTGTCGTACGTGGTGTGTTTCTTTTCCATTTCTTTTTATTTTTATTTTTTGAAAAAAAAACGTGTTCCATGTATACTTTTTTTACTTATCCATGTTGTACATACAATACTTTTTATCTTGTTCGTCCATGTATACTTTACTTACTTATTCATGTTGTTCAAGTATTACATATGTGATGTTTTTACAAGTACACATGCGATGTTTTTTTATTATATTTTATTTTTTGTTCACATAGTACACATGTGGTGTTACGTGATACATCTTTTGATATTTCTATAGTATATGTGTGTTGTTTTGTGATATATCTTTTAATGTTCCTATATGTGGTATTACTGTGATATATCTTTTGATGTTTCTATAGTACATGTGTGATGTTCTCGATACATCTTTTGATGTTTCTATAGTACATATGTGATGTTCTGTGATACATCTTTTGATTGTCTTATAGTACATATATGATGTTCTCTCGATATGTCTTTTGATGTTTGTGTATTATTAGTGTGATGTTCTACTATATACATATGTGATGTAATTTGATATAACTTTTTGATGTTTCTATAGTACATATGTAATGTTTTTTGTGATACATCTTTTGATGTTCCAATAGTACATATGTGATTTCTTCCCGATATATCTTTTGATTTTTGTGTATTATTAGTGTGATGTTCTACTATATATTTTGATGTCTGCAAGTGTATATTGATATTGTTAGTGTTGACACAAAATCTGTTCTGTGCCGCACACACCGACAAGCCGAAGTAGCTAGCTTAACTTGAGAGCCCGGGAGTTTTGATCCGGTGGCGTGCCGATCAATTTGACCCGCAATTGACAAGGAGAGAAACTTGGCGGCCCCATGAGCCAAATGTCATAGCAATCGACAAAATAACCGATTCCCGATAAACATGTATTTAGCAAAAGAATAAATCGGCAATTATACATGATGTCAAATAGAATGTTGCAGATTGTCGAAACAGATATATAGTCACAAAAAGATAGTAAAGATCAAGATGCATCAGCTATATAAAATATATTAAATACAGCATGGAGTTTAACCGAAAACAAGCTTGATCAATACCAAAATATAAAAAAGAAAGGTAGCTCATATAAATAAATTTAATCTAAATAATAAATGCATAGGCCTAATCCAACTAGTCCGCCGCGACGTCTAGCTTTCTTAAACCCGTCTAGCATAAACTCAATTAAGTCAATCCACCGCATGATACAACTTAATTAAAATCTACACCACTCCTAATAACTAGACTAATCCACCGCATGATACGGTCTAGTTATGAGAAGCTAAAAGCATTCATCACCCAAATAGATTTATAAACACTCACTACTCGTTAAAAGCGTAACCGTATTCGGCAAAGTTACGAATCGGGGTCCATGAAGAAGGAACAAACACGTAAACCTAAATAAAACCTATCCATTTAACCCGAATTCTAGTCCACCGGATGACTAGCTCTAGAGTAACCCAAAGACCTGCATCGCCGCCGCGGTACCCGATCTGTCAAGGCCTATCTTCATCTAACGTACTTGAACCCGCAACATGTGACAATCTAGGTTGATATAAACTTCGGCTATCATGGATATATGATTTAAACATAAGATCTAAACATCATGACAGGATAAAGCATTGAAAGCATAGGATAGATCTATGATAACGTGAAGCCGAGCCAAAATCAATCTAGATTGGGCAATAAAAGTGTTGCAACTATATAAAATAAACATAAAAGAGCATGCAAACACGTGGTAACTTAATGAATCTACTAGATCTTGCCAAATCTAATAGAGCCGATAACTATCCCTGTTCATGCTAAGTCATCAAGCAAGCGCCCGACCACACGGCCACTCCGTCGAGACAAACTAAAACACGAACAAAGACTTCCCGTCATCAAGTAGACGCCCGGCCGCACGACCATCCCATCGAGATAAAACGAGACTACCCGCTACTAAGCAAACGCCCGGCCGCCGCGGCCATTCCGTCGAAGTAAGCGGGTTGTCGAGACTTCACGAGGTCGACGGATCGATGATTCCTCTCGAAGAACTTCGACGACACGACACAAGGACTCGAAGTTGGCACGGGGCGGTTGATTGTATTGATTGAACGATCCCTATTACAATGGCCGAGGGTTTATATTTATACCCCGGGTGACAATATGAGTCCTAATGACTTACGAAAATAATACATAGATTTCCTTAAGATACAAGATTTCCTTAAGATACAAGCTTGAACCGCAAGTCTTCAAGAGTCCTTGTCGACGTGGACATCCTCCCGAATCGGGAACCTTCCCCGCGCTTTATTTATGGTTTTGCCCTTGTATTGCCGACCGCACTCCTTTCCCCGAATCCCGACGGTTCCCGAATGCGAATGTGGTTGCCGAATTGATCCCATCTCTTCCGAATATTTCCATTATTAGCATCTTGCACTAGCCCACCTGCATGCGAGATCTTTACCAAAATTTGGTGTTAACATATGCCCCTCAATTCTGAAGATAAAATACTTTATGTTCAGAATTGACCACAAAGATCCCCTTTCTCTTCTAGGCCAAAGACACTGTGGTAAGCTACCGGCGGCCGCCCGCGCATTCATCTCCCGAAGAACCCTATCCGGACTCTGAATCCATCCATATGGCGACTTCATCCAAGTCCTCGGCCACTTCCGGACAATTATTTGCGGTATCATCGATTCTCTTCTATCTATTCGGCAACTTTACCGATCTCCTCTCTCTTTTGAATCCCAATTTCGCCTTTATTCAGCAAATGGGAGGCGATATTCTATTCCCAATTGCCGAGGGAGCAGATTCATACTTTTTAGGACCTTTAGGAGATTCAAATCCCTCAGAATTCATTGAGAAGGAATCACGGAGGATCCCCTTTAAATTTGGAATTCCAAATAAGCAATGGGCAAACACCTTCAAGACCTGACCCTTTCCCCAATCACAGGATGGCGCAATTGGTACAATAGGATTCATAAAGCCGCGACCCAAGAAGGCTTGGCAATGGGATCATCTAGAAATTAGTCAATGCTTGGATCTCTCTTTGTCGAATATGCCCAAGAATGACAAAACTCTTGGCAAGAAGACTCATTTTTGGTCAAACGCCACCAATACCTTTGTGTTTGGTCATGGCCCAATGACTCCCACTCGGCGGGACGTTTTTATGATCCGCAGGGCTTGAATGTGACAAACTAATGTCAACCCTTTCAAATATAGAAGTGCAAGCTCACGAGAAGGCGTGGTGTGCGGGTAAGCTATACCAAGTATATAGCAACTTACCAATCTTCGGGGCGGTCCAAGACAAAGAATATAAAGCCTTCTTAAACATGTGGCTCAAGCAGATTCATCTTTTGTGGGAAATCCAACGAGCCTACCTTGAATTATATGGTAATGGCTGAAGATTTACTGGCAACCACACTGATTCCCTTGGGTAAGTATCTCCTGGGTAGTGTGTACCATATGCTGCACCAGATCACTACTCAGATGTCCGAAAAGAAGAACATATCCTGTGTAAATGGTCCCTGGTGGTTCATTCAGATGTGGTTGCGATTGCATATGCATCAAATTGTTTCTATTGGCCTCGCTTAACCTGTCCTTTCCTTCTATAAATTATCTTTGAAGGTTCGGATCCCGTGAATGGGCATGTCAATCATATGGGGAAGCGGCATCAGCCATTACCATTGATTTTGATATTGGTCATCTATTCAAACTTTTCTTCAAAGGCTTTGATAAACCATGCTTTGGTTTCTTTATGAAGATCAAGGACATTTTACCTTTCCCTTCACTTTCAATTTTGGATGCGGCCGTATTGATGCAGCTTCAACAGCTATCTTTAATACCTTCATTAAGCCTTGCATACTACCCGGCCAGAATTCAACCATGGAAAGCTGGTAACTCCCACATATGAGTTCTACTATCCAAACATGGTAGCTAGGCGGTTGGGATGTGTCCAAGTGCCCCCAAGGCTATCCTTCCGTCAAATTATCGGGGCCTAGGGAAATAATATCTGCTCTCCACTTGAAGCTCTCGAGTCTTTGACCTTGGGAAGGATTTGCCTCAGTATGCTCATGTACCATTGATAGCAATTGAGCATGCTCACCCACTCTTCAACTCTTGGTGGCAAGGATGGCACGATCACATTTTCAATCTTGCGGTTCATCCTCTCAATGCTTGACAATCGATGCCGATTTTGAATCGAGACGATGAGGTAAACCATTTTATCATTACTTCTCTTCACCTTCTCATTTATATTGAACCTTACTATCTAATTTTTTTTTTATTTAGGATCCCGAACCTGCCCCTCGACACAAGGCGTCAAGTATTACACTCTGGGCCATATCCTGCTTTAGGCTATGATGCTTTATCTCTCGGGAGATTTAATGAAAACCCCAGCAGCTTTGGTCATGACTTACAAAAAGAAGAACTCCAAGCTCTTCTCGTCCCGGTGTGATCTCGATCTCGGAAGAAAAGCAAGGTTACACCTTTATCTCCACCCAGACTTGACCTCACGAAGAGCTCAAGGAAATCAATGACAAATTTGGTAAACTCATCTATTCATCACCTTAAGTCTATACTTATCATCCATATTTTAACATTTACTTTTCCTCGAAAGCCTAGGATGCCATAGATCTTTGCTTTGCTTTCGGGATTACGAAGGCGGCTTGGGTCTTGGAAACAGTGATTCTGAAGAAACAATTGATAATTTTCAGATGCAGTCTCATGGTAACCAAATGATCCTAGCTGATCAAATATTAAATGTTCCCGACTCTCCTGCAACTAGCCATCCAAAGGATCTTCAATTAACTTCTTCTAAGAATGTGGTTCCAAACCCTCGCTCTGGATCATCAACGCTGCGGTTTCTCATCGGGTACCCATTATTTTTGTTGAAATTTCTAAGTAATCGTGCATTCCTCTTACTAACTCATTTTTTGTTGTAGAAAATTTCTCCTCCATCGCCCAACTATGCTTTCAATCTTTGATGAATATGTTCGGGGTGATGAGGAAGTTGATTCAGTGAAACACTTTCGAGGAGGAGCATGCTTCTAGGATCCAAGAGATCTTATCCTTTTTAGAGAAAAGACACCTATCTTCTCAAGATGTTAGCCGAATGAGAGATCTTATCAATTTGTCTCGAGCATGTAATCCCTTGACCCTCTTATCCATCCTTCATTACGGGCGACCATCACCCTCTTGTCACAAGGGCAAGCGGGGAACACATGCGCTAGGCCAACAACGTCATCGGTATGAATCTCGGGAACAAGAAGCCAACC
The DNA here is from genome assembly GCA_015847255.1 of Hyparrhenia diplandra. NCBI lineage: Eukaryota > Viridiplantae > Streptophyta > Magnoliopsida > Poales > Poaceae > Hyparrhenia > Hyparrhenia diplandra. The sequence continues at coordinate 294,152 of JADLZK010004008.1, read as the reverse complement.
AATTACATCGGCAAGTTTCTTCTGGACAAAGCATGCCTTGCCCGGCTGCCCCCTACTCTGGAGGATTTGAAAAAACAAAAGGCTGATCTGGAAGCAAAGCTCAAATTAGTAGAGACTCGGATCCGGGGAGCATGAGAGCCAGTTATCCTCTCTTCCTTTGTCAATCAAGTCTACACAAGATCGCCTTGTAACAATAATCAAGGAGAACAGGCAATCCAAACAGAAACTCATCAGCCTGTCATCTTCTGAAGAGAAAGACAAGAGGATTCTGGCCAAATTCAAAGAGCAAAAAGACAATGCCATCCAAGCTATCAAGGCCCTCTTGAATCTGTAATTTAGAAGTATAAAACATTCCCTCTCGTGTATTTTTACTTGTCGAACCATGCTTTTTCTTTTCTGAAAGATACTTCGTTACCGAATGAGTTCTTTCCCGAATGATAATGTTGCCGAAACAAACCTCCTCTAGGGTTTTAGTAGCACGCCAACTCACGGGCCTCAGTCCATTAGTGAAAGACTTCGGCCCAACTTCGGCTAACAACTTCCGGACTCTTAGGTGGAGTAGTGGACTGGCGAAACCGCCGTCTTCCACGCCAATTATCTCGCCATCTATAAATACGAGGGAACTTGTCCTCTAAAACCAATCTGAACAAAAACTTTTGCCTTCCTAGAAACTTTCGTCCTTCTCCTCTCCGAAAAAGCAAGAAAACTTCCCTCTTTCTTTTTCCTCCCGATCTCTCGCCATGGTGGACGGTGATAATCATGGCAAAAGCGCCTGCGAGAGGAGGTGGCGGAGAGCGACCATGGCCAGCCGCCGCTTGATCGGGTGAGCTTTGATACTCTTAATTCTTCAATGTTGGATCATATTTCCAATGCGCAGCGCTAACTCTTTGTTCAATTTTTAGATCTTCGATCATGCTAGGGTTGCCGCCGCTGGGGCGCAAAGACAAGCTCCTCCCCGCCCGTGCGGGTGCCGAACCCACCTTCCCCGCATCGGCCGGGGGTCCGGGCCTCCGACGAGCTGCCATGGGAGGAGCGCCCCAAGTTCTCCTGGCTCCAAATCCGGGCCGTCCGCAATGAGCGGGATGAGGCGGGGAGAGAGTTCTCGGATTACTCAGAAGATGGAGCGCAAGCAATTTGGATTGGGAAGACCGGCGGGTGCGGATGATTGACACCATCGCGGGTTCTCGAATGAATCTTTCTGTGCCCTTTTTCCATTGAATCCATATCTGTGAATATGCATTCTTCTTTGCGATGCATTCTTCGTTCATGCAGCTCTTAGGGAGGAGCTCGATCGTGTCAATGCGGGCGGCAACAAGAGTCGCCGAAACGGGTGGTGGCGCCTTGGCGGCGAGACGGTTGAAGCTTCGCCTTGTCGATGTGGGCGAACAACCGCATTGATGAGGTGGCTTTGCGGGGCGTCCACCTCGCGCGACTCTGGGCTTGATCGCCCTATCCTCTCTGCTTGAGAGGATTACTCGACGAGGAGTGTTGGCTTCCCGAGTTCGCGGATCTTGACAACGTCGATCGTGCAGTGGGCGTTACGAGGATCATGCCACCGCCGTCGTCGCCGCCACTCATGCTGAGATGGTTCTTGACAAGCTGCGGGGAGTAGTTTGTAACTAGGACTTTCTTGGCGGATGAATAAAATTTCTATTTTTGTTTCCCGCATCAATCTTGTTTGAGCTCCTTTGCGAACACGTCTTTTTCGAACGAAAAAACCCCATTCGGTAATCTTTTCTTTGGCGTCGACAATTCCGATTCACAAGATTTTCACTTTGTTTAGAAAACATTAAAATAATACTCGCGTCCTTCTCGCTTCCCAATAAACCTACTCAGTCCCATTTATCGAGAAATCTTACGGAAAATATCCTTCCCCTTTAAATACGCCAACAACACACTTTGTCCTCCATCCCTCTAGTAGTCGGCCTAGCGAGTAGTACTTCAAAGAACACTTCAACACGGCAATGGCGGACAAGGGCAAAGAAGCGGCATCGGATTCATCGTGAATCGGCCAAAGCCCGAGTAAGTCAATCCCATTTGAAATTCCTAATCGCCTCTCATATGATTCCATCATTGTAATCTCCTTTTCATACTTAGGGTGCACATCCATCCGGATTTTGCTCTCGGATCAATCTCTATCCCAATCCCGATTCCTTCGACTCTTCGGATGAAGAACTCCCCGAAGACATTTCCATTCTCAAGCGGAGGCTCCGCCAGAGAAACGGCCGACGCAAAGATCTTGAGACGCAGATCTAAACGTTGTGCATTCTTACGCCAATGCGGGCGTGCACACCGCATGCATCCGGAAGTTCATATTGGAGGTAAATTTCATCTAGCACTTACTCGATTCTTTCTCTTATTCCATTGATCATCTATTATTCCTGCTCTTCTCGGAGATTTCCGAGCAACACACTCATCTCCGTATGGCGGTTGAAGGCTTAGTGCGTGTTTTGGACATCCCAATGGATCCACCAGTTCCTCATGTACAAGCGGTCATCGACCAGGAGTCAAAGGAGGCTATGAAGAAGAAAAACCCTTAGATAATAAAATCATGTAGTTTCTCTTGTTAATGCGAGTTCCTCTGTATGAATCTTGCTCAAGATGTATGAACTTATGATCTATCTCGAGGCATTTCTTCCTTTTTTCTTGTTTTTATGTATTGAAGGCGATGTATCCGGTACACATCGGCTATAAAACCCACGAAGTCGATTTTATCAATCGGCTTTTTTGTCTTAACAATATATTCGTCTCTGTCTTGATTCAACGACCAATTTCAATCTTGGGATAGTATTTTTTCAAGTACACGCCATTGATAGCTCTTTCAAATATTTCTCCGGATAATGTTTTCAATATATATGCATTGCCGGGAACACACTTGTGTACTCGGTAAGGTCCTTTCCAATTGGGAGACCATTTGCGAATGCCTTAATTTTTGATCCAATTGACAATATGGTTTGCCAAACTAGTTCTTCTTCGACCGAATTCCTTGACCTTAACCTTTTTGTTGTAATACTTGGCAACACGCACCTTGTTCTTTTCAATATTTTCCGAGCCTTAAGACGAATTTGATGTAAATCTTCCAATTCATCTATCATGAGATTATTATAATCTTACGTTTTTAAATCTTTTTTACAGCACTATTCTCCTTGATTCGATTTGCAATTCCCATGGCAATCTTGCATGATGACCATAAACTAATTCATAAGGAGAAGTTTTAATAGAACCATATAACAAGCCATTCAAGAAGCCCCAGAGAGCTTCATTGAGAACCAAATGCCATCTTCTTGGTTTCTCCTTAATCTTTTTCTCAATAATCTTGATCATGATTTTATTCGATGCCTCTCGCTTGACCATTGGCTTGGGCATAATAAGGAGATGAATTATTCAATCTAATGCCCATGTTTTCAAAGAAAGTCACAAAATTACGAAGAAGTAAACTGAGTTCCCTCGATCGGTTGTTATGGTCTCGAGGGATTCCAAACTCAGTAAATTATATGTTCCTTAACAAAACTGATCATATTTTCTAATGTTACCTTCTTCAAAGGAACTGCTTCAACCCACTTGGTAAAATAGTCGGGTTGCCAAAAGCACAAATTGATGCCCCTTACTAGATGGAGGATTTATCTGTCCAATTAAGTCAATACCCCATCCTCTGAATGGCCAAGGTTTTATTATTGGATTCATAGGCGATCTTTGGAGCTCTCTGAATATTTCCAAATTTCGACAATCTTGGCATCCTTTGTAATATTCAAAAGCAATCTTCCAACATCGTCGGCCAAAAATAGCTGTTCTTCTTATTATCCACTTCATTCGGTAAGCGATTGATGTGCTCCACATAAACCATCATGCACTTCACTTATCATCCTTTTGGCTTCCTCCGAATCCGGACATTTAAGCAAAACCCCATCTATGGACTTATAATATAATTAATTATCAAGAAGTACAAACTTAATAGCTTTATACGAGTCTTGAGATACTCTTTGTGATGGATTTCTCGGGTATTCGGTAATTTCTTTTTCTCAATCGGTATCTGCTTCATCATTACCGAATGCGTATAGGTCCACAGCAAATGCTTCTTGATTCTCTCTATATCCAGATGCACTTTGAGCCAGCTTATTAGCCTCTCCGTTAGATTCCCTAGGGATGTGATGTAGTGTGACAACTCGAAAGCCTTTCAATATCTCCTTGCACTCTTCGAAGTATATCCTCAAGATTTCATCTTTGCACTCATACTGACCAAGCAACTGTTTAATTACCAATTCTGAATCTCCAAATATTTCAACAGCAATAGCTTGGGCATCTTTGAGGAAATATAAACCTCTGAGTAGTGCTTCATATTCAGCTTGATTGTTAGTCACGGACTGTTTTATAGGTATAGCATATTCAAAAATTGCTCCCTGGGGTGAAATTAGGAAAATACCAACACCACCTCCTTTGCCACACGATGACCCATCAAAAAATAATGTCCATGGCATAATATCAACAAGTTCAGCAGAATCACCGTGGTGTTGAGTAATAAAATCAGCTATAATTTGGCCTTTAACGACTTTTAGCGCTTTCAAACCTTAAATCAAACTCGGATAAAGCCAAAACCCATTTGCCAATCCTACCATTCAAAATTGGCATTGATAACATGTGTTTAATCACATCAAACTTTGAAACCACTATACATTCGGCATTTAACAAATAGTGCCGAAGTTTGGTACATGAGTAATAGACACATAAACAAAGTTGCTCTATAGCCGAATATCTTGTCTCTCGGATCCAAAGATTCTCCGGCTTAAATATGCTATTACTCTCTCATTTCCCTCATACTCTTGCATAAGGGCCGATCCAATAGTTTGATTATCGGCGCCACGCATTAAACTTAAAAGGCTTGTCAAGGCGAGGAGGTACCAAAACTGGTGGTGCCTTCATGTATTCCTTGATTTCATCGAGCTTTTTTTTTATGCGTCACCCCACACAAAAACTTGATCCTTCTTGAGTCTCAACAACGGAGAGAAACGGCAATACTACGCTCGAGATAAATTAGATATGAATCTTCTCACAAAATTAATCTTCCTGAGTAACGATTGTAGTTCGTTAAATTTGTTGGAGGAACCACCTTATCAATAGCTTCCATGCTTTTCTTTCCAACCTCAATTCCTCCTTTGTGAACCAAGAATCCCAAAAATTCTCGGTGACACTCCAAAGGCACACTTATTTGGATTCATTTTTTTAGTCCATGTTTTTACGTGTGCACTCCAAAGTCTTCTTTAAGTCACCAAATGTATCTCATAGCTCTTAGACTTGACAACCACATCGTCTATATAAATCTCTACAATTTTGCTGATCAATTCATGGAATATATAATTCATGGCTCTCGATAAGTTGCACCCGGCATTCTTTAATCCGAATGTCATCACTATCCACTCAAATAGGCCAATATGCCCGGGGCATCTAAAAGCGCTTTTTGATACATCCTTGGCGACCATGAATATCTGGTTATACCCGGCATTGCCATCCATGAAACTAATCACTTCATGACCGGCCCTTTGCATCCACCCGAGAAATCGGCAATTGGCATTGGATATCCATCCATAGGAGTAGCTTTATTGAGATCTCTGAAGTCTATGCAAACTCTCATCTTTCCATTTTTCTTGTAAACAGGGAACTATATTGAGATCCACTCTGCATATCTATATGGCCGAATAAAGTTTGCTTCTAATAATCTTTCAATTTCCTTCATTACATCGGCCAATACCTCATCCTTGTATATTTTTTTGAGGAGGTTGTTTATATGGTCTATAACCAGCTTTAATTGGTAACTCATGCTCAACAATATCTCGATCTAGACCGGGCATTTCGAATAATCCCATGCAAAACAATCTTTGTATTCCTTTAGCAAATCCACCAACTCCTGCTTTGAACTTAGGATCCAAGTTAGCATATATATGTCGGCCTTGGTTTATCTCCATTTCCAATGTCCACTTCTTCTAACTTATCGGCCGACATAAACCCTCGTCCTAACTTTCCTTTATTGCCATCAATAGGGTTACCCATTAAAAATTGCTATTTGAGCCCATTTGCTTGTATCGGCCGTTGGTCTCTGTCTCGGGGGATTGATTTGGACCTTCTTCCCATTCTTTACCGTAAAAAACAATCAACTCCATCATATACCCAAAAAAGCTAACTCGGCATTAGCCACGCTTATCGAATCATCGGCATGCACTACTTCAACGTCATCGGCAAATCCACTTTGGATCAAAATTTGATGCATTGTAGAAGGGATGCAACAATTAGCATGAATCCAATCTCTTCCCAAAAGCAAGCTATATGCCCCCTTGCCATCAATGACAAAGAATGTTGTGATCGGTGTCTTGGATCCAATCATTAATTCCACATGTCTTGCTCCCTTTGTGTCTGCGAAGGATTCCCGGCAAAATCTCTAAGTACCATGTCGTCTTTAGGAGATCTTCATTATTAAAACCCAACTTCTGAATGTAGTATACGGCATAACGTTGATTGCAGCTCCACCATCCACAAACATTTTTCCCGAGAGGTTTTCCATTGACATACCCCTTTAAATAGAGTGGCTTCAAATGCCTGTTATTGATTGGCCTATGGAAAACGCTTGCTTCGACAATACTAGGCTGTCTTTTTAATTCGCAAATTCAGGTTTCATCAAAGTCGGGAATACACTTCATCTCGATCATCTTGTCCCTCGGGAGCTTCAAACTCGATGGGAGGAAAAAGGTCATAGCCACATCAGGCGAAGGTTTTGACTCATTCGGTTTCTTAGGGCGCCACACTTGTCTTTTTTCATTTTGCGGCATCCTTAAGTTCCCGATTCCTCAACCGTTGAACTCTCCTTTTCTCGACTTTTCACGAGACACGGAGGACACCACGGGCCTTTCGCCATATATATTCAGATTCATAGCTCTCCTCCATGTAGTCATCATCATTGCTCCACTCCTCATCGGCATACCTTTTCCCTTGCCGATTATCGGGGACTTATCATTTTTTAAGCGCCGATCATCCTCACGGATACTGAATTCCAAGTCTTTCTTGGATGGGGCGGCGATTGGCTCTACCTTGCCTATATTCATAATATTGATCAACTTTGCATTCGGGACAATTGTTTCTAGATGGTAACTTCAAACCCTCATTCCAACAATGTGCGAAGAAAGAACATCCCAATGAGACGTTCTTGTTCCACGAGATATTCCTCCTGCTCTCGATGATAGGCCTCCTCCTCATATCTTCTCCTTTCTTCCATGAACCTCCTTTTTAAATAATGTTCTTTTTCTTGCTCTCTCTGCCATTTATTGAGTAAGATACAGAAGTAACTCTAGGTTTCGAAGTTTCTCCTTTTCAAACGGCTATTCGAAAACCGAAGCACCTTTTTGGACTTCTTTAACGGACACTTGCCGACCGGGATCAACGGATCCATTAGCTCTTGCTCTGTCGGGAAGTCGGGACTTTCATCTTACCCCTAGAATCACTAAATTTACCATGTTTCTTTGTAAAACCCATCATGTTAACGGAAAGGGTTCAGAATCTATCTTCATTTTTCCAAAGAAACTTCAAGTGTCCATCTCGAATAGCTTTGTTGAATCTTGACCACGAATACTTTCGGCAATCATTGATAGAGTGAGTATTGGTGTTATGGAAACCACAATATTTCTTGTCTTTAACTCCCTCGGCCCGAGCATGGGATGACCTTGAGATAACTTCACTCGTCCTTCTTTTATCGGCAATTCAAAGAGCTTGTCTGATTTAGTAACATCAAAACTATATGACCCCTTGTCTTGCTTGACCCACTTGGGAAGAGCTTGAGTAGGCTCCTTGGCCCACACTATCTCGGCGGCAATTTCATTCTCATCCTAATACTCACAAGCTTGCTCGAAAATTGTTCATACACATCAATCATTGCATTATTTTTTAGGAATCGATTATCCCTCTTAAAGCTTTGAGCCCGAGTACTCATCAAAAAGTCAAGCGTTGTGACAAGCGCCCAAGATCATCAAACTCCATACCGAACAGCTTTTCCCTTATATTAGGATGCATGCACCTATGGCAATTCCATGAAGGCGATCATCTGGAATATTTAGAGAGTAGCATAGATTCTTGACTTCCCCTGAACCTCCTAACAAACTCGAGAGGGGTTTCATTGGTTCTCATCCTCAAGCTCATAAGATCTACATCTTCTTTTCATTGGTTCGGTATAGAAGTATGAGTGAAACTTTTGTTCCAAATCAGCCCAAGTGCCAATGGAATTCTTTGACGATGAAGAAAACCATGTAAATCTTTGGTCCCGTGAGGGATAAGGGGAAATATCGATTCTCAAAGCATCATCTGTATTAGCTTCTCCCAACCGGATCAAGTACACGCTAATGTGTTCAATGGTACTAGTGTCATCGACCCGAGAATTTTGAAAAATCACTTGGAACTTTCACCCCGGATGGTAGTGCCACTTTATTGTACCATTCGGAAAAAGGAAACTGGTAGGAATGTGTTAGCCCTTTGGGTTTCAAGCCGAATTGATTACGCATCATATCGACCATCCTGTGCATAAGGGCATCAATGGGATGCTGTGTCTCTCTTGATTTGGTTCTCCACCTATCCTTCCCGAAAGCACTCGATACCCGGGGTTTGGAAGAGCATGCATGTCATTGAAATCCGTGTACTCTATATAACCTTCACCAAATGGATTACGGTTGAAGTCGATTAGTTGCGAGAATGAATCTTATAAGTAGAATGAGGTGTCGTATCACGAAGCTCCAAACAATGCTTGACTAGCGTTTTTATTACATTCGGTTTCTTCTCTCATATTTTTCTCCTCCCGATCCTTCAACTCCGGTATAGCTGCAAGCGGGCTTCGTGGAGCGTTGAAATAAACGAGGCCCTCTCATAGGTCCTGCTGTTTCTTCAAAGCATTTGTCTGGCTGCGGGACCAAAAGTTTCCTTCATTATAGATCTGAAGGTATTGAGAAAAGCGATATTGTGATTAAGCATCGCGGCTCAAGAGACTTGTCAAACATTGATTGCACCCTCGATTTTCTTCGGCTTACGCATAATCAGTTGCCTCGGAAGAAGAACTCTTGGGAAACTAGTTTTCTTGATGATCTTCCCACTTTTGTTCTTGGAATATGACAGCAAGCATTTGTCTATGTACTGGCTGGCCAGTTTCTTCAGCATCTCTTGCATATCATTCGGAAGATCTTCCATGGTGACGTCGAGCGTCATCCCCCCAGCGAGGCGTCGGGCATCTTGAATCAAACTTGATGGTCCCCCATTGGGCGTGCCAAAAGTGTGTTGACACAAAATCGTTCTGTGCCGCACACACCGACAAGCCGAAGTAGCTAGCTTAACTTGAGAGCCCGGGAGTTTTGATCCGGTGACGTGCCCGATCAATTTGACCTGCAATTGACAAGGAGAGAAACTTGACGCCCCATGAGCCAAATGTCATAGCAATCGGCAAAATAACCCGATTCGATAAACATGTATTTAGCAAAAGAATAAATCGGCAATTATACATGATGTCAAATAGAATGTTGCAGATTGCGAAAAGTATATATAGTCACAAAAAGATAGTAAAGATCAAGATGCATCAGCTATATAAAATATATTAAATACAAAGATGGAGTTTAACCGAAAACAAGCTTGATCAATACCAAAATATAAAAGAAAGGTAGCTCATATAAATAAATTTAATCTAAATAATAAATGCATAGGCCTAATCCAACTAGTCCGCGCATACGCCTAGCTTTCTTAAACCCGTCTAGCATAAACTCAATTAAGTCAATCCACCGCATGATACAACTTAATTAAAATCTACACCACTCCTAATAACTAGACTAATCCACCGCATGATACGGTCTAGTTATGAGAAGCTAAAAGCATTCATCACCCAAATAGATTTATAAACACTCACTACTCGTTAAAAGCGTATCCGTATTCGGCAAAGTTACCGAATCGGGGTCCATGAAGAAGGAACAAACACGTAAACCTAAATAAAACCTATCGAGATTAAACCGAATTCTAGTCCACCGGGATGACTAGCTCTAGAGTAACCCAAAGACACGCATCCGCCGCACGGTACCCGATCCTGTCAAGGCCTATCTTCATCTAACGTGCTTGAACCCGCAACATGTGACAATCTAGGTTGATATAAACTTCGGCTATCATGGATATATGATTTAAACATAAGATCTAAACATCATGACAGGGATAAAGCATTGAAAGCATAGGATAGATCTATGATAACGTGAAGCCGAGCCAAAATCAATCTAGATTGGGCAATAGAAGTGTTGCAACTATATAAAATAAACATAAAAGAGCATGCAAACACGTGGTAACTTAATGAATCTACTAGATCTTGCCAAATCTAATAGAGCCGATAACTATCCTGTTCATGCTAAGTCATCAAGCAAGCGCCCGACCACACGGCCACTCCCGTCGAGACAAACTAAAACACGAACAAAGACTTCCCGTCATCAAGTAGGCGCCCGGCCGCATCGACCATCCCATCGAGATAAACGAGACTACACGCTACTAAGCAAACGCCCGGCCCCGCGGCCATTCCGTCGAAGTAAAAAGGGTTGTCGATACTTACGGAGGTCGACGGATCGATGATTCCTCTCGAAGAACTTCGGCGACCGCGACACAAAGGACTCGAAGTTGGCATGGGGCGGTTGATTGTATTGATTGAACGATCCCTATTACAATGGCCGAGGGTTTATATTTATACCCCGGGTGACAATATGAGTCCTAATGACTTACGAACATAATACATAGATTTCCTTAAGATACAAGATTTCCTTAAGATACAAGCTTGAACCGCAAGTCTTCAAGAGTCCTTGTCGACGTGGACATCCTCCCCCTCAATCGGGAACCTTCCCCGCTGCTTTATTTACGGTTTTGCCCTTGTATTGCCGACCGCACTCCTTTTTTCGAATCCTGACGGTTCCCAATGCGAATGTGGTTGCCGAATTGATCCCATCTCTTCCGGAATATTTCCATTATTAGCATCTTGCACTGGCCCACCTGTCTGTCGAGATCTTTACCAAAATTTGGTGTTAACAGTTAGATATAGTTATAGTCCATGAGTATTTAATATTTTTTTTCCTAGACTTAAAATGATCTTTTACATGCAAAAGTACGCTTGCTATTTATAGTGTATAGAAATAAAAAGAAGCTAAAGCTTCTAATCTTCTCTGCAATACAGTGTCACGTTGAGCTATAAGAAGAAAGCTAACTTTAGGAAATACTCGTGTCTGTATGTTCCCGTGCCTCTGCTTCTAGTACGTATATGTACTACTACATTTCATAATTCCTTTCATAAAATACTAAAATAGTGGAGTAGAGTGGTGGTGAAGGACGACGCTCTCTAGTGAGAGGTGCTGTCCTGTCAAAAAAAAAAAAAAAAAAAGCGAGAGCTGCTGGGTTTGATTCTTAATTTTGAGTGCCATCTGTTTTTTTGTGCCTTCTTTTTTTTTTCTGAAGGCGGCGTGAGCTCTGCGCACCAGTGGGTCATGTTTCTGCGCGAAGGAATGGGCCAGCGCGCGCTCGGTGCTAAATGGGCGTTGCTCCTGCTCGCGTGGACGCCTGGGCCGCGAGTGCTGTGGGCCTGTACGCGCACGCTAGAAAGGGCCGCGAGTGCTGTGGACCTAAACGCGCACGCTAGAAAGGGCCGGCCTGCTTTGTACCTGGGCCGCGCGACCTGGTCGGCGCACGCATCCGCGCCGACCAGGTCGGCAGATAACACGTCCCGACAGAGAGTCCGTCCTCTATAGTTGTGACAGACAACGACGGACGAAGAAAATACGTATACAGACAGTGAGTGTTAGGCAAAGCAAGTCTAGAGGAACCACACAACACTTAGCCATGACGAAAACCAACAGTCTGTTCTTGTGGTTAGAAAAATGTACGCTAAAGTTGAAAGAAGAGTAAACTGGCGTGCAAGCAGGCCAATTACGACGACTAAGCTTATTGCCCTCTTGTCTATTCTATCTAGAAGAAAACAGACCTAGATATATAGTTTTCCCTGCTTGTCTAGTATCTATACCTAATAATAAAACAAAAGAAATTTCTGTCAATCTGCCTGTCCGCTATCCGCCTGCCCGCGCCCGCACTTCTGCCTTTTCTGTCCGCGTTAAAAGTCGTATCTGTCTCGGTCTGTCGCCGCTCCGAGTTCTCGTTCGTACGGAAACCTCCCTCCGCTCCGCGAACCAGTCTTCCATCGCGATAGGGAGGGCGACTTCGCGACGTCATCCAACAACCGCTTCAGTCTTCCATCTCGCGGGTCCACCGTCGCACTAGGAGGAGGACCTCTGTCGCACCGGCATCGGTCTGCCGTCCGCCAGCTGATCGATTGATCTACGACGAGGTCTTCCCTCACGTCGTTCCTCCATCGCGCGAGGACGGGATTCACCTTCACGACGGCATCGATCGACACCAGGAAGATGTACGTCATAGTCCACCATGGTTTGCTGCTGCGCTCTGCCATTGATAGGCAAATCTCGAAGCAGCCCAAATTAACTCTGTACAAGTTCAATCATTCACGCTCGCTGCTATGTGCACGTACGGCCGACTCCAGGAGGCCACACCCCTGCTGTTTGAGAGCCATGGAAGGCGCACCTGAAAGAGTTTTTTTTTTTGACAAGGCATCTGAACGAGTTGCAAAGGACTAGGGCAGTACGATGGACTCGGCGGCGGCCCTGCGACGACCACGACGATTTCCCACAGAAAACACACAAAAAAAAACCGCAACAAAATAACTGAAGTGGGCCAAATTTTTTTAGATGTAATGATTTTTTTGTTTCCAATAATTTTTTTAGTAGTTGTGAAACATATATAGAGTTTTTAGGAGTAAATTTTAAGGAACTCTTGGAGATGCTCTAGGAGTATATATAGACAACCAAATAGATCGTGGCAAGGGCTCGGCAGTGTGAAGGCACAGGCCGGCGGGCAGGACTGTGGGCTCCCAACAGCTTGCCGGGTAACAACGAGAAACACCAGGAACCACCAGGAACGCATGAAATGTTATGCCAGATCTAGGACGTGTCCTCCACAATTATGCACTTTCCAATAGAATGACAAGTATATAAAGGAATATTTTAATTAGATACATACAAATTTTATAAGACATAAGACATTGTTATTTGTTGTCAACATTAACGTAGGTCTAAAGGTCATGATCATCACAAAATATGTGTCATTGAGGTTATCATTTTGCATGAATGCTAATATTTTTTTTCCCGTTGCAACGCACGGGCATATTTGCTAGTTAACTATTAAGTGCGTCGTCCTCCCTTGTATCTGCAAGGACCCTAGCAAAACATCTCCTCTCCGGATTCTTATTGTCCTGTGCTCCCTGCGCCTGATCCTCCTCTAATTCCAACTTCCAATCCCTGCTGCATACCTGCACTACTGCAGCCTGCAGCGTCCATAGTCCATACCCCGGCCGTGTTCAGCGGTGAGCCATGAGAGAGAATGAGGAGGTCGTCAGTGCTGTCTCCATGGATGCCATCTCCTCCACACTAGTGCTCGTTGACCGTGTGATGACGGTGACGCTGACGCTGAGCCTCGAAGCCAAGCTCATGGCCTTGTTGTTGGTATGGGTTGGCCTCTACCGTCTTCAGCGTATCCTGGTGGGAAAGCGGCGCTCCTGGGGCCACTGGCTGGTGCAGTGCGGTGCAATGGCGGCCTACTATCTTCCCACTCCTCTCGCGTTCTACGCTGCCAATTCCTTGTGCTCCGCCTCACACATCGACGGATCGACTCATTGGCTCGTGTTCGGCGTCAGCCGCATGTTTCACTTTAGTGTTCAAAGATCAGTACTGCTTGTCACCAACATGAGAGCTTATTCTCTCCGCGACCGTCCACGAGATCGCTACAATTTTGTCATGTGGGTAGTGTTCCTTGGTTGGGTAGATTGGGAATGGCCTTCGATTTCAGGTTCCAACTGGTCAGGACGACTGCAAGTAGTTGGGCATATATGTCTATATTTTAGCATGCTGTTGTTCATTCTGTTTGATCATACATCAAATTCTACCTTGGATTGCCAGACCAAAGAAGTTGCTGACTACATGAAGCGGCAGAAGTCCAGCAAGTCATCAACAAGCTCACCCTTCTTTGATGGCAAATGGGTGACTGTCAAAGATTTGTTCCACCATTGTGGTGACCTGCCAACTAGAGACAAGGATTGCCTCTCATATTGTTTGTGCCGGCTTTTGGCAAGGCGCTACTATGGGTTTCACTGTGCAGAAGAAGGAGACGATATGGTGCACCGTTTTGCGCTGGCCGACCTAGGAAGAACAAGAGATGGCTACAAGAGGGCATTCAGAATTGCTGAGGTGCAGTTGGCTTTCCTTCACGAGTACTTCTTCACCTCCTCTCTCCCAATCATACAACAGGGATTGCATTACATTGAAGTTGCGCAAACATCAACGGCAATCTTAACCTTCCTAGTTGCCATTCTACAACGTGCTAGTATTGTTGAACTGGATATGATTCACATGTTGGTAATAACATTGTTTGGTATGTTATTCTTACTTTTTGACACACTTTGTGTGTGGCTACTTTTACCGGTTCAAGATCTTTTGTCTATCTATTGGCGTCCAATACACGCAGCATTTCACAAACTCAATTGTCTCCCTAATGGCCGCCCCACCAGCAAGGGTTTCGTGAGATTATTCCGCTCTGAGCCTAATCCTAATGCACAGGACAATGTTTTTTTTATGGTGTTTACTGGAGGCACAAAATAGGACAATACTCAATTCTCCAAGACTTCGACCGTCGCCGCTCTCCCAAGAAGGCACTTGTAGCCTGGTTCCAAAGAATTATGCTATCCCAACCTTCTTATGAGTTCATCAAGCATCTTCCAGCAAAAGAAGAACAAGTCGACATGCAGAAGCTGGACAGCGTGAGAGAGTTGGTTGCTGATACTCTTCTGGCTATAGATGGCCCACCAACCAACGGTGCTAGGTCTCTGAAGATAAACATGGACAGTTCTGGGTATGACTGGTCATGGACCTGTAGGGAAGATTCCCACACGGACACCATCCTCATATGGCACATAGCAACATGCTATTGTGACGACACAACGCCAATAAGTGATGACCCATTGGTGAATCAGCATCATGAAGCTGCCAGAGCATTGTCAAGATATTGTGCCTACCTGGTGGCCTTTCTTCCGGAGTTCGTCCCGGAGCATAGCTTGGCCACAAAACAAGTGTTTCAAAGAGTCTTGCAGGAAACACAGTGTGCACTAGGAACAGAGCCTATGAAGGAGGAGGAGAAGCGCACCAAGATCCGAGGTTTACAACTACCTGACCAACATGAACAGCTGACAACCTTTCACAAGGGTATTGAGCTGGGACGACAACTGGAGATGCTCAGCGACGACAGTCTACGCTGGAAGGTAATGGCAGAGTTTTGGGCAGAGACGATACTGTACGTCGCGCCGTCCGACAACGCCGAGGCACACATTGAGTAGCTGGCCAAAGGCGGGGAGTTCATCACGCACCTCTAGGCATTGCTCTCCAACGCAGGCATCCTGAAGCGGGCAACAGGAGAATGGCATCCACCTGCTTCCACTACCAAATTAAAGTAAGCAATTTGTGGGCTACACAGCTAACCGTAGGGTGTTAAAACACACATCTTGTTAATCTTTTGTTCTATAGCCTCCAACTGATGTGATGTTAGGTCCAGCAAATTTCGGGTTTTGATTTTGTTGGCCATTCTAATTCTATCTAGCTTCATTTTTTTTTTTTTTGCTTATTATGCAGAGGACCACCAAAGAAGATAGAGACCTCCAAAGCAAGAACTCAGGAATGTCCCTTTTAATGATGAAGCATCAACATCCTTCATGTCTTCTCCACCAATTAATGTTAGAAACTCTACACTTGTTTTCTATGATCCTTTGTTATATACATGCATGCACTATTGCACATAGCCATTAGAAGCAATTAGCTAGGATGGAACCGTTGGAGCCCCCTGACCCCGTCTCGCCCCCAGGCGACGGCGGCGGCGTGCCTCTGGTCCCCGCTCCGATCTCCCTGCTCAGCACCCTTCCCTCCAATCCAACAGCCGGATCCCATTACCCCACCTCCCGATTCTACCGTTCCTTGGGTGCAGCTCGGTTCCCAGCCCAACGGGGCCTCCTGCAGCCCGTCGGACACCTCTCCCCCCATGGTTTCTCGCCGCCATCCAAGGCGCGGCCGCCACCTCCGGTGCCCTGGCGTGCTTTCGGGTGCCGTGGGGTGCCCATGGATGCGCTTTGAGGCCAGGCCGGGCGCGCCGCGGTGCGTCTCCGCCTCGCCACCGCCGCCGTCCGGTCCAAGTCACCCAGCACGTCGCGTTTACGCAATCGTCGTTCAGGCCCTGGGTTTTGTGCCCCGCCTCCGCCGTCCGCCCTGAGCTTCTATCCGGAGGTCACGCCGGCAGCCACCTCCCGCGGTGGCGGCGTGGATCGCGAGCCCCGTGCGGGCCCCTGGTCACGGTCCGCGGCGAGGGACCTCTTCGACGAGGTAGTCAACCCCAGCTCGTCGCCCTCTCCCTCTGCTTCCCTCCCGCCTACCCACGCCTGGGGACGGCCTCATGGGCGCCGCCGTCGCGTTTTGCGGCTGCCTCGTGGTCGGTGCGCTAGGCATGGATCAGGGGCCCTCTCACGCGCCGGCTCTCACGAGTGCCGCTATCGTGGCCAACACCATGCCCGTGCCAGCTGCTGACGGAGGCATCGAGGTTGGCCGGGTCATCGTCGAGGACGTCTCAGAAGAGGAGGACAGCGAGGAGGAGGTCGATGTTGCTGCGTTCGCCACACCCTCGCCTCTTCCTCTCCGCGCAGGCACCTCCGTTCTTCCCGCCCCAATCTGCTGGCAGGAGCAAGTTTCGGCGTTGGGGAAGAGGACTCCGACACAGCAAGCTCCAATGATGAGCCTACTCCCGCAGCCGTGTGGTCGTCTTTCCGGGACGTTGCTCGCGAGGCTCTCTCCGAACCTAGCCACCGCCGAGGCCTCCACTTGGCGCCATCGCCGGGAGGAAGCGGGCGCCACCGTCGTCGTGCTACGACTCTGGCTGCTAAGTGCCAATGCACCAGCGCTTGTTCACCAACTTGGTGGGCGTGCTCCCGTGCACTAGCGGCTAGGTGGCCGGCGCTCTCGGGCGCCTGTGCCTGGGCGGCAACATGGGTCGTCACGCCCAACCTTCTCGTGACACTCATCAACACCACGCCCATCGTACGGCTACACCTGTTCATCGGCTCCACACCCCAGTCCGGTGGGCGCATCGACGCTGAGGGCTTCACGCTTCGTCGAGAGCCATCATCGCTGGCGACGTCGGGATCACGGTCCGGGTCTCCCGGCACCACCCGCTCCCCCGCTCTTGGTTGGGCTTTGCTTCAGCTGCTTGGGTGATGACCACGCCGCCGTCCTGTGGGTTCCCGACATGTTGCCTGCACTGCCGTGGAACGGACACCGTGCTCGCTGATCGTAGGGCGCCACCGCCTCCCGAGCATGTACAACTAGGGCGGGGGTTGCCTCGTCATCGACTCCCCGCGCAGGCACAGCCCAACATCGCCATCCTGCAACGGGTCGAGCTAGTCGCGGTGCCCACGAGGCAGCGGGTGGAGTCTGCCTCACCTTGCTTTTGTCGTGGCGCGTCATCGTCGACATCGGCGGGCGCCAAAGCCAAGTCACCGGGCGAGCTCAACACCCCGCCAACAACGCCGCCACCTATGACGAGTGGCTCATGCGTTCTAGTGGAGGATTCAAGTGCCCCCCACCCCCAACTCAAGCTGATCGTGGTGACCAGCCCCGCAAGCTCTCCATGCACCACGAGCTCGTCATGGCTTCTGCCTCCATCGACAACGCCATCGACTAGCCGACCGCTTCGCCGCCCTGGCCGGAGTTGAGGGACTTCGATCCCATGCTTGGATCGGTGGTGCCGGCTCCCGCCGCCGGCGGCACGCCATGTCTATGGGCGAACCTCCACCAGCTACCCCTCCACAGTCGGTGGACAACTGGTGGGCAGACTTGGTTGAGGTTGAGTTCGCCGCCGCCGCCTGCTTCCTCACTGCACTCGGAATCACCAGCTTGGGACACCGAGAGGTCACCTAGGAAGGACGCCGGCGTTGCCCCGCAGCCGCTTCCGTCCAAGACTTCCCATCGGCGGTCGCCTTGCCACTTGACGAGCCCATCCTTAGCAGCCGACACCCTCCGCTCATCCAAAATTACCGATGAGGAATGGACCATCGGCGTAGCACCCGCCTCGGCTGCGAAGTCGAGGCAGCATGATCCACACCGGAGCAGCAGGCACTGAAGGTAAAGCTCGGCAAGCTCGAGGCTCGCCCGGTCCAACGCGCATTGTTGACGGTCACTAACGACACATTTTTAACGTCAACATTCTACCAATAAGGGGGTGAAACTATACCTTACTACACACATATACATTTATAACTCACATATTTCCACTTGTAGTGTCCAAATTATTATTGTGCAGATTTATATAAGAAACAAGTGGAAAATGTACCAAAAGGCGTCTCCCTGGAAAGGCGCATTCTTGAAGAACATCAAGCCCAAGGGAGAAATGGACCAAACACGCGATCTGGGCCGAGCAAATACCGCCATACAACTTTTCAGCCCAAAGGCGCCCGCCTGCCAAAGCCCAGCCCGAGCGGGGGCCCAGCCGAGGTGCGCCTTTTCCACCACTGTGCGGCGCACCCCGCCGAGGCGCGGTCGGGCCCGGCTTCGGGAGGCGGTTTGTTACCTTCCATAACACTGGCGTTGCCGGCGTTGGTTGGTCGGTTTAGCAAATTAGGGCGGGTGTACCAAGGTCGGTTTGGCTCCTTCCATGTGGGGAGGGACATTTTCTAATGAGCCCCCTCTCCTCTACCTATAAAAGGAGGCCATCTCCCACCATTGTAACACACACCACACAATGTAGCCTCTCTCTTCTTCTTCTTCTTCTTCTTCTTCTTCTTCTCCCTTTCTTCTTCTTCTTTCTTCTTCTTTCTTCTTCTTCTTTCTTCTTCTTCTTCTTCTTCTTCTTCTCCCTTTCTTCTTCTTCTTTTTCTTAGTTTGTACTTAGGAGGAGTTTGCCAAGGATAATAAAAGGAGAGCAAGACATTTTGGAGCTATTCGGTATGAGCAATTTAGAGTTCTTCATTTTGTTCTTGTTCTCTACTTATCAATATAGTCATGTTCTTGAATTAGAGCAAAGTTCTTTTGATATAATCTTGATTGACGAACTAGTCTATAGTTCCTATATCATGATCTTGTCCTATAGAACATCATGCTTCATTTATCATACATACATGTTTAGACCAAGAGCTAGAATGTTATGATGAGTTCTATCCAGAGTTAGACTTGGTTGATGTTGGGTTGCGGGATTGATAGTCGTTCCTTCGGGGCGGTGCTCTGGTAGAAGGACCCCGGGGACGGGTAAGCCTTGTTAACATGCCGGAGTAATAATCATTAGTGTAGACGTGGTGTCTAGACTAAGGGTTGCCTATCTTTTGTGGCGCATCCCACGGTTGAGGGGGTAGGCGGCTGGGTTGTGACAGCCTTGTCCGTCCCTTGTAATCCCCCCACGTTCGGGTGTGGCGCAGTGCAATTGCCGGTCTCCATCCCAGTTTGGGCGATTGCCGGTGCCCGCGTAGCTTCGAGCAGAGACCTTGGCGAGCTTGACTTAGAATCTCTGACAAGAAAACATGTGTGTATCGCTATCTTGACATGACTATCTAGGATATGCCCGCTCCATGTTAGACTTATTCTTTTATTCTTTTCTTTTACCTTTATCCTTGAGATTGGCTTAAGTGTGTGTGTCAAGTTATCCTACTACCTATCTTATTTTACCCCTATTATGAGCATTGGTTCATTATACATTCGTGTTATCTTGTTCATGTCTCTATTAGATCCTTTTCCACCATGCCTTCCTTTGGGAAAATATAAATAACGATACCCTGAATACTTCCGGGTGAAATGCTACAATGATAGATCCGTGCGCTTGCGGATGAATATCTTATTTGGCAAGATCTATCACCGTTGATGTACCTAGTGTTATCACCGACACGGTGATTTTACTTAGGAATGTCAACGGCGCATTTCTGGCGCCGTTATTGGAGATGGGTTCTAAACCTGTTTCTAGTGATTGCGCTTAAGAAATGCAAATGGACATCGACACTCCGGACCCAGTTTGGCGAGCAAGTTCCGAAATACTACGGCGATGACATATCATCCGACAAACGACAACATTTGCGTGAGCTCTTCCCATGATGCAGCCCGGCGCGGGCGGCACCTGAGGGGGAATTATTGTTTGTTGCCGTAGCCGCTTCTTTCTCCTCTAGTCGCGCAACAATTTACCTTCTAAGTACAACCGTGTCGCTCCACCGTTAGAGCCGGCGATTCTTGTCAGTGTGCTTTTGTGCGCTGCGGCCAATTGTTTTGGCTAAAGCATGCGTCGTGTAAAACTATACAACAACAACAACAACATAGCCTTTAGTCCCAAGCTAGTTGGGGTAGGCTAGAGATAAAACCCATATGAAATAGTATAAAATAATGTAAAAAGGCGAGAAGACAAAAAGATAAAGATAGGGTAGATAGAAAAGGAAACAAAGTCATGGTTCAGGCACATTGATAGCTAGCCTCCGTGCGCTCCTGTCCAAAGCTAAATCCTTGGAGTATTCCACTCCTTAAGGTCTCTCTTAACCGCCTCGTCCCAAGTCAATCTAGGTCAACCTCTACCTCTCTTTACATTATCTACCCGCTTGAGAACTCCACTACACACCGGCGCCTCAGGAGGCCTCCGTTGGACATGTCCAAACCATCTCAACCGATGTTGAATCAATTTCTCCTCGATAGGAGCCACCCCGACCCTATCCCAAATATCTTCATTCCAAACTCTATCCCTTCTAGTATGCCCACAAAACCAACGCAACATACGCATCTTAGTCACGCTCAACTGCTGGACATGTCGCCTTTTTGTAGGCCAACATTCAGCACCATATAGCATCGCCAGGCGAATCGTTGTCCTATAGAACTTCCCTTTCAGCTTTTGTGGCACCCTCTTGTCACATTGCATGGCAGAAGCTTGATGCCACTTCAGCTAACCTGCTGCGATTCTATGTGTAACATCTTCATCAATGTCGCCATCCTTCTGTAGCATAGATCCTAAATACGGAAAAGTATCCTTCTTGGCCACCACTTGTCCATCCAGGGTAACGTCCTCATCCTTGTGTCTAGTCGAGCCAGAGTTGCACATCATATACTCGGTCTTGGTCCTATTCAGTCTAAACCCTTTCGACTCTAGCGTGTGCCTCCACAGCTCCAACTTCCTATTTACCCCTGCTCTACTCTCGTCCACTAGCACCACATCATCAGCAAAGAGCATACACCAAGGGATATCACCTTTTATATCCCTTGTGACCTCATCCATCACCGAGTAAATAAATAAGGGCTCGATCTGACCCTTGATGTAGTCCTATGTTAATTGGAAAGTCACTGTATCGCCATCACATGTTCGAACACATGTCGCCGCATCCTTGTACATATCCTTGATGAGGGTAATGTACTTAGTTGGGACTTTGTGTTTTTCCAAGGCCCACCATATGATGTTTCTCGGTACTTTGTCATACGCCTTCTCGAGGTCAATAAAGTCCTTCTACTCCCTAAATCTCTCCATCAACTGTCATACCAAGAAAATCGCCTCCATGGTCGACCTCCTCCCTGCATGAACCCAAATTGGTTTTGGGTCACACTTGTCGACTTTAAGTAGGCGATGCTCGACAACCCTCTCTCAAAGCTTCATCATATGGCTCATCGGCTTAATCCCCAAAAAGAGTTAGTACAACTTTGAACATCTCCCTTATTCTTGAAGATTGGTACTAATATACTTTGCCTCCATTCTTCGAGACATCTTGTTCGACCAAAAATGAGGTTAAAAAGCTTAGTCACCATACTACCGCTCTCACTCCCGCACATCTCCACACCTCAATGAGGATGCCATCGGGGCCCATCGCTTTACCTGCCTTCATCCTCTTCAAAGCCTCCCTGATCTCTGCCTCCAAAATCCTCCTCACAAAGCGTCTACAGGTATCGTCAAATGAGTCGTCCAACTCAAAGGTAGGACTATAATTCTCCCCATTGAACAGCTTATCGAAGTACTCTCCCATCTGTCCTTGATCTTCTCGTCCTTCAACAACAGTCGATCTGTCCCATCCTTGATGCATTTGATTTGGTTTATGTCCATTGTCTTCCTCTCACGTATCCTAGTGATCCTATAAATGTCCTTCTCCCCTTTCTTCGTGCCTAGCCGTTGGTAAAGGTCATCAAAAGCCTGACCCTTTGCTACACTCACAGCTCGCTTTGCAACCCTCTTCGCTATTCTGTAACCCTCGATGTTGGCTACACTCCTATCAAGATGGAGGCGCTTGAAACACTCCTTCTTCTCCTTAATAGCCCTTTGCACCTCATCATTCCACCACCAGGTATCTTTCGCTTCATGCTTGCCTCCCCTACTCACACCTAGCACTTCTGAGGCCACCTTCCGAACAAATGTCGCCATCTTCAGCCACATGTCATCTGCATCTTCTCCTTCTTCCCAAGGTCCCTCCTCTAGCATTCTCTCCTTGAATGTTTGCGCCGCTTCCCCTCTAAGCTTCCACCATTTGGTTCTCACAGTCTTGGCACGTTTGCCCCGGATGGCGTGCACGCGAAAACAAAAGTCCGCAACCACAAGCCTATCTTGAGGGACAATGCACTCCCCAGGTATCACCTTACAATCTAAGCAAGCACGCCTATCCTCCCTCCTAGCAAGGATAAAGTCAATGCCTCGAAAGTGTTGTCCACTATGGAAGGTCACTAAATGTGATTCCCTCTTCCTAAAGAGGGTATTCGCTACCAGCAAGTTGTAGGCCAACGCAAAATTCAAAACTTCCTCCCCCTCTTCATTCCTACTACCATACCCGAATCCCCCGTGCACTCCCTCAAACCCTACATTAGTCGCACCCACATGGCCATTCAGGTCTCCTCCTATGAAGAGTTTCTCACTGATAGGCACAGAACTAACCATGATATCTAGGTCCTCCCAAAACTGACTCTTGGCGCTCTCATTAAGACCTACCTGAGGGGCATAGGCACTGATCACATTCAGAGCCAAATCTCTAACAACCAGTCGGACTAAGATAATCCGATCACCTTGCCTCCTAACGTCTACGACTCCATCCTTAAGGCTCCTATCTATCAAGATACCTACACCATTCCTACCCGATGTTGTCCCTGTGTACCAAAGCTTGAAGCCAGTACCCTCCACCTCTTTCGCCTTCTGGCCCCTCCATTTGGTCTCCTGAACGCATAGAATATTTAAACGCCTCCTAGTTGCTGCATCGGCTAGCTCTCTTAACTTACCCGTTAGGGCCCTGTGTGTAAAACTATATTTTCCCTTAATGCAATATGTGTCAATGTGCACGCTTTTGAAAAAAAAGCAATTAGCTATTCTTTGCTGTGAAAATTCCTGATTTTTATTGTTATATGCATGCATTGTGCAGGTATAAAGGCCCAAGGAAGAAGCAAGCTAATATTAAGGCTATTTCACAGACCTGTAATGGCCATTAGAAGCAAAGAAACTTGATCTTACTATCTCTGCAATGACCACAATGACCAGTAATGTTCAACTTCTTATGTCGATACTCATGTGTACTCAAGCCTCCGGCTTTGTCAGGCAAAGAAATCATGAGTTGTCATGTAACACCACTACTCTTTCAAAATGTTTCTTCCATATAATCTTGTCAGTTCGTTAGTCACAACTTTAGTAAAAATCTTAAAACGACAGTAATAATTAAGGTGAGAATTTAATTTTAAAAACATATAGTTACTTCAGCTAATATGTACAGAGTATGTTACAAGTTTGTAACAAATCTTAGCAGTGGCACGCTAAGCCTATGCTCTTTTTGAAAAAAATATACACATATTTTTTTTTTCTTGCATGGGGGTGAACCGAACCAGTTCTCATTCGCCAATCCTCCCAGCTGCAGATATGTACATACAGTACTCCCCACACAATGCCTCAAAAAAACACACACAAAAATTCTATCAGATTACTTGCTCAAACACTAAAGCATGAAGTACTGCTGCTTATCGTCCAGCGGCGGCTTGCCGGGCTGACGATCTCCTGATGCCGCGATCGAGGCCGCCACGCGCCGCCGCGGACGCCGCCGGCACGCAGGCGGAGGGCGAGGTGGTGGTGGGCGCGCGGAAGCCGATGTTCTCAACGGCGCCCGACAGTGTTGAAGAAGAGACGGCGGTTGAGCTCCTCCACCAGCGTCGGTGCAGCAGCTGGCTCCGCATGTCCACCATCGACCGGTTCCGCGCTATGTTTTTCCTACCGGTATTTTGAAAATATCGGCGGTCACTGATAAACGGGAATATCGGATATACCGAAATTTATCGGCGATACAAAAAACTTTTCGGACCGAATTTACAAAAATTTATTCTTTTGTTCAAAAATCATGTACATCTATTCTATATCATTTTAGATTAAAAAAACAAATGTAAATGCAAAAAACTACCAATTCATTGTGACAAGAGCATAAATAGCACCTTCAGCACACACACAATTTGAAATAATACAGGTGCAATTCCAAAGAAATATTACACAAACATAATTCAAGTCCCAAATATTACGGTCCATCCATAGTTCTAAAATATCATGCTCCAAATATTACATGAAAATCATCTAAAACATCAACCACTAGTCCACAACATAGATAGAATCAGTCTACTACATAAAAATAGAAGTCCAGTCCTAGATATTACAAAGTCCACTAGTGCCAAATATTACATAATATCATTGCACAATCCAAAATACAACAAGCTGCTTGTGGTGCACAATCAAAAATACAGCAAGCTGCATGTGGCAAAATCAGTCCATATCCCATGGTACATTCACGCCAAATCACTACATTTTAGCAAACAATATGTTAGAATTCACACACTAAAAAAAAGGCCAAGTAGACATTTCAGCTAGCATAGTTAGTCAATTGCATTTTAGAAGTGGAAAAAACGCACCTATCCTCTTCACTAGTACAAGTTCTTAACAGGGACTTTCTTCAGCCTTTTCGATCTTGGGCGAAGAGGAGAGGAGGCTGGCTGTACATTTGTGGTACCAGCACCATCAGCACCATCCTCACCTTCACAACAAGCAGAAAAATTAACCAATTACTATGCATAGAAAACAACAAACCAAGATGTAACAAATCAGATAAGCAATTTCACCTTCACTTTCCTGAGAGAGCTATTGTCCCCTGATTCAATATATATTGGGCTACCTTGGTCGAATCTGATTCAATATACTCAGCGCTTTCTTCTTCATCAAATTGTATCTTCCTTTTTTCTTAAATATTTTTTCTCGTATTCATGTGCACTAGATATTTACATGTTTTACAAAAAATAAGAATAAACATGCATACACGACGATTAAAAAAACTCTTTGCATACAAATATACATGCATGTGCAGCATTTAAGTAAAAATCAAACATCCAAGCATTACCATTTGTACAAACCACCTCAGGGTTGTCTGTTGCTGTCGTGCTTTTATGGCCAGCAGTGTTGCCTTTGCTACTAGTGTCATTAACTAAATCAACCACAATGCCACTGCCTGATGCGTCAACACTCTTTCCTTTGGCACTAGCCGAAGCACGAGCTCCATCACCAGCCATTGCGGTAACTAGTAACATAACCATAGAAAACAAGAAATAATTTCAACTCAAAATCACAGTAATAGCAAAGCAGAGCTCCATCACCTCCCTATGAATAATTTCAACTAAAAATCACAGCATCTACATTCTGCAATCGAAGAGGCGATCGGGGATGACGCACTGAACCTTGAGGATGGATGGATGGACGCCGGCGGCTGGAGTGCTGGACGGGGCGACGCGTCAAGCGGGGACAAGGCACTGGGGGCGACACGTTGAGCTGGACGGGGTGTGCCAGGGGCGGCACGTTGAGCAGGCCGGGGCGGCGCGTAGAATAGGGACAGGGTGTCGGGGTGGCGCGTCGAGCGAGCACGGGACGTCGGGGGCGACGCGTCGAGCAGGGACGAGGTGCCAGGGGCGACGCGTTGAGCAGGCCGGGGCAGCGCGTCGGGCGGGGACAGCGCGTCGGGCTGGCGCGTCGAGCGGGCACGGGCCGGCTGGGACGTCGCGTCGACCGGGGGCGGCGCGTCGAGGCGGCGCGTCGAGCTCGGACGGGGCACTGGGGGCGCCGCCCGCGTCGACCGGCGGCGGGGCGCCGGGGGCGCTGCGTCGAGCAGGGACGGGGCACCGGGGGCGCCGCGCCGAGCGCGAGCGGGGCACCTGGAGCGCCGCGTCGAGCGCGAGCCGGGCGTCGGGGCGCCGCGCGTCGAGCGGGAACGAGCGGGAACGGGTCTGCTGCTGAGCGCGGCGGCGGCTGTGTCTCTGGGATCCTGGGGTTTAGGGTTAGGTCTGTTAGGGTGGGGTTTTTATTTGGGCCCAAATTTTTGGGTGGGCTGGCAAATTATGTTGGTGGGCTGGCAAACATTTGGCCCAAATTTTGGCGCAGTTTCAAAATTCCGAATTTTTTTTTTTAGGCGGTAACAGCAAAATACGGACCCCACCGGTGGACGGGATATTTTCGAAATTTCGGAAATTTCGGCCCGAAATTTTTCAGAGGTTCCGCGTCATCCTCCTCCGCCGGCTGGTCCGTCGTCGTCGTCCCGTCGCCGCGGCCGCCCGGCGTGCTGGTGCTGCGGCGACATGCTGCACTGCCGCTGCAGCTGCCGCGTGAGCATGGCGGCGGGTTACCGCCGCCTCCGCCGCCGAACCTTGTCTTGGACGAGCCGCTGGCCGTCGCCGGCTCATCGTCGGCACCTGAGGCGTAATGCAGAGGAGAGTACTTACCGGGTGCACGGAGCTCATGTCATCGTCGTTGTCGCTTAAAGCGTACCAGTGATGATGATCTACACCAACAAAGTTTTTTTGCACAAGAATTCAGACGTGTCAATGCTCTTTGTCACAGTACTCTCCCGTGCATGTCTCACGTATGTATATAGTAGTATACAAAGCAGCGAGTAGGCATGCAACTAGCGATAAGATGTAGTCTCTCCGTCCAACGTCGTTTTAGGTTTTGTTGACTTCTTGTTTGACCGTCCGTTTTATTCAAATTATTTGTTTAAATATTATTTACTTTTTTATAACTTATTTTATCACTTTGGAATACTTTAATAATGATTTATTTATTTTATAATTTGCATAAATTTTTTTGATTAAGGCGAACGACCAAACACGATGTCTAAAAAAAATCTAAAATCGACACTTTATTTGAAACGGAGGGAGTAGTCTCCATTACAAAACTACGTACTATTTTCATTGTTCTTGTTTATCTATACACTTACGTATAATCTATGTTTATATTCTAATTTCAAATGGAGACACTGTATACTGATTACCAATGTAAAGTATAGTGCATATATAGAACTAAATAAGTCGTGGTCATGCCTACGTGGACAGCCGAACAAAACAGATGTCGGCAGGCATTTGGCCATTTGGGGACCGTTGATGCCTACGTGTACAGCATGCATTTTGCTAGTGGGGCCTGCACGTACGGTGATACGACTGCTGCATGCAGGTCCAAAAAACATTGAAAGAGGACAATGAACTAGAGGCACCGTAGTAAACATTTCAGCGAGGGTCCAATTCATTGCCTATACGTCATGCACTACACGTAGGCGGCCACATAGGTACAAAAGCAGTTGAACAAAAGATGCCCTATATATAGGACATGTCATACATACACAAGGTATGACATGTGCATTTTGATATGTTTCGACTAAACCTTACTAAAATTCAAGATTATGCACACAAAATCTCAAAATGTACTAATACTCGACTACTCCATCCAGTGGCGTCATATATGCAGATTTTATAGGAAAAAAAAAACTTCTTTTCAAAACAAATACCCTCCAATAATAAGATTCAATCATTCAAATTCAATTTGTAACTTTTTAAAAGAACCAATCAATTTGTAAAATGAAATTTGTAGCCAAGGTTAGTTAATTACCTTTGGACCAGCCACCGCCATGTGGGCCAGAGAAGCCATAGGGCCCCACCCCGCAGTGAGCCATGGGAGGAGGTCGGAGACGAGGAGAGGTAGCAGCAGAAGGGCGGAGGCCTCTCGTCGTCGTCGTTTTCGTCATCGTCATCGTCGTCACGTCCCGCGTACGTGTACTCGTGCTGCTGCTGCTGCGCTCGCCCCGGCAGCAGCCTGCCGATCTCCTGCTGGATCATGGCGGCGATCTCCGACGCGTCCCGGTCCGTGATGTCCAGCTCCTTCACCATCTCCTGCGCCACCTCCTCCGCCGTGTCGCTCGCCATGTCGAACGGGAAGTAGATGTTCCGCGCGTGCCCTGTCGCCTCGTCGGCGATCTGCACCTTCAGGAAGATCGTGTCCTCGTCGGCGTTCAGCTTCCCGGTGATGGTCATGTCGCTCCTCGGCGGTGGCGGCGGATGTTGTGGCTCCTGACGATGTTCCACGCCGTCGTCATCGTCGCCCAACGACGACGACGCCGAGACGACATCGTCAGTGGAGCTACTACACGTCGAGAATGACGGAGCTCCAGAAACAGCAGCTGGCAACGGCGGCGGCGGCGGCACCGTGCGAGCAACATGGTGCTGGTCGAGGAGGAAAGGATCGTTCAGCAGCTCGGCGGCGGACGGGCGGCTGGCGGCGGGGACGAGGCAACGACCAATGAACCTCCTCGCGTCGTCGTCTTCCACCCGGTAGAACGCGTCGGGGAGCCTGCCGGCGGTGACTTTCTTGTAGATCTGCGCCGGGTTCGAGCACTCACTATACGGGTACTCAACGGTGAGCATCTCGAGCATGCACATCCCGAACGCGTACACATCAACCCTCTCATCATACTCCTCGTCGTACATCTCGGGCGCCATGAACTCCGGCGTGCCAATGACGCTGTGGGCGGCGCCACCACGGCGGCCGAGGACGGCGGCGAGTCCCAGGTCACCGATCTTGACCTGGCCCTGATGCCCGTTGACGAAGATGTTGTCGCACTTGAGGTCGCGGTGGATCACCGGCGGGTCACGCGCGTGGAGGTAGGCGAGGCCGGCGAGGAGCTGCCGCGCCCACGACCGGACAGCGCGGAGGCTCACCCGAAGGTACCGGAGGCGGTAGGATCGGAGCGTGCCGGAGGAGAAGAGCTCGGTGATGAAGTTGAATCTGCGGCCGGGCACGTCCACCCAGGAGGCGTGGAAGCCGATGATGCCGTCGTGCCGGAGGCCGGAGCGAGCTCAGCAGCTGCACCTCCGACTACAATCGCTGCACGGCATGCGGCGAAAGGAGCACGTCAGCGAGGCTCGCCTGGTTCCACGCCACCTCCACGCCGCGCCCCTCGTCGTCGAAGCCCCGGTACACCGACTTCATGGCGCCTTTGCCCAGGAGCTCATCGAACTGTGCATGCATGTATGTACACGTGTCGTGTCCACATATATACGTGCAAAACAAGTACTTTGAATTAGCAACAAATTTGATCTGGGAATTATGGATTGTAGTAAGTAACTAATAAGTATTAGCATTATATTATATATCTCTCGTGATTGATTATTCTCATATCAAGTTTTTTTAGATTATTAGTATTAGTTAGTGATGAAAAATGACAGCACTTTTTTTGGAGACGAAAAACTCTATTTTCATGGAACCGATTTATAATGTTATTCTTCTCTAATGTCTTTATCTAAAAAAAAGGAATTCTACTTTGATGCTAAAATACATACATACATACACTGTTACTAAACTAACACACATGTTAGGCAGTGCTGAAAAGACGAGGAAAAGTGATGTACATACGAACTGAGCCTAGCTCAGTTGGTTAGGTTTTCTTGTGGTGTAACCTGCCTATCCAGGTTAAGTCCTGGATTTATTCTAGAATTTAACGGCATTGTGTTTTCAGTGGTAGACGACGATCCGTCGACAGCGAGGTGCCTGGGTGACTTTGTCAATCTCGAGATGTGCCGGTACAGTCTTTCGAAGGTGCTCATAGGGGTAGGGAGGCGACGTTCCCATTGATAATGAGGCGCTGTGGTGACTTCGTCAATCTCGAGATGTCTTGGCAAAGTCTTTCGAAGGTGCTCATAAGGTAGAGTTTGTATACATGTATTCATAGGGGTAAGTGTGCGTGCTTTTTTGAGTGTCACGTCTATACTTGTGTAATACGTAAAAAAAATAGTGAAGTACACGGTTTGATCCCAGAAGAAGGAAGAAAGGATGAAGCACTGCAGCATATCTCTAGGATATGACATGACAACGGCACATCCTTTCTAAAGCATTCAAAGCATCTTATTATTGGCATCCTGACACATGCATGCAATGGGAAGACAGAAAGGCAAAAAAGAAAAACTAAGCGAACGGTTGAGCATATCCAAGTTGAAAGTTCAAATACCAATCAAACACCTTTTCTGACTACCGCTGGTTAAAAAGTTGGCACTGTTTTCTGATTGGAAGTTGAATAATCACATAACTTGCAGGCTTCACCATCTCAAAATTAATGATCCACTAGTTGACCAGGTATAGAATATTATTGGTATTATTATTATTATCTTTCTCTACAGCAATAGTTTAGAATTGTTCATACATGCAAGATGCCATCTTGTGAATCCTTCTGAGCAACTGATTTTCTTATTAATAAAGTATGTAGGGGTTGTAGATACAAACTGTGGTTTAAATATATGTTTAACGATGTAGTCCAGAAAAAAAAAAAAAGACAGGCTTTATTGTTTTCTAATTTCCATAAAAGAGAAAAACAAATCAGTCAGACTACTTCACATGATTGACAATGGCTTTGGCTGCTTCTGTTCTTAATTAACAGGGTCAACATCAATGATGCAAGTTTGCTTAGCGACAGTCAGTTGTTGGTGAACTTCATCAACAGCTCTAATCCTGCCAATCTTCCTGAGTGGAGGATCAAGCCTTATACCCAAGTGATCCACTCCATTTTAACAGGTACTTCCATAAAGGTGATGCACAGGATTTGAAGGCAAAACAACCACATGGCTGATTTACTAGCTAGGTAAAGTGCAAATCTTTTACGGGTCAATCAGCTTGACAACTCAGGTTCATGTGTGAACTCTTGCCATGATCATGGGTGCCCTTTTTGGAGGCATTCCAGTTTGTAACCATTAACGATGTAATGGTTCTAACAGCTTCATGCTGTTAAGTTATGAATGCAATGTTTCCATGTCAAAAAAAAAAAAACCTAGCTTAGTGAAAAAAAAATTAAAAAATCCCAAATAAATAAAGGTATGCTGCTCCTTTGTTTATATACACAGCAAAAGCCAAATGGGCATTGGAAGCAAAAGAAAAAAGGCTCAATAATTGTGCCCTGTTTTAGAGTGAGGTAGCTATGTGGATTATAATATATAATCCATCCTTAAATTAATATTATGCGTCTACATATGAGCCTAATTAAATTTTTTGCCAAAACATTAAGTTGATGGAACATATACGTATTGTGGGGATCGATAGTCGGGGCCGCTAAGGATGAGCTCCCTGCTCGACATCAATAAGCTAAGAGCCCGCTCGGCCAACGCGAAGAGCTCACTATCCTCCAAAGAGCTCCGCGCTCGTGGACGAGCTCTCGCCGTTGCCAGACCGACGCGCACGAGCTCTCAGAACCAAGGAACGCATCCTCGCCTCGGGCGAGCTCTCCCCGAGTGAGCTCTCATCCGCATGACGACGACCTTTTATACGAGGACCTCTTCCCGCCTCGCCCGAGCTCGAGCTCAACGAATCTCGCGACGGCGGAAGAGCTCGCCTATCTTCCACGCGAAGCCAGCAAGTACGGAGTTGGCCAACTGCTCACGACAGGAATCAGAGCCACGCAGCGCTACAACTACAGGAGGAAGTCCTTTCCGTCACACCGCCATACCCCATCAATTCCAACAGCATCGCCACAGTTTCCTCAAGTACGGTCAGCGTGCGCAAGCCTCATCCATGGTATGGCCGCGCCCATGTTGACGGGATCGGTTCCTACCACGATTAAGGACTACACGACGCCAGGCCACCGCCCAAACCCGATCGGCGCATACGGCGGCGGCCAATTTCAACATCCGTGTCTCCAATGAGCTCGAAGGCGACTCTGCCCGGCCAAAGAGCTCGCCCGGAGAACTCCCTCACCATACCCGTCGCATCCAACAACTCTGCTGCGATCTCCCTGCGGGTGCATGCGGGGCGTATCTCTGCGTCGGCGGGCATGGCCCACCCTCCCATACCGAAGAGATGGCTGCCAACTACGATAGAAGACAGGGCGACACTTGACTATCGCCCCGACCCGGATTCCCGCGTACGACGACGACCGGTTCCGACGCCCAAAGCTACCGAGTGCTCGAATAGAACTCCTGGCCAATCAACGAGCTCGTTCGGAGAGCTCTTTCACCTACCCGCCGTTCCATGGCTCCTTGCCCTATGCACTCCCACCTCAACTCAGAGAGCTCATATGTCCTGCTCCCCTTGCCACTATAAAAGGAGGGGCAGGGCTCTCAGCCGGGGGGAGGCAACATAACACACCCGAACACCCTCACTCACCCACATATTGGCACTAGCCTCAATCACAGAGACTTGGGAGTCCGCTCCCTCCCTCGATCCGCTTATGCGCACCCGTGCGGCGTTTGAGCTCGGATAGTGATCACACTTTGGACTAGGGAGCCGATCTTGCCCCGAACCAAAGTATAAGCATTGTGTCATTGTCTCTAGAGCTAGGCCATTCGGAGAACGCGCTCGCCCGGTCGATTCATCGATCCTTGGTCTCCGACACCAGACCCGCGGCGGTTAGCGCGCCCGGTAGGGGCGCTAGTGCGGCGATCTTCCACTCCGATGGCTCTTCCCTTCGCCTCGTTACCGGCGGCCATGATCCTCCGATTCGGTTCCACGAGGTTCGCGGCCACCGGTGAGGGCTACGACATGGTCCTCCTCCTTCATCCCACCCGGCCCGGCGCCCCCGGCGTCCCCGTCCCGCCCGGGGCTTCGGGGACCGTACCCTTGCCTCCCGCCCGACGGGATGGCACCCGCCTCGCTTTGGCGGCATCCTTACCCCGCACGCCGCTCCTCGGGTATCGGTTGGCGTCCCGACATCCCGACGACTTCGGCCACTTCGTCGACCAGGCCAGATTGCTGGTCCGTTCACGGCGTCGGCCCCTCGGCGCCCCATCACGATTTGGGAGCGCCCGGAAGGCCTCCTCTCCGCCACCTCACAGTCTGCGTCGCCCCCCCGGGCGTCGCGTGGGCGTTGGGCGTCAGCGGTCCCCGGCCGCCGTCGTGCGGGGACCCAGGAGGCGCCCGCGCGACCCACTCGTCACCGGCCCGCCTCGCGCCCGACCGCGCGCCACCACCCCGGCGGTCTTGGCGTCATGCCCACGTCACCCCTCCGACTCGGGGTAGGGTGGCGGCGCCACGTGGAGACCGCGCGGCCCCGGCCAAAGCTCGAGCTCGCCCGGCCGGACACCGTGGACGGCCACACACCGGGTCTGTATGTACGACCTCCTCGACCCGAGAGGTCATACGAGCTCGCCTGGAGCGTGTCCGTCGCATCGTGCCGCGCCGCGATCAGCCGACACGTGGGGCCGCCCAACTGTCTCCGGTGTACATACCGGGACCCGATGCGTCGGGTCTCGCCCCCTCGTCTGGGAGCAAGCCAGCCGGCCCACCTCCGAGCCGCCTTCCGGTCGCCCGAGAGCAAGGAAGTGGCGCTAGAAGGAACCCCACTCCCCCATCGGAGAAGCCTCGAGATCGCCAAGGGTGCCTGCGAGCCACCTCCAAGCCTCGCCGGCCTCCGTGGTTCCTCGGCGGGGAAGGAGGGAGCACGAGGCACGCCTCGCGCTTCGGAAATCTCGGCGTTGGCTGACCGGCGACCGGGAGATGGAGGAGGCGGCTTGGCCGTCCACGAGCTCGACCATCTCGACTTCGACTTCCACCTTGTTCGAGAAGGCCCCAACCCGAAGGGCAGGCGAGCGAGCAACGAGATCGACGCGGCAGGAACGGCTACGTCGAGAACGGTTGCTTTGTTCTTAGCGCTCCATGCCTATAGGCCCGACCTTCCTCAGTTCACCTAGATGCTATGTACCCCTCTAAGGCGTGTTAAGAAAAATGTCCCCGATTGCATCGATCCGTTCAAGCTCTCGAGCTCATTTTCTCATTAACAGTTTATTGAGCAATGACCGGCTCTCGGCGGCGAGGCCGATCTTAACTCGAGGGGGCCACGAGAGATCGGGTGCGCGCCCCACGGTTTTTCGCAAACCAGTTCTCCACAAACGCCGCAAATACAGAGCTGAGCGGCGAGCTCAAATTCATAAACTCGCACCTCCCC
The DNA here is from genome assembly GCA_015847255.1 of Hyparrhenia diplandra. Taxonomy (NCBI): domain Eukaryota; kingdom Viridiplantae; phylum Streptophyta; class Magnoliopsida; order Poales; family Poaceae; genus Hyparrhenia; species Hyparrhenia diplandra. Next base: position 259,786 of record JADLZK010004008.1, on the reverse strand, counting down.
CGTCGGCCGCGTGCAATGCCCTCAAACGGCTAACCTATGAGCTCATCACCGAAGGGCGGCGCGCGACCGCCCGACGACCTTCGCGCCCCAGCGGCCAGCAAGGAAGGGCCCGCCGTTCGACTCGCGGGGGCCGCGAGCTCGTCTGAAAAAAGTCGGCGGGGCACGGAGAAAGAAGGCGCAGGGAAGCGCAACATCCACCATGCCATGACCACGAGTCTTTACAACCCGCCTTGATCGCGAGGACCTAATCGGATCACTAAGGGAGGCCGAGCCTGAATCTCTATCCTTGCACAAGGGATCTCGATCCGTCGGCGCGGCGCGGGGACATCACGGGCGACCTCCTCCGGCGGATCCCTCGTCCCGCTCCATCTTCACCAACAGGATGCCTGAAGACCTCGAGCTCATCGGCGGCCATCTTGAAAAGCTCGGTGGATAGCTCGCCGTGGGCGACCTCGGCGGCGACGGAACTTTCGCTCGGTGTCGGCGTCATCGATCCCCGGAGCCCACCCCGTCTGCATGAGGTCGACCTCGAAATCGGGGTAGTGGGAGAAGACGACGCGACCGCCTTGTGCCTTTGTCTGCGCGCGCGTCCTCCGCCACCTGCGCGGAGAACGCCGGACACCCGTGCAGATCAAGTCGCCGCGTCCTCCATCCCGAGGATGTCGCAGACGTCTCCGACCGCAGTAGCGAGGGTCCCGTGAGCACGTTTCAAGCTCTCGGCCTCCTCCGCAGCCTTGGCGGCCGCGTTCCGGGAGGCCCGGCGCTTTCGGCGCATCGGGCGAGCTCGAGGGAGCGCTGCTTGAGGTCCGCCTCCCTCCCCGGCAGCGCGAGCCGGGCACGCCCCGGGGGCGGACTTCGGAGACGGCGAGCCTGCGCCTGCCCTGGTCCTCGGCCTCCCGCTCCGCCTTCAAGGTCTTCTCCTTCTCGGCTGCAGAAGAAAGTAAGAGATCAGACACGAGTCACGAAAGCCACTAAGACGTGGAGGAGAGATGGCCCCCGCCTACTCCAAGCCCGCTGAAGAGCTCCTGCTCGTTATGCCGGACTCACAACCATCGGCGTCGAGCCGGACTCTCTCGCCTCCGAGGCGGGGGTCACACCACGACCCGGAGCCGCGATCATAGGCCGAACTCCCGACGGTCGCCCCCGAAACCCGGCGAATAAGAGGGAAAAAGGGAAAGCTACGAGACAAGGGCGAAAGCGCTCACCCGCGAGCTCGGCGTCGCGGCGGTCGAGCTCTTCCTTGAGCTCGTCCTTCTCCTTCCCCAGATCTCGTTGCCAAGCTCGAGCTCCGAACGCTCGAGCTCCTTCTTCTCGAGCATCCTGCGGAGGGAGTCCAGCTCCTCCTGGGTCTTCTTGCACTGTTGCTTATGGGCAAGCTCGCGCTCCTCCTTCCTCTGGGACCGCTTCGCGTAGCACGGCCTCCACCCTCTCCTGCGCCTCACGAGAGGCCTGGTCTTCTACTCCACGAGCATACTCCGTGACCTCCTCCACCCGGCGCTCGAGGTATCGGTGCTGGAGCTGTGTTGCGTCGATCTCCCCATGCATATCCGCGCACGCCGTCGTCAGCTTGCTCACCAGTCCGCTGGCCCTCAACGAGAGCCGCGTCAGCTGGTTGTAGCCACGAAGGGAGTCCTGCACTCCCTGAAGGGTTAAAAAGCATGTGAGCATCCTAACAAGGCACAAAAGGAAGCGATTGAGTACCACCTCTAGACCAAACCTGGGGCAAGTCGGAGCGCCGTCGGCCCCTCCGACGAGCGGGGGGTTGAGGCGTCATTGGGGCGCTTCGTCGGGAAGTCCGACGTCAGCCGGGAGGAACGCTTGCCGCACGGCACCGCACCTGCACCCATGCCCCGTCGGCGTCCATCATCGTCCGTCGCGAGCGGCACCGGCACCGCGCCGGTGACGTTGAGCCCAACGCCGCCCTCCAAGATGTCCTCCACGGAGGCCTCCTCCTCCTCCTCGGGATGGGCCGCCCCCGTGGCCGCCCCACACCCTCACCATCGCCCTCACCGTCGCCGGAAGCTCAACAATGGCATCCTCGAGGGAGGCCGTCCGGCCCCGGCCCCTTCGGCCCCGCACTCCGCGGTGACCCCCTTCCCGGAGGGCTCGCGGCGGTCGCCGACGGGAGCCCGGGCGCGTGAGCTCCCGACGGCGACGGCAAGGGATCGGCCGACGGGTTCCCCCGAAAGGGAGCAGCACCGTCTGCGACCTTGTCATCGCGGCCGCCCTCGCCACCGTCGCTGAAGGGCTCGCTCCCCATCGAGCTCGTCATCGGTGGCGCCATCGTGCTCGTCATCTCCGAGCATGACGACGGGCGGCTTCGGGATCACCGGCATCGAGCTCACCGACGACGATCGCAAAGAGCTCGCAGCCTCCGAGCCCAAGCTCGCATCGCTCGGGCCGAGCCCCTCCGTCCCTCGGGCGCTTCCCGGGGTAATCTCCTGCCGCCCCGAGCATGGAGGAGGGGCTCGGCGAACGCGACCATGTGCCGCAATCAGCCACGGCAACAAAGACAAAGAACTCACACAGGGGCCACCGGCTTCGACCTCCTCTTCCTCGGGCGCGCTGCCCGGCGGTACTTTTCGCCGTCGGCGGAGAAGTCGACCTCGGTCGCGGGCTCGATCACCGCGACGCGCAGGCAGGAGCCGCCCGGGACAGCGCCGTCGTGCCCGACACCGCCACCCGTGTCCGAGAACCCGTGAGTTCGGTGGGGACGCCGGCCTCTCCGGCGGGGCGGGTGGACGACGCCGAGAGCTCTGCCGATAGCTCGGCTCCGGATTCGGCCGACTGGTCATCGCCTCCGCTCGACGAGCCCGCTTCACCGCTCTGCACGAGCGCCCGCTGGACAACGATGGGCGCCGGCCTCATTGGGGAAGGAGGCTGAGGCCCAAAAGGGCTCATCACCCCAACCTGAAGAGCACGAGCTCGTCAGAAAAGCACGAGCCTCACGCGGCGAAGTGGGGAGAGCTCAAACGAAAGGAAGGGCGCTTACCAGCGCCGACGTCGCCGCATTCGGGAGAGCTTCGGGGGCTCCCGTCCCTCTCGTCCCCGTCTGGGTCACCAATCCCAGTAGAACTCCACCTGGTCGTCGTCGAGATCGCGGGCGTTCGCGGTACCCTCGAACGGGGCCCGTCCCCCGTCATCTCCCCACATACGGAGAGCTCGACGCTGAAGCGGCACCACCGCCTGCGGAGCTGCGGTCTCGATGATGTGGTTCACCGTCAACCCGGCGTCACGCAGCGCCTTGACCTTGGCCACGGCCGCCACAACGTCCGCCTTCTCCCCAGCGAAGGGGTCTTGCGCCATAGCTCGCTCCCCTCATCGAAGGTACGTCCCGGTGTACCGCGGCAGTGGGAAGGAGTCGTCATTCTTCGATAGAACCACTCCTCCTCCCAACGAGCGTTCGCCGTCGGGAAGTCGTCCCCGCCGGAAGGTCTCACGAACCTTCCCCCCGGGCCTGCAGCGGCACGCAGCGATCGGGGCCGGTCCACCGCCCTTGGCCAGCGGGGCGAATCTTGGCGAAGATGTAATGCTTGAAGAGCTCCCGGTTTGGGGGAATTCCCAACCAGCCCTCGCGAGAACATAGCGAAGGCCGAGAGGAGCACACTCCATTCGGCGTCCAAAGTCTTGCTCGACGCCCCAGTCGTGATCAACCGCCGAGGAAGTCGTCGGCGGGCATGCCCAACCCGCGCTCATGGAACGCGGCGAATGAGACGACGTAGCCCGGCGGATCGGGCTCGCGCGGCGTCGCCGCCGGGATGATCCACTCCTCCGCCTCCGTCCGCGGGAACGGCAGCCCGCCGACGAGGCCGCACCGCCGATCAAGTCCTCCGTCGCCAAAGAACGCTGCCGGAGCCCATCGGCACCCGCAGAGAAGGCCCGCCGGCGATGCGGGGAAGGTGGAGGATTGAATCTATGGGCCGATCACCGGTGCTCGGATTTCTCTTCTGAACTTGCGTGAGGGAAGGCAGGTAACAGGAAGGTGAGCCCACCCCACGATCTCCTGCCATTTATAGGGCTCCGCCACGATGGAGGCGGCGAGGCGAAACCGCCACAGGGCCCGCCACGCTCCGCGTCTGCACGTAACCGACTCCGCGGGATCGGCACACGCCGCGACACCCGGCGAGAAGCGAACCGACGCCGTCTTAATGGGACGACACCTCCCCAACGGTAAAAATCCTAACGGTAAGGCCCCAACGGCTGTTTTTTACCCAGCAAGCTAAAATCCCAGGGCTCAGCTTGACGGTCCGATCACCAAGCGTCAGAGGAGGGTAAGCTCGCAGCACGAGCTCGCTGACCCCAAAACTCTCAAAAGAGCTCGGAGGCTCCCGCCCACGCGCATCTGGGCCGTTGAAGAGCCGTGGAACCGAGCTCGAGCCCGGGGGACGGTCCACCAGCCAATCAAACGGCGAGCCGACAAGCTCATGCCTCCTTCGGGCCGTCCGATGGCGGCGGCGGGCGTGGTGCGACCGCGACAAAGGCGGCGGCGCGGCAATAACCGCAACACTCGGCGGTAATTTTCCAACATCCAAATACTAATAACTAGTCCTTACAGCAGGACGGGCACATACGAGCTAGCCCGAACGACCGCAGAGCTCGGGTCCTTACCGAGCACGACCAATCCTAGGGTTCGAAGGCCGGCCCCCATGAGGGTTCGACGGCCGCCCGGGAACACCACGAGCGAGGGACGCTAAGGCGAAGCAGCATCGACGGCTCTCGCCCCGGGCTCACGAACGAGCTCGGGGGCTTCCGCCTAAGCGCGTTTGGGTTGCCAAAGGAGGCAAAAAGACGACCTTAGGTTATCCTCTACGAGGAGGAGACTCAAGTCCTCGAGCTCCCGAGCGAGCTCGGGAACCGTAAAGGTTGCGCCTTTGGAACACGAGGTCGGTCCACTAGCTGACCACATCGAATGAGCTTGAGCTTGACCTCCCGAACTACCGCTATCGGCTCACCGAGGCGCTCGATTCCGACCAACGAGGTAAAATCGAGTCGAGCTCACCCCCTCTATGGGCCACCGTACGAGGGACGGGTCGACGAGCTGCGAAAAACTTCGACGAGTCTCCACGAGAATCCACCTTTCTCGCGGAACCTCGGGCATGTGCTCGAAACATCGCGAAATAGTGCACGACTTCGGGATGCGGGATCGGGCCCGCCGGTCAACCACCTCTAAGCGAGCTCGCGCTTGACCTCCCGAACCACTCGCGATCAGCTCGTCAAGCGCTCGATCTCGACCAACGAGGTAAAAATCGGATCCGAGCTCACCCTCTGCGACCTTGTGCAGCAGCGAAAAGAAAAAAAAAAGGGAGAAAACAAGCACGCGACCAAAACCTCCACGAGAACTTCTCATTCTCATGGGAGCCTCGGGGGCTACACCCGGGGAGATATTCAAGCGCCGCCGAGGCCGACTCCGAGAAAAGAGAAGGGAACGCGGGGGCGTGCCACGCGAGCTTGTCGCCGAAAACAACGCGATCGAGACGGGGAATCGCCCACAACCCTCCAAGGACGCGACGAGGCCCCCCCTCCCCCCCGCCACGACGTCGAGCACGAGCTCCTCGCCTAAAGAGCTAGCGGTCCTACTACTGACCACGATCAAGACCTCGCCTCGGCCTGCCCAGTCAACAACGGCATTGAGCCTTCGAGTAAAAACGCTCAAAGGACTAAACATCCCTTTACGAACATTTTTTTGTCATATATGGATATATGTGTACATAACCTAAATAGGGAACTACGGGAGCAAAAGGGGCACAAAAGAGGTCCTAGCTACGGCGGCTTCCGCGGCGGCGACGTCCTGAGGCTTCACCGAGCTCATGGTCGGGCGCCTTTTGCGGTCCTTGCGAGCTTCAGCTTCGGTGACGAAGGCCTCCGCCGGCCGACCAAAGCCCAGCGACCTCGGCGCCCGACGAACTACTCCTCCGCGAGAAGGGCGCCGACGTCGGCGTTCGCTACCACCTCCTCCGCGGTGGCCTCGAAGTCCTCGGCGTCGTCGGGCGAAGGTCGCCATGGAGTCCCCGTCCGAAAACCCTCGGACTCCCGTCAGGTGGCACCGGTCGCCCGACGGCGCCATCGCGGCCGTCACCGCCCCTCGGGCGACGCCACGGACGGCAACCACCGGAGCCGCTCCGCAAGTGATCCGCCTCTTCCGAGGCGAGCCGGCGAAGAAAGTGCCAGAGGGTCAGCGAACGAATGCCGACTCGAAAGATAAGCCAGGAAGAAGGACGCTCACCTGCCGCAAACTGATCGGCGTTCTCGCATTGGATACGCCGCATCGCGAGCTCCTGCTCCAGGCGGTCGATGAGCGCCGCCCCTCGCATCCCCCCGGCCTCGCGCAGCCCGAGGCTGAGACGGAGCCTCGGCGATCGTCGCCCTCCCGAGCGGAGGAGGAAGCGCCGCGGAGCTGGAGGGGAGGCATGGCCCCGGCGGCGCCCGGGATCGAAACCCGGCGACGCAGGTTGCGGCGGGAGGGACGAGCCCCGCCTCCTGCCGATGACGGCGTCCTCCTCCCGGACCGCCGGTGTCTGAAGACCCCGCGCCCTCCATCCCCAAGGCAAAGAAGTCTCTCGAAGGAGAAAATAAGGACGCAGAAGGAAGAAGGCGGGTGCCACCCCCACAACTCGAGTCCCCAAATTTATAGCCGGGAGATGACGGTTCGCCTCCCGCACACGGGGGAGACGCCCGACGGACTCCCCATGATCTCCACCCACGACCTTGCGATCTACGAGGAACCGCCACCAACGGCAAGCGGCGCACGAAGACTCGCCATACTTACGGCCAATCGCAGGGGTGCACGGCGCCCCGCATTAACCGCCGACGTGACAAAGCGGCCGGCGACGTTTAATTCGAGAAACCGTCATACGAACAAGGCCCACTCAGCTCTCCGGGGAGCTCACCCCGACACGCCGTTCGATCCACCCTCGGACGAGCACTGCCCGATTGGAGCAAGCTCTTCGAGACCTCTAGGCCGCGAGCTCCCCCGACAACGAGCCCCACGCGGAGCTACCCCGAAGAGCTGGCTCGGTCTGCGGGCACAAGGGGTTGGCCGCCAACTCTTCGACGACGACCACTCCACGACAAATCATTTGTAGCCGTAAGCTCCGAGAGCGGAAGAGGTCGATCAATCATACCGTCCTACCCCTCAACAACTCCGACGGGGGCCGGCGGGGCGCATGCTTCATACCGAACCTTCATGCGCGACATGGGCGACCCCCCACGCCCGAAATGACATTTTCAACTCCGATCGGGGGCGAGTCGGCCTTCTCACATAACGGATAAAACATTGAGGGCTGGGCGCAAAGGTCAGCGCTGGCTCGAAGCACGGAACCCGCACGAGCTCACCGCCGCAGGGCCCTGAAGGTCAAGCTCGACTTAAGAGCTCCTTGTCGCCCCAAAGCGATGAGAGCGAGCACGCCGCCAAAAGCGGCATCGGCGGCCCACACCCCGAGCACTCGAAAGGGCTCGGGGGCTTCGTGCGCAGCGTCCGGGTATCCGAGGGCTACGAACGACTCCAAGGTGGCCTCTTCGAGGAGGAAGCACCTCGCCTCGGGGCAACCCCCACGGGCTCGAGGACCCGCGGAGTCGGGCCCTCGAGTCGAGTCGATCCACTGGCTGATCGTGCGAACGAGTTAACAAACTCGGGCCTCACACGACCATCCGGCGGCGGCTCACGGCGCCGATCTTGGCCAACAAGGCTAGATCGGTTCGAGCTCACCATCTTCACACCGCGAAAGGCAACGGGGACGATGAGCCCACGACAACTCTACGAAGCCTCGCGGCTCACGGCTCTCACGGGCCTCGGGAGCTACACCCGCGGGTGCGCTAAGCGCCGCACCCACGTCCAATACACTCCCGGCTTGAGAACCCCGCAACGAGAGCTAACAGTACAAGCGATTGCGGGAGAGACTCCTTCTCTCCCAAATGCTCGAGGGCTACTTGTGTGGGATCGATAGTCGGGGCGCTAAGGATGAGCTCCCTGCTCGACATCAATAAGCTAAGAGCCCGCTCGGCCAACGCGAAGAGCTCACTATCCTCCAAAAAGCTCCGCTGCGTGGACGAGCTCTCGCCGTTGCCGGACCGGCAGCGCCGCGAGCTCTCGAGAACCAAGGAACGCATCCTCGCCTCGGGCGAGCTCTCCCAGTGAGCTCTCATCCGCATGACGGCGACCTTTTATACGAGGACCTCTTCCCGCCTCGCCGAGCTCGAGCTCAACGAATCTCGCGGCGGAAGAGCTCGCCTATCTTCCACGAAGCCAGCAAATCACGGAGTTGGCCAACTGCTCCCCTCGACAAGAAATGCGTAGCCACGCGCGGCGCTACAACTACAGGAGGAAGTCCTTTCCGTCACACCGCCATACCCCATCAATTCCAACAGCATCGCCCGCGGTTTCCTCAGAAATGCGGTCAGGCGTCGCGCAAGCCTCATCCATGGTATGGCGCGCCCATGTCGGCGGGATCGGTTCCTACCACGATTAAGGACTACGACCGGGCCACCGCCCAAATCGATTCAGCGTGGCGGCGGCGGCCATTTTCAACATCCAGGTCTCCAAAGAGCTCGAAGGCGACTCTGCCCGGCCAAAGAGCTCGCCGGAGGCTCCCTCGCCATACCCGTCGCATCCAACAACTGCTGCTGCGATCTCCCTGCGGGTGCATGCGGGCGTATCTCTGCGTCAGCAGCATGGCCACCCTCCCATACCGAAGAGATGGCTGCCAACTACGATAGAAGACAGGGCGACATTGACTATCGCCCGACCCGGATTCCAGCGTGCGGCGGCGACCCGGTTCCGGCGCCCAAAGCTACGAGTGCTCGAATAGAACTCCTGGCCAGTCAACGAGCTCGTTGGCGGAGAGCTCTTTCACCTACCCGCCGTTCCATGGCTCCTTGCCCTATGCACTCCCACCTCAACTCAGAGAGCTCATATGTCCTGCTCCCCTTGCCACTATAAAAGGAGGGGCAGGGCTCTCAGTCGGGGGGAGGCAACATAACACACCCGAACACCCTCACTCACCCACATATTGGCACTAGCCTCAATCACAGAGACTTGGGAGTCCGCTTCCTCCCTCGATCCGCTTGTACGCACCCCGGTACGAGCGTTTGAGCTCGAATAGTGATCACACTGGACTAGGGAGCCTGATCTTGCCCCGAACCAGTATAAACATTGTGTCATTGTCTCTAGAGCTAGGCCATTCGGAGAACGCACTAGCCAGTCGATTACTGATCCGTGGTCTCCGCGACACCAGACCACGACACGTATGATTCCATTCACACATTCGCCCTGCCTATACTTATTTAGTTTAATTTTTCATCGGTAATGTTCATCACTCCTGAAGTCCTGCTACACAGGACCACATCTCGCCATTACTACCTCTTCTGTACATCAGAGCAATACACGTACAAGTTCAGCATGTCATACCAATCGCTATTTTACCCAGACTGATTGACTTTCATTCATCATGGGCGCCAGGCACGACTGCTGGATCTATGCTTTAATTCGCAGTGGTTGCGCCAGCAGTGGCCACGCTCTCGAGCATCCTCAACATATGAGGTCGAGGCCACGGAACTCCATGGCAACGGGCATAATAGTCCGGACGTCCTTCTGGTCTAGAACATGATGGTGTAGGGAAGCAGGGAAGAAGCAGCGCACAGGGCTGCGGCATCATTTTAATCCTTTTTGAAAACTTATTTTATAAATAGACCCTCCACAAAACGTTTTCTGAAAATAGACCAAGTTTGGCGTACAATGACTTTACGTCAAGATATGTTGCGCGGCGCTCCGCGACTTAACGCTAAATTGCCACGTAAGCACCAGCGTGTCGATTTGACCGAAGCTCGGCGTTCAATCACTTGACGCCGAGAGCAGCTACGTCGGCGTTCAATCACTTAACGCCAAGCCGCCGAGGTGTTGCTGGTTCAGACTACAGTACTAGCTAATAAGCCCAAGTGAAATGTACTTGTCCATTCAATATCTTTGAAGATCCATAAAAAATAAATATAAATTCCCTTGACATGAGATCAATTTTTATTAGAACCATAATGTCACCCTCTACGAGACAAAAATATGTGGATGGATAAAATGTTTCCAATATTTTCTAGAGAATTAGACATGATTTAGATGATGTAATTTTAAAATGGCTTAATATGTTGTAACCGGTAGGTTTCTTCCCTCTCTCTTTTTAGCATCGGCACGTTTCTTCTCTTAGGAGTTTTTGTTAGCACTGTGCTAGCTGGTTCTCCCTCTTTGTATTTTTGGGTTTTAGGAGCATCTTCAAGATTTTTCAAAATCCATTCTCAATCTTGATTTTTTTTTTTTGCAAGATTGAAAAAAGTTGCTCTCCAAGAACTCTCAATCTCAGCTTCCAATCTTAACATACTTGGGTAAATAGGCACAATCGCGCAGAAGTATACGCGAGGCTTATCCATCGTCTAATTTGGAGGTGAATGAATGTGGGAAAGATTAAGTAGCACAAGGTTCCTACGTTTTTCCTATGAAAATAAACTGGTTTCTATGAAATTGGTGCACGAATCTTGTGAAATTAATGCATTTTGGAAATATATTTCTCTCCTTGTAGTTGTCTTGTCCTCATGATGAGGACTTCCATGTGTGTATTCTTTTTTATTTTATTTGCTTCTATTTCGCACCAACAAAAAAAAATGATTTGCCAAGTCCAACTATTTATACAAGCATTGGTGTGCTCCCTAAAACCGGCATTCAAGTGAAACGTTAGACTTGATGTATGGCTACTAGCTATAATTTGGAACGATGGATTAGTTGATCAGTCTCATATGTGCCTCAAGTTTAACGCATACAAGCAAATGCTATTAGTATTTACACTAGTTAAGTCTTCGAGCCTTGAGGCTATTTGAACTTGTAACGGCAAGCGTGTTTTTTGGAATAAAAGCAGGGGAACCTTTTGTCTAGAAAACGATCTAAAATTATTTCTGGCAATCTTGGCAAACATTTTACCCATCCATGTATTTTTTTGTCACGTAGACGGTAACCTTATGGTTCTAATGGAATTAATCTTATGTCAAGGAGATTTATATTTATTTTTCTATGGATCTTCAAAAGATGTTGAATGAACAAGGACATGCAAGCACTTGGGCTACTAGCTTGTACTATAGGCGTGCAACACCTTTGGCGCTAAATCATCAAACGCCCGACCTACTAACCTCGGTGTTAGGCGATTAAACGCCGAGCTTCGACCAGACCTACACGTTAGCACTTACGTGGCAAGTTCAGCGTTCAATCATAGGACGCTGAGCCACATATCTCAGCATAGTGTCATTGCACGCCGAGCGTTCGGTCTATTTTCAGAAAAAGTTTCGTGGCAAGTTCAGCGTTCAATCATAGGGCGCTTGAGCTCCCGTACCCGATGTTGTCCATGGAGCCCCCTCTAAATTTTATAGCCATTGAAAAAGAGGAGGAAGGAGAAAGAAGAGGAGAAAGGAGAAAGAAGAAAAGAAAGAGAAGAGGGATGAGGAAGAAGCGGAAGATGAGCCCCCCTCTCACAAGCTCCTGGATCCGCCCGTGTGGGAGCCACTATTGCACTGAGATTGAGCCAATCCGCGTGATCCTTCTTGGCCCCCTACCTTTTTTGGTACAATCAATCATTTGCAGCAGGACTTGTCGGAGAGGAAACAGTTACGAATAGTAGATGGCCGAGGACAGTTACTCTCATAAGCATCTTAGTTCCGTGTTAATCTACTAGGCAGTGTGGATTGGTGAAGGAACAGAGTCCAAACTTGATGTTCTATCCACAATTCAAGCAGTTATGTGCTCTTGTTTACAGGAAAGGCCAACCATCTAATATTTTAAGAGCGCTTAATTCTTGGACTGCAAGGGGCACTCAAAAAGAGCCTGCAATGCAGTTGTCACCGCCCCGGTCCAACGAGGGTTCACCGGCTAGCCGCCTGCCTCCACCAACTGCTAATCCGGATGAACTCCCTCGAACGTTGGAACAGGTCCGCAGCTAGCTCTCAGACTAGGATTGGTGGGTATGCTCACTTTGGCGACAATGACGGGGGCATTGACGAGTCTGTCAAGAGCGACGAAGACAGCATGACTGACTGGGATGGAAGGGTGCGCCGGCTTGAGGTGTTCCTGTCACAAGGTCGGGAGGAAATGGCAGCATGCCCTTGGCGCCTATGTCAACCAAGCTGAGGTGGCAGCAAACACCGCTACATTCATCAGGGCTGCCCTTGGCGCGGTGACACCACAGATTCAGGCTGAGCTGCTATCACAGAGACAACGTCTATGCCCCATCTGACCACCGTGGGTCTGAAGCCTTCTTGGCTGGTCTATGCGAGCTAGGTGACACCAGTGTTCAGTCTACTAGATTGAAAAAAAATATTTCAGAGGTGGCTGGTGAGACCGGTGGGCGATTTTCGGCCAAAATTTTCATGTTTTGGTAAATTTTGACTGAAGTTTAAAATTTTGAATGAATTTTATCTGAATAAAAAGCAAAAATTTTTATAGATAAACTTACTGGAGGTAACCGTTAAGACCAATACGGCGAAAATTCTGGACCCTAGGTGACACTATCTCTAGCCCTTGGCTTCTTGCGGGGGATTTTAACATGATCTGTTCTGCTGAAGACAAAAGCATTGGTCACCTGAATCGCCACCTCTGCGCTACGTTCAATGAGGCTGTGAATGATCTTGGCATCATGGAGTTTCCCCTCCTCGATCACCTCTACACTTGGTCAAACAAAAGAGCAAATTCTACCTTGTCATGACAAGATCATGCCTTCGTAAATCCTGAACAATGTTCAGCATTCCCAAACAACCTTAACCAAGTAAATTACTAGGCACTATCCTGACGCTTCTGCGTGGGTGCAGAAGGCGTTAGGAACTACATCTCCCCGACAGTCTGTCGATTGTTTTGCTTGGGTTGTTCTTTCGGGGTGACCCAGAAAGAGCGTCTTCAACAGTCTACCGAGCAGCATCATGTAGGTCCAGTTAATGGAACAGCTATGTCAGGTTCGCCTGCCAGCACCTCTCGGAAATGTGTCCAATAGTACTTTGGCATCAAGGTGGAACATATAGTGTGGGTAAATTGTAAGAACTCTGCAGAGTATTTTAAACTATTTGAATAGCTGTGCACGGTCGTCAGCAACTTGGATTGGTCCACGGTTATAGTTCTTTAAAATAAAATTTGATGAGGGATAATATTCGTCACAAGCACTAATTCAATTGTTTTGAACCGTATAGAGATGGTCAGAGGACCTATTGGCAGACGGTGATGTTGAACGATGATGTTATGGGTTGTTAGGTTGGAATTTCAAATTCTCTGTTAAAGATACTATCATAAAATGTGCGTAACGTAATAAACTTGATTTAAATGCAGCCCAGTGCCAGACGAACCTATTAACTATTCCTTGTTCAATCATGCATATACAATCGGCTTTTGTTATACACTCGAAGACTTGGTATGTACAAAATTGTACTCATTCCTATTGCTTGAACTAAATATATTCAGAGTTTGAGGAGGAGCTACCTCCCGAGGTCCAGTACTTCGCTGTAGGATATGGGAATAATGTCGTCGGTTCTTCTTAAGCCTGAAATCCAGTCAGTTGCCTGCGGGTAGATGGGCACTCTGCTTGAATAAAAGGCTTGTGTTTTCATGTAAAAGGCTTGTGTTTTCATGTTTCTGCTGTATCAAATGTTACATACTAACTTTGTACTTGAAACTGGCAATGTTGTTGTGCATACTTGTGTACTGATCATAGGACAAGTACTGGTGCACAACTAGAACGTGGTTATTCTAAGCCTAGGGGTGACATAGTCAATCCTATCAGCTAGCATAAGCTACTCTAGAAAGGTATGTAAAGGCATACAAATATTCAAGCGGAAGCATAACTACGGTAAGTAAGGATCAAGAGAGGAGGCAAACTCCCGAGTAGAGATGCAACTATGTATCCCGATAACGGCAGCGTAACCTTCCTTAGTCCCTGTTAGAGCTCCATAAAGGACGATATCCTCCTCCCGATCACGTTGTTAGCTCACCACAAAGGCTCCAACCAATCAAGACAAGTGTCACATGCCACACGCCACCAGACTCTCCAGGTCATCATGGCGCCATCCATTGTGGAGCTTCTCCACTAGGGAAGGGGTCTGCTTGTCCCCCGTATACCTTGTCACCATCGCTCCACACCAAGCATGGAGGATCATCAATGTTACCGGTTAGCCACCAAGGGCCTAAGGTTCCGGCACCTGAGAATACAAAAAGCACTCAGCTCCATACTCAAATCTCAGGCCTATGTATATATGCTCTAGATTGCTCTCAATGCACCAAGCACTAGCCTTGATGTGATCACTAAGCTCACAATTCAGCTTAGACATCGTGGCCTCATGCAAAGCTTCCGCCAGCTGCTCGACGATCTGCTCCTTGAGGAGCTGCACCTAAATGGCCGCCGCTTCACTTGGTCCAACGGTAGGGACTGGCCTACGCTCGAGCGCCTCGACAGAGCGTTCGCCTCGGTTGATTGGGTGCAATCAGGGTTTTCAATTTCGGAAACAAAAAAATTCCGGGACCCACCGAGAAAAGGGAAATTTCTGAAATTCCGGAAATTTCGGCTCAAATTCAAATTAAATTTAAAAAAATTTTAAAAATTTTTTAAAAAAAATTGACATGATTTCGCTATAAACTATCAATGGTTGATCACACACCACAAATATATGAAAAAAACTTGACATAATTCCACATTTCTATGGGGCTACACGGGGCTCACAGGTCGCGGCAGCGCAGTGCACAGCAGGAGCCGCCGCCACCACCAACAGAGGAGAGTCGAAGACGGAAAAGAATGTGGATTTTGGGTGTGATTTTAGGGTTTTCTAGAGTTATATATATGGTGGGCCGACGGGGAAGTCAATTTTGGGCCATTTTGGCGCTATTTTAGGGCGGAAGATGAATTCACACGAAATTTTTTGACCGGAAGAGGATTTTTTCGGTACCCATCGAGAAACCCGAAATTTCCGGAATTCCGAAAAATTTCGGCCGAAATTGAAAACCCCTGGTGCAATAGTATCCGAGGCACCATCTGCGCTCCCTTTATTCAGACAGCTCCGACCCCGCGCCACTTCTCCTTACCTTACGCAGCGATCCGTGGGGGCCCCGGTGTTCTGCTATGACCCATTACGGGCCAAGGTGGACGGATTCCTCGACGCCGCCGCTCTTTGCCGCTGGGGGCCGCCTATGCCCGACGTCGGCACTTGCCGGTGCCTCGACCTGAAGTTGCGGCGCTTGCTAAGGTGCTCAAGCGGTGGCGCGCGGCCCGCATTGGCGAGTGTGAAGCTGTGCACCGGGCGCCGCCGGTCATCTACGAGTTTGATGTGGCGCAGGAGTCGCGCATGCTGTCCCCAAGCGAATTGGCTCTACATCGTGACCTCAAAGCGCCTCCGTCGCTCTCGCCTCGCTTCGCCATGACGATGGCAAGACAGCGCGCAGCGCACCGAGCACCTCGGCGAGGGCGATGCCTCCACGAGATACTTCCACCTCCGGGCATTCCATCGGAGATGGAAGAACTACATGCTTGCCGTGCACCATGGTGGACACATGTTCTCGGAGGAGGAGGCAAAGGAGGACATCATCTATGACTTCTACAACAGCTTTGGGGCCCCTTTCATCCGCGGCGCACCGCATCGACCTTCTCGGCCTGGACCTTCCGTAGCTCGACCTGACCGACCTCGCCATGCGGTTCTCGGCGGAGGAGGTGGCCAATGCGGTTAAGGACTCCCCCCGGGCGCTCCCCGCCCCGATGGCTTTGGGCGGGATTCTTCAAAGCTGCTTGGGCCATCGCCGGACCGGGCGTCGTGGCGCCCGTCGCGAGCACTATGGGACATGGACTTCCATGACTTACGCCACCTCAACGAGGCACTCATGGTGCTCTCCCAAAAAAAACCGAGAACCCGCTCGATCTGGCGCGACTACCGCCCCATCAGCCTCATGCACTCCTTCTCGGCAAGTTATTCACCTAATGCTTGGCCATGCATCTTGCGCCTCGCATGCCAAAGATCATCAAGGACAACCAAACAAAGCATTCATCAAGGGCCGAGAGAATACATGAAAACTTACGGTCCGTTCAGCGTCTGCCGAGATGGCTTCATGCATCGCCGCATCCTCGCCATCCTCCTTGTTGGTGGTGGATAACATAAACTTTTTACCATAAATAAATAGAATAAATAAGAACAAGCACTACTACATAAACGATTAACCGTGGCGGACAAAAACATTTTCCGTGGCGGGCATTTTGTCCGCCACGGACGGAGGGTCACTAAAAATGGGCGATTTTCCGCGGCGGACAAAATGCCCGCCACGGGTTAATGAATAAAAAAAAAAAAAAAAAAAAAAATCGAAACCTAAGCGGGCCCGACGGCCCGAGACCGGCCTGAATCCGGGCCGCCGGCCCGCTCTGCGCCGCCGCCGATCTCGGGAAGAGGAGGAACGCCGGAGGGAGGTGGGGAAGGGGCCGCCGTCGAGCGCGGGAAGGGGGGCGGCGTCGAGCTGGGGGGAGGGAAGGAGCCTCCATGGACGCTGATCCGGCCACCGCGAGTGCGGATCCGGCGAGGGAAAGGGGCCGCCGAAGCGCTGGGAAGGCGCCGCCGCCGAGCTCGGGGGGGAAGGAGCCTCCATGGACGCGGATCCGCCACCGCGAGTGCGGATCCGGGCGAGCGAAGGGAAGGGGCCGCCGCCGAGCGGAAGGCGCCGCCGTCGAGCTCGGGGAGGGGAGGAGCCTCCATGGACGCGGATCCGCCGCCGCCGGTGAGCCGGGGTGGCGCCGGTCGCGCCGCCGGGCCCTCGCCACTCCGGCGCCATGGCCGCGGCCGCCCGGGGGGCCTCCGCGTGCGAGCCGGTGCGCCCTCCAGCCGCCGGGGGGTAGCGGCCGCCGGCCTCGACCCCTGGTCCACGCGCCGCCATGGGGAGGAGAGAGCTGGTGGAGAGAGTTGGTGGAGAGAGAGATGAGAGGCGCCGGTGGGGAGTTAGGGTGAGAGAGGTGAGAGGCGCCTTGTTGAGACTCGAGAGAGGTGAGGTGGAGTTAGGGTTTTGATGGTATATATACGCAAAACGCTTAACGGGCCGATTGGGCTGCTAGAACGGGCCCGATTCTTCGGGACGGGCAAATTATAAAAACCGCCACGGTTAATCGATTCGCGGGCGGGCATTGTAAAATAACCCCACGGTTAATAGGGATTAACCGCGGGCGGTTATTTTAATGCCCGCCCGCGGTTAATCGATTAACCGCGGACGGTTTCCCACGGCGAGCCGCCAAGCCAACTATTTTCCGTGGCGGTTTTCTAAATGCCCGCCACGGAAAATAAAAAATTAAACACCATGCAAGTTCAATTCACAGTAGTAGTGAAGAACACTAGAAGATAGGGTTATACTAATGATTTCCACAAGTTTTGTTGCATACCCGGTTTTGCGGGATAAATCTAGAAAATAGAAGAAAAGAAGAGAAATAGTGAAACAGGAGAAAAGGACCTAAACACGATGATTAGTATAAATTCCAAGGACCTAAAGGACAAAAGTAGACGGCCCAAAAGAAGATGGGGCCCACCGATGGCAGGTGGGGCCGGGCGCCGATGATGGTGGGAGGCGCGGCCGCCTCGTGGGTCACCCCACGTGTCCTCGGAACCTTCTCACAACCGACCTTAAGATCACATCTAAGCAGTCCAATCAAGTCGGTTTGATCCAAGGGCTGCGATTCATCCTATGGGGCTATATAAGCAAGGGCGGATCTCACCCCCGAAACCCTAATTCAAGACTAATATTCGAGATCATTATCTGAGTTCCGAGATCAAGTCATCTAGAACCACAAACCCTAGTTCTTGAGTAGTTCCAGTTCTAGAGAGATTAGCTACATAATAGTAGATTAGACGGAGATTCAAGTCTAAGAAGGCTTGGACTTCAGATTCTGTCAAGGTGTTCTATAGGTACATTTATATCTCTGATATATTACTCAAGTTTATCTATGGCATTGTTCTTCATCTTTATTATATTATTTATTGCAATATTTATTGTTTGCTTTAATATGTCTAGTAGAGTTAGATATATATTATGGATTGCATACTTAGGATTGTATAGCCCGCATTTTGTAACGCCAAGAAGATAGGTGTTATAACTTATGTAAGCGTGGTGCTTATATATGTTATATCTATAAATGCCCGCTATATGTTTGAGTCGTGTGGTAGATCGTAGGGGTTACTGACCCTATTGAGTCATCTGTAATCCTCCCCTAGCATATAGTGAACGGTAGGACGTGTGTCGCATCGAAGGTGAAGATATCTTTATTGAATCTTTCTTACTTGATGTCCCCTGAGTATGATATGAAGTAGTAATACTAATAATGATAGCTAGATGTTTACACTAATTAGAGTTAGACAATAGCTTTTGATGATAGTTACTCATTAGTAAGTTTTTCTTATATTATTCTATGTGAGTGCTTAGAATAAAATACTCTATTGAATCTGTATTTTATATTTATGATGCTTGATCTCTGCATTTATCATTATCATTATTTATCATATATATCTTTATCATATTTATTATCTATCTTTATTGTGACATTAACCCTGTTATTGAGTAGGAGCATTATCATTATTGGTTTGTTACTATTCTATAGTATAAAGAGGTTATTAGTACTACACATTCTAGTTATAGGTACCTTTCCAAATAGAAATATAAATGACAATCTGTAATACTCTAGGTAAAATGCTACAATTGGTATAATTATCTGCTTTCGGTTGCGAACCTATGTTAACTTTTTATTTATTTATGTTTATATTATTTTCTACCTAGTCTTATTTTATTTATGCCATGATTATATTTTTTAATTCATAGTTGGGATGACAACCTAGTCTTGTAGCTAGAAGTATAGGTCTTTCTTCATGACTAGTTTATTAGTGGTAAAGTAATTTTCATATACCATCGCCGTTTGGTGCCATTGCTCTTATAGCGCTTTTGGCGCCATTGTTATTTTAGTGATGTCAATAAGCAAAGTGTCAACAAGCATTTTTGGCGCCGTTCTTGGGGAAGGTTTAAAACTTAGGAAGTATTAATACACTTTATACGTATGGAATTAGTTCAAAGAACCAATAATCTTCTACTTATAATAGCTTCACCCCTTGTTTTGTTTATCTTTGTTTATTTCATTTTCGGGGTAATGTTTGTTAAGTGCTAATCTTCCTGACAATTTTCTCGATGATCCAAAAAGTTAATCAAGAAATAAAGAGAAAAGCTCGAAAAAGATACCAAAAGCTAGTTCAAGATCAACACTCCGATAGAAGCTTATCATCCGATTTCGAGGCTAACCAACAACATCCGTCTTTGGACCAACGGTCGATGTAGGAGACAATGGATTTGAGCTCAAGCCTGCGCTCATCATGATGGTGCAAGCTAATCAGTTTTGTGGGAAGGCACATGAAGATGCAAGTGCACATTTGCAACACTTTCTAGAGATCTGCAAAGACCTTCACTATCAAGGGAGTAACACATGATGCTACTGCCGTCGCCTTTTCCTATTTTCATTGCTTGAAAAGGCTAAACAAAGGGTTCTATGCCAACAAGGAGAAACACACTACATGGGACCGTTGTTCACTAGATATCAAGCTTTCAAAGAACAACACGACGAGTCATTCCCCGAGGCATGGGGAACGCTTTCAGACCTTATTACGCATGTCCTCATCATGGCATGGAGGATTGGCTACTTATGCAGACCTTGTACCACAGGCTAAGTACTAGCACCTGTGAGACAATGGACGCCGCTGGCCGGAGGAGCTTTTCTCGTAAACACACTTCAAAAATACTACTTCACTTGTTGAGAAGATGGCATCCAACCGAGTTGGAATGAAAAGCGCACTATGCCCCCGTAAGAGAGAGAGAAGGTGTCCACCAACTCAAGGAAGTAGACATGCTATCTACCAAGATTGACCTCCTAATGAAGAAGCTGGAGAATCAAGAACATGAGAAGAGAGAGGTAATGCACATTAATGACGCTCTCATGACTTGTGAAAGGTGTGGAAGCTATGGACACTTAGGAAAAAATTACCCTAAATTGCAAGAGGATGTGAACTACCTCAACAACAACAACAACTATCATCCTCAATAACCTCAAGGGTGAAATCAGCAACAAAGGTCAAACTACTCAGGTAACTACCAAGGTAATTACCAAGGTAATAACTTCAACCAACCTCCTTTGAGAGAATTACTTACTGGTCAGTCTAGACTTATTGAGCAGATTAATAAGAAGGTAGCTTCCAATGATAAAACCCTAGACACCATCAATGCTAGAATGGATACTTTTGCTACTGCCATTAAGAACCAGCGTAGCTTTACTAAAATGCTAGAGTCACAACTTGCTCAATTAGCTGCTACTGTACCCCCACTAGAGAAACATAAAATACCAAGCCAACCTGAGGAGTTAGAGTCCACAAATCTTGTCGATATATTTAATGCAGGGATTCTACTACAAGCAACCTTCTTCAAGTGGATGGAATGATGATTCACTACCAGTAAAGAAAGGAGACCCGGTAGACCGGTCATCACTATATATTCAGATTGGACCGCACACCTTCGACAATTGCACTTTGTGACTATGGATTGAGCATCAACATCATGCCAAAGGTAATCTATGAAAAGATCTATGGTGCTCCTTTATTATACACAACCATGTGTTTGCAGCTTGCAAATCAATCAATCTGCTACCCGAAGGGAATCCTTGAAGACGTTTGTCTACGAGTAGGCAACTCATATGCACCAATAGACTTTGTCGTCGTTGAGACTAGAGGAGATGAGAAGTCGACCATCATATTGGGCTGACCATTCTTGAGCATGGCCAAGGCTATCATCTACGCTACTCAAGCGAAGATCCGCTTCACGGTCAAGGGGAGAAGGGAGACCTTCACTTTCAAGAACAAGACACTTACATCTCGTTGATGCTCACTAACTCATATTTTTATACATCAACAATTCATGGAAAAGGACTAAAATATAATTAGATAACCTTATTAGGGGTTTCTACTAATGATTTCCATGAGTTTTGGTAAAGTTGTGATTTGCGGGGACTTAACGTAAAAATAGCGAAAATGACGTGTCATACGGCCCGACGTAACGTAACGCAATCCAACTCGAAAACAAGTCTAGAAGGCTCGGATTACTCCCGCGTGAACGAAACTTGACAATCGAAGAAAACATCATCTAGAAGACTCCGGAAGCCACGACGCATCGCGGGCCGTGAGTGGGACCCACTGCGGGCCGATCGCCCAATAATGGGGCCGATCGGCCTCTCTTAAGCGACCCACGCAAGCCCCGCTCTCCGGAACCTTCCTCCACCGCCTCTAAGACGCAATCTAAACCGGTTGTTTGATGTCGGTTTGATCCAAGGGCGTCGTTAAACACGAAGATTAGTACCACATTGCTGCTTTGAAGTTTTAAGAGACATAAGAAGACCCATATATATAGACCCCTAGGCTCCCCTCGCTCTAAAACAATCTGACCAAGCCTCAAGTCATCATTAAGAAGGAGATCAAGAAGAAGCCAAGACAGGAGTAGAAGAGGAGACACCAAGAGATAGGATAGCTAATTCATAGCTCTAATCTAGAGCCTAGTTTAGATAGAAAGTCGAGTTTAGAGAAGAGAGAGCATACGCTCCGGTTACGGATCTGTAAGTTACACTATGGATCAATATTATTATTGTTCTCATACACCTTTGTGCTATTTCATTACTATGTATGCAATTAGTCTACTTATACTTTATTCTAGTCATAGCATATTTGATATGATCATTATTCATGATAATTCAAAGCACTTATTCGTAGAGCTCCTAGTATATTACACGTGTGTGCTAGGTAGTAGAGAGTATGTAAGCATGATGCTTAGATATAATTTACTTGCGGATTCACCTTATATGCCGGGTCGTGTGGTAGATCGTAGTGGTGACAAAGACTATTGAGTCCTTTGCAATCCATCCCCGTGTATAAGACTAGTCGATAATGGTTCTTGGGATTATCTTGTTTCGTTCTGATTTTCTTAAGTAATCTTCGGGTGCACATTTTTATTTATGGTTTTGATATATATATGATCTTATGCTATGCCCTGTCTAAACATTTTGTAGATTCTTTGTATGCTACCTAAGAACCGGCCCTTTGTCATAAATCCAATCCTAATCTTACTAGGAATTAATCTTATGCTATGCTCACCACGTGCACCTCTACCGTCTCATATACTTTATTATTATTATTATTATCATTATTATTGGCTCACCTTGTTTAAGTATATGCTAAATACTACAAAATCTCATTAGTCTTCTATCACTATCTTTAATCAAATGAATTATTTGTCATGTCTTCCTCGTGGATTCGATATTTAAAACCCTCCCCGGGTGAAATGCTCATTTGGACATCCGTGCGCTTTTGGATCTATAATTATTTCTCTGTAAGCATAACAAATACCAACAAGCATTTCTGGCGTTTGTCGGGAAGATTTTTGATAGCTATTCTTTTGATTATTGATAGATGAATACTAAGTGTGGATTTTGCTACTTAGCACCTCTCGCTTAAACAGATTTACCCGCTTATTGTCTTTTTCTATCTTATTTGCGGGGTATTAACAGGTTTGATTGTGATTCACTACACGTTGATCATCTGAATCAAGTCAACCCAAGAAGCTACACCAAGTACCTGAAGCCATGATCGAAAAGACGCCGCGAGAGTTCTCGCTCCAAACATCAAGAACATTCGCGACCGGACCTACACTTCCAATCAATCATGAGTTTGAGCTCAAGGCAAGCCTCATCAACATGGTGCAAGCTAACCCGCTTGAAGGAAAGACACATGAAGATGCAAGCACTCATCTCCGGACTTTCATGGAGATAGGCGCCACCATCAACATCAAGGACATTCCCAAGGACACGATCCTGCTCCGCTTTTATTCCCTTTCTCGTTATTGGGAAGAGCGAGGCAATGGTTCTACTCCAATGAACAAAAGATAAACACATGGGAGAAATGTTCTACCTCATTCCTAGCAAAGTTTTTCCCCACGTGCAAAACCAATGCCTTACGTGGAAAAAATTGCCAACTTTTAGCGGCCAGAAGGGAGAATCTATTCCGCAGGCATGGGAACGTTTGCAAGAATATATATCGATTGCCCTCACCATGGAATGGAGGAATGGATGCTCTTACAAGGATTCTACCATGGACTAAATCAAAACCAAGAGAGCATCTAGACGCCATCGCTTGAAGGATCATTCTTATCACTCACACCAGGGAAAGCCAACATACTTATGTGCAAGATATCGAAAAAATCAAGGCTGGACCCCAAGAACACCCAATACTTGTCATCAAAGTGAAGAAGTACAAGAAGAACAAGAAGAACTCAAGGCAAATCAACCGGGATGGACGTGCTACTAAATTGGCTTGAGGAGCGAGCCAACTACAAGAAGGATCGACAAGCTTTACAAGACTCCATGAACGCTTCAAGAAGTTCAAGCTTGGTGGTCCACAAGTCAGCACCACCCCAAAGAGAAGACCAAGAAACCGCGACCGACTTACGCAGGTAAGTATTCGTGTAATAACTTTAATTCGGGTAATAAATTCAAGCAACCTTCTTTACGAGAATTAATTGAAGAGCAAGTTAAAATTAATGATAGTTTCTCTAAAAAGGTTAGTTGCTAATGATAAAATTCTAGAAGATATAAATGCTAAAATGGATAACTTTTTCTCGCTATGATAAAAGAACAAGTTGCTTTTAATATCAAACTAGAATCAAAATTATCAAAATTGTCTGGCCGCTATGCCTATTGCCACTAATCATGAGCAGGTACATAACATCCAACAAGAGGTGGTAAGCAAACCACCGATCCACCATACCCAACGGGCACAAAGAAGACCTTTGGCTAGAACACCTACGGCACCTCGCAGCCCCGCACCACCCGTAGTACCGGCCAACATTCCAGAAGATAAGGATGACGACGTAGAAGAAGTTGTGCGCCAAGAACCCACAGGACAAGACTTTCACGACACCAACTTCCTACCATATCCAAGAAGAATTAGAAGACCTCAAATTGATGATCAATTCGCAAATTTGTAGAGGTAATCCAAAAGCTTTATGTCAATATACCTCTATCGGATGCCATGCGAGTCCCAACATACGCCAAGTACATAAGAGATATCCTGAACAAAAAGAGACCGCTACCAACCACAGAGATCATCAAGTTAACAGAAGAGTGTAGTGCGGCAATCCTAAACACATTACCCATCAAGAAAAAGGATCCAGGATGCCCCACTATAGAGTGCTCAATCGGAGATCAATATTTCAACAATGCACTCTGTGATCTTGGAGCAAGTGTCAGTGTGATGCCCAAGGTTGTCTTCGACAAACTCAAGCACCCTACCTTGGTTCCAACATCAATGTGTCTACAACTAGCAGATCAATCAGTTCGTTACCCGTCAGGAATCGCCGAGAATGTTCCAGTGAGGATCCGGGAGTTCTTTGTGCCAGTTGACTTCGTTGTACTGGACATGCACCCAGACTCCAGGGTCTCACTAATTCTCGGACGACCATTCCTAAGCACCGCCAACGCCACATCAACGTCGTACTGGAAAATCACATTTGAGATCAACGGAAAGGAAGAGAAGTTCGCCTTCAAACCTGGACGTAACTCGCCACCAATGCGAACATGATCGATCAAGAGAAGACGATGATGCGGACGAGCCATCCTTCCAATGGAGGATGCACCGGAGGACTAGAAGATTGGAAGGTCCCCGCTCGAGGACCTTAACTACGGACCCTCGTCGGGTAACTCGGTAAAAATTTAAAATCCAAAAATATTTTATTTCTCGCATTTTATTTTCCGCAAATTAAATTCCTGCCACTTTTACATTCACCGTGAAAAGAAAATTTACGCCCCATGATTAATAATTTTTGTGGAGTGAAAACCTCGTATAATTACTTTTCTGTGGTGGCATAAAAATAATTTTTACTTCTTGCTTGCTTTATTTATTCATTTTTTTTTTAATCGAAAAATACAAAAATAATGCAACCTTACAAGTGGGACCCACATGTCATAGGGACAAAACATCAAATCACCACTTTCTTTATTCCCTTTTCTCCTCCTCCATCCATTTTTCCACCAGCAGCATTCCACTTGACCTAACAAATACTATTCTAGCGTGGAATTTCAAAGAAAGATTAAATGGTGGAGAGGACACCGAGAATGGGACCCCACTGGGGCCGATCAGCCCCACTATCAAAGGCCGATCGGCCTCCTCCTCCTTGCACTATAAAAAGGGCAGCCACACCCTTGCCATTCTCATCACAAGCAACACATTTTCTGGTTTTCAAGGAGGAGTAGAGCTCGAACAGAAATAGAGGAGAAAAGAATAGAAAACTAGGAAGAGAGAAAAAAAAAGTCTTCAGAGATAATCCTCCTTTCCAGCCAAAAACCCTCTAGCCAATCTTCTTCCCGTAAATACCAGCCATGCTTGGAAGGCTTCTCAAGACACGCCCCGCTCCCTGCTAGTTCCTGCAAGCGATGAGCACCGACACCCAAGCGACACCATCGCCGACCGCTTCTCCATCACCAATGGCCTCACCCTAGCCAAGGTAAAACTCTAACCTTGGACGTACACCTTCATTTACGAGTAGGAGAGGAGAGAAGTCGGTATGAAAAATTGAAAAATAGAGATTTTGTATTAACTCCTATGCTAGATAACGAATTCATGGACCATATAGGGATATTACCGGAGTTTACATTTATTTTCCAATTATTAGGCTGGTCATCTTTTTACGACACCTCTGAAATGGGGTGCCGACTTCTTACTCTAGAGTTTCTATGCACTTTAAATTATACTGAGGATGGGAACGGGGTAACCTTCCGGTTATTCCGTCAACCATACACCATGACCTGGAAACAACTGAGCACTGCATTAGGCTTCGCATCAAGCTGCCCAATAGACGTAACCTCTATCTTGAGTGACTTTAATAGGGAGATTTTCCGCAAGAAATCTCTGAAAGGGCATGTTTCACCGCCCACGCACTAATGACATCCACCTCCCAACTTTAAGATTTCTCGCAAAATGGATGGCCCTTGCCCTCTTCCCACCTAAAAGACAACATCACCGTAAGAACATCGAGCCGGCACTTATGTATGCCGTCGTTATACAAGAACACCCGCCTCGCCCGTTAAACCGCTAGTGGAACACTGGCTATCGCTTCCCAACTTAGTTGGGGACA
Source organism: Hyparrhenia diplandra (assembly GCA_015847255.1). NCBI lineage: Eukaryota > Viridiplantae > Streptophyta > Magnoliopsida > Poales > Poaceae > Hyparrhenia > Hyparrhenia diplandra. The sequence goes on along the minus strand of JADLZK010004008.1, from coordinate 233,568 downwards.
TAAGCTGCACTTCTCTAATCACACGAATAGCCGCTGATCTCGGCCGCCGGGTGATGACACCACCATCACTTACATAACCACTCCACGGAGATTATAGGGTACGACACTTCCGGCAGGGCAGCTGGGTAAGAAAGGATCAAGAGCAATACTACTACCTTCATAATAATGACGCAATCCCGCTTCCTAACCCGGATTGGGCATATACTGCGGCAATCTTTCTTGATACATACGCAGCACGGCCGGTCCGCCGTCTCACCATCCACATCAACCGAGCCGACGTCCCATTCAGGAGCTGACCAAACCCGAGGGCGCAAAGATACCAAGCGTCCGGGGCTTCGTGCCAGGCTATCCAGCCCACGCCTATCCAGGACCGCTCCACACATGAAATGCCGAAGGTAGTCATGCAGCATTTATGCCGGCCCGCCATTCTTTTGCGGGTTATGAGTACAACCCAAGAATATTCCGCCAGTGTGCACAACAACATGCGCACCGCGATCAACACTCAGAACACCCACTCCGACCTCCTTTACAATCAACAAGAATGGATGCAAATGAAGGGGAACACATACCGGACGACATCCGGACACGGTAGAGACTAATCTTGAACAAATAGAGAGGCTCTTTGGCTATCTTGGGCATGAGTAAGTGAAACAAGCGGCTTTGGGGAGTGGTCCCCGTAAAACCACAAATTGAAAAGGAAACCCTATTCAACCAACCAACCAACCGTCGACCTTTGGGAAAGGAGTGCCCCCTGAGGTAAGTATCTATCTATCTATCTATTTATATTACTATGGTTTTAATTATTTAGGCTTTATATATTTATCTTTAGGTTTGTTTAGCTAGCTAGTATAAATAAAGTTTGGTTTTAATATATATATACAAAAGTGCGAAAAAAAAAAAATGAGAACAATAATAAAAGAGTGATGAATTATGCTATAAGAACATGATAGATGTTGCTCCTCCGTGATAAATGCCTAGTTTACCATCTTTACTTCTCCCGAAACATGGATATAAATGTTTAGATTCTAAAACATGCTTTGAGCTTGAGTTCTGTGGGAGTATGATCTTAGATTTCAAGTCTAGGCAATTGACCCGATATGATATGATAAAAGTTGAGCTACTATCTATCTTGTTCATACGTGACACTTAATTTCGGAGTATTAATCTTTGAAAATTCTAAAAATGATGAGTCTCCCCGTATGACATAAGCCCGATAAAATAAAATAAATGCCTTGTTGAAAATATGCTAAAGTTGCTTCTGTTATATATCTCTATATGTTTTCAAGAGACTTGGGCATGACAAGTAAAAATAAATAGAAAAATATATATATGAGAGAAAAGTGAGATGAGAAAGAGGGAGAGAAATGAACAAGTGTTCTACTAGGCGAGAAGGGCCTACCTCCCTAATAAAAGAGATGAAAAATGGACAAGTGTTCGAGGCGAGTAGAGCCCACATCTCGGGAAAAAGAAAAAGAAAAGGAGAGAGAAGAAAGTGACAAAAAGTCAATACGAGCGAAAAAGAGCTCACCTCTCCAAACAAGTTGTCTTGTAACCCAAGGTTCTCTTAAATTTATTGCCATAAAGAGAGATATATTTTCAGAAACAAAAGAGGCAAAAGAAAAAGGCTAAGAAATTAAAAGTTTACTCTTATTGTTGTCATACGAGAACACTCGTGCTTTCACCTTGAAAAATCTTTTGTAAAACTCCGAGTTATAGTGAAACCACGAACTCGAGACATGGTGTTTGACTTAATTGTTTTATCTTTCAAAAGTCCAAGACTCATGTATGATGAAAACCCCATGCTCTCAAGTAGATATAAGCAAGTTTATGATTCTGAATTTTTCATCCTACCTTGGTTGAGAATTGATTTGGTAACACACACGAGTTTTGCTAGGGACTAGCAAGAGGTAAGCTTGGGGAGTTTGTTGATGCTCACTAACTCATATTTTTATACATCAACAATTCATGGAAAAGGACTAAAATATAATTAGATAACCTTATTAGGGGTTTCTACTAATGATTTCCATGAGTTTTGGTAAAGTTGTGATTTGCGGGGACTTAACGTAAAAATAGCAGAAATGACGTGTCATACGACCGACGAACGTAACGCAATCCAACTCGAAACAAGTCTAGAAGGCTCCGGATTACTCCCAACGTGAAACGAAACTTGACACCGAAGAAAACATCATCTAGAAGACTCCGTGGCCACGATGCATCAGGGGGCCCGAGTGGGACCCACTGGGGCCGCCGATCGCCCAATAATGGGGCCGATCGGCCTCCCTTGGCGGCCACGCAAGCCCTCGCTCTCCGAACCTTCCTCCACCGCCTCTAAGACGCAATCTAAAACCGGTTGTTTGATGTCGGTTTGATCCAAGGGCGTCGTTAAGCACGAAAGATTAGTACCACATTGCTGCTGAAGCTGAAGAGACATAAGAAGACCCATATATATAGACCCCTAGGCTCCCCTGCCTAAAAAACAATCTGACCAAGCCTCAAGTCATCATTAAGAAGGAGATCAAGAAGAAGCCAAGACAGGAGTAGAAGAGGAGACACCAAGAGATAGGATAGCTAATTCATAGCTCTAATCTAGAGCCTAGTTTAGATAGAAAGTCGAGTTTAGAGAAGAGAGAGCATCTGCTCTCCGGTTCTCGATCTCGTAAGTTACACTATGGATCAATATTATTATTGTTCTCATACACCTTTGTGCTATTTCATTACTATGTATGCAATTAGTCTACTTATACTTTATTCTAGTCATAGCATATTTGATATGATCATTATTCATGATAATTCAAAAGCACTTATTCGTAGAGCTCCTAGTATATTACACGTGTGTGCTAGGTAGTAGAGAGTATGTAAGCATGGTGCTTAGATATAATTTACTTATGATTCACCTTATATGCCGGGTCGTGTGGTAGATCGTAGTGGTGACAAAGACTATTGAGTCCTTTTGCAATCCATCCCCGTGTATAAGACTAGTCGATAATGGTTCTTGGGATTATCTTGTTTCGCTCCCCGATTTTCTTAAGTAATCTTCGGGTGCACATTCTTATTTATGGTTTTGATATATATATGATCTTATGCTATGCCTGTCTAAACATTTTGTAGATTCTTTGTATGCTACCTAAGAACTCGTCCCTTTGTCATAAATCCAATCCTAATCTTACTAGGAATTAATCTTATGCTATGCTCACCACGTGCACCTCTACCTGTCTCATATACTTTATTATTATTATTATTATCATTATTATTGGCTCACCTTGTTTAAGTATATGCTAAATACTACAAAATCTCATTAGTCTTCTATCACTATCTTTAATCAAATGAATTGTTTGTCATGTCTTCCTCGTGGATTCGATATTTAAAACCCTCCCCGGGTGAAATGCTCACTTGGACATCCGTGCGCTTGCGGATCTATAATTATTTCTCTGTAAGCATAACAAATACCAACAATCTCCCACTCATCCTCAACATGCATACGTAAGAAGAAATAAGAAGAAGCAAAGAATGACAAGTGAACATGATCAATATAGCTTACTCAGAATGGGACTACGTTGCCAATTCACCATACTTGCCAAAGATGAAGATCCGTGCAACCCGGAGATAGAATGTTCGATCAATCGGTTGACCTTCACCAATACCATCTCTGCGACAACGCTCAGAGTCATCACCTCCATCTGTCTACCTCACTTCAAGCAATCAAGAACATTATGTCAAAATTCAGCTTGGGGAGAGCAGCCCCCCTTATCAAGATAAGTATCTCTTTACTATCCTTATTATTATTATTAGTCTTTATTATTGCTAGTTTAAAAATAAATAAAAAGATGCATAACGTATTAAACTAAATAAAGTTTGTCTTAGCTATTCATATACATATTAAAGTGTGGTTAATAAATTTAGAGTTAAAATAAATTTGCTTTGGAAATGATGAATAGTTGCTCTGCTCTAATTCCTTTTAGTACCTTATTTTTTTAAATTGAAATTCCTTCATGTTTTAGATACATTTGTTCTGATCTAAGATTTACTCTAAACCTAAACTTGTGGGTAGCATATACTTGATCTAAGTCTAGGTAATTGGGGGATATGATATGAGAAAGTCCGAAATGCTATTTATCTTGTCCTTAGTGAAACTATATTTCTAGAGATTTGTTTGGAAAATTTAAAAATTCTTTCATGATGAGCTCGATAGTAGTTTTGGCACCGTTGTTATTTTAGTGATGTCACTAAGCAGTATCAACACTCCTCAAAGTTGATCCGGCCAAGGCATTCGACTCTATGTCGTGGGCCTTTCTGTTGGAGGTCCCGAGCACTTGGGCTAACCCCCCGCTATTTGGAGAGATTGGATCTCTCGCCATGTTGGCCTCGGCTAGCACCGGGGTGCTCCTCAATGGTCGCCCGGACGTTGGATTTTCCACGCCGCGTGGGCTTATGGCAGGTCGACCCCGACACCGCCGCCGTTCCTCTTCGTCATCATCATGGAGGTCCTCAATGCCCTCATCGGGGAGGCCGATTGCCGCGGCCGTTCACTCCATCGCCTAGGGCCGCCGCCAAACGAGGGCCTCGGTCTTACGCCCGACAACCTCGTTATCTTGCTCGCTCCCTCGATGATCGACTTCGTGTGCATCGGGGAGCATCACGGACGCCTTCAGCGGGGCATCGGTCCGGCGGCAAACCTCGACAAGTGCTCCATCACTCCTATCACATTTGCTCTCGAGGACCAGTGGCGGCGGTGCTTGAGTCCTTCCCCCGCCGGTGTTGGACTTCCCCCGCGAGGTACTTAGGGCGCCGCTATCTCTCTCCCCGGCTTACCAAGGTGCTAGAGCAGCCCATCATGGGCGTGGTGGCAGCGAGGCTGCCAACCCCGGAAAGCCGGGATGCTCACCACCGTGGGGAGGGCCACCTTGACTCGAGACCACACTATCGGCCATTCCCGCTCACGTGTCCATCCGTTGCTCGCTCTCGCCACATCCCGAGAGATCGGCAAGAGACGCCAGCGCCTTCCTTTGGGCGGGCGCCGGGGAGGTGGCCGGCGGGAAAGTGCAAAATCGCTTGGCCCATCGTTTGCTCACCCAAAGAGTGTGGCGGTCGGGGCCTTCCGGCCCCGAAGATTCTAGGGTTCGCCCTAAGGCGAGACAAGGCCGAATCGATCACAGGCACTGCTCCCATGGCCCTCGGAGCGCATCATGGACGCCATGTTCCATGCCTCGCCTCGGCCGTGGTGGGCGGCGGCGCCACCGCCGGCTTCTCGGGCGGATGCCTGGCTGCCGGATGGAGCCATTTCCAGCTCGGCCCCCTACTTGTTCAGAGTGGTCGGCAGCCGCAGGTGTCACCGTTTGGTCCGTGACTCCCTGGCTGGCAACCAATGGGTGCGCGACATCACTGGCGCATACACGCAGCCGTCCTCGTTGAGTTCGCCCGAGCTTTCTTGGCGACATCACAATGACATTAGTATCCCAAGTTTGATTAATTATAGATAAAAAAACTATCAATATTTATGCTATCAAATAAATCTCATTAGATTCATTACTTAAAATGTAGTTTTTAATAAATTAATTTGAAGTCATAAATATGAATAGTATTTGGTAGAAATTTGGTTAAACATAGGTCACTTTTGATGGCACGGAACCCATAGTTGCAAGTATTGTGGAACGTAGGGAGTGTCTAGAGCAGTGACTGCCTCCTTGATTTCAACGAACAGACCCAAGATCTTCCGCTGCGTGCAGTGCTCATAGGATCGTCCGCCGACAGGGAATACTACCTCAGAAGACTGTCCGTTGCTTTTATATATTTCAATAATGCCGAGGCGGATTTGACTTGTTTTTGTTCGCCGTTTATTTACACCACTTGGTTTCCTTGCATTCGTAGGACCTAAATAGCTATAAATCATATCTTAACGCACATGTTAGTTTAGTAATCATACATGTCATGATAATATCCAAAACCACAATGTATATAGCATGAAGGCCAAATTTCCTACAGATACTTTTATCACCCGAATCGAATAGATATCCGAGTGTGAATTCAAGTTGGAGCTATCAATTCATAATTTTATTCGAGAACACCCAAATCTGTATTTGTACTCGAATTAAAACAAATAATACTATCCAAATCCATAACCGATCATATTCGATCTGCTTCGACGCCTAGTTTATAGGAAAGGTAAAGCATCTAATATTTGATTAGAGTTTAACAGCTGTGCGGCTCAATATCATCGATTAAATATGGCAAAAAGACTGATGCTTCTATGTACGGGTTTGATATGTTGTCATTTATGACAAGTTGATTAACCAGCACGCGTGAGCTTTAGAACCGGCAGGGTCACATATATATGCACGAGAGAGAAATGGCAAATATAAATGCATAGCCATGTCGCAGACGCGGAGGTTGCACCCGTGCAGCACGTTTCCGTTTTGCGCAGCGCAAGGGCCCAGGCGACGACGGGCTTGTACTGGTGCCGGTACTTGACCTGATACCCAAGCAACGTACTCCGTACTTACTAATGTCATGTCATCGCATGTTTTTTATAGTTGATGATTTCCTGCTTTCAGCATCTGGTCCGTCCTTGTTGCCTCTTGCCTGTACGCTTTCATCGATCAGTATCATCTGCTGGACTGCCACCCAGGCCGCCGTCTATTATAAAGGGCATGAATGCAGGAGTAGCTGCTTAAACAAATCGGCCATGGCCGCTAATGACCAGTCCAATCCCGCGGCGAAGAATGGTGACCAGAGCATGAAGAAACGGCTCTTCCACAAGTCGATGGGGACAGCGGCAGGGCTGAGGAAGCTCCTGCCGGCCGGCACCACGCTGGCCTTCGAGACCATGGCGCCGTCCTTCACCAAGGGCGGCCAGTGCAGCGACCACGACGTCAACGTCGTCTTCACCTGGGCCCTCATCGGCTTCCTCACCTTCCTCTGCGCGGCACTCAGCATCACCGATAGCATCACCGACAAGGACGGCAACACCCACTATGGGGTGGCCACCCTCAGAGGCTTCAAGCTCTTTAACTGCAAGCCCAAGGACCTGCACCTGTCGGACGACCAGAACGAGAACAGGAAGATGTGGAAGCATCTGAAGAAAACAAAAAAGGTGAAGCCGCGGGACTTCCTGCACGCCCTCTTCGGAGCCGCCGTGTTCGGGGTCCTCGCCTTCGGCGACGCTGGCGTGCAGAGGTGCCTGGTCCCATGGGAGTCACGCCATTGGAAGGATCTCCTTGCCCACTTGCCTTTGGCGGTCGGGTTCTTGGCCAGCTTCGTGTTCATGATCTGGCCCTCCACCAGGAACGGCATCGGCGCAGCTGGCGGCGCTTTGGACGACACGGAAGACAAGAAAGAGCATATGACGACCTCGGCCAAGCAGAATCGGTTCTTCGACAAGACTATAGGGACGGTGGCGAGCCTGTCGAAGCTCCTGCCGACCGGCACCACGCTGGCTTTCGAGACGATGGCTCCGCCCTTCACCAGGGGCGGCCAGTGCAACGACCACGACATCAACTTCTTCTTCACCTGGGGGCTCATCAGCTTCCTCACCTTGCTCTGCGCGGCGCTCAGGTTCACTGACAGCGTCACCGACAAGTACGGCAACACCTACTACGGGGTGGCCACCCGCGACGGCCTCCTGCTCTTCAACCGCGACCCCAAGGACCTGCGGCTGTCGGACAACGACGAGGAGAACAGGGGATGTGGAAGCATCTGAAGAAAACAAAGAAGGTGAAGCCGCTGGACTTCCTGCACGCCTTCTTCAGTGCGGCGGTGTTCATGGCCCTCGCCTTCTGCAACGCCGGCGTGCAGAGGTGCCTGGTCCCGTGGGAGTCGGGTCAGTGGAAGGAGTTGCTGTCCATCTTGCCGCTGGCGGTGGGGTTCCTCGCCAGCTTCGTGTTCATCGTCTTCCCCTCCGACAGGATAGGCATTGGCGAAGAAGGCGCTTCGGACGGCGGTGATGCGGCACCGGCAGCCGCAGCCGGAGGACAATCGCTACAGAACACCAAGACCACTGTGCAGCAGGCCACCACCCAAGTTGATCCCTAGACTAGCTATGAACTCGACACAGTCGGCTGACGTGTGCCGTCGTTGGTCTCAGTAAGTAACAGCTGGTGTGGGTAAGTCGCTGCGCGTGCGCGCTACCGTGCATGCATGCATGGCTGTCTTCTTCAAATAAAGCTTGCCGGATTCGAATCAAGGCGGCATATATGTTTGCCTCCCCTGAAAGTTTCATCACTGTTTCAGTGGTGTGCGTGTGTGCTTTTCTTTTTGGTTGTACGGTCCGGTAGTGTTCGGTATCTTATCTATATATCTATTTTATATATTATATTAAATAAGAGGGAAGCATTTCTTCCAACCTGTCAGGGTTCGGTATCGAGTCAGGGCCGACAATAGTCCTGCCATACTCATAGATCTACCATTTATCAACGCCCTTATGTACTGGAGCCGGTGCCACTACTACAGCATTGACTTTGCGAGACACACCCCAAATATTAACCCTGGCGGGCACTTTTTTTTGCTCGTCAAGGATTAACCGCGGCGGACATTTTTCATTTACCGTGATGGACACTTTTGCCTGTCACGGATTAACCGTGGCGGGCATTTTTCATTTACCGTGATGGACACTTTTGCCCGTCACGGAAAATCGATTAACCGTGACGGGCAGCTAATATATATTAACCGTGGTGGGCATCCTAACGCGCCCACCACGGTAAATTGATTTTCCATGGTGGACATCTTTAAAGGCCTGCCATCAAAAACGCAGTGGCCCAACAGGCCCAACCAAGGCCTGATATGCGTCCTCAATATAAATAGAGGGAGTTAGGTTTTTGGTTCAATCATTCACCTCCCTCTCTGTAACACCCCAGATCCGGCACACGGCTCAGACCCACTCTACCCAGGAGCGGACCCCACCTACGTAGCAACCCGCTTGAGCTTTCGTCCTCGCTTCGCTCGAAATGGTTAACCGAAAGTTACTACGCATCCTTGGCCTAGGTTTTTAAGCTAGTTCAACTCTTCTTCAACTTCCAGTAAGGTGCTAAACTCGTGCAGCTACAGTGTTTCGCGCGGAGCTACAATAACTCGAATCTAGCCCGGCCCATCATCTTGGCCCAAGAGCGGGTCTCACACCCTCCCTCTCCAGAGATGCAGCGGCGGCCGGCCCTCCCCCTCTCACTCTCTCTCACTCCCCCTCGGTGTGCCGGCCCTCCACCTCCCCTATACCGCCGCCTCTCTCTTGTCCATCTTCCCTATCTCTAGTGGACACGCGAGCGGAGGACGCCAGGCAGAGATCGGCCCGCGCACGGGCGGCGCGGGCGTGCTCCGGCAGAGGTCGGCCCACGCGGTGGCACGGAATGCTCAGGCGAAGGGGTGGCCTGCATAAGGCAGCGCCCGCGCCTCAGGCGGCAGCGCGACGGCAGCTCCTCCACCGACCTGGAGCGTAGAACGGCGCCCAGATCCAGCGAGGAGGATTTCAATGTATGTATGCCATCACTATTGCTATTTATGATTGTTTGATCTAGTGATGACATATGACATGTTTATGGGCTTGCAATCTCAAGTGTTGAATTTGGCTATCTTTTCACACATATAGTTCAACATAGGCAAGATAACCCTTGTCATGAGGTGTGAAGAAGCATGTCTTTGGTTCAAACCGAAATATATGTTTGACAAGTGATCCAAATTTGACCAAATTTGAGCACTATTCTCTCTTCCAATACACAACATGGTCATACCTTTTGTGGAATTTGTCGACAAAGGGGGAGAGATTAGTGCATGAAAGGTTTTTGGGAAAATTAAAAAATTCACATGTTTTTGAAAATCTTTCATGAGGTTCATGAAGTTAAACAAGTGGTTCACACAAGTAGGGGGAGCAAGCTCATAGACATTTTGTTGCATTTAGTTGTGCACTAACATATGACTTGCTCATTGCACATGTATTTAAATTCTATATATACATGCTTGTGTGGTGTATGCTAGTCTTTACAAGTGGTTTACAATTGATTGATAACTAGCATGCATAGGAGCTAGCTAGATTTTCTAAATTCCGCCCGTAATTCAAGTACCTTGCTTAATAATATGATCTCACGTGGTACTTTGAGTTTTGATGAAAATCTAGTTACCTTGATGTTTGTATGGTGAAAATGGCGCAACTCCGATTGGTATCACGCTTCAAAGGTCCATTTCTTTCACCCTAAGCATCATTTTGGTAACATAGCTCACCCTCAATTTCAATATTCATACATGTATACAATGCTTCATTCCAAACTCGTGGCATACATGTAGGGGGAGCTTATGCTACCAAAACCGAACTATGATGATTGTCCAATCCTATGATTGTAAGCAAAATGCTTGGACAACCGTTGTATGTTCAAAAACATTAATCATAAAACCTTTATGCGGGTTGTCACCAATTACCAAAAAGGGGGAGATTGAAGATCTCCTGTTTGGTTTTGGCTAATTAGTGACACCTAAGGACTAATCTCTCAATGCTAAGTGTTTGACATGATTGGAGATTGGTCGGGCCGGAGTTGGTGCATTGTGATCATGGAGGATGGATCGAGGTGATCCAAAAGATGATCAAGCATGCAACTTGGTGGAGTTTCGGAAATCAATTGTCCCCAAGGCAAAGGTATAACCATAGGGCTTTTGATTTCACACTCAAAACACCATAGAGGGTGTGTGAGTGATTATAGGATCGATAAGCCGTACTATAAAGAGGGGAAACTTATCGTACATATCGGTCCTCATGTGCCTTTAGGTTCAAAATTTATATGTATGCATTCTAACCTAAAGAGCTAACTCCGCACTTGTCGAAAATGGTTTCAAAATGCTAACACATGGTGTCGAGGTGTTCTTCGACGTGTTGGCAACAAGAAACAAGTGGCGGAAGTCGGTTTGGAGCAAAGGCGAAGGAACGGGCGATGAAACGGCAATTTTTCGCAGCTCTGGCGTGACCGGACGCGACCGGCCCGGAAGCGCTTGACCGGACGCACGCGCAATTTGACCGGACGCCCCGGTGGGTGCGTCTGGCGAGAGCATGTTTCGAGGCTCGGCGTCGGCGGTGACCGGACGACCGCCGGGGCTTATCCGGTCTTGACCGGACGCGACGATCGGATCTTGCGACCGACGCACCGAGGCGGGCGGCAGCGGGTCGGTTTAGGCTTGTCGGTTGTGACCGGACCCACCGACCGGACTCACTGGTGAGTCCGGTCAGTGCGTCCGGTCAGGCCGCAGAAAGTGTGTTTTTCACCCTTTCCACCACATTTCGTGGTGTGGCCTATATATACTCCCATGGCTGCTCCTTACTCTCTCTCTTGGACATTTTGAATCACTCCTAACATCTTTGAGCAAGCAAGCAAGCCTCCCTCCTCTCTCATTCTTGATTTGAGCTTCATTCTTGAGAGAAGAGTTGATCCAAGTGCATTGCATCGAGTTCTTGCATCTAGAGGCACTTAGGGATCATTGTGAGCTGGTTGGTTTCTTGTTTCTCTTGGAGACACCGCTCCTAGCTGGCTTGGAGAATTGGTGGAGTTGTTGGCAAGAAGAGGTGATTGTTTCTTGGCCACCTCCGGTTGATTTGTGAGGATTACGCACTCCTCGTCGGGAAGACAAAGTGCAAGGAATACATTGCTCGTGCTTTGGGTACCACACTTGTTGAGTGGTGTGTTGAGGCTAGCAAGGGCACCGCCTAGCTCAAACACCATCCTTGTGTTGGTCGGCACAACCGGAGAGTAACTTGTCGGTGTACAAGCGAACTCCGGGTGAACAAATCAACTTGTTCATTGTCTTGGTGATTGGTTCTCCATCTCATTGTGTTGATTGGTTCATTCTCTTCCCGGTGATTGGTTCATAGCCCCTACAAGTCGGTATAACAAGCCCTCTCTCTTCCATTTACATTCCTAGTGTATCTTGTGTAGAAAGCTAGCCTTGCTTGTGTAGGTTGTTCTTGCTAGCATAAGGACCTTATTAGGTTTGCTCATTAGCTAGAGTAGTGACATAGACTTTGTGTGGACTAGAGATCATAGAAATATTTAGTCTTGTCACTAGAAGGCTTGCAAGACCAATAGAGCTAGCGCAAACCGCTTTACGCCGTGTTTTATACTAATCGGTTTGTTTAGTTGAGCTTGTAGAAAATTTTTATAGGCTATTCACCCCCCCTCTAGCCATCTAGGACCTTACAAGTGGTATCGGAGCCGTGGTCACCATTTTTGAAGGCTTAACAACCTTGGTGTGAAGCTATGGCTAGTGTTGTGTTCAACCATGTTGGGCGAAAGCCTCCTTTCTTTGATGGAGTCAAGAATTTTGACTATTGAAAGAGATGCATGAGAATGTACTTGGGATCAATCAATGACCAAGTATGGGAGGTGACCGAAAAGGATTATGTCATCCTTGACCCAACCAACCTCACACCCACCGACAAGTCCAACAAGCAATGCAACACCATGGCATTGAACACTTTGTACAATGGCATGGATGTCAAGGTGTTTGAGGGCATCAAAGACCTTGAGAAGGCAAGTGAGGTTTGGGAGAAGTTGTGTGAGACCTATGAGGGCACAAAGGTGGTGAAAAGTGCCAAATTGTATGTTCTCAAGAGTGAATTTGAGAACTTCAAGATGAAGAAGGATGAGAGCATCCCGGAGACATTTCATAGGCTCCAAGTGATTGTCAATGATCTCAAATCATTGGGAGTAAAGACTTTGGATAGAGACTTTGGGCACAAATTCTTGATGTGTTTACCCAAGAGATTTGCTATGTTGAGGAAGATACTCTTTAGAGGTGCATTGGACACAATGACACCTAGTGACTTGCTTGGTGAGGTGCTAACCGATGAGCAAGTTGATGGCATGGAAGATGAAGTGGAGAAGGAAGATGACAAGAACAAGAAGGTTGTGGCATTCAAGGCCGCCACCACCTCATCCAAGGCTAAGGGCAAGTCAAGGCTCAAGAAGAAGATGATGAGGAAGTCAACCTTGATGAGATCGATCAAGAGTTTGCCATGTTTGTGAAGAAATTTAGCAAAGTCTTGAAGAGCAAGAAGTTTGGGCAAGGCTCTAGAAGAAAAAATGATACATCCAAGGGCAATGAAGAGCCAAGAAAGTGCTTTGAGTGCGATAGCCCTTATCACATCCTTGCCGATTGCCCAATCAAGAAAGAAAAAGAGAAGATGAAGGCATACAAGGGTGGCAAGACAAACAAAAAGAGCAAGACCATGACATTCAAGAAAACAAATGATGGTGCTTTTGTTTGTTCTTGGGATAGTGATGGCTCATCCGATGAAGAGGAAGAGAAGCCCAAGGCCATGAGTGCAATTGGCCAACACAAGACATCATCTCTCTTCGGCTCATCACCTTCATGCTTCATGGCTAAGGCCACTAAGGTATCATTGCATGAGCATGAAGAACTAAATGCTAATGAAGTAAAATATGATAGTAGTGATGATGATGATGATGATGAACCCACTAGAGATGATCTTCTAGAGATGCTTAAGCAAACTCATATCATGCTTAAGACTAAGGACAAGGAATGTAAAGCTTTGCAAAAGAGTGTAAAAACTTTTGAGCAAAACTTTAGGGAGCTAGAGGCCACCCATGAGGGTCTAAGGGAAGACCATGGGGAATTGGAGCTAGCTCATATAAGGCTTCAAAAAGCTCATGCCTTGCTCTTAGAGAAGAATGATAGAGCTTGCTCAATTATCAAGAAGGATGTTGGTTCAACATGTGACATCATAGATGAACCCCTTGTGGTTGATGTTGAAGAACCATCCATTCCTTCCACATCCACATCAACCCACTCAAGCTCTACTAATAGTGATGGAGTAATTTTAGACTCATCAATAAAAGTTGAGAATGAGACTCTCAAAAGAGAGGTGGATGAGCTCACCCACTCCTTAAGGAAGGCATATGATGGGGATGCCCACTTGCTAAAGTGCTTGGGTAGCCAAAGGTTTTCTCTTAACAAGGAAGGCTTAGGCTATGTCTCCAAGAAAGGCAAGAAGGCCTTTGCTACTCCAAAGCCTAGCTTTGTGAAGAGCAATGGGTCCTATTGCAATAGATGCAAGCAAGTGGGGCATCAAGAGCAAAAATGTGCTAAAATGAACTCTAGCAACAATAAGGCAACAAAAGTGCATTCCATCACCTTTGATTCTTATTATATGCTTACCAAGGGTGAGAAGGGTGTCAAGGTAAAGTTTGTTGGTTCACCCATTGTTGGCCCAAAGAAGAAGGCAATTTGGGTACCAAAGGCTTTGGTTGCTAACCTCTAAGGACCCAAGGGAAAATGGGTACCTAAGTCTTACTTATTTGCTTGTAGGTGAATTATAAGATTGGAGGGAATCATTGGATCCTTGATAGTGGGTGCACTCAACATATGACCGGTGATGCAAGGAAGTTCAATATTATTGATTCAACTCAAGAAAATGGCAAGCCTATTACATTTGGTGATAGCAAGAGTGGCAAGATACAAGGCATAGGCAAGATTGCAATAACCAATGACTTGACCTTATCAAATGTGGCACTAGTTGACATATTGAAGTACAATTTGCTTTCGGTGGCACAAATTTATGATCTTGGTTACAAGTGCATCTTTGGTGAAGATAGTGTTGAGATAGTGAACACAAAAGACTCAAGCTTGATTTTTAAGGGAATAAGATTTGACAACCTCTACCTTGTGGATTTTGGTGCTAGTGAGACTCAAATTAGTACATGCTTGATATCTCAATCTAGCATGGGTTGGCTATGGCATAGAAGGCTTGGTCATGTTGGCATGAAGCAACTCAACAAGTTAGTGACACATGATCTAGTAAGGGGCTTGAAGAATGTTCACTTTGACAAGGACAAGCTATGTAGTGCATGTCAAGCCCAAGCAAGCAAGTTGCAAATACTCATCCAAAGAAGAGCTTCATGAGTACTTGCAAGGCATTTGACTTGATTCATATTGACTTGTTTGGCCCAACCGCATACACAAGCATTGGTGGCAACAAGTATGGATTTGTGATTGTGGATGACTATACAAGATTCACTTGGGTGTTCTTTCTCAATGACAAAAGTGACACATTCAATCTTCAAGACATTTCTCAAGAGGGTGCACAATGAGTTTGATATCATAGTGAAGAAAGTGAGAAGTGACAATGGAAGTGAGTTCAAGAACACAAGAGTTGATGAGTTATGTGATGACTATGGAATCATGCATTAACTTTTGGCCAAGTACACACCATAATCAAATGGCCTAGTTGAGAGGAAGAATAGGACTCTCATTGAGATGGCAAAATCAATGCTTAGTGAGTATAATGTGAGTCAATCATTTTGGGCCGAAGCAATCAACACCGCATGTCACTACATCAATAGATTGTATTGCCATCCCATGATGAACAAGACACCTTATGAGCTATTGAATGGAAGAAAGCCAACCATTGCATACTTTAGAGTATTTGGGTGCAAATGCTACATCTTGAAGAAGGGTGCAAGACTTGGCAAGTTTGACAAGAGGTGTGATGAAGGGTTCCTACTTGGTTATTCCACCACAAGCAAAGCATATAGAGTGTGGAACAACTCAAGTGGAGTGCTAGAAGAAGTCCATGATGTTGAATTTGATGAAACCAATGGGTCCCAAGATGAAGATGAGAACCTCAATGATGTTAGTGGAACTCAATTGGTAAATGCCATGAGAGGTATGGACATTGGTGATATTAGGCCAACTCAAGTTGATGATGACAAAGATGAAGTGCAAATCACTCAAGCTAGTGGTGCTCAAGTTCAAGATCAGCAATAAGCTAGTACATCATCTCAAGCAACAACCAGTGATCAAGCAACCTCAAGCAATCAAGTTCCAATACTGCAAAGCTCAAGTGTAGCTAGGGATCACCCAATTGATCAAATTGTTGGTGACATTGCAAGTGGAGTACAAACAAGAGGAAGACTAGCAGCTTTTTGTGAACACTTTGCCTTTGTGTCACAAGAAGAGCCCGAAAAGGTTGATGATGCCTTGAAGGATGAAGAATGGGTCATTGCAATGCAAGAGGAGCTCAATAACTTTGATAGAAACAAAGTTTGGGAATTGATAGAGAGACCAAAGGACTACAATGTCATTGGAACCAAATGGGTGTTCAAGAACAAGCAAGATGAAGATGGCATTGTTGTGAGAAACAAAGCAAGACTAGTTGCACAAGGTTACACTCAAGTAGAGGGTCTTGACTTTGGTGAAACTTATGCTCCAGGTTACAAGATTAGAGGCAATTAGAATCCTATTGGCCTATGCATGTGCACACAACATCAAGCTCTATCAAATGGATGTCAAGAGTGCTTTTCTCAATGGCTTCATCAATGAGCTAGTGTATGTTGAGCAACCGCCCGATTTTGAAGATTATCATCATCCCAACCATGTATACAAGTTGAACAAGGCATTGTATGGGTTGAAGCAAGCACCTAGAGCATGGTATGAGAGGTTGAGAGACTTCCTACTCAAGAAAGGCTTCAAGATGGGCAAAGTTGACACTACTCTCTTCACCAAGAAGATTGGGAAAAAGATTTGTTTGTCATGCAAATATATGTTGATGATATCATCTTTGGATCAACAAATCAAGAGTATTGTGAAGAGTTTACCAAGATGATGGCAAAAGAATTTGAGATGTCTATGCTTGGAGAGCTCACATATTTCCTTGGTCTTCAAATCAAACAAATGAAGAATGGCACCTTCATTAGTCAAGGGAAATACATTAGAGACATGGTCAAGAGGTTTGGATTGCAAGATGCCAAGGGCATCAATACACCAATGGGTACCAATGGATCATTGGACAATGATGAAAGTGGCAATATGGTTGATCAAAGGTACTATAGGTCATTGATTGGAACCTTACTCTATGTGACCGCTTCTAGGCCTGATGTGATGTTTAGTGTTGGCAAGTGTGCAAGGTTTCAATCCTCACCTAGAGAGTCATCTCACCGCATCAAAGAGAATATTGAGGTACTTGAAGCACACTCAAAATGTTGGGCTATGGTATCCCAAGGGGTCAAACTTTGAGCTTATTGGATATTCGGACTCCGACTATGGGGGATGCAAGGTTGATAGAAGAAGCACAAGTGGCACTTGTCAATTCCTTGGAAGATCTCTAGTATCTTGGTCCTCAAAGAAGCAAACCGGTGTGACACTTTCAACCGCCGAGGCCAAATACATTAGTGCCGGTAGTTGTTGTGCACAATTGCTATGGATGAGATCAACATTGAAGGATTATGGATTTGATTTCCATCATGTGCCTTTGTATTGTGACAATGAAAGTGCTTGCAAGATGACACAAAACCCGGTTCAACATACAAGAACCAAGCACATTGACATAAGGCATCACTTCATTAGAGATCATCAACAAAAGGGTGATATTGCTATCCAACCTATTGGCACCGAAGATCAATTGGCCGACATCTTTACAAAGCCACTAGATGAGAAGAGGTTCTACAAGCTAAAAAATGAGTTGAATATCCTTGACTTCTCAAATATGAGTTGAATGTACCTCACTATCATGACATGCCTTTCCATCAAGCAAAGCAAAGGTATCATTGGTTGACATGGCATTCATGGTAACTAAGGACTTGTTAGAACATATAGACATATAACTTGTGCCTTAGGAAGCATTCATGAAAAATAAAAGGATTTTAATGTATGTATGCCATCACTATTGCTATTTATGATTGTTTGATCTAGTGATGACATATGACATGTTTATGAGCTTGCAATCTCAAGTGTTGAATTTGGCTATCTTTTCACACATATAGTTCAACATAGGCAAGATAACCCTTGTCATGAGGTGTGAAGAAGCTTGTCTTTGGTTCAAACCGAAATATATGTTTGACAAGTGATCCAAATTTGACCAAATTTGAGCACTATTCTCTCTTCAATACACAACATGGTCATACCTTTTTGTGAAATTTGTCGACAAAGGGGAGAGATTAGTGCATGAAAGGTTTTGGGAAAATTAAAAAATTCACATGTTTTTGAAAATCTTGGTGGAGTTTCGGAAATCAATTGTCCCCAAGGCAAAGGTATAACCATAGGGCTTTTGATTTCACACTCAAGACACCATAGAGGGTGTGTGAGTGATTATAGGATCGATAAGCCGTACTATAAAGAGGGAAACTTATCGTACATATCGGTCCTCATGTGCCTTTAGGTTCAAAATTCATATGCATGCATTCTAACCTAAAGAGCTAACTCCGCACTTGTCGAAAATGGTTTCAAAAATGCTAACACATGGTGTCGAGGTGTTCTTCGACGTGTCGGCAACAAGAAACAAGTGGCGGAAGTCGGTTTGGAGCAAAGGCGAAGGAACGGCGGCGAAACGACGAATTTTCGCAGCTTCGTGTGACGGACGCCATCGGCCGGAAGCGCGGCCGACGCGCCGCAATTTGACCCGGGCCCCCGGTGGAGTGCGTCTGGCGAGAGCATGTTTTCGTGCTTTCGGCGTCGACGGTGGCCGGGCGCGCGGCGGAAGCATCCGGTGCTGGCGACGCATCGATCGGATCTTGCCGACCGGACGCTACCGAGGCAGGGTTCAGCCAGTCGGTTTAGGCTTGTCGGTTGTGACCAGGACCCACCGGCCAGGACTCAGTGGGTGAGTCCGGTCAATCGTCCCGGTCGGGCCGCGAAAGTGTGTTTTACCCTTTGCACCACATTTAGGTGGTGTGGCCTATATATCCCCCATGGCTGCTCCTTGCTCTCTCTCTTGGACATTTTGAATCACTCCTAACATGTTTGAGCAAGCAAGCATTGCATCGAGTTGTGAGCCGGTTGTTCTTGCTAGCATAAGGACCTTATTAGGTTTGCTCATTAGCTAGAGTAGTGACATAGACTTTGTGTGGACTAGAGATCATAGAAATATTTAGTCTTGTCACTAGAAGGCTTGCAAGACCAATAGAGCTAAGCGCAAAAACCGCTTTTCTGCCGTGTTTTTTATACTAATTGGTTTGTTTAGTTGAGCTTGTAGAAAATTTTTATAGGCTATTCACCCCCCTCTAGCCATCTAGGACCTTACAACCCGGTGAGGCTTGAGTTTAAACTCCGATTTTTCGCGGCCAAAATTTTCATGTTTTAAGTAAATTTTGACTGAAATTTAAAATTTTGAATGAATTTTATCGGGACAAAATCGATATTTTGACATGTAAACTTACGGAGGTAACCGTTAAGACCAATTCGGTAAATTTCGGCCAAAATTACGGACCCTTGGCGACGCTATCTCTAGCCCTTGGCTTCTTGCCGGGGGTTTTTGTAACACTACGTGTTTTGCATCATAATAAAAACCACTAAAACTTTTAACTTCTTAAAATTTATAACAAATTAAAACCTTGACGATTTATTTTCCTGCCAAACCATTTTGAAAATATGTTTTTCGAAAATCCTGCATCAAAAATTCCCCATATCGTTTTCTTTGTATTTGCGATTGTTTGAGTGTTAGATTGAGATGATTGTTTGAATGCTTGTGTGTGTTTGAATGCCTGTTTGTGTGCTTTCTGAAATTTATTTGTGGCACCAAAGATATTCCTCAATTTTCCAATTCCTTCGATTCTAAAACCAACGATTTGAAACCCTTGTCTCTTATTTTATGGTAGATAAAAAATGCATCATAAACATAAACAATGTCTTGATACTTTCTCTTCTTGATAATCTAGGAATTATAAAAGCCACCTCATTATTAAATTATAGGTTTAATTTTCCTTTTCAAAATTTCCATCTGAATTTACATTCTAGTTAATTTATATGCATTGGAAAATCCAAAAATATAAAAGCCTTTCTCGTATTTGCTAAAAGGTGGGAAATATATCATAAATATAAAATTATAATTCTCTTCTTGGTTTTCTCAAAATTATAGTAATAATCACAACAAATAATATTGAAATATAAAATTAAGTAGATCACAAAACATATTTTGCAAGTAATGTCTATACCTCAAACTATTTATAAAAACACCAGAATTAAAAAAAATATATTGTTACACTTTCTTAGTTACCTGGGAATCATTAAAGTCATTCACGAAAAATACATTGTAAAAATAAAAAGGAAATTAGAAATAGGAAAATACATAAAAAGCACCTGTGCACCCATGGCCTATCTCTCTCCCCTCCCGTGCTGCCACCGGCCCAAACCGGTGCCAGGCCTTGGCCCAACAGACCGGTGGACCCGCAGCAGCACCTCCTCTCCCTTTCTCCCTTCTCACACCGACCGGTGGACCCGCCCCTCACATTCTTCTTCGCCGGAGGTCAGCAGAGCACTATGCCCATGTCGCCATGGGTTATATATTTAATACATATGATGACTTGTCTAATATATTACTCCCTCTACGCCAAATTATAAATCATTCCAAGAATCTTGGAAAGTCAAAGCATTTCAAGTTTGACCAAATTTATAAAAGAATTACAAAGATTTGTGACATCAAAGGTATATTATGAAAATATAATTAACGAAGAATCCAATAATACTTAGTTGACATCCTAAATGTTATTATTCTATCATATATTGGTTAAACTTGAGATACTTTGACTCTCCAAGATTCTTGGAATGACTTATAATTTGGAATGAAGAGATATCTATGTATATAACAGGTAACTATGTTGTTCCCTCAGTCTTGAAATATAAGGGTTCTAAGTTTGTACGAAGTCAAATGATTATCGTAATTAAGCGCAGGTGACCCATGCTGATTATGTATTTGTCTTAGCAGACAACACATTTACGATTCGTGTGCATAGAAGCCACCAACACTCGTTGATGGTGCAAAGCACAAGCAGGAGTGATAACATAAGAGAGTTTAGTTGTCGATGGTATGACTACACAACATGTGAGCCGCAATAGGCTCCAGAAAGCTCGAGCGACAATGGAAAACGGCTTGGTCATCGATGATGATCTACGACAACAAGAAGCAATAAAGAATACACCCTAGATGGGTAGGGTAAAGCATGGAAACTAAGATTGCACTGAGCAACAAACATGGAAACAAAGATTGCACTGAGCAACAAACATGGAAACAAAGATTGCACTGAGCAACTCTACGCCGCACGCAGCAAAATTCGAATCAGTCGTGCTATTTTTGTGTGAGCAACAACCTTGCTAGCGAGCGAGAATAGGATTATTTAATTTGCTAGAATACCTAACTAGCAAGAATAGGATTATTTGCTAGAAAACCAATCTACAATAGATTAGTGGACTACTGCTATCGACTAATCAGAGATGCTAGTACATTTCTTTTCTACAGAGGAGAGGGAGCAAGCGAGGTGGACAGCGTACGACCCAAAATTTCCTGGATGCTCTCTAACCAGGAGATGCCGACAAAACCTACAATCCCTATTAGGACATATGTAGCTGTAAACAGACATAAGTTGAGCACATAAGCGCCGGCGAGCGGATACTGCCTCTGGACGGGATGCCATCCTTTCAAGTGACAACGCTGGCACATGAATCTCCAGACACTGTGGCGTGACGACTTGGCACGGTGACACATGAATCTCCAGGCGGTGCGCGACGTCCTCACCGGTTCGATCCGCGACATGATGAAGATACTCAAGACAACGATGCACGCGAAGATCACCGTAAACCCGTAGCGATAGACCGCCTTCGTGGTCGTCACAGCATCCAGCGCCGCGTAGAACGCCAGCATGAGGCAGATGAGCGACGCCCATATACACTGCAGCGCCCGGCAGCTCTTCCACGATCCGGCAGCGCGCGGCGCCTTCCGTGAAGCGAGAAGGATCACCGCGACCCGCGGACGCTGCCACCGCGGAGATGTCCAGGACCAGGAAGCCCTTGAAGACGAGTCTGTCCTCGAGGTTCGCCTCGCCCGTTTTTCGCCCGTACCCACGGGCATGTTGAACCCGCCGAGCGCGGGCGGTGGCGATGAGCACGGCCACCACCGCGAGGCTCCTAGGTCGGAGGTCTTCTCGATTCCCCGCGATATGCTGTCTTGACCGCTCCACGGCTTCAGATGGTCCTGCCTTTGCGGCGGAGCTGTGCCCCGAATCGACCAGCATCACCACCAGTTTTACCGTGGTGAAGGCGGCTTGTCGATCCGGCGGCGAGATCCAACGCCGTGTGCCCGTCGTTGTTCACAACGTCAACCCCTTACCTTGCCCTTCCGTAGCAGGGCCTCCACGACGCCAGCGCAGCGGCCCCAGCGCCCCACCGCGAGTGCAGCGGCGTGTTCGGCGTTTGTCCTGCGCGTCCAGGAGGCGCGCAGCATGGGGTTCTCGATTGCCAGAATACGACCGAGTGGCGGTACTTCTCGCTTTGACCGAGTCGCTGCTCTCCCTTGGCCGCGGCGTGCACGAAGGTCCCGCCATTGTTGTCGCGGAGCTCAGCGGCGTCGGGGCACCACTCTAGAAGCTCCTTGACGACGCTGTGGTGACCCATCCGCGCCCGCGGCGTGGAGGGCCGAGAGGCCGTCGGAGTCCTTCTTGTACACCGTTCTCGGAGGCGCCCGGCGGAGGATCGCCGCGCACGGAGTCGCTGTCTCCGTCGGACGACGCGAAGTGGAGCGGGCTGCTGCCGCGGACGTCGACTTGTTCCGCCAGAGCCGGTCTCCATTCCAGGAGCAGGTCAACCATTTCTGCAGGCAATGAAATACTGATCATGAAGTTGAAGCCACAATATCGATCCACGAAGAAGACAGTGAGACACGCAACTAACCTGAGCTCTTGAAGACGGCAGCGTGCAGAGCGTTCTGCGAGCTCGGCCCGACAGCCGACGCGTCCCTGCACGCAGTAACAATAGCCCTGACTGTTTGCACCGAGCTGCTCATTACCGCCAGGTACAGCGGCGACACGCCGGCTTTGTTCAGCTCGGCCGCCAGCTTGGGCAACGCCGAGACCAGGACCTCTGCCGCCGCGCCATGGCCGTGCCTCGCCGCCAGGTGCAGGGCCGTCTCGCCAGCCTCATTCTTGCATCCCAGGATGCTCTCGCCGCAGTAGTCCTGGCCCTGGCCAAGCTGGACGAGGATCGCCACTGCCCTGACGTGCCCCGCCCTCGACGCGCAATGCAACGGTGTGTCCATCGCACAGTTCCGGTGAGAAAGGTGGCCCTTGCTGTTCTTGAAACTGACGTAGAGCTCCTGGATCAGCTCGTGGTGCCCTTGCTTTGCAGCCACGTGAATAATGGTATTCCCCTCCGCACTCACTTCGAGTATGTCACACAGTACGTGCTGAATAATGCCTGAAACATATGCCAGGAAATCATTTTTGGAGTGTATTCCAATCAAAGATGACATACACTACACTTGAGGAGCAGCAGAGGCTCCATGCGTGGAGCGTGCCAGCCCAGGTTGCCAGCTGCAGGGTCGAACCCGGCGGCACCCTCATGCCTCCAATGAAGGCAGGGTAGGCGCCACACGTATGTTTCAGCCCCACTAGCTGGAAAAACGGCTTTAACAAACAGTGCCGCTACAGTTATGACTGGTTGGGAACAGTAGCGCAAGAGCCCGCCAGAGCACCAAAGGGGCCGGCCCTATGTTTCATGATGTTCCCTCTTAGGGCGTCCCTAACTGTTTGTAAAATCGCTAGTCAGGATGAGAATTGAATGGTTGCGGAGGAGGGAGAACACCACGTTAGCACCTGCGGTTTCGCTAGTCTCGCACAGACTCCTAGAAGATTTCCTCTCACGGCCTCTCCGACACCTCACGGAAACGCTGCATGCTTTTCTGTTTTTATTGTTTCCAAGCCAGCGATTTGTAAAGA
This sequence comes from Hyparrhenia diplandra, assembly GCA_015847255.1. Lineage (NCBI taxonomy): Eukaryota > Viridiplantae > Streptophyta > Magnoliopsida > Poales > Poaceae > Hyparrhenia > Hyparrhenia diplandra. The sequence goes on along the minus strand of JADLZK010004008.1, from coordinate 209,890 downwards.
TCATTGCGGACGCCCTTATGTGCAAAAGAGAACAAAAGGGTGCTCAAACTCTACAGTCATATGATTGGTTTAAAGTATGTTTGTAGCTATAAAACCTCTCTTTTTGCCGATATAACTTTGCTCGTGATCATACACATATAATATATCCGTGCATAGCATAGCAAATACATACGATTAGATTTCTAAACACACCCTCTGTTTTTAAAAATATGATGCCGTTGATTTTTGTACAAACGTTTGACTATTCGTCTTATTTAAAAATCTAGTGGAAACATGTCAAAATATAATATAAGCTTAAATACTTTTAATGAAAAAATAAGTTATAACAAAATATAAGCTCAAAATGAATGGTCACATATCGACTGAAAAGTCAACGATATCATCATTATATTTAAAGCTGTTGTTACCAGTGGCATGACGATCTTTGGCCGCAGCTCCGGCGGCGTGTTGTTGCAGAAGCAGCGACATGACCTCCTCCATCCGCCCTCGGTTGGCAGCGCGATACAGAGCGGGGCACATGTCGACCAACCGTGCGGCATCGTTCGTCGGCTGCATCGGCGTCAACGCTGCAACTGCAGACGAGCCACGCGAGGGCGGACGCGCGACCTGGACTACGTGCTGCTGCGGATGCTCCATCCGATCAAGTTCGTTTATTACTCCGCCGAGCTGTGGCTGGTGTGCGTGCGCGAGATAGTAGGATATATGGTAGAGCGAGCAGCTTCGTGCGTGAATATATAAAGACGAAACCGCTCTAGATCTATCAGCCACAGATGCAGTAAAAGTAAGTCAATAATTCAAAGACTTGACCGATCACTCTCACACTAGCTGGCTGGCTGTGGCTGGCTAGATGCAGACGATGAGCTAGCCACACCATGTCCAGAGAGGGACGTCCCGAGAATTGCAAGAAAGACTGACCAGAAAAGGTGGTCATGACGTTACGTTGCCAGAAGAACCCAGAACTCGCAATGTAAACCCGCATTGCAAGAGAAGACTGACCCAAACCAAAAAAAGGTGGTCATGACGGTACGCGTTGCCAGAAGAGAACCCAACTCGCAACTATTTTGCCTACTGCCAACGGTAAACCATGTCATGGATCGTCACCCGCTGGCGATAACATACACGCAGCACGGCGTGCACGCGTAATTTGTCTTCAGAAGTCGTCAAGAAGTCGACGATACTGTGGCCACGGGACCAGGTGGAAAGTAAGGTATATTCTCACTTTAGGGAACTGACCACCGCGACGGAGGGCGACAGGTGGAAAGTAAGCTTCTCACGTTTGAGATGGTCACGTAGGAAAGAAAATATCGTCAATAAACCCCATTCCCTAACCTCGCATGACCCCTTCCCGCGAAAAGCTTCGCCGAATGGATCCCTAGTTTATTTTTTTTTTAGACAAAGGTTTTACCCTGCTTTTAGGAAAGCGAATAGTAGTCTTTTCACAAAAGTTTTAGGGCTGGGATTGCCAGCTAGCTATAGAGAACACACACTAGCTGTTGGGGGTAGGGGTGACTGCGCGCTACCCTCACTTTGTAAAAATGCCCAACGCATAATAAGTCTGAGGACCTACATGCAATTTCGTGAACTGGAGGGGTCGGATGAAAAAATTCCTCATCCAACCTCCTCTATAAATAGAACCCAATGGAAAGGGAGAAGGGGGACTTCGGACTTGCCATTAATTTAGCATTCCTCTTCCACCCTTTCTTTCCTGTCTGGAGCCTAAGCACAACCTTCACCCCGGAGGGATACCTTCGGCCTTCGCCTCGTCACGGAGAAGGTACCTTCTCCACACGGTCGGTGAGGATACAGCCAAAGGCCTACGTACCAATAGTGGCGCCGTCCGTGCGGATCGACAAAAGAAAAAAAGCTGAAAGCTGCACCTTCGTGCGGGCCTGAGCAACCCTCGCCGACATCGGGTGCGAGGCACTTTCATCGACCATCGGATCGGGCAACCTCCGGTGCAAGCGGCACCCTCGCACCTAGAAGGATCGAGCAAACCTCCACTCGGTCGTCCCGCGTCGATCAGCCAACCTTCATCCAGTGTGGCGCGCGCCTCCAGCTATCGAAGCAGGGGCCTCTGTGGTTTCAGGCCCTGTGGCAACAAGAGCTAAGAGCAATCCACCCATCCAGATTTCTGCAAAAATCCACATTCGTGGGGCTTTGAACCTGTGCTACAGTGCTTCATCATCTGTCCACATACTATTGCCTCCTGTATGCTCATGTGTCTCCCTAGAGACCCATTGATTGCTCTTACAGGTTCCTTGCTCTTCCACAACAACAGCCTATGCGACGGTGCAGGTGCAGCCCCTAGGAGGGTCTCACAGCCGGAGCTACAAGCTCCGCTGCTCCAGCGAGGTCCGGTCCCGTGTCCGTGTCTCCTACAAGGGTAACTATGTGGACGAGCTCAAAGGCTCCACTTTGCCCCGCAAGGAAAAAGAGTGTCTAGAGCTTCTATGAAGGGTACGCATGCCGCACGAGGGTTCACCAGGACTCAGGCTCCGTCCAGATAAGCAAACCTGGCGCTAAATTTTATGTCGTAAAAAATCTGCTTTCACGCCAATGCGGATTCAGTGCACACCGCATATAATTTTTGGGTCTTCATTCTTCAACCATGGGCGAACTGTGAACCCTGAACCCGAATGTGTTGTCTACCACCCTGGAATGCTTACTCGGCCACCATGCATTCTCGAGCCGTAGACCACACTACTACAGAATGCATTTGTAGCAATGCCACATTTTTTGGGTAGGGGCGGCTCACTCTACAGCCGCCCCAACAGTGGCTGCCCCGACCCCGCAGGAAGCCGGCTGCCCCTACAAATGGCACGATAAGGCGGCGGTGATACAAACCGCGCCTACAAATCGACCCATTTGTAGGGGCGGCCCAATCACCCCGCCCCTACGGTGGTATGTAGCTATAAATGCTGTAGCCACCTTCTTCCTTCTCGGTTCTTGATTCTAACCCGAGCAAAAAATGGCAGATTGGATTGCTTGAGGAACACCGAGTTGAGATGCAATAATGCCGATACTTGTCTGATGTCTTGTAGGTGTTCTTCTCAAGTTTTGTTGTATATCAAAAAAATATCATCGAAAAGAAGACCAAAACAAATTTCCACAGGTAACGCCGAGAATGTCATTCATGAGTGCTTGGAAGGTGGAGGGAGCATTACCTGCACCAAAAGGCATGACCAAGAATTCAAAGTGGCGTGGTGGGTTCTGAAGTCTATTTTCTCAATGTCATCACGGGTGCATACGTGGTACCTGATGGTATCCTGATACGGTACGGTCAAACAGCTGTTGGCGTGGATGGATCCTTGAGATGTATCCTATTTTCATATCTCCTTTTGGGCGGTAATCCTCAGGGTTCCTGGAAAAGCGGTGAGAACGCTTGTAGAAGGTTGTCCATGGATTCAGATGTATTCATTGTGTGTTAGTGTGGTTGTTCGGGAGGTTTGCTCGGGGCTTGTCCATAGGATCCGGTGACAATTGCGCCCAATTTCATGGTCAAGTTGTTGAAATCCAAGATGATTGGCCCTAGGGAGCTTAACGAATTGACGCCTAGAACAAAATCATATCCTCCTAGTTTGATCTTTTTTGCGATCAATGATGAACGATTCTCTGTCTATCCCGATTGGTAGGCTATTGTAGATGCCTACGTTGGAGATTTGGTCTCCATTGGCCACTTTGCAACTTTAATTGACCGTGGAGCAGGAGTTTGTTGGAGACCTAGTGGATCTGCTGTATCTAAATCTATGAAGTTGTACATTGAACTTGAATCAAGGAGTGCAAGGAAGTCTCGCCCATTGAGTTATAACCGAACCTGCATTGTTTGACCGGTGGTGATCCTTGTTACTGCATTGAGGGAGATCTGTATTTCCTGATCAATTGGCTGTGTTTGTTGGTCAAGCCGTGCGGCTGGGGTCTGTGCTGAAATTTTCTTGCCAGAGACATTGCTGTTTCCATATCTTTCGGTTGCTGGAGCTGGATGTCTATCTGTAGTGTTAATGCTAACCCTGCTGTGTAGAGCATGACTTGCTAAGCAGTTGAGAGACCTGTTGCCTTGTTTAGGGTTAGGAGGAATTGGTTGGTATATTTGTCTAATTCTCCTAAATGACGAGTGTTGGTGAGGTCGCCGAGGTGGTTGTGATGGAGACATGGACCGCCTCGGAGAATTGTGGCAAAGTGGGTGACTGATTTCTCGCTCCCATCCGATGAACGAGTTAGGGCATCCCCTTGTAGATGGAATGCTACTAGATGCATATGGTCATCTGGTTTTGTGTTTTGGGAAGCGAAAAATTTGTTGCATTTGTATAGCCATTGAGATGGCTCCTTTGTTCCACTGTATTCGAGGAAAAAATAATTTGCGTTGGTTCGACTGTCGTTTCGGTTGAGGTTGATCACCTTGGTTGGGTTCCTTTGGGATCTGCTGTTGGTCTCGTGCTATCAAAGTAGATGGTGCTTGGACGAGTGGCTCCGATGGTGGTGGTGGTGGTGGTGGCGGTGGTGGTGGTGTTTGGATCTCTGGGGGTGTTGGAAGGAGCGGTCGCTTGGGTGGTGGTACATACTTCTATTCCACTTCCTGTTGATCTAGAAAAAAAAAAAAGCGAACGTCCTCTCCCAATGGTCGGCGATGGAGAAGAGGTCCTCCATGGAGCTGATCACAACGTGGTTCCGGATACCAATTGTCACGGTCCAAGTCTCCTTGCTGTGAGCAAAGGGGATTGGGAGCCTCCCGAGAGCAGATCGGCGGTGGAAGCGGGTCGGACGGCAGCGGCGCTGGGGCGGCTAGGGCAGGTTGGACCAGGGCGGCGGCCTTCTCTAGGGCGGCAATGGCAGATGGCGACGGTGAGCGGCGGTGCAGCAGTGGCGGTGGCGTCGGGGAGGGGCGGCAGTGCTAGGGAGAAGAGGAAGGGGCAACATGTGGAGAAGAGAAGAGATAGAGAGGAGAGGATAAAGGGTTTAACCCTAAACTTTGCTTACCTTTCTCATTAATCATTCTCCCTTATATGTAACGGGGTTACAATTGTTAATGGGCTTGGCCCATGAGCCTATCCTCCCATAGAGGTCTTTATCTATAGCAGCTGGGCCTATCGCCCCTCGCTAATTAACTAGCCCGCTGCCACGTTCCTACGACGGCCTTGGGTGCTGGGTCCTGCCAACCGTGACAGGCGCGCTTAGCCATCTTGGCCTACTGTAGTCTGTCAGCACGTACTGCAGTAAAGAGATTGGGCGGGCGTTCAATACAAAGAGAGGGAGGAGGAGGATCCATGATCCAGCATTGGCTGCAGTCACCTTTAATTTGCATGTTCTTCTTAGTTTTCCATTACACTCCCCTCAATAACTGTTATATTACGTTGTTGATCTACCACCGATGGTGATGGAGGTGTGGCTGCTTGGATAAGGATAGTCTTAGTGGAGAGTTTCATAGCGTAACTTCCAAGACTATCATTTTGTATAGAATGAAATCAAGCACCGTTGATAACACTCATTTTCAATAGAGAGTTTTATTCTATAGATTTATAGACATTTAATTTTATGACTCTAATGAAACTCCACTGAGACTAGCCTAACTGGGAAGGACATGAGCGCAAGATCTAGGAGCGAGCCGAGATTGTGGGCGGGTAAAGATAGCGGGTCCACCGTGGCATGGGTGAGAAAATGGGAAAAAAAAATGGTCAAAATACAGATTCATGTGTCCACGTCCGATACGAAGTTCTCGAAGCTCAAGCGTTTGTGTCCAATTATTGAGATTCAGCCCAAGATGATAAGCAGACCGCCTTGCGATGTGCAGCAGCCGTCATGCCATTTCCTTCCGCAATCAACCTGGTAAGGTCTCGTCCTTATGAAACAATATAATTTTTTAAAAGGAGAGGCTAGGCTTATTGCACGGCGGTTTCCTTTATTGGTAAAAAGTGCAATTATTATATTCTCTTTTTGGCAAGGATACTAATTAGTGTTTGCTTTTTGGTGGAATAGCGCCAGGACCCGAAACAGACCACACATTTGCACACGTACGTTCAAAAAACAGGCAATTAAGACCCAAACGTATGATTTTAGGTACTACATATATATACGTTCATAAAAAGGCATTTTTCATAAAAATGACACATCTCATAATAGAATACATTTGCATATGCAGTTCTTAAAAAGAGCACAACACTAAACATCTAGTCCCACACATTTGCACATCTTCTCTGTACTGGTTTGCATCTTCTGGCCTGCATCTTGTCTCTATACATTGCCTATTCCTGCATGTTAAAAAAAAACATGTGTCAAATATTTCTTGCTGGTAGGAGATAAAAAAGGATGCTATATTTCTGGAGATTCTACTGGTGGTTGCTGCTACTAATGTTGTAGTGGATTCAATTTTCCTAGGCAATTGAAGTGCCATTCTGTCGTGGTCTAATACCACCGTCACAGTAATGTCTGGCTAATGCATGCTCCGATGGCCTAGCTCTAGAGACAATGACACAAGATTTATATTGGTTCGGGGCAAATCGGGCTCCCTAGTCCAGTGTGATCACTATCCGAGCTCAAATGCTCATACCGGGGCTAGTACAAGCAAGGCGAGAGAGGGAGAGGGCTCCCAAGTCTCTACGATTGAGGCAAGTGCCAATATCGAGTGTGAGAGTGCGGGTGCTGGGTGTTGAAATCTTGAACCTTGCCTCAACCGGAGGGCTACCTCCCCTTTTATAGTCGCAAGGGGCGAGGCTTGAGAGCTCTCATCGAGTTGAGGACTTAAAGAAAGTGAAAATACATGTGCAGAGTGTTGGATGCAAGAAAAGAGCTCTCGGGCGAGCTCACAGCGCGGGAAAGAGCTTCCTTCGAGCTCCTGGGCGCATGGGATGCTGAAATTGGTCGTCTCCGTATGCGGGATTCGAGGTTTGGACGGTGGTCAGGCGTCGCCCCGTCCCTAATCGTAGTTGGAAGCTGTCTTCTCGGTATGGGATGCGCCCATACCATGGATGGGGAGTAGTACCCGGTGTGTACCAGCCGGCGCCGTAGCGGGAGCCGTGGGAGTCGACGGGGTATGGCGAAGTGGCCGAATGACCTCTCCCCGTGGCTGCAGTTCTGCGTGGCTACGATTGCTGTCGAGGAGTGGTTGAGCTTGTCGGGGAGTTGTTGACCAACTCTCGTACCCCCTTGATCTTCCTTGAGAAGGCAGGCGGAGGAGCTCTCTGCGTCCGTCATCGTGGAGCTCATGGAAGGGAGCTCGGGCGAAGTTGGAAAGAGGTTCCCCACGAGATCTTTCGGTGCGGGTGCGAGCTCATCGAGGGAGAGGAAAGGGAGCTCAAGCGAGGGCGGGAAGGCGGGCCTTCATCGGGGAGCTTCGCGTGTGAGCTCGAGCCGGGAGCATTTCCTTCCGCCCCATGAGGAGCTCATCCACGGTCGAGATCTTGGGTCCCGTTTGCTCGTCGAGGGGATGGTTCGGGAGCTCGTGTGCGGGTGTCCCAAATATCGATCCCCCACGGTAGCCCCGAGCATTTGGGAGAGAAGAGGTCTCTCCCGAGATGCTTGTCCGCGCGGTGGCTCTCATCATGGGGTAGCCCCGTTATCGGATTGGTGTTTGGTTCGTGGTGTGCGCTGAAGCACTGAAGGGTGTAGTAACCCAGGCTCCGTGAGAATAGTAAATTCTCGCGGAGGCTTTTTAGAATTTTCGTGGGCTCGTCGACCCATTCCTCTTGCGATTTCGTAGGGGTGATGAGCTCGAGCTCAATCTTGCCACGTTGGCCGAGACCGAGTGCTCGGGGGCTGCCACCGGATAGTCCGTGTGAGGCTCGAGCTCGTCAGCTCGTTCGTTCGACCAGCTGGTGGGTCAACCTCAAGTTCGAGGATTCGACTTCCGCAATTCTCGAGCCCCCGAGCGATGTCTGGGGGCGAGACGCTTCCTCGTCGACGAGGATAGCTCGGAGTCGATCGTGAGCCTCGGCGACCCGGACGCGCACAAGTGAAAGCCCCCGAGCCCTTTCGGGAGCTCGAGGCGTCGGCCGTCGGCGCCGCTTTCCTATGGCGCTCCTCGCTCGTGATGTCCCCGGCGACCTCGAAGCTCTCGGTGAGCCGGCCTTCGAACCACGAGGCAATGAGCTTGCGTCGCGAGCTCTACATTTTTACAGCTCGGCAAATCGATCGTTGCGCCGAGCTCTTGGGTTTTTTACCGTTGTGTAAAAAATAACCATTGAGATCTTACCGTTGGGATTTTTACCGTTGGAGGGGGTTGCTCCATTAATGCCGCGGCCGTTCGGCTCCGCCCGGGTGTCGTCGTCGTCGATCTCGCGGCGTCGATTGCGGCGGGGCGTGGTGCGTGGTGGGTCCCCCTGGCGGTTTCTTCGTCACCTCCGCCGCACCCTGAGCTCTATAAATAGGGAGATTGGGGAGCGGATTTACCTTCCCATCTCTTGCCTTCCTCCACGCACGAAAAGAGAGAGAGTTCAATCACCGCCGCCCACTCGTAGATCCAATCTTCCACCTCCCCTCGCCGCCGCCGACTCATTCCGGTGATTGAGAGATGGGCTCGTGGTTGCGTTCGACGGCGACGGTGGCGAAGATCGAGCGATGCGGCACCGTCGGTGGGCTGCCGTACCAGCGGACGGCGGCGTGGATCATCCGGCGGCATCCCACGAGGTGCGACCGCCGAGGTACATCGTCTCCTTCGTCGCCTTCCACGGCGCGGGCTCGGAATGCTGCGCGGCGACTTCTTCCGCCGGCTCATCGCGTCTTGGGGCATCGAGCTCCCGGCACCTCACGCCGAACGGTGTGCTTCTCCTCTCCGTCTTCACGATGCTCTGTGAGGGATGGTTGGGGATCCCTCCCAAGCCGGGAGCTCTTCAAGCACTACGTCTTCGCCAAGATCCGGCCCGGCTGCCGGGCGGGAGCGGCCCGGTCCCGATCGCGTGTGTGCGATGCGGTTGCGGGAAGGTCCGGGAGTCCTTCCCCGGAGGACGACTTCCGTCGGCCAACCCCCGGTTGGAGGGAGGAGTGGTTCTACCTCAAGAACGACCTCTCCTACCCTCTGTCGCGGTACACCGGCCGCACTTTCTCGGGAGTCGGTTGTGGGCGCGGGGGCCCGCACGACAACACGGTGGGGGACATGGAGGCGGCCGTGGGGCAAGATCAAGGCGCTCCGGGACACACGGCCGACGGTGAACCATATCATCGGCTTTGGCTCGGCAAGGTGGTGGTGCCCCTCCGGCGTCGAGCTCTCCGAATGTGGGAGATGGAGAAGGAGAAGGCCCCTTTTCGTGGGGACGACAAACGCCCGGTCTCACCGTCGACCGTGGGAGTTTTGGATGAAGCGGTGGCGAGGACGGGAGTGAGGGCGCCAGGAGCTCCCGGATCCTCCCCGATCCGCAGACCTCCCGCGCCGGTAAGTGCTCGTCGCCTCGTCTTAGCTCGTTCTTTTTGCTGTTTTGAATCCTCTTACGAGCTTGAGCTCTATAGGTTGGCGTGGTGCGCCCCTTTGGTTCCCAACCTCCTCTTCCCGCGGAGCTGAGGCGAGCTCTGCCGGCGTTCAGCCAGCCCTCGTCCGGGCACGAGGAGGCGGGTCGTCCGGTGGTGGCGGCGAGCAGGTCGTTGAGGAGATGGGCCGGCGTCGAGCCGCAGGTGAGCCCTCGGCGTCGTCGGGCGCTCTCGATGGACCCAGGTAGGGATCTCGTCGGGGCCCGCGAGCTCGCCACAACCGGTGGTGGCCTTGGGCGCGGCGGCGCGGTCGCGCAGCCTCGGCCTGCCCCAGCGCCTAAGCCCCGACGCAGGTCGGGTGCCCCGGTCGGGCGTCCGGGCTCCGGGCCGGCCGAGGCGAAGAAGAAGAAGAGATCAAGAGGGTGGCCGTCGGGTAAGCTCTCCGCCCTTCGTGTTATCGTTGGCTGTAGTGGTCGATCACAAAAAGGGGACTTCTCGGCCGTGTGCTTAGGGCGCGACGGAGTACCCCCAAGCGTCGAAGACGGATGCGCCGAGCTTCGGTGGAGCGAGCTCGGGCTTAAGATGACGACGCTCGATGGCGCCGTTGGCCATGAGCTCGGCTGTGAGAGTCTAGCGCGGAGCTGTCGAGCTCGGTGATGGTGGCGACGAGCCCCGGCCCGACGCGCGGGCCGGTGGCGGTGAGCGCGCGGGACAGGCTCAAAGATGATGACGCCGTTCCTTCAAAGGGGGTATTGTCGACCAGCGCCCTCGCTGGTTTTGAGGGGGCCTCTCGTGCTCTAGGCTCCTCCGATGCCGACCGTCCCCCGCGGGCTCGGCGTTGAGGACCGTCTTGGCGCTCGGTCGAGCTTTGAGGGCCGACCTCGGGGCGTCGGCACTCGGGCTGCCGTGAGCTCGTCGGCGGCGGAGATGGAGAAGGCGGTTCGGAGGAGGACTCGGCCATCGGGAGCGCGTCGAGAGACCCCGCGAGTCGGGGCCCAACCTCGGCCGAGGAGGTCGCCGAGATCTCCGACGACGAGGACGCCGGAGCGGCGGGAAGGACGGCGCGGACCGGCGATGAGGGCTTGGAAGACGAGGCCGTTGAAGGCGCCGCCACCACAAACGTCGCCCGCCGCGTCCGAGTGCCGTTCCTCGCCGTGGGGGGCGGTTGAAGTCGACGGGGCCAAGGTATCCGTGCGCTATCGCGCCGACGAGTGTCCCTCCACCGGCGCGGACATCGTTGTCCCCCGCCCTATGCTCGGGTCGCCTTCCCGGATGTCACCGTTGTGGGAGGAGGCGGAGTCGTGTCGACCATCGGAGCCGGCGAAGTGCGCCCGCCGTCTTTCCGAGGTTTGTCGTCGTTGCGGCCGGTCGGGGCTTCGTTTCGTGTCTTCTCTCTTGTCTAACCGTTTGTGGTTTGCGGGCGTAAGGGAGGCCATCGGGGGTACAACCGCCCGACAAAGACCTCCCCGAGGGCGGGCGGTTCGTCGGCGGTGGCCGACGACGCTGCGCGGAGATGTGCGACCAGCTTGGCTGCGCCGCAGCTCCAAAGACCGGTTCCCCGGGAGGCCCGGGCGGAGGAGGCGGCCAACCTCATTCGTGGGCGGAGGAGCGGGCTGCCCAGAGGCCCCGGGCGGGTGGAGGCCGCTGCCAGGAGGCGACCCGGCGGGAGGAGGAGGGAGCTCGAGGCTCGCTCATGGCGGCAGCCACGAGAAGATGCGGGGGGAGCTCTACTCCCTTCGTGGGTTCGACAATAAGGAGCTCGGCGCTGAGCTGAGCTGGCGTGGAGTCCCTGCGGAAGGACAAGGATGAGCTCGCCGGGAGGCAGCTCCGCCACCGCGGACGCGAGCTCGAGGGTGAGTGCTCATGCCCTTGTCTTTCTGTCTTGCTTGTTTGGCGTTCGAGGGGTCGACCGTCCTCGTCGGCGGGACTTCACCTACGACCGCGGCTTCGAGTTGTGGGGTGCAATCCGCGCCTCGGAGGCGGAGGAGGCCGGGTTCGGTTTGAAGCCGAATTATGAGCTCGCCAACGAAAGCAAGAGCTCTACGACGGCCGTGGAGTAAGCGGGCGGCTGCCTCTTCTTTGCGTCCCAAAGGCCTTGTGGCTCGTGTCCCTGTCTGTTGCCTTTGTTTGCGGTGAGAAGCGTAAATCTGCGAGGCGGCAGCGGGAGGCCGGGAGACGAGTCGGGAGCTCGCCGCCCTCCCGAAGCCTCCCCGAAGCACACGCAGCTCGACTGTCAGAGAGGAGGCGGACCTGAAACGCCGGCACACCGACCTTGTCGGCGTGAGGAAAGAGCTCGGGAGCTTCCAAGAGTGTGCCGCTAAGGCTGTGGAGGAGGCCGAGAGCTCGACGCGCCCACGGGGGCTTGTGTCCGCGGTCGAGGACGTCTGGAATGTCCTCGGGGTGGAAGACGGGGAGGACCGACCAGCGGGTGTCGGCGATCCCGCGTAAAGTGACCGGAGGGACGCGGGCTGCGTGGTGCAAAGGCGATCGGCGTCGTCTTCACCCACTACCCCAAATTCGAGGTCAACATCGTGAAGACGGGGTGGGCGCCGGGCGTTGATGATGCCGACACCGATCGGAAGGCCGCTGCTGCTGAGGTCGCCACCGCGGAGTCGTCTGCCGAGCTCTTCAAGCTTGCCGCCGAGGAGCTCAAGGTGTTTGAGCCCCCCGCCGTGGAGCGGCCGAAGAGCCCACCGGGGAGGAAGGCTGCGCAGACGCCCCCGTGCCGATGGATCAAGACCCGCTGCGCAGGATAGGAACTTCGAGGCTCGGCCTCTTTTTTTAGTTGCGAGCTCATTAAGTCCTTGTAGTCGAGGCAAATTGTAAAAAACTTATGGCAACTCATGTGTTAACGAGAAGGCGTCTTTCCTCTTATATCGTGTTACTGTTTCTACTTCGACTTTTTGGTGAGCTCATGATTCGAGAGCTGGATGGCGGCCATTCCTCGGCCATGAGGCGCGGGAGGTCGATTAGGCGCCGCGCCATGCTCTAAAGCGATGAGCCCGTGACTTAGTCGTTTCGAACATTGTCCGAGCTAAGAGGAGGGGAGTGTAAGTTCGCAAAGTTTGAGCTCGTCGAGTCAGCCGTGAACTTGTAAGTTTTTTTTGCGAAAAAAAATCGGTGCGTTAAAAACGGGGTGTGCACCCCACTCCTTGTAGCCCCCGAGCAAGGGCGGGTCTTCGCCGGGGTGGAGGCCAGTCGTTGCTCAGATGTGCTTAAGGAAATAATTCGAAATGCTTGCACATATTTTTGCATCGAATTTGTGCTTTTATTGAGCTCTTGTAGCTACAACATTTCAAAATACATTTAGGGGTAGAAGCGACGTAGCTGTTCGATGTTCCATGCGTTGGTGAGGACTCGGCCTTGATGGTCCTTGAGCTTGTACGTGCCCGGCCTCAGCACTTGGTCGATGGTGAAGGGCCCTTCCCACGGCGCCGAGCTTGTGCTTGTCTTTCGAGCTCCCGGACTCGCCGCCAAGGCGTGGTCGCCGACGACGGAAGCCTCGCCCTCCGACGTGGCGGTCGTGGGTAGCGCCTCATGGACTGCGCAGCCCTTGGCGGAGTGGATGAGGGCGATGTCCCAAGCTTCGTCGAGCTGATCGGCAGCGTCTTCGAGCAGCACTTGATTATTGTGCTCGTTGAAGGCTTGGGCGCGGGGCGAACCCGTACTCAAGGTCGGTGGGGAGCACGGCCTCGGATCCGGCGAGGGGAAGAAGACGATGTCCGATCGCGGCCCTCGTCGGCGTTAAGCGAGACTCCATACGGCCCGACGGGAGCTCGGCGAGCCACCGGGGCGTATTTTTCGAGCCTCTTGAAGATGCGAGACTTTACGCCCCGCAGATCATGCCGTTAGCTCTTCAACCTGGCCGTTGGTCCCTCGGGACCGATCAGGACGATGTCGACCGCGGATGCCGTGATCGCTGCACCGGTCGATGAAGACCTCTCCCACGAAGTTCGTGCCGTTGTCGGTGATGATGGAGTTCGGGACCCGAAGTGGTGGATGATGCCTGAAGAACTTGATTCGGTTTCCTCGCGCCAAGACCGCGATGGGCATGACCTCGATCCACGCCGAGAACTTGTCGATGGCGACAAGGAGGTGCGTGTAGCCCCCGGCTGTCCCTCTTGAAAGGTCCCACCATATCGAGGCCCCGCACCGCGACGCCGCCAAGTGAGGTGGGATCGTGCTGGAGCGACCGAGCCGGGAGGTGTGGTCGCTGGCGGAACCGCATCCTTCGCAGCGTCGACGACATTCGGATGGCATCCGCGACGGCGCTTGGCCGATCAAAACCCCTCGCCAACGACTTCCCAACAAGAGCTCAAGGGCGCCGCATGGTGGCCGCGTGTCGCCGGAAGTGGATCTCCTCGATGACTTCTCGCTTGCGCGCGGGTGATGCGGGCTGATCCGAGGGCGCCGGAGGCTCCGCCGTAGAGCTCTTGCCCGACAAGGACGAACGACTTGGCCTTCGCCAGCGCGCGGATTCCTCTTGCCCGGGGGAGCTTGCCTTCCTTGAACCATCGAGCCGGTGGGATCCGCGATCAAGCCGAGCCGTCGCGGTCGAGGCTCGATCCGGCCCCGAGCCGGCCCCGGGCCGCTTGGGTGTGAGGAGCTTGGGCTGGGGCAAGCCAGCGTTGGGGCTCGGGCTTGCGGGAGCGTCTACTCCTCCATAGGGTCCGAGCTCGGGCGTCGGCGCCGAAGTTCGTGTTCGCTATCGCGGGGTCGTCTTTGAGTCGTATCGATGGCTTGTTGCTCGTGCATGAAGACGCTGGCGGGACCCGGCGGCGCGTCTCGACGAAGACAGCGGAACATCCGCTGTCGTTGTTGAGGTGACGGTGAATATGGTTGACCTTGAGCCCGTGGAAGTGCTCCTCGTGCTCTCCTGACTTTCGTGGTAGGCGATCATCTTCGGTTGACGCGACGACTTCCTTCATGACTTGGTTCCCGACGAGCTGAGTCGCCCCTGACCTCGAGTGCCTGGACGCCGAGCTCGCGTGCGATGCGCAAGCCGTTCACCAAAGCCTCGTACTCGGCCACGTTGTTGGGCGCGGAAAGTGCAGCGGATGGAGTACTTCATGCGCACCTTGTTTGGAGAGATGAAGACGAAGTCCGACGGCCCGCCGTGCTTCTTTACGGATCCGTCGAAAGAACGGCCCGGTACTCGATGTCGCCGGGCCCGAAGCGTGACCTCGGTCCACCCGCGACGGTCCGCCGGGTGCCCGGGATTTTATGGCGTCTGCGGGGGCGTAGGGTGATGTCGGGGTCCCATGAGCTCAATAGCCCACTTGGCCATACGGCCCGTAACCTCGGGGCTGCGGATGACCTCGCCAGGGGGGAACTTGGGACGACTGACCCGGGGAGTCGGCGTAATGCGAGCTTGCGCCGGGTGATCATCAACGCCCACGAAGAGCTTTTCGAGTGTGTAATGGGTCTTGGTGTCGGTGAGGGACTTCACCGATGAAGTACACGGACCGCTGTACCTTGAGCGCGCGCCCTTCCTCCTCCCCTTTCGACGACGAAGGCGCGGTGCTCACCACCTTGAGGTGGCCGAGATGTAGAGGAGGATCGGTTCGTTGGGCACGGGCGCGCGACAGTACGGGCGGATTAACAGCGCCGCTTGGCCGAATCGAGAGAGCTTGCCGGGCCTCGCCGGTCCAAGCAAAGCGCCTGATTTCTTCAACAGCTTGTAGAGTGGGAGGCTCCGTTCTCCGAGTCGGGCTATGAAAATGACTTAGTGCGGCTAGGCATCCCGTGAGCCGTTGCACGCACTTGACGTTTTTTGATCGGCCCCATATTCGTTATGGCGGCGATTTTCTCGGGATTGGCCTCGATGCCGCGTTCGAAACGATGAAGCGAAGCAACTTCCTCGAGGGACCCGAAGACACACTTCTCGGGATTGAGCTTGACTCGAACTCTCGGAGCCTAGCAAAGACCTTTTTCGAGGTCGTGGGATGAGCTCTTTCGGCGCTTCGTCTTGACAACGATGTCGTCGACGTATGCTTCTCTGAGCTTTCGAGGAGCTCTTTGAAGACTTTCTCGCATGCACCTGCGGAAGGTGGCGCCGACTTTTTCAAACCGAAGGGGCATCGTTACGTAACGCAATCGCCAAACGGAGTGATGAATTAGGTGGCAAGCTGATCGAGCTCGTTCATCGCGATCCGGTGGTAGCCGGAGTAGGCGTCGAGAAAACAGGCCGCCTCGCACCCGGAGGTGGAGTCAACAATTTGGTCGATCTTGCAGCCGCAAAGGAAACGGATCCTTCGGGCATGCCTTGTTGAGACCCTGTAATCAACACACATTCTCCATTTCCCGTTCTTCTTCTTAACTAGTACGGGGTTGGCTATCCGGTCGGGGATGGTACACCTCCTTGATAAACCTAGCGGCTAAGAGCTTATCTATCTCCTCGGCGATTGCACGATCGTCGATCGTCGCCGAACCGTCTCGGCCTCGCTTCTTCACACCGCCGAGCCGGGTTTGATGTTCAAGAGGCTCGGCGACTTCCCTCGATATGCTGGCATATCCGAGGCCCTCCACGCCGAATACATCGAGGTTCGCATTGAGGGAAGTCGACGAGCCTCGCTTTCCTATTTGGGGGTGAGCTCGGCACCCACGGAGAGGGTGCGCCCATCCTTTGTCGACCGTGACCTCCTTGGAGTCCTTCTCAGGCTCGAATGTGCCTTGACCTTCTCGAGCTCGGCGGACGAGCTCGTGCTTTGCCACCCCTCCTGAGCTCGACCTGTTGAGCTCGTGCTCGCCTTCTTTTTGAGCTCGGGGGGAGTCTTCGGCGGCCCAAAGCCGCCATCCTAGGCAAGATCTCGCTCGATCGGACGGCCGGCGTCGGCGTGCGGATGGCGGCGGCCTCGCTGACCCAACGCGTGCTCGAAGGTGGAGTCGACGGTGATGACCCCTGGACCGGGATCTTGTGCTTGAGGTAGGTGTAGTTGGGGACGACCATGAACTTCTTATAGCACGGCCGCCCCACAGGCGTGGTAGGCGTTCTTGAACGGAGCACCTCGAACGTGAGGACCCTCCTTGGTTGTCCGGGCGCCGAAGGTGACGGGAGGTCAATCCGCCCAAGCGGGAGCATCCGCTTCCCCGGCACCACCCCGTGGATCGGCTCCGCGACGGCGGAGACGCGTGCCTTTTGGGATGCCAAGGGCTTGGAGCGCGTGGATGTAGAGGAGGTTGAGGCCGCTGCCGCCGTCCATCAACACCTTCCCGGGCGCATGGTGCCGATGATGGGATCGACGACGAGTGGGTACCTTCCCCGGGTACGGGATGCGTCGGGGATGATCGAGCCTTTGTCGAGAGGTGATCGCCGAGCTCGACCACTTGAGGTACTCGGGGGTAGCCGGTTCGGTGAAGAGGACCTCGCGGCGCGTGAGCTTCTGTCGGCGCTTGGACTCGTAGCCGATGGCCCCCGAAGACGACGTTGGAGGCACCGTCCTCGATGTACATGTCGGCGTCGAACTCGCCGGGCCGGTTTCGGCGTCCTTTGCGTCGTCGCCCTTGTCGCCACCACGCAGCGGCGCCCCATCACGTGCTTCTTCATGAGACGGCAGTCCTTCATCTTGTGCTTGACCGGCCCCTCATGGTGCGGGGCACGGCTCCTCGAGCATCTTGTCGAAAGTGCTCTTTGGGGACGAAAGGCTTGCCACCCCGCCGCCAGCCGCTGCGCTTGTCCCTTAATCTGCTCACGGTCGTCGTCGTTGTCGTCGCGAGGGCGCTTGTTCTTCTTGTTCTTCCTTTGCCCTTCGAGTTCGATCCCCCGGCTTCCTCGTCGTCGCCCTTCGCTTGCCCTTGCCCGTGGCCGGCGACGGCCCTCTCCTCTCCCCCGGCGTGACGTGGCGAGGTCGAGGAGCTCCTTCACGGTTCGGGGCTTCGACCGCCGAGCTCGTGGATCGAGGTCTCGCCGTGTAGTGCCTAAGGTGAAGGCGGTGATGATCTCGAGTCGAGGCCTCCGGAGAGGTTGTTGCAGAGCTTGGAGAAGCGCCTGATGTGGTCGCGCGGGCTGCGCCCCTTCTTCCGCTGCAGCCTCACGGGTCCCACGTCGTGCTTGGCCGGGCGTTAGGGTGCCCTCGAAGTTGCCGACCTAAGACGTCGCAGTCCTCCCGGGCCATGCGGATGGTGCCCCGGGGGAGGGTGCTCAAGCCACGATCGCGCCCGAATCTGCAAGGTAGAGTGGGAGGTCATGGATGATGAAATAGTCACTGTCGGCACCTCCGCCGACAGACCAAGGCGGTAGTCCTCGAGCCATGTGGGCGGGGTCGGTCTCCCCGTTGTACTTCGCACCGAGGTCGGAGCTCGAAAGCGAGAGGAACGGAGCGTCCGTGGATGCGTGAGCCGAGGCCTTAGCCTCCTCGAGCTCGAGCTCGAGGCCGCGGCCCCGTTTGGGGACAGCTCCAGCCCGGGCGGCGCACCCGGCGTGGGGCTACGGCTCTTGTCTTCTTCCGCTGTCGTGGCGGCCACCACGTCGCTTGTTGTAGGCTGCAAGGGCGCTTCTCATGGTTGTCGCGGTGGTACTTGTCGTCGTCCCCGGGGACGTTCTTCTCGGCTCGAGCCTCCGCTTTGCGTGTTCGGGCGTTGATGGTGTCCCGGGCGTCGCGGTTCTCGCCGACTCGCCGCCGGCGTGGACCTCGGTGAGGAAGCCTCGCTCCTCCCGAAGCCGTGAGGTGACGCAGCTTGCTGCGCTGGTGACCGACCTCCGCCCTCGCCCGAGTCTCTTCACCGCTCGTGGGTCTGCGTGCCTCGGGTCCGGGGCCGGGCAACGACGTGGAGCGGCGCGGCGGCCGCCAGTTCTGGGATGCTCTCCCCCGAACACCGGCTGGAGCTGTTCCGGCCCTCGTCGATTGATGCGGTCGTGGACCTCCGCGCTCGAGCTCGTGCTGCGTGGTTGCCGCCTGCTCCCCCGCGGCAGCGAGGGGCTTGCTCCTTGAGTCGCCGCGCGTCGAGCTCCTCGAGCTCTTCTCCGAGCCTTGACGCTGTCGACAAGGCTCACGCGCGCACGCCGGAGTCCCGGTGTGTGTTGGGAGGCGTCGCTCGAGTGGACTTCCTCTACCGCACCCTCGGGGGTGTGACACATGTAGCACTGACGCGTGGGATCGCAATCCATGAGGCTCATCCCATCGAGGGCGAGCTCGAGCTCATGGATGCTGGCCTGCCGGGGCTCGTCGCCCCAGTAGAGTGGGAGGCCCCGCGCCCATCGGTACATCCTGGCGTAGGCCGCGGAACTCGTTGACCCGGCGGCGCCTCTTCGCCGGGCGAGCCGTAGGGGCGATCGGGCGGTGGAGAAGGTCACATCGCGAGCGAGCCTGCGTGAGGCTCGCGTCCCCGATGTCGGGAAGCGGGTCCTTGATGAGGTCGAAGAAGCCGGTCCGCGGCGGCGCGGATGGGGCTGACCGACACGGAGGTGGAGTTCCGTCCCATGCTCGTCAGGACGGAGTCGGTGGCGCCTCGGAGGCGGCTGGGGATGTCCTCACGCCGCATTGGGCGGGTGAAGACGGCTCCGGTGATGGACTCCGCTCTGGCTCGGTGCCGGAGAGTCGATGGTGCCGAGCGCATCGCCGGCGCTGCGGTGTCGACGGGAGTGGAAGAAGCCATCGGAGTGGAGAACGTCGCACTAGCGCTGCCCCTACCCGCGCGCCAACTGCCGTGGTCTAATACCACCGTCACGATGAATGTCCGCTGTCGTTAAGATGGCCTAGCTCTAGAGACAATGACACAAGATTTATACTGGTTCGAAGGGTAAATCGGGCTCCCTAGTCCAAAGTGATCACTATCCAGAGCTCAAATGCTCATACCGGGGCTAGTACAAGCAAGGCGAGAGGGGGAGAGGGGGCTCCCAAGTCTCTACGATTGAGGCAAGTGCCAATATCGAGTGTGAGAGTGCGGTCTTTGGTGTTGAAATCTTGAACCTTGCCTCAACCGGAGGGCTACCTCCCTTTATAGTCGCAAGGGCGAGGCTTGAGAGCTCTCATCGAGTTGAGGACTTAAAGAAAGTGAAAATACATGTGCGAGTGTTGGATGCAAGAAAAAGAGCTCTCGGGCGAGCTCACGGCGCGGGAAAGAGCTTCCTTCGAGCTCCTGGGGGCATGGGATGCTGAAATTGGTCGTCTCCGCCGCGGCGGGATTCCGAGGGTTACGGTGGGTCGGGCGTCGCCGTCCCTGTCGTGTGTTGGAAGTTGTCTTCTCGGTATGGGATGCGCCCATACCATGGATGGGGGTAATTGGTGTGTACCCACCGGGCGCTGTGGCAGCGGAGCTGTGGGGGAGTCGACGGGGGTATGGCGAAGTGGCGAATGACCTCTCCCCTGTGGCTGCGGAGTTCTACGTGGCTAAGATTGCTGTCGGGAGTGGTTGAGCTTGTCGGGGGTTGTTGATGACCAGCTCTCGTACCCGCAGTCTTCCTTGAGAGGCAGGCGGAGGAGCTCTCTGCGTCCGTCGTCGTGGAGCTCATGGAGGGAGCTCGGGCGAGTTGGAAGAGGTTCCCAGACGAGATCTTTCGGGAGTGCGGAGTGAGAGCTCATCGGGAGAGGGAAGGGGGGCTCGAGGGCGAGGGGGCGGGAAGGCGGGCCTTCATCGGGGCTCGCGTGTGAGGCTCGAGGCCAGGAGCATTTCCTTCTGCCCATGAGGAGCTCGTCCACGGTCGAGATCTTGGGTCCCGCTTTGCTCGTCGGGGGATGGTTCGAGGAGCTCGTGTACGGGTGTCCCAAATATCGATCCCCCACACATTCATTAGGCAACAATATCTTCCTACATTAGACAATTTAGCCTATTATTACTAGTAAAAAACACCATCACATCATGATAAAACAAGCATGATTAAACACAAAGATGTAGGCATGCAAAACTGATGAATTATCTACACTGACAGTAAAAATCATACAAAATCTACAACCATTTACCATTTAAAGGCTAAGTGTGCCTTCAACTCAATTATATGATGCTCATACAAGTCAAAACAAGTCAAAAGCTTGATTTAGCACCATGGTTTACCTTTTAAGTGACCCCCACAGAACAACAGCAAAACGCTAAAGATGTCTGCCCTATGGTCGTATGGCTTATGGCTTATTACTTGGCAAGACACACAGCTCTAATTTAATTGCCATTCATTAGGCAACAATATCTTTCTAATTAGGCAATTTTTTTGTATTCTGAAAAAAAACGCAAGTATAGTGTATTTGCAAAAATAAATATCAAAACAGAGGCAGGGTGATGATGTCAATAACTAGTTTTTTTACAAAAGGCAGACTAGTTTAATGGTAAAACAGAAAGGATCATTTTTACGAAAGGCAGACTAGTTCAATGCTTGAACAGAAAGGCAGACTAGTGTGGACTAACATGCATGTTCAAGAGTACTTTGCCTAAGTAGTAACATGTCTTTTACTTGATCAAGTAGTGGTTTTGCCTAATTGAGATAGTACTTTTGTCTAATTAAAAGAAGATTATTGCCTATATTAAATCATATTATTTCCTAATTCATTATGCCACTTTGAAAGTATGCAGGACAAGATTATGGGAAATGGAGAAACCACTCTATGCCTAGTTAATGCCACTTTGAAAGTATGTAGGCAACCCCTTTTTTTTTTTTTTTTTTTTGTAAAGGCAGGCAACCAATTAGTCCTGTACATTTTGAGTTGAGCAACCATCCAGAAGTTTCTGCTAAAATAGTGATGGTAGAAAAAAGTTGATACATGGGGCCTCACCATAATGAAAACATAGATGACCATGCCTGGAATATTTTTTGCCTAAAGTTTTCAAACCATTAGCTCTAGGTCACAACAAAAGATATAGTGCAACAAACGCAAAAAGTGCTGAAGGAAAATTGTAAAAACAACATGGTGGTAATGTGCACATCTCGGTAGGTGTACATCCAGCATACTACAGGGGCAACCTCTAGAAGTAATCGCATGGAACCAAAAAATAGAGGAATCTTCAAGGTATAATAGCTGCCAGGCTTACCCATAGTAATTAGGGGGTGGATGTTCCTGGCCTCAACTATGCAAATAGCATGATTAGATCTGAAAAGAACCTGCATCTTGCATATTTTTTTTTAAAAACAATTGTCTCAAGGATCAAGGAATAAAATTAAGGACCATCATTATTCATTAAGATACAACAACACAACATGTATTGAATTGCTTGCCGCTATTGTTTTATTTAGTACTGGAGTGCTCCAATAGTATTTTTGTACCTCTGATAATCTGCAATGTATAACTGAAGCATACAATTATTAAATTTACTCACTGAAAACCACCTTTAACCGGTCGGGGAGGTAAAACGAATGGTTTTAAAAGTTTAGGGAGGTGGTTTTACCTGGTTTTAGAATTCAGGGAGGAGAAGTGGACTTTCGTAAAAGTTGAAGAGGTAATGTGGACTTTTTCCATAACCAAATGGAAAAAGTCCACATTCCCTCTATCACAAAAGTTCACTTTTCCTCCCTCAACTCCAAAACCAGGGCAAATCACCTCCCTCAACTTTTCAAACCGTGTAAATTACCTCCCCTAGAGTGGTTTTGAAGGCGGATGTGCTACAGTAACCGCGGTTTTGCTACAGCGGCAACGGTTTGCTACAGTAAATTAGATTTTCTATTTTATGATTTTTTCTGTGATTTACTATGATTTTTTAAAAATTCAGCCAAATAAATATAAAAAGAAAAAAAACAAAACCTACGTTGCCAAAACTTTATACTAAAGCATATCATATTATATATTCACTGTGTAGATCTAATCATGTGGAGTCCAACAAAATTGGATTTTTATTTTATGATTTTTCTATGATTTTCAAAAGATTCAACCCGATTTTTTTTTAAAAAGGAAAATGTAAAGTCACTGTTACTGTAGCAACCCACTGTCACTTTTGGCAAACCGCGGTTACTGTAGTAAATCCGCCTTCAAAACCGCTTTAGGGAGGTAATTTGCATGGTTTGAAAAGTTGAGGGAGGTGATTTGTCCGGTTTTAGAGTTGAGGGAGGAAAAAGTGAACTTCTGTCATAGTTGGGGGAGGGAACGTGGACTTTTTCCTAACCAAATCCCACCTCCAGATGATGCTCACAGGTCACAACTTGGCTTAGGGGTGAATTGCTTCACGAGCCAGGGCTTTAAGCCCATAATAGTATGAGCAACGTAGGCAGAGCAGGCTTATGAACCAATCACTACACCTGTGCAGGTCCGTCACAGAGACATGATTTCTATGTTTATTTTTGTTTTCTGAGCCCATGAAAAAAAGAGGCCCACCCTCCATACCAAAGCAAACAACAGAGATCACCTGTGTATGGACGTGTACAGTAGAAGATATAACTGACGATTAAAAATGTCCAGCCGCAGCAAGCTGTGGACGATCATCCAATAAAAAAAATATTTAGTTACATTAAACATGGTTGGTTAGTTATATCTTATCACCCAATAAGCAATTCCCAGCTTTTGTTTTTATTGAGGAAATTTCCCATCTGACCAGCTCCAATTGATGGTCTCGACTTCGCGTGCTTGGCCGATGGATCCCTATATCAATTGGACAAAGAAGACAAATAGAACAAAAAAGAATACAAAGAAGACAAATAGAAAAAGAAAATTTTTTAAAAATACAATAAAAAAATTAATAGGGGTATACACATATTAAAAAAAACACAAAAAAGAATAAGATTAAAAAAAGCTTTTTTTGACAACTATTAAAAAAGTTGAGTCCACAAGGACTCATTCCTGGGACCTCATATAAATTATAAATATCGGTCTTTACCACTGAACTAATGACAAAATTGTTTTAGTGGTTTGTCTTTTTCTATAAATTTTATCATCTCGAGCTTTGCATTCAAGCGGAAGAGCTCTGCATCTGGACCACTAAACTATCAGGCGCTTGGGCCAGCCCAACGCGGACTGCCCAGCGTGTGGAGGGTGGACGACGGCCCAGGTGAGTCATGGAAGTGATTAAACGAAAAAAAGCTCTAGGAGGTGATTGAACTTGAGATCGAACGTTTCTGAGTTAAAAGCTCTACCGGACTCTTCCGTCCTTATCCCGTGCTACAGTAAAGAGAGGGCGAAAAGCAGCCGACTCGTTTCTCACCGGAGTTTTCGCCTGGTCCCCTCGTCCTCGAAGACTCCGGCGGGTCGCCGGCGTCGAGGGGCGGGGGATCCGACCTCCTCTGGTGAATATGTATAGAGTAGGTAGTTTGTTAGCTGTTTTGGTTTGCTCGCCGGTTCCGATCCGGTTCTTCATCGGTGGGCGCCGGTTTCGCGGCGTCTTCTCCGGGCGACCACGCGTGCGGGCTCGCGGCCGGGAAGCCCCATCGGTAGCGCGCGCTGCCGGAGGCGACCGTCCGCGCGGCGTGTTCTGCGGCGTGCGGGTCATGGACCGTCAGCGGGCGGTGTCGGTCCGGCGTCGACGCGGCGCGTTGGCTTAGGCGAGGATTGCCGGTGCGTGCGGTCCGGCGCGAGGTCGGCCCTGCGCGCGGTGCAGCTCAGGGGCAATAGCCTCTCGGCGGCACGCCCCGCACGCGTGCGCGGCTCGGACCGGCGGTTTCGGCGTCGCTGTGGTTGCCTCGTCTCCTTCTCCTTGGCCTTGGCGTGGGGGTCTTCTCCGGCGATGGAGTCGACATCTGCGATTTTGGAGGTCCAAGGTTCGTTTGCTCGCCGTCGTCGATGGCGGAACTAGGGCGTGTCCAGGGCGGCGTCGGGCGACACGGAGGTGCTGGCGGCGCTGTGGAATAACGATTCGCGACCTCTCCTTCGCCTTGATGGCGTTCTTCTCCGGCGCTGCTTGAGGTCGGGCGAGCCCAGCATAGGGAGACCGGGGTCGTGGCTTCATCGTCTTCGTCGGATGGTGGTGTTGCTAGTCTCTCTTTGTTTGGGGGTTTGTACAGGAGTTCGTCGTCGCTGGCTTTGTCCGGTTGTCCAGCCAGCGGCGACAACGGGGAGGACCTCCGGCCGATGCAAGGTCTGCGGTCTCGTAGGTGGAGGAGCCTTTGTATTTCTTCTGGCCATGGCTGGAGATGCGGGGTTCCAGGTTCGGGGGTGTCCGGGGTTCTTCCCCGGCCGACATGCTGCAAAGATTATAGCTTTGCCACAGGTAAGCGGTTCACAAAGCAGCAGGGCTGGAGCTTTTAAAGCTCGCGAGACTGCGATGATACATCCTCGAATCAAGGTGAAGCGGTTTGGTTTGGTTGTTGCGTCGGAACAGTGGTTTCCCCCTGCCCGCATTTGTACTCGGATGTTTTCCTTACTTAATACAGGTATGGCTTGTCGCAAAAAAAAAAAAAAAAAAAAGCTCTACCACTGAGCTATGAAGTCTTTAGTTGCTATTCAGTTTTTCTATTTTTATTTGAATGTTTAACATTTGGTTCCTGATTTTTACCAAAAGAAAACAGCAAAATAAGTGTGGCAGAAGTGTATCGAACCTGCCACCTACGG
This sequence comes from Hyparrhenia diplandra, assembly GCA_015847255.1. Taxonomy (NCBI): domain Eukaryota; kingdom Viridiplantae; phylum Streptophyta; class Magnoliopsida; order Poales; family Poaceae; genus Hyparrhenia; species Hyparrhenia diplandra. The sequence continues at coordinate 185,105 of JADLZK010004008.1, read as the reverse complement.
ATGAAAAAAATTCAGCAACTCCACTCCGGCTAGCACTCTGTTTGAAAAGGGCCGGCTCATTCGGCTTTTTGTACGTATATATGCACGTATATGTTCAAAGTATGAAAAAATCCTAGAGTTGAGCCACGCAAAAATAAATTTAATACTCTGAGAAATCGAGAACATGAATCACAAGGTTTTTCTTTTTTAATCTGTAGTCAAAACTTGTATCTAGTCTTTCTCCCTCATATTATCTTTTTTTTCCTATTTTTTTTCTAAAATCATTCTCTATCAATTTATTGTGTTTATAGGGATATTATTTTGTCCATATTTTCATGGGACTTTGTTTTATCAATTCAACATTTGAATTTCAAAAAATGGTGACTTCAAACAACATTTTGAAATACTAAATGACTTCAAATGAACAAGTTATGAACATAAGAGTTGTAAAACTCATCAGGATCTACAACCTTTATTTTGGTCATTTCTTCATCCGAGAAAGTGATGATAACATTGTTCATAAAATTTATATTTCTCTCATATGGTTTTAAGAAACTATAAGAGATATGTAAAATATGTGAACAATGCTACTATCACTTTCTCGGATGAGAAAATGACCAAAATAACATTTGTAGACCTTGATGAGATCTACAAATTTTTGCCTGATGGCTAGAGTTAGAAGCTCATATACACATGCAGTGGCGTTTCAGAGCTGTTGACTATGGTGCTTTTGGCCAGTCATAGGTATCTAATAATTTAATCTTCCAACCACAGAACTAGTTAATGTGTCACACGATACATGAAAGTTAGCTGTCAACTAGTTAATTTAGGTAAAATCAGAGAACTAAAGATTTATGTAACAGAATTTTCATGGGCATGTTTGGCATACATAGCAACAACAGCTATGTGTGGCTGCTATCCTCATTAACTGACATTGCCCAGAAACTGCCGAACCCAACTTTCTTGGGACAAAAGGCTATATATATTGTTGTTGTTGCCGCCCAGAAACTGTCTTTAGTGTCTATAATTGACTATGTTTTTGTTGTGTGTGTTTCTATCTACAGGCTTAAAGTGTTGAGAAGTGAAAAAGATGACCTTGCTATTGATGGATAAACCAGTTCTTGACCATCTGGGTATACATGTTTGCACAGCCTATGAAGACCTTACAATCTATGCCATACTGTCTAGTTGGATGTAGTCGACTCCTGCAAATATTTGTATGGTGCATTAGTTTTTCACAAAACAATCTAGCTAGGATTTGGTGATGAATGACTTGTGAAACTTCCTGTAATGATCGGTTTAGATGTCTAATTACTATTGTTATTAAAATGTATGTGGTTTATTATTTATTATGATTCTTTATATGGGTTTGGGTTGGAATATCAGGTGTAAATGGGCTGAAATATTACTGGGCCTATATGAAAAAAAAAATAAACAGGGTGTTAATAATTGGGCCAAAATGGCTAGCTGGCCCATAGGCTAGTTGGGCTTAGTTCAATTAAAATTGTAAAACCAGCCCATGGGTCAATCGGGCCAAATTCGTTTTTATGACAAATATTTTTGTCATACTACTACTTGTGCCACGTCATACGCCACATCATACACATGGACAATTGTCATCATCCTATCTACTATATTATGACAAATATAGTGACAAATATCGCAGTGACAGACTACACAATAGTCACTAAGATTAGTGATAATTGGATCTGATAGTCACGGAAGGGGTTTAATGACCCACCTTCTGTGACAACCACCGTATAGTCACAGAAGGGGGTACAATGACAAGAAAAAAGACTATAATTGTCACAATCAATTAGTCATAGAAGGCCTAAACTCTTGTAGTGGTAAGAGGCCTGCCACTAGAAGTAGTTGCATCTAAACATAATTTATAACTATTCCATATGAAGTTGGATTAAGCCAAAATTTAAGTCAAAATTATACCCTTGATGCGATCTTTATAGCCCTTGGTGCCCACCCTCTAGGACAATAAGAAGACAGAAGCTGACATTGAGTCTATGCCAATGCTCTAGAGTTGACTGAGAAGCTAGGTCATGATGGAGTGCGCTTCTACGTTTATCAATTTCTATGTAAGGTTGTGAGTGGGGTGCTGCGGAGGTGCAGGCAAAAGCCTTGACGGTGATCTTGACAACAGCGACGCATTTGGGCAACATTTCCCTTTCTGAACGTATTGTTCACTACAGGAATTCCATGCTTTGCCGAGTGCTTGGATGCACTCGGCAAAGGCACCATTGCACTCGGCAAAGCCTTTGCCGAGTGCCGCGACTCGACAAAGGACACACCGGCAAAGAATTACGCGGTAAATAATTCTTTTTGCCGAGTGCCGCCTAACGGGCACTCGGCAAAGGCTTTGCCGAGTGCCATGTCGGACTCCCGGCAAAGCTAGCGGCCGCCATCACCGGGCGACCTCTTTGCCGAGTGCTTGACATGGCACTCGGCAAATGTTTTGTTTTTTTAAAATTTCCTTTGCCGAGTGCCATGTCGCTCGGCAAAGACTTTATTTTTTTTTAAAAAAAAATCCGGCTTTTGCCAGTGCTTCTGTGAGGCACTCGGCAAGCAATGGTCGATTTGCCGGGTGCCTCCTCTCTGCACTCGGCAAAGCTGGGATTTCGGCGGGCAATATACCCGGCTTTTGCCGAGTCTTTGGCACTCGGCAAAAAGCTGGGAATTTTCTTTTTTTGCTGTTTTTGTTATTTCTTGCTGCAAATGCACATATATAACACATATATATACCACAATCCATCCATATATACATATAATCCGCATATATCACAAATTCACATATATAATGCACATATATCACAAATTCACATATATAATGCACATATATCACAAATTCACACATATAGTCCACATATATCAAAAATCCACATAAAATCCACGCCTACGCACATGTCCAACATCCAACATGTCCAACATCCAAAAGAAATCCATCACAAAGGTGCAGGTCGAACATAATCACCACCAACTCATCGCGACCCGTCGCCTCCATGGTGCGAAGAGTGTGAGGAGCCCCACCTTGCCCCCGGATACCACCCATGCTTTGCGGCGCCGATGCGTACGTCCACCGGGGTGTGTAGGGGGACGTGTGGAAGACCGAACTGCGGGCTGCTGCGTGTCCGGGAGGAACGCCACCCGGCCACGTGTACTGTGGAGTCGGGCCAACCGGATGGGGTGGAGAAGGGCCACCTGGAGGAGTCGGGTTCGAACCCGCCGACTGTGGCTGTATAAAGGAGAGGCGATCTCATTAGTACCTGCAGGATGGCCGCACAAGCCAAAGAAATAAACAACAACATATACTCACCGGAGTCCCTAAAGGATTAGGAACGGAAACGGGGTGGAGCGAACAGCGAGGTAGGCAACGGAGGCAGGGTCACACCCGGAAGGCCCCCGGAAGAAGGCCGCCACGCCCCGCATCCGACGCCCGAGTATTGCCGGTACGCCTCCATCTCCCCGCCGATGGGCCTCTGCTGGGCCGCCTGCTTGGCCTCAAAGTCTGCCGCGACTTTGGATCGCTTGGCCTCCAACTCGCCATCCGGGCCTGCAATATTACACCCGTAACGTTGAAACAATGCATAGGCAACGCACATGTGTAAAACCGAAATGACGAATGAAACCAGTAATTACCAAACGCCTCCATCATCTGCGTGGAGCTCTCGCGCCGAGGTGCTATGGGGATGTCGGCGAGGTCGTGCTCCTTGAGCGAATCTCGCTCGACCTACTACGAACAAAGGGCGGTCGATCGCGCCGCATGGCCATCCAGTACCGGCCGTCTTTGCTTCCCCTCCTCCCAACCTCATCACGAGGTCACGTGTCCGAGGGCTCGGTGGCGGATCGAAGTCGTCCCCATAGCGCTTCTTGCCGCCTCGGTGTACCGGGTAGGCTTGGGGTGGACGCGGGCGTTGGTGTACGCGTCGGGCCCGTTCACCGGGTCGTAGACGTTGCCCTCCGCAGTCGCCTTGCCGCTGTGACTCAAGGCGAACCCCCCGAACTCGTTGATCTGGCGGCCTTGATGCGCGTGACTGCGAGGAGAACACGAGAGATGGTTAGAAGTGAAGAGAATTGAGCGCTTGAATAAAAAAAAAAAAATCAACAAAATCGTACCCATCTATCCATAAACACTGCGAGGGGCTGGTTCCCTTGGTGGTGTGGCGTCCCTTCCATCTCCAGGGCGACATCTCCGACGAGCTCTCTTAGTCTCGTACATCTCCTCCAAGAGCCACTTGTCCACAATGGCAACCCAAAGAGTCCTTGTCTTTTGCACCACCCTTAATAATATCTGCATGACATCAATTAATATTTAACATAGCAGAGGATGAATGGAAGCCTACTTATTTTTCATTGAAGGAATCGAGAATAAATGTGTTCTACGAACCCGGATGTACTTGGTCTCTGGTGAGGTCGGTCTCCCTCGGAGCATCATCTCCCTTGCTTCTTGCTTCCTCACCACCTTGCCAAGCACGTCGGCGTTGTAGGAGATGATGCAATTTGGACACGTCCCTCATGGTACAGGTCCTTGAGTCGCTCTCGGCGGACCACATCCTGCACTTTAGCGGCCGGCTCCTCTTGCCCCGCCTCGCACGTGAAGTAATCCCGCATACGAGATATCATGTATCATTCTATTATTTAAAAACATAGTATTTAAAAAACGTGAAGTAATCCCCCGCATACGAGACTCACCCCGAACTCCCTCTTGATCTTCGTTGCAAGGGTGCCCCGATCCACGCTCAAGAAGTGCTCCCACGTATAGGGCGGCTCCCTCACCGCCACAAGTCCACCATGCCGGGGGTAGTTCGATTTAATCGGGAGGCTCGGATGCCATTGATATGGCGCGAACTGCCCCTCCGCTTACAATCTTCCGATTCTTGCATGAGCCATTAAGAAGAATTGTTAGTCTCGAGTTCGATTTTCAACATGTCATATGAACAAGTAGTGAAAATATCAATGGCTACTTACTTGTCACCGTGGGGGTCGAATCACCGGGCGGCGGGAAAAAGGGATCGTCCCATCCGGGAGGGACGAGGCCCCGCTACCGGGTAGACCCCTGCTAGAACTTGAGGAAGACGTCTTAGCGGGTGTCTCATCGGCACCGCGGTCCGAAGTCCGAAGAGGTGGGTCGGCGGCGTCGGCGTCTCCCCGGCCGGCCCGACGGGCAAACTCAAGCCTCCTCGTCGGCGACCTCGTCGAAGGGCTGGGCCTCGACGACGTCTCCACCGTCAGTGCTGCTCGTTGGCCTCCTCCTCGTCGGCCTCCTCCTCGTCGGCGTGGGGAGAGGGTGGGGGGCCCTCGCGTGAGGGAGGACCCCTGCCGACGTTGCCGCCTTCCGCGGCATTTTGTCGAGTCCCCCTGCAAAGACAAAAAGTAAACCAATTAGTATTGCAAAATGAACGAAACATAATTGCAAGGTAATAACAATAACAATATAGTACTACGAGAACGAAACATAATTGAAAGGTAACAATAATAACAAAATAGTATTACATGATTTAGAAATTATCTCCCCGAATGGCAAAGGTTGGCATGTAGTCATCACTATCACTATTGTCATCATCAATGTCATCATCCTCATCATCTGTATCGCCCTCATCATGTGCATCGCCCTCCACAACTCCTTCGCGCACCATCCTCCATCGTTCAAGAATTTGTAAGTCCTTAGCATCCTGCACCTCATCACCCTCGTCCTCATCGATGGCGTTGTCTACTTCCATGCCCATCAGCGAAAGAATGTCTATCTCCAAACGTCCTTCTAGGCCCTCAGGTTGATAGAACTCTTCAGTATTTGGTTCAAAGTTGTAATCATCATCGTTCGGAACAGGCGCTTTACCGTGCGGCGATACCTGCTGCACAAGGTACCAACCCGCATGGTCCTCGTCTTTTTGGCACGCCCATGGGAGGTAATAAACTTGCATGGCATGTATATTAGCCACAATATAGACATCCTCTCCTCCATATACGGAATCCTGTCGAATTTCGACTTGCCCAATCGTAGGGTCTACTTTCGGGACATCAGGATCGAACCAATGGCATTTGAATACCACTAGCTTGAGCTCTTTGGGACCCCCAAAGTTGAGCTCATATATTTCTTCGACTATGCCGTAATAGTCCTTCTTATCCAAGCCGGGCGTACGAACTCCGGTGCACGTTGTTTTGCGGTTGGGCCGACTCTCCTCGTAGCTTCTCGTCTTGGCGATAGCCATTCACATCATAAATGGTGAATGAGTTGACCCTACGGGAGAAGCCACTGCCCACCTGTTTTAAATCTTCGCACATTTCGGCATCCGTGCGGGCCTGCAAGGTGAGGCCAGGTACATCGTTACATTATATATTACTAGGACCAAAGTGGAATATCAAAGTCGGAACGAGGTTAGTTCGATGGTACCTTTGTACAGAACCAGGAAATAAAATCGGGCTGCCCATTTTTGAGAAGATTGTCTTCTTGTTGCAAGGTAGGAGCCCTATTCCCTCTCCAGTGTTGATCAATAAATTCCCTGAAAAAACAAGGCAAGTGGGTCGATCGATAGGTGGAGGATAGTGACGGCGTATGGAACAAGCTCATTGAGAACTTACTGGCGATAAAGGAGCCACTTCGTCAAGGTTCAACAACACGTAGAGCATGATAGTGCGCCACTCATGAAAGGACAAGTGCTTGTGGGTAGCTGCGCTTCCTCTTCCGACTTGCCCTTTGAAAAGACGGAGGTTCGATGAACTCGTCGGCGTTGTAACGAGGGGTAGGATTGTGGGACGCCGGGAAGTTTCTCGAGATAGTACGCCTGTGTGAAGGTCGACACCTCCTCTAGAATGAATGCCTCTGCCACGGAAGCCTCAATTTTGGCTTTATTCCTGCATTTTTTCCGAAGTACCTTGAGAGCCCTCTCGATTGGATAGCACCAACGGAACTGCACGGCCCCCCCAACCGTGCCTCACACCGAAGGTGCAAAATCGGATCTTTGATCGACAAGAAAGAAGCTAGGTGGAAATATCATCTCCAACTTGCGAGCAACACAGGTGCAAAAGACGCTCCGGATCAGCAATCACATCCCGAGATAACTCCTTAGCACAAAGCTGGTGGAAGAAAAAGCTCAACTCTGCCAGGACGTGCCACACTGGCTTGGAGAGGTATCCCCGAGTCATCGCAGGAAGGATCCGCTCAATCCATATGTGGAAGTCATGACTCTTCATCCCTAAGACTTTCATAGTCTGCAAGTTCACTCCTACTCGGATTCGCCGCATACCCATCAGGGAACGATAACGTCTTCATCCACTGTAGTACTTCCTTCCTATCGGCCCTTTTGATGATGTAGTCGGTCGGGCCCCTTTTCCATCTCTTGCCGGGGCTAGGGGTCTCTACCACTAGCTTTGGTCTATCGCACATCATTTCTTTGTCAAGTCTAGCCTTAACGTTGTCCTTTGACTTCTTAAGGTCCATGGTTGTTGCGAAGAGTGCCTCGGAGATATTCTTTTCTGTGTGCATTACATCGATGTTGTGTGGAAGAAGAAGATCCTTGAAGTAGGGGAGCGTAGTCAAGCCCGATATATAAGTCCACATGTGTGTGGTACCATATCCAACAAAACAACCTTTCTTTTCATCGATTTTGAGAGCAGCTAGCTCGGCAAGGACCTCTTCACCAGTCATAAACTTTGGGATGGGGTCAGTGACTTCAACACCTTTCGTGAAGTGCTTTTTGTCTAGTCTCAATTCATGGTTCTCGGGCAGAATTGACGATGTTTGTCAAACAAAGAATACTTGCCACCCTTGTTCACCAGGTGAACATCACAAATGCCTTGCATGTTGGGCAAGGGAACTTCCCATGAACACACCACACGCTGAATATGCCATAAGCCAGGAAGTCATGTATTGAATACAGGTACCACACATGCATTGTAAAGTTCGTCTTTGTAGCTCGGTCGTACGTCAGTACCCCATTTTGCCAAGCATCTTGCAATTCATCCCACACTGGCTGCATGAACACACCCATATTGTTGCCCGGGTGCCTAGGTATTATCAGTGTCAAGAACAGGTGCTTGAGCTCAAACATGACACCAGGGGGAAGATTGAGAGGGATCATGAACACGGGCCAACAAGTGTACGGGGCCGCCAACATTCCATACGGGTTGAACCCATCATTGTGAGGGCTACGCGCATATTCCGAGCCTCCATAGCTTTTTCGGGATGCATATTATCGGCGTGCTTCCATGCATCACCATCCGATGGGTGTACCAACTTCTCGGGACGTATCTTTTGCCCTTCTTGTGCCATGTCATTTGTTTCGCGGACTCCTCTATCATGTATGTACGCCATTGGAGCCTCGATGCGAAAGGAAGGTGTCGTAGGACCATCTCGGGGGATCTTGGACTGCTTTCTTCCTCGCCATCACTACCTTCTACCTCCACAAACCTAGAGGCTTTGCACTTTGGGCAAGGCGTTGCTTCCTTGAGGTCTCCCCTAAATAGGACGCACCCCTTCGGACAAGCATGGTACGCCTCATACGGCATCTTGAGTCCACGAAGGAGTCTCTGTGACTTGTACGTGTTCTTCGGCAGGATGTGACCCTCTGGAAGCAGTTTGCCAATAACTGACAACAGGGTGTCGAAGCCGTCTCGACTAATGCTCAATTGCGACTTCAATGCTATAAGGCATGAAATGGCATCCGGTTTCAGAACCATTGTCTTCTCGTGAAGGGGCTCTTTGCTGCCGCCTCCATCATCTCATAGAACGCCTTTGCGGTTTCCTCGGGTTCCTCCTCCAATCCTTCATTGAACCGTGCATCGTGAAAAGTTGCCATCATGTAATCCGCCATCCCGGCATCCGCATCATACTCCTCGAGGAGGGGCCTCACCATGTCCTCTCTAATACGACCGACTTCACCGTGGAAGATCCAGCGGCTATAGTTTGGGACGAATCCGTGCTTGTAAAGATCTCTGCCCATATCACCCTTTCGTTTCTTTTTCTTGTTCTTACATTTGCTGCAGGGACACGGCATCCGAATAGACCCTTTAGCAGCTGGGCCAAATGCATGCTCCAGGAAAGCATCGGTCCCCCTAATCCATTCAAGGCTCTTACTTGCGAAGCCGTGTACATCCACTCACGGTTATCCATCCTCCGTCATACGCCCATGTCGGCCGAGTCATATAACCAAAGAATTGCATCTACACGGCGTTCCTACCATCTAATAGGTGAAGGATAGGTCCTAATCCCACCGAGGATGCGTGAGACAAGGTTAGCTTCCATGCTCCGCTCCTATCCGACACGAATTTCGGCGACACCTCCCATTTGTTCTCCCGATACACGTCCCCCGGGGAGAGTGTGTATCCGAGAACAACGGGGAGGTGCTGCCGAAAATCCGGCTCGGACGGGAGCTGAGCATGGATGCTAACCCATCTACGCATCCACGGGCTGTCCAAAAACGTGGACAATCCGAAACGGATACGGGTCGCAGATATGCCGCACGGATCGCATACCAACGCCCTCAGATCTCTTTCGGACGGGAGACGCCTAAACCCTTCGGTCGCTATGTAAGACAACTATAAGGACGGGAGGTGATTAATACCTACGGTGTCGGTGGAGACGCGGTGCAGCAAGACCCGCAGCGCCCACGAGGACGATCGGGGTCACCGAGACCCTCCCACAGGTCCTCCTACAAAAAAAGGGCAAAAAATGGTTAGTGTCGACTCAAAATTTCGCAGCACCTCCCCTACACGGGAGGTTCCCAAAACCCGCAAAAACATGGAACGAAGGCCAACAACCACATATATATACCGAACATGGGCACGAAGGCCAACAACCACCAATATATCAACAAGAGCCATTTACTTTACTTCTCTTTCCATGCAGATGAAAGTATTCAAGTAGTACAAGAACAATTACTACTAACCCTACAACTACTACTAACAACTACTTAACTACTAACACTACTAATACTAAGGGCTACTTAACTATTTACTAACTACTACTACTAACCCTACAACTAACACTACTAACTACTAGTACTAACCACTACTAACCACTACTAGAAGGATAGGGCTTACCTTGGCCACGGGAACGGCAAGAGCAGCGGTCGGCGACGACGGCGTGGATCACCGCGAAGATTTAAGAAAGACGACCGGTCGGATCGGCACTTTCTTCTTCTTCTTCCTCCCTTCCTCTTCTTCCTCCTCTCCTTCCTCTTACGCCCTTCCTCCCTCTTCCTCCTCCCCTTCCTCTTCTTCCTCCTCTCCTTCCTCTTCTTCCCTTCCTCCCTCTTCCTCCTCTCCTTCCCCTTTCTCCCTCTGCCGACTGGGACGGGGCGGGGCCGGCGAAGGAGACGGAGGGGGAGAGAGGGGGGGCCGAAGCGAGAGCGCCCCGGGCGCCGGCGGCGCGCCGCCGGATCTTACGGGGCTCTTGTGGCCGGCGTCGCGGTACGCTTCGCCCGCGGGCGGGGTCTGCGCGCGGCCGGGCGAGTCCCGGCGGCGGCGGGGCGGATCCTTCCGGGAGCGCGGCGGCGGTGGCGAGCGGCGGCGCGGCGATTTGCGGCTGCGGCGCAGGGGCGTGGGCGGGGCGGGTGTAGGGTAAAGAATGGAATGAGGAAATGGGCCGTCGGGGTCCAAATATCCATCCGACTTTTGCCGTGCCGAAAAATAAGGCACTCGGCAAAGGTGTTTTTTATTTTTAAAAAAAAATTATTTGCCGAAAGTGCCACATGTACGGGCACTCGGCAAAGCCGAAAGTGCCCTACGGCACTCTGCAAACTAAAATTTTTTTTTTTTTTGTCCTATATTTTTGTGTGGCCTTGGTGCAGTAATTACATCTCATCTTCAAAATTTGGGACAATTTCAAGTTCTTTTGCTATATTTCTTGAATTATTTCTATTTTCTTGCATTTTTTTAGACCACTCCAAATTTGAACTGTAGGTACATGAAATAATGGAATTTGGTCATTCAAAAAATATTATTCATGATGTTTGGCGTATGTTTAGGCTCTATCCGGGAACTCGCTAAATTACGAAGATGTTTGTGTCGAAAACATGACGAGTTACATGCGGGAAAAGTGTTTTTAAATTCTATAAAATCCAAAAACGAAGTTTAAAAATCATGAAACTTGTCGAGGTGTCTTGTCATCACATGAGGAGGCCGTGGTAAAATTTGAAAAAGTTTCGAGCAAGTTGTGAAAAATCATGAAACTTTTTCCCGCATGTAACTCGTCATGTTCCGACACAAACATCTTCGTAATTTCGTGCGAGTTCCTGGATAGAGCCTAAACATACGCCAAACATCATGAATAATATTTTTGAATGACCAAATTCCATTATTTCATGTACCTGCAGTTCAAATTTGGAGTGGTCCAAAAATGCAAGAAAACAAAATAATTCAAGAAATATAGCAAAAGAACTTGAAATTGTCCCAAATTTTGAAGATGAGATGTAATTATCTGTACCAAGGCCACACAAAAATATGTGACGAAAAACAAAAAAAAAAATAATTTGCCGAGTGCCGGTTTTGACACTCGGCAAATGAGGCTTTGCCGAGTGCTGTACACGTGGCACTCGGCAAAAAGAAGGCCTTTGCCGAGTGCCTAACGGCGGGCACTCGGCAAAAGCTAACGCCAAGGATGCCGTTTGGCCCTGCCATTCTTTGCCGAGTGCCTTATTTCGCCGAGGGCTGGGCACTCGGCAACGATATTATTTGCCGAGTGTGGGGAATTTGCCGACGGCCGGCACTCGGCAAAAAAAGTCTTTGCCGAGTCTCTTGCGGCACTCGGCAAAGATCCTCTTTGCCGAGTTGCGCGACTTTTTGCACTCGGCAAAGATTTTTGCACTCGCAAAGTGGCCGATTCCTATAGTGGTTATGGCAATCCGCACCACTCATGTCCACGGATCTCTAGGTGAAAACCTTGCCTCGGATTTTGAGGTGCTCAGGTGCGCATAGGGTTGAAGGTTACAGCCTTATTAAACCAGCCTTGCTTGTCCCGTCGACTTGGATGGTGGTAGAATCGCGGGTCGGTGGAACCAATCATTAATTGAGCTGCATCATTCCCTTTCCTTGATGGTTGGTTTAGGTATTTCCAGCTGGTCTCTACATTGCTTTGGAATTTTCTTCATGGTCCCTAAAGCGTGCAGGTCCCAAAGGTTATTCCTTACTTGTTGCATGTGGTAACGTACCTCGTAGTACATAGTAGTAGCAAGAAAAGAAACTATATACATACTATACTGTATATGTACCGGCAAAACTTTCATTCGCAGTGGATGTCATGTCAGTGAGCTTGCACGGTAGCTTATATACATGCAAGGCGCCGGCCCGGCCCGCGCCACGCCACTACCACGGGCAACCAAATCAGCTAGCAATTGTTTGAATAGCTTACGGTAAGTATATTGGTAGGGCTGGACAAAATGCTCGCAACTCCCTAGCTTGTTCGACTTGACTCATCAATAGCTCGGCTCGACTCGGATCGTTTATATTTTTCAATGAGCTGAGCCAACATTCTAGCTCGTGTCATTAATAAGCTAGCTCGCAAGCCTAATAAGCCAAAGCGCACATTCTTTGATTTGCAATTTTGCATGCAGCACATGGCGAGCACAACAACCTTGATGTCAAGAATGGAAGCACATATTGGCTATATTTTGCAGATATTGAATAGTCTCTGTTTTCCACAAGGATGGATCGATGCACATGGACATTAAAAGACCAAAGATGACGCTACACTTGTTGCTGCATAATATGCATATGCCCTTGAACATCTGTATGTTTGTGAGTTTGTCACTGGGTGGATGCTTTGCCACCGTGCCTATGTCTTTTCTGTAGGCAACCATTACATTGATGTCTTTATTTCTCGCAAGTTCAGTCTGTTAGCTAGGGTAATTTTGAAGCATATATACAATAGTATGTTTTCTACATATATTTCCTTGTAATGACAAATGTAGACAATTTAGATGCAAATTTAGGAATTAATTTATATTATTCTTAATAAAAAGATGTCTGGATAATTTAGATGCAAATTAGGGGTTACATTAGATTATTTTTTACAATAGCATAAGTCAATAATTTTGATGAAAATTAGGGGATTGTTTTAGGTTAGTTTTCCTAATGGCAGAGGTGCTAATTTGGATGCATTTAAGGGATTACATTGTATTTTTTTCAAGGTAAGGGCAAGTAATTTTACTACAGAGAATAAAATAGATCCAATAACTATTATTATCGAAGATTATTAGAGTTTAGTGGATTGATGGTTAGATGCCTTTTGTCTTTATGAGATTTTTTTTGATTCATCTTGTTTCTGATGTGTCTCCTAAGGATTAACATGGACTCTGAAAAGCAAGTATAAGTTGTTGCATGGTTCATGCATCTCATTTCGCTTGTGTAGATAGATAGATAGATAGATAGATAGATGTACGTACTATATAGAGAAACAGAGTTCATGAATGTATACATTACAATGGTACACACGCAGACATGAAACACTTATCCTTGCCATCGCGCGCACATCATGATAGCTCAAGCAAAATATTGTTAATTGTTGGTTAGTATGTCTAAGGGTGTCATCGTTTCGTATGATCCTCTGCAATAACATTGTCGCAATTGATTACTCCCTCCATTCCTTTTTATAAGACATAGTTTGACATGACATAGTCTTCTAAATTACACTTTGATCATTTATTTATTTTATATTATATTGTTTGTACTTATAAACTTATGATAATTGGATAGTAAAGATTTAATTGCAAAACTACTCCCTCTGTCCCTGAATAAATAGATTTCTTGAGTTGTCTTAAGTCAAACTTTTAAACTTTGACCGAATTTCTAGAAAAACCTATTAAGATTTATAACATCAAGTTAGTATCATTAGATATACCATAGAATATAATTTCATAATGTGCTTATTTTTATGTCATAGATGTTGTTATTCTTTCCTATAAAGTCAGTCAAACATAAGATAGTTTGACTTGCATGGATTCTAGAAATTGATTTATTTAGGGACGGAAAGAGTAACCATATCATGCATATATTATAGTAATTAAAAACTGTTAGTTAAATTATTGGTGAAACATTTTAAAATTTAAATATTGATATATGTATTATTTCATTTCGTGGAAGGCCGGACGAGTGCATGCATGTACCTAGTTATTAATTTAATTATTCTTGCACAAACTAAAGCAGGTCACCGTACCATGAATGTGTCATGCAATTTGTAATACTAGTCCAGTAACATGTGCTCTCGCACGGGCTAGAATTATAAAAGATATACTATTTAATACATTTGACTAATAAAAGTTACCTATATTAAATTGTATATTTTCTTAGTTTATTTTTTACAAAATAGACATAATAGATGCTTCATAGACTATATCTAATTATCATAAACTCATTACTTTTTTACAAGGGACTGACTTATATACCATATCCATATTTTTAATTTGCACAACAACTCTGTATATTTTAATATGTAGTTAGTTTGAAACCTTACCATTAACTATGGTGACCCTTGTTGCATCACATATTAAATGAAGTCATGAATCTATTTTTTTTTTTCAAATTTTATTTTTATTGACTCCCACATTTTTCTGAAGTTTTAACTCTTGTGCTTATTGTATCTTTTACTAACTCTCATTTTGCACTGTTTTAAAATAAGGATTTTACGTTATAGAGTACATTCTTAAATACTAAAATAGCATATGCAATCATTCGAAACTTGCATCATATCACCTAAGATAACTAATAGAGGTTGAAATGAGATCTCGGAAGGGGGTAGAAGTGCTAACCTCAAGAGAATTTTAAATCTTAACCATTATAATGATCGAATTTTTACTCTAAAGCAATGCTAAAGGTCCAAAAATATAGCCACCAATGGTCTCACACAATTCTGAAGATGATTGAATTTTCCCATCAAGGAATTATATATATGTGCAGTTATGATTATGCTATCAATATAAATGTGTCATACATTTAGTTAAAATAAATATCTAAAGTAACAACCTATATAAACTTTATCATGGTTACTAATATGGGTTTTTTTAAAAATGTTACAAGTGGGTAATGCACAAATATACGTGCTCTATGGTCATTTAAACAACTTTTTAATAGGGGATACTGATTATCTTCTATATTAGATTTGAGAGCAAATTAAGTTTTTAATAATAAGATAAAAATTGGATTACATAAATTATCTATTGTAATATGAGTATGTGGGTAATTAGATACAAATTTTGGTCTGCTTTAGATCATGTTTCTTAATGGTATATGTGGGTAGTTTAAATATAGAGTCATGAGTTATTTTATGTTGCTTTACGCAATAGTAGAGGTAGGTAATTATTTAGAAAATAAAATTTATCCAGTACCTATTATTATCAATGGTGATTAGATTATACCGAATTGATGGTCAAATGTTTTATATTTTTTTTGTGAGAATTTCTAGGATTTTTGTCTTCCTGTTGTGTCCCTGGAGGATTAAAATGGAAGCTCCATTAAGGACCTCTAGTTAGTATTTCGTGTATTTATCTTCTTTTGTAGTGTGATATGCATTTAGTTGAAATCTAATCTTAAGATATATATTTGTTGCATCCCTTTCTGTGACTTCAAGAATTATAGTTTAGCTTTTGACTTTTAATCAGGTCGCACAATTTTTCCACATGTTAAGTAGAAACTCTAGTGTTTTTATTTTTTTATTAAAAATAGTTTAGTTCCTAGTAGTATTGTTTTCGCAAGTTAATTAAGTTAAAACTAAGATTGTACCTTAGCACCGAACTTGTTGATTTACTATATCACGTAATTATATGTGTGTAGTATTATTTTATATATCATAGAATGCTAAAAATTAAATTACCACTATTGGTATATGACATAATGTTTTAATTAAAATATATATAATATTTAAAATAACAACTTATGAAATTGATTATTATGGAGTATTAATATAATTTAAAGTGAATTATCGATATTATGTTATTGCCATATGGTTTGTTAATTAAACATTTTCCATGCTTATATCTGTGACTTCACAAATTATAGTTTAGCTTTTGACTTTTACTCAAGTTGTACAATTTTTCCACATGTTAAGTAGAAACTCTAGTGTTTTTTATTTTTTATATATTCAAAATTTATCTTTTATTAAAAAGAGTTTAGGTCCTAGTAATATTGCTTTTTGCATGTCAGTTAAGTTGAAACTTAGATTGCACCTTAGCACCGAACTTGTTGAATTTACTATATCACATAATTATATGTGTGTAGTATTATTTTATATATCATAGAGTGGTAAAAATTAAATTACCAATATTGGTATGACATAATGTTTCATTTAAAATATATACAATATTTAAAATAACAACTTATGAAATTGATTATTATGGAGTATTAATATAATTTAAAGTGAATTATCGATGTTATGTTATTGCCATGTGGTTTGATAATTAATTAAACATTTTCCATGCTTATAAGCTATTAAAATAAATAATTATCCTGATGTATATATGTTTACATGGTATAGATGGTCAAACGTAGCATTATGGGTATTTAATTTCACAGTTGTATAATTTAAAGTGAATTGTCGGTGTTATGTTATTGCTATGTGGTTTGTTGTTAATTAAACATTTGCCATCTTATAAGCTATTAAAATAAATAATTATCCTAATGTATATTTATTTTACTTGGTATACATGGTCAAACATAACATTATGATTATTTAATTTCATAGTTGTGGAAGTTTATAATTTAGAAATAATGTCTCGTACTTTATGGATATTGATTTTTTAATAGCGTATTACCATTTACACGTAGATTTGAGAGAGGCGGAGTAATTCAAATGCAATGTGAGGGGGTTATTATGAATTATGTTTCATAATGGCAAAGTGGGTAATTTAGATACAAATTTAGGGGTTATTTTGAATTACTTTTCATAATGACAAGTGTAGGTAATTTATATACAAATTTAGGGGTTATTTTGAATTAACTTTCGTAATGGCAGAGGTGGGTAATTTAGATGTAAAATTAGGAGGTTACTTTGTGTGTTTTTTCATCATGTGTGGGTAATTTTTTTACAAACTTACAATAGATCCAATGGCTATTAGCGAAGATGATGATTAGAGTCTACCAAATTAAAGGTCGGATGTTTTTCGATTATTGTGAGAATTTCTAAGATTTATCTTTTTTTTTTTTTTTTTCTATCGGCGTGATGAGTTAACATGGTGCCTCCGACGGAGACTCCAATTAGTAGTAGTAAGATAAGATGCCGTCTGGTCAACTGAAATTAAGATGTGCGTAGTCAACTCGCCTTGTCTCGCAATGAAACTTGCCTGGTGGCCAAATGGCTAATGCATCGGATGTATGTGCTTTTTTTTTTTTTTTTGATAACGTATGTGCGATAATTGGCTAATACATAAGACCTTGGGTGCCTCTCTAGTCGTAGTTCGGTGGTATACTGGTATGTGTTGATTGCGCGCGTCTTCCGTGTAATCTTTCAAAAAAGAACTCGCTTGTTACAATCTCCCACCATGGAAACTAGCTACACTGAAAATCACAGTCGACATGATCGGGCTGCCTGCCGTGGCAGGCGGCTACCAGTAGTGTTGACGCGGTCCAGTCTGACACAAGCCTCATTCCTTCGACTGATGACAGACTCCCGTACTTACGACGAGTAGTATATAAGAAGCACCCCATGCCGGACCCCTATACCAGATCACCTAGCACAACGACCAAAGATAACATACTACGCCCACCGTACCGCGCAGCATACACAGCAGCATGTCTCCACCTCGCCACCTCTGCCTCGCTGTCGCGGTGCTCCTCGCTGCCGCCCTCCTGCTCTCTGCCACCGTGCCGACTGCCAGAGCGCAGGAAGAAAACAAGCATGAGGAGGAGTTCAGCTACACCCCCGGCGACGAGCACGGGCCGGAGCACTGGGGCCAAATCAAGAAGGAGTGGGCGACGTGCAGCAGGGGGCGAATGCAGTCCCCGATCGACCTCTCCCACGAGCGCGTCTCACTGGTGCGCTCCCTCGGCTACCTCAGCCACTCCTACCGTCCGGCGGAAGCCTCCATCGTCAACCGCGGCCACGACATCATGGTACGTTAACACCGGCATGCAGTTCTCAGCTTGGCCGGGAGAAGGACTGTTATTAACGCTAACTAAACATGACAAGGACTGTTATTAATGCTAACTAAACGTGAGACAAGTGGGCCATGTATTAATGCTGAAGAGCTAACTACTATATGGATGGGCTAAAAGTAGGGTGCAAGAATCCTTACAGCCAGCCGGGAGCCCCGGGATCATTAATAACAGTCCTTCTCACGCTCAGTTAGCCTATAATACACCGTACCGTCCATTTATTAGTAGGATTCAGGTGCCAATCGTTCGCAGGTAGTACTAGGTAGGAGGATTATTGATGGTCATTAGCTCCATTCTCCATGTATGCATTTCTCTGACCGGCCGGCCGGTTGATTGCAGGTGAGGTTCGAGGGCGACGCCGGGAGCCTTGTGATCAACGGCTCGGCGTACCACCTGAAGCAGCTGCACTGGCACTCGCCCGCCGAGCACACCGTCGACGGCCGCAGGTACGACATGGAGCTGCACCTGGTGCATGAGAGCGCCGAGAACAAGGCCGCGGTGATCGCCATCCTCTACGAGGTCGGCCGCCACGACGACGCGTTCCTCCACCACCTGGAGCCCTTCATCAGGCGGATCGCCGGCGTACGAGACCGGGACGAGCGCGTCGGTGTGGTGGACCCCCGCGTGTGCGCGGCAGGGCCAGCGTCTACTACCGCTACAAGGGCTCCCTCACCACCCCGCCCTGCACCGAGGGGGTCATCTGGACCATCGTCAAGAGGGTACGCTTTGCGTTGGCCTTTGATTGTATACTTCACTTGCATCACTCATCATTAATTCCATCAACGTACGACTCGTGTATTTTTGGCACACTTGCGTCGGTTGGTTGGTCGCGTCACGATCATATGATGAATGTATATATCACTCATATCATATACATTCTTTTCTGTCGGCTTGGCTTGGGTTGGTCAGGAAATTTTTAGTACTGGTTCCATCTGTTTTTCAAGCGTTTTTGGCTCTTTTCTGCAGGTTCGCACCGTATCCAAGTACCAGCTGGAGCTTCTCAGGGAAGCCGTGCACGACGTAAGTCGATCTCGCCAACTTGTTAATTTCCACACGCATGATATATAAGATTGCTCGTACTTTTACCTCTGTTTTTTTACTGGAATGGAAAGTAAATATGTCGCTGCCACTGCACTTCCCCGTTGTTCAAACTCAAACATGTCTAGAATCTAAAGCAATATTGACGTAGTGTGCATGTACAATGGTTTTGGTTTTTCTCAGCCTGACCAAATTTCGTCTTTGCGTGTTTTACCTGCAGCAGGACAACGCGAGGCCGCTTCAGGAGGCGAACAACAGAAACATCAGCATCTTCCGTCCTAAGCCCAATAAGCATTACTAGGGCCAGTTTCAAGCCTCATATTAGTGATGTGTACATATGGGCTTGACATGGGGACACACGTTTGTGAAATGATTCAGTCCGGATGAAATTTACATACATATATTCGACAGCTTATGGCGGATGTTGTATTTGTAATTCTTTCTGTTTAAGTTCCTTCGTTATATGAGTAAATAAAAATGCTTATTCATGTCCACTTTCATGGGCGTCAGGCATGTTCATAAAATTTTGTTTTGTCCATGTTGATGTGGGAACCAATTTGCCATTACATGAAAAACACAAAAGTGATCGGTCACTAATCTGTCCTTCGCATCAGGCCAAATTTTTGGTACATATTGCAAGGAATGATGGACCCAAGAGGGCGTCGGTTGAATTAAGTCAACCAAAAACAAAACTAGGTTTCGTGCTAACTCGCTCAAAAGGGATTTTGCATCTCTATCGCCCTTTACCTTCCGCATTTACATTGTGTACCTTGGTTGTGTGCTTTACCTTACTACCTTAGTTGATAGGCTTGTTGGTAGGATTGGAGTTGCATAACTCTTTTGCAGTAGAAAAAGCAACACACCTAGCAAAAAAGCTTAGTTGCACATTAGATAGTTTATTTATTCCATAGGTTTTGTTTAGGTTGAAATTAGAGGTCATAGTTTTTAAGTTGCCTAATTCAGCCCCTCTTAGGCGTCACGGTCCCTTCAATACCATTTCTATCTACATGAATGTTGTCAACACACTCATCAAGGGTGAGAATGTGAAACCAATGATACCATAAGCGAGAGATAGTGTGAATGATTAACTTATGGGGAGAATGTGAAAACCAAGTTTTGATAAGGACATTGGTTTGCTTGTGATGAGGGATTGACAAATGATGAAATAAGTTTGAGTGCCTTTTGGATTGCATGAAGCTTTTGAGTCTCTTATTTTACTCTTGAGTTGCGTTTATCCCTTGCCCATTATTTGGTAACCGAGAATTTTTATTAGAACTTTCATGGTCTTTTCTCATATTAGGTGGCCTTCTGTTTGCTTTTACTTGACTTTTAGGTAGTTGAATGATAATTTTTTCTTTCAAAATTTTTTCTATGTGCTTTGGTGATGGTCAATGCATTCATAAAGGGAGAGATTGAAAGTCAAAGTTTTTTTTCTAACTAATATTAAAATTAAGAGGAAACATTAGTCCTACTGATCACGTTGTCACTCAATCACCAAAATCACGAATGGACCTTGCTAGGTGCCATTTTCGTTACACGGTGCTCTAGTGATAGTGCTGCTTCGTCCTCTGCTCAGCAGTCTTGTCCATCCTTCGCTCGTCTCCTATGCCATCCTTCGTGATTCTCGACATTTTAAGATCTGGTTGTAGTGGTGTGTGTACTAGTTGTAGAGGTTTCTGAGATTTGGTTACTCAATTATTGTTTGTTGATTCTTGAGATTCTTTAATATGATTACTATGTGCACTCTTGGTGAAAGAAACGAGTTCTTTGTTGGATGAATGATGAATATGGCTACTGAATGGTTGATGTTTGTATCTACTTTTGAGGTTTTGAGTAGTATTTTTACATCCGCTCAGCGCTCATTTTTTTTGCAAACAATTAACACAAACGGATGATGTAACTTGCCGCCAATGCTAATAGAAATTTACAAGTTGGTTGGCTTAATCTAAACGCAAGGGAAAAACCAATTTATGCGGGCGGGTTGTTGACGGTCACGAACGACATATTTTACCATCAACATTCTACCATAAGAGGGGTGAAACTATACCTTTTCATACTCATATACATTTATTACTAATATATTTCCACTTGTAGTATCCCGAATAGTATTTTACAGAAAACATATAAATACAGGTGGAAATACGACCAAAAGGCGCCTCCCTGGAAAGTGTATTCTTGAAGATGACAAGCCCAAGGGAGAAATGGACCCAAATGTCAGAATTGGGCTGAGCACACCCTATGGCACAACTTTCCACGACGAATGATGCCACCCTGCCAAGGCCCGGCCCGAGCTGAGCCCAGGTAGGTGCGCGCGCACCCCAAGGTGCGCCCGCACCCTGGCTGAGGCGGTTTCGGCCCAGCTTTGGCGTGGCGGTTCATTCAATGCCAAGGAGGGCGGTTTGGGGGTGCGTGGCCCGGTTCAGTGAACGTGGATGCCTGACCAAGGTCGGTTTAGGGTAGAATTAGCACTTAGGTCCCTCTCCTCCTTGTATAAGTACCCCCACTCTCTCCCTCTCTCAACACACACCACTTGGAGTCCTACCTACAGCACCACCAACTCTCTCTCTCACACTCTACCTCTCTACTTCTTCTTCTTCTTCTTCTTCTTCTTCTTTCTTTAGTTAGAGTTGGAGTAGAAAAGCTACAAGGAGGGCTTATCTCCTAGAAGAAGTGCTACTTGGTAATATATCTCTTATGGAGCCATCTTCTACTTGCAAGTCTTATTTAGTTCATGGTCTAACTTATGAATTAGAGCATAGTATTGTTCATGTTATAATCTTGATATATGAACTAGCATATAGTCCTTATATCTTGATCTTGACATGTTCATACTTATTCTTCATCGATCATCATATGACTAACATGATTAGAGGTGGGATAACGGTTCGTTGTTCCTTCAGGGTTGCTCTTGTCCTAGTCTGTCCATCCGTAGGGTGGGGATCCTAGGGGGACAAGAGTAGTGGCCTTATATGCAGGCATGGTGCTCGGATATCAAGGTACCTGCGAATATGATAGCATGCCACGGTCGAGGGGGTAGGCGGCTGGGTCATGACAGCCTAGTCCGTCCCTTGTAATCCCCCCACGTTCGCATAGCCGTGTAGGAGTTCGTAAATGCCTTGGTGGGTAGCAGACTACCTGGTGGGGTCTCCCCATTATCCTAGACCTAACCACTCATATATCATGTTGCATATGATCCTAACTATATTCATTTGTATGACCATGACTAGAATATTAGAACTACTCCATTAGGTACTCATTTATTCTTTATCTATTTCTTTTATCCTTCTGTGGTGGATTCCTGTGTGTGTCACACTATCCATAAAACCGTATTGTTTACCCCTGTCATGATTAAGTTGGACATTGCGTATTCATAATTCAATATTCAGATGCCATGCTAGCCTCTTACATACATGCCCTCCTTTGGGAAAATATAAATAACGATACCCTGAATACTTCCGGGTGAAATGCTACAATGATAGATCCGTGCGCTTGCGGATGAAATATCAACTATGGCAAGATCTATCACCGTTGATTGACCTAGTGCTATCACCGACATGGTGGTTCCACTCAGGGATATCAACGGCGCATTTCGAGGCGCCATCACCTGAGATGGGTTCTAAACCTGTTTCTAGTGATTGCGCTAAGAAATGCCAACAAGCATTTCTGGCGCCGTTGCCGGGGAGGGCATTGTATTAAGAAATCACTAGCTGGCTATGAATAATGAAATATGCATGCGTGGTAGCCACTTACTCATACGAGCTAATCTTTATGGTTTCTCCTGTTGTGGATGAAAACGAGGATCGTGTATGTCCGGTTTCCAAGCTGCCCGGCAAACTTCATTGAAGATCCCGAGGCACTCCTAAGGAAGAACAGGTCTCGTGCCTCTTCTTCTTTAGCCAAAACCCCGACAGCTGAAACCGACATCCCTGCACCAACCGTACCGCAAGCTATGGCTCAAAAGTCGCTCCGCGATTTCTCCGTCCCCGTTGTTGCCAACGTGCCCACCGGGCCCGTTGTCAACGTGGCGGACAAGAACTTCGAGCTGCGCACTGGGCTAATCACTATGGTGTAGGCCAGTCCATTCTGTGGACTGCCTAGTGAGGACGCCAACGCTCATCTCCAACACTTCCTTGAGCTGTGCGAAACAATTGTCAGCAAGGACGTCGAACCCGATGTTATCAAGCTCCGTCTGTTTCCCTTCTCCCTTGTGGGGAAGGCGAAATAATGGTTCTACAAGGACAAGGAAGCTGTCAATACGTGGACCAAGTGTTCCATGGCGTTTTACGGCTAAGTTCTGCCCCATGGGCAAAACCAATGCCTCAAGGGGAAGGATCGCCAATTTCTGCAGAGTTCAATGGAACCCATTCGAAGGCATGGGAAAGGCTGCAAGAATACATCCACGCATGCCCGCACCACGGGATGGAAAATTGGTTGGTGCACGGTAACTTCTATAATGGTCTCACGGCCATATCGAAGGGGCACCTAGACGCCCCCGGTGGCGCATTCCTATCGCTCACCATCGATCGGGGCAACAGCCCCGATTGATAAAATGGTGGTAAACCAGAGCCGGGGGGAGGACGAACCCGGCCAAAACACACAAAAGGCATGCATACCGTGAAGGAGGCGGATATGCTTGTCGCAAAAATGGATCTCTGTTGAAGCGGTACCGGAAGAGCGCCGAAAAAAAGGAAGCTATGAGGCAACCAGTTCACGCCCGAGACTCACATATGACATGTGAGACCTGTGGTGAAGTTGGCCACTCGGGGGATAACTGCCCTGTGAGACCCGTGAAGACGCGGCATTCATCAATAACAACGGGTATCGCCAACATCCCGGCCCGGGAATGGGCGGCGAGAATAACCAGTCCGTCCCGCCATTTCAAGGTAATTCGGGCTATAACCCTAATTATAGCTCGAACCAACCTTCACTTAAGGACCTGGTTTTGGGCCAAGCCAAAATCGGTGAAAATCTCACGAAAAAAGATGAACCAAACCGACAAGATCCTTGAGGGTGTAAATAATAAGCTGGAAGGGTTGACATCAACTGTGAAGAACCAGCTCAGTTTCAATAAGATGATAGAAACACAAAAAGCTCAGTTGCTTGCTCAAGTACCGGTTAACGACTTCGAGGTAGAATCCCGGGGCAACCCGAGACCTCGCCGAAGTCGATTAACATGATATCCCCGAGGCTCGATCAACCCCCAAATGTTGAGAAGATCCCCGTGGACTCGCCGTTCATCGCCAAGAAGGGTGACCTGGGCGTCCCATCATCGATGCTCTATTGGCCCCCACGACTTCGCTAATGCATTACGTGATCTCGGGGCCGATATCAACGTGATGTCCAAGGCCACCTTTGATAGAATTCATGGAGGGACACTTGCTCCCGCAAGTTTTGTCCTCAAATGACAGGATCGAGGCGAAACGGCGGCCCGAGGGAATACTCGAAGACATGCTCATCAAAGTAAAACAGTACATCCCCGCCAGATTTTGTTATCACGGATATGGGCCCGAAAGAGGATGTGTCTCTCCTCCTAGGGGAGGCCATTCCTCTACACGACCAAAGCTGAGATCTACATGGGGAAGGGTTTTATAGTCTTTCATGTCAAGAGTAAGGCGGTCAAGTGCCCGTTCATTGGGTACAAGCAACAACACACCGGATTTCATCATCAAAACCGGTGTGGTGTGTTGATGGATCTGTTTCGAAACCCCCTGAGCGGAGTGCTTCTACGCCGGTGTCGAGGGGAAGAGTCGACGCAGGCGACTATAAATAACTTTTGCACCCTTGCCAACAGGTAAATTGGCATTTAAAAAAAATATATAATAAAACAAAAATGTTTATCAACAAAAAAATATATATATATATATTTGAAAATCAAAATAATAAATTTTATAAATAAAATAAATTTTTTTTTTATGAAAAATGAGAAATAAATATTTTCTAAATAAAAGTATACAAGAAAACGCTTTTAAAATAATTTTCTATTTATATAAGAGAAAAGAGAAAATAAAAATATTAAAAAAAAAAAACTTTGGGGAAAATTAAAAAGTGGAGAATGGCCGAAGCTCGCGCGGGCACACAACGATCACGAACTTTCCGTGACCGTTGTGCACCCCCCGCCAAAGCTCAACGACGGGCACGCCCCCGGGGTGCGCGCGCACCCCAAGGTGCGCCCGCACCGGCACGCCGCCGATCGGGCCCCCCTTGGCCAACGGCTCTTAGCCGTTGCCTTGGCCGTCGGTACGTGCCTCGGTTATAAATAGCTAAGCACCGGTGTGTGGAGCTCACCCCTCTCATTTTCACTTTTTCTCACTCTCACACTCTCTCCCACTTTGTTCTTCACTCCATTTTTGTCCACCAAAAACTTTTTGCCAAGCAAGATAACGGGTGTGAAAGTTCATACTTTCATCTAACCCTTGCACACCCGAGGTTTTGCCCAAAGTGTTTTGCGAGTAGCCATGAAGCGAGTCGGGAAAGCCATCGCCGGGTTGAGAAGGTCGTCAAGGCAAAGCTCGCGGCGTACAAGCACAAGCTCCTTCAACCTCGATGAGCAAGAAGGCTCCCCATGCAAGAAGATGATGCACCGGTTGGGGAAGAGGAAGTTCAAGCTCCCCGACAATCTGAAGCCGGCGCACCATACCTCGACATCCGGGGAGATCGGAGATGCAAGCATATCTCCATCTCGGGATCGTGAGTTCCAACACATGCCCGACTCGACCCCGACCTCCTCGAAAAACGGTATGGATGATGAATTCCCAATCCTTTGGAAAGCGGTAGGGGTGGCAAAACTTTCCGCCTCTCGAGGAGGAAGGTTCTCGCCTCCTAACTATTCAGTTTTTATGCACACTAGTAGAGGACGAGCTAGGAATTTCTTTCCGCTTGTTTGGTCATGCTTATCACCTTAGTTGGGTAGACCTAGCTCGTCACTGGAACTTTCATCATAGATGTGCATTCGACTTGGATAGTGCTTTGCCCGGCTTCGTTAGAAATCATTTTTGGGAAGAAATTTCTGGTGCACATGAGGCTGGTGCCTTTAAGCCTCACCATACACGAGATCCGGCACCCATCACTCGGATTTATTCATCGGGATCTCGTTGGCTTTGTTCCCTAGGAACGGGGGTTAGGTGGGTGAATGAGGCAGAGCTTAAGTTGCTCTATGCCATTGTCCACAAGGTGAAAGTGGCCCCTGTGGTAGAGATGTGCGCAGGAATATGTTACACACTATTCCTAAAATTGTTCTGTGGCGCACATCGCTTTATCACACGCATAAACTTCGCGATTGGGGCATTGGACAATGTGCGGATAGAGTACATCCCTACACCCCGTGCTTCTTTGGATCGCTTCACGGTCGGCGTTGTTTTTTTGCATACCTCGAAACGGCGCCACGTGTCCCCGATCTTTGCCGAGAATGCCCGCGTCGCCGAGGGCGGTGTACTCGGTGCTTTCGGCAAACCTGAGCTTTCTTAGAGCCCTGGGACCAGCTCTCGACAAAATTATTAATTTTTTTTGATTTAGCCTTTGCACAACTTTTTCTTTACCTTAGCTACAGTACATGGGCTCGCTGTTGAAGTTTGCAATTCTTTTCAAACTTTTTAATATATTTCATGAATTTTCATGTATTATTTGAATTTCTTTTCAAAACTCAAATTTGAGCGTAAGTGATTCGAATAATGGATCTAAATGATTGGAAAAATGGTAAACATGCTTGTGAGTCTATCTTGAGGCCTCATCCATGGCCGACACCAAAATTCGAACATCTTGTGCACGAAACACATTGACTCAGGGCGGGTGAATTGTTTTTAAATTCTATAAAAATCAAACAAAGTTGAAAAATCATGAAATTTGACGAGTTATCCTTATATCACATGTGTACACTATGAAAAAATTTGAGAAGATTTTGTCGAATTTTGCATCTCGGATGGCACCGGGCATCACATCCCGAACATGTGATAATAGAAACTCACATGGAGATGTCGGCCTGGTGCCATCCGAGATGCCATCGTCTTGTTGTTTTTTTTTATAGGTATTGAAAACCTCGGCGTGTAGGGGAGGTTCTGTCGAAATTTTTAATTGAACCCGTCTTTTTTTCGGTGACAGCCACGTCGGTGCCGAAGCTGGAGTATGTGACTTCACCGCCATCGCTGGGTTCGCTTTGCACCGCTAGGTATAACCCCTCTTTACATATGATGGTCGTAGATCGCGTAACCTAGTTAGGCGTCTCCGTCCAAAAGAGATACGGGTGAGGTATGCATTTCTTTGCATATCTACGACCGTATATCTGCTTTTCATTGTCCATATTTTTTGACAGCCCGCGGATACGTAGATGGGTCGGGGTTTCCATGTTACGCTCCGTCGGCCGGGAGTTTCGACATCACCTCCCTATAGTTCTCCGGATACACACTCTCCCTTCCGGGGCGTGTATCGGAGAACAACGAGGGAGGTGTCTTTGCGAAATTGTCTCGGTCGGATTAGGACCTATCCTCACCTATTAGACAGTAGGAACACCATGGAGATGGAATTCATGGTTGGAATTCGTGGTTGCTAAAGGATGGTGGACCGCCAGTGGATGTACAACAGTCGGAGAAGTAAGTGTGATTTTGACGCTGAATGGATGAACAAGACCAATGAATTCTTGGAAATGGTATTGGGCAATGCTCGTGCTCGTGGTCATTTGCTACTTTGGTGTCCCTGTGTAAGATGTGACAACAAGAGGAGAGTCAGCCGAGAGGATATGAACCGACATCTTCTGGATTTTGGATTCACCAAGAACTGTACCGTGTGGATCTACCATGGTGAAGCACAATGTATGAGAGAGGAGGTGGTGTGACCACACCTCGAGGAGTGTGATGGTGATGCCGGGGTTGTAGACATGTTAGATGATGTCCACCAAGCACTTTTCAACGAAGCCCGTGATAAGGAGGCGATGGAGCGGGAGGCGAAGGCGTTCTATGAAATGATGGACTCAGCCGCCAAACCCCTTCATGAGAACACCACGGTCTCGCGGCTGGACGGCATTGGTCGCTTATTAGGGGTGAAGTCCGAGTTAAACATTAGTCGAGCACGCTTCGATAGGTTGTTGACCGTGGTTGGCACCTTGCTTCCAAAGGGCCACAGCCTGCCAACTGGTATGTACGAGTCATAGAAAATCTCTCGTGCACTCAAGATGCCATATGAGCAGATACCTGCTTGCGAGAATGGGTGTGTCCTATTTAGGAAAGAGCACGCCGATGAAAAGCACTGTCCAAAGTGTAAAGCCTCCAAGTACGAAGAGGTACCAACTGGAGATGGTCAGATGAAGCAGCTTGACATCGCCAAGAAAATCTTACGGTACCTACCATTTGTACCGAGGATTCAACGGCTATACATGACTGAGGAATCCGCTAAGCGGATGGCGTGGCACAAAATGGCAAGCGATACACTCCGCACAACATGATACATCCATCGGATGGTGAAGCATGGCAATACTTTGATGGAAAACATCCCGAGAAAGCAATGGAGGCACGTAATGTGCGTGTCGCGATGGCAAACGAATGGGTTCAATCATTATGGAATGAGTACCGCCGCATACACATGTTGGCCCGTGTTCGTTATCCCCTTGAATCTCCCCCGGTGTCGCCTTTCAGCGGGACACCATATTCTTGTCATTGATAATTCACGGACACCGGGGAATAAGATGGGTGTGTTTATAGAGCCTGTGATCGATGAATTGATCAAGGCTTGGGATGAAGCGTATGGACATACGACCAGAGCTACAAAACAACCTTCAAAATGCACGTTTGGTACCGATTACTCAATTCATGACTTTACGGCGTATGTGTTGTTCTCGGCTGGTGTGTTCATGGAAAGTTCCGTGCCCAATATGCAAGGAACGTGTGAGGTTCATCGGTTGCTTGAAGAGTGGTAAGTATTCGTCATTCGACCAACATCGTCAATTTCTCCCTCTTGACCATCCATTCAGACAAGACACGATAAACTTTAGAAAAAGGAGTCATAGTGACAGAACCTCCACCGCGAGATAAAAAACTGGTACCGAGGTTCGTGCTCAGGCTAGATGCTGCGGTGCACTACAAAGAGATTAGGCCTTCTAGTGACAAATTGATTGTGACAATTACAGCCTTTTTCTTGTCATTTGTACCCTTCTATGACACCTAATTGGTGACAATATGGCTGTTGTCATTGAATCCTGTCATAACCCCCTTACGTGACTATTGGATCCAATTGTCATTATTCTTAGTGACAATTACACATTTATCACTAGGCTATGACAACAATATTTGTCACTATATTTGTCATAACATACTAGATAGGATGTTGACAAGTGTCTAGTGATCGACATGGCACATGACGTGGCATAAGTAGTATGACAAAATTGAATTGTCACAAAACAAATTTCTCCCAATTAGCCCATTATTTATTACAACCATTAATGCCTAATATAGGTATGCAACCTATTTAACATCATATGAATGCCCACGTCAATATATATTGAATTAACATATCAAATCAAATATATAATTACACATCGTCACATTCCATTAATGGCCAAAACTGTAGCAACAATAGTACATTATAACTGCAGTGCCCACATGGAAGCTGGCTAGCCTACAGAACACATGTGCATTGCCGACTAAACATTGCCGTTCTAGCAGTAGCAGCCCATGGATACACTCTCAATTTAGTGGAGCACGTGAGCTGCATAATTGCATGTCTGCATATATAACCTAACCGTCTAAGCAAAGGGAAATTCGATTTGAGTTCTACTGCTCGCCATATGAGATTCCAATTCCAATCCGGTGAAAAAAAATAGACAAAGATTCAGGCAACACTAGACAAAGAGCATGATGTGTCACATAACAATCAAATCAAATAAAAATGGAGATCCTGATAGGCGGACGGATACAAATCAACCATGGTTTTGCACAGCAGGGAAGAAGACAAGGGCTGGCGTACCTGGTGTGCGTGCCCATCACCGGCGAACCTGGGCACGACTCCATCCTCCCCCAGCGCCGCCCTAGGCTGGATCGAGCTAGGCCACCTCATGGCGTCACCCTAGGCCAGATCGAGGCCAGGTGGTAGTAAAGATGGCGGAGGGGGCGGGAGAGGAGCCAGCGGTCGGCGGCGGCGGAGGCGGGCGCGGGAGCAGGCCAGATGGCGGATCTTCCTCGGCGGCAGCGGTGCCCTACACTTGGTGGGCGGCGGCATCAGCAGCGGAGAGGGGCCAGGGAGGCACGCGGTGTCGCGCCTGATGCGCAGCGGCCCGACTAGCGACTAGGTGGAGTGCGGTAGGGGTTTCTGGAGGTGTTTTTATCTAAAACCCAATGCACCTTGGCCGTCCGATTCGATCCAATGGCTAAGGATGCGGCGAGATTACATTGGGCTGAATCAATCTTCATTTTGGAGCCCGATACAGCCCAATTTTCATTTGTTTTTTCTTTTTCTATTTTCAGTCCAAATATGTTATAGTTATATAAATATATTATTAAAACATAATTTTTTTAATCTCCATTCAAAAATGATTTTTACGTGAACTATACTACCTAAGGGATGATAACAACGTTTTTTTAAGGATTTTCAAAGTGATTTCCTATTTTCAAAGATTTAAGTGATTTTTTACACAATTTTGTAAAGTAACTCTAACTTGTACTACATGTCATATCAAAACATTTCAGAAAATTATATAAAATCATATATACAAAAGATGTGTTCTATTTAATCTCACATCCAAAAAATCAATGTAAAAGTATGTGTTCTGATAGGTATTACCCGAGCTTGTATTTTAGTGACTCTAATTAAAAAAAATCAATAATATCTAAAGTGCTCCAAAAATTCTGAAAATAGGTATGGGAGCATAACATGTGTGTATAAAGCTCGACATTAAAAAATCAAACCAATTTAACGAAGTAAGACTGTACATTGTTCACGGATAAATATATCTCTTATCTAGTTTCATACAACTATGTAAGAGGTATGTCCATTTATGAAGAATGTAACATACCACTATGTCAACGTTATTTCAGTTTCTTATAATAAGATAGTACACTAGAAACATGTTGTCACGCAAGTTTGTAGAATTTTCTAACCAAAGTTTAGATATTATTATAATTATTCTATGGTAATTTAGAGTTAGAAGAATAAATTAATCCATGCAGATAAATAGTTTTCTGTATATCTCTGATATATAATTCTCGAAATCATAGAAGGTGTTTTTTATCACGAACACTGGAAAAATAATTGTCAATTCGGAGTTCATATGAGTGAGATAAACTACTTTTAGATTTTGCTCGCGCATTAAAAAAGCGAAAAAGTACTATTCCATGATGAACATCAAGAACAAGGGGATGAAAAAAAAAAAACTGTTCGTGCTGTGCAGGGGCAGCCTAAGAGTGGACGTGCCTATTGGTTCAACAGAGACAAAATTATTTAACCGACCAAATGCCTAACCGTGAACAAAAGATACTCCCTCCATTTTATTTTTTAAGTCGTTTTTGGCGGTAGTAGTATACTTGGCAGAACGACTTATAATTCGGTAATGAGGTAGTACTTCATAGCGTAGTGGTGTGGCATTTTTCTTTCATCCATCTGGCCAGGGTTCGAACCTTCGTGTGTCGCTGTTTTTGTTTTTTTTTTTTTTTTATTTTCCCACGGTCAAGGCCGCATGCATGCATTTTCTATGTGGGTGGGCCCTGCTGTGGCAGTGCCACGAGAATGGCTTACTCGTCAGCACAAGGAATGGACGCGCGGGACGTGCGGCGCCACGCGAAAAGTGAACCGCGGGCATACTTCGGCGCGGGGAGACAGTCTGAGGAAGGTGGGCCAACCGGCCAACGCGGATTTAGTCTGTGTGTTTGCATGAATTTTTTCACGGTTTTTCTTTTTCCCGGTTTTGGTTCTTTTTCCCGTTCATATGTTTCCAATTTATATTTGATTTTCCTTTTTTTGGAAATATGTTCGATTTTCTTTTGCTCTATTCTGATTTATCCGGTTGCACCATTCATTGCTTTTGGTCCATGAATTATACCTAGAAGCCTAACAAAACTTATTTGTAACTCAAGCTATTAAAAAGAAAACAAAAAATATCTCGCAGTTGTATACGCTTGTATGGATATACATCTGTATTAGTGTAGCAATGTGCCAAGGTGGATTTTGTTTAAAAAAATATGTTTTTTTTTATTGTGACAATTACTTGAACCATTTTAGTCATGAGCTATTGTCATAAAAAGTTAGGAAGTGCACATGGTGACAATTTTTATGACTAATTGACAACTTAGTCACAAACACTTGTCATTCAATGAAAATTGTCATAAAAATATCTTTTCTATGACTAAAAAGCCATTTGTCATATGAAAATTGTTATAGAAGGTCATATTTCTTGTAGTGGTGGCCAATAGACAAGGTGGTGGTTTTGTGGGATATGGTGAGCAGCATATGTGGACTCATAAGTCGGGATTGGAGAGTCTCCGGTATCATGATGACCTTCTTCTGCCACATCACATTGACATGATGCACCCTGAGAAGAATATCGCTGAAGGTCTTTTTTTGCACACTCATGGACAACGATAAGTCTAAGGACAACCCTAAGGCTAGAGTGGACTGGCAACACTATACGATAGACCAAATCAAGAGATGAGTCACTCCCGCGAGGCGGCAAAGAGATGAAGGCCCAATGTCGATTTAGGTCTTGTCCATCAAAAAAAAAGGAGGGAGGTACTTAAATGGATGAAGACACTAAGGTTTCAATGGATGGGTATGCACATAATGTGAAGAGGGGAGTCAATTTAACTACTCTGCTTGAGTCAATGGGATGAAGAGTCATGACTATCACGTATGGATTGAGCGGTACCTTCCCATGATGGTTTGAGGCTTTGTCCACGAGAATGTATAGCTAGTCTTTGGCGAGTTGAGTTATTTCTTCCGCCCGGTATTGAAAGGCGATCTCTCGGACCGTCACGTAAACAGTTGGAAAAGCGACACCTATGTTACTACGTAAGTTGAAGAAAATCTTCCCACCAGTTCTTCTTGCCGTCACGACATATGATTGTGCACCTCCCATATGAGGTACGTATGGGAGGGCGGTCTTGACCACCATTGGTGCTACAATCGAGAACTCTAAAGAATGTGCGCAAAAAATGTAGCAATAAAGTCAAAACCGAGCCTTCAGTTGCAGAGGCATATACGTTGTGGAGGAGGTCTCAAACTTCCGGAAAAATACTATCTGAGAGAACCTTCCTAGCGTGCATGATCAACCCCCCTCGTTACAATGTTGGCGAAAATCAATCGAAGCTTCGGCCTTTTTCAAGGTCAATCGGAAGCGCCGGTGCATCTACCACTAAGCGATTGAGCAATGAAGAGTGGCGCTGATATCATGCTATATGTGCTGACCAACTCGCCCGAGGTGGATCTGTACAAAAACGTGTGAATTCATTCGTGAGTCTTGGCTTTGAATCGGGGTTCGAGCCACCGCGAAATTGATACCCTTCTTTCGTATTAAGATGCTGGACCCGCGAGAGGCCGATTTCATTTTCGTGGTTCAAGAGAAAAGGTAACTTCAATTGCGCTTGTACATTTCAAGTTGGTCTTGCGTTTCAATTAATATTATAACGCTCTATCCACCTTGAAACTTGCGACCCCCAAACCACGTCATCGCTCTATGCGTGGCGAGTTAATTCTTTGTCATGACGGCTATGATTTAAGGGTTAGGTCATTTACCGCTTATGATGTGAATGGATTTCGTTTCCACCACGACAAGCTCACGAGCAGTCGACCCAATCGAAGTACCACAAACAACGGCGTGCTTACGGTCGATATTAATGGGAGCAGAATACCATGGCGAGTCAAGAAATATACGAGCTTTCATTTTATGCCGCCCCATCTTAAACCTGTGATTTTGTTTGTCAAGGAGGAAAGCAAAAACAAAAAAATGACAAATTTTGAAGGCTTTGCCGAGTACAGCTCTCGGCAAAGCCTTCTTTTTTGAGCAAACTAGTAAGCTCTCGACAAAAGAATTTCGAAAAAAAAAATCAGAATCTTTGCCGAGTACAGTCGACATTTTTCTCGAAGAATTTCAACCTAAAAAAAAAAATCTTTGCGAGCACACTCCCAACATTTCTCGGCGAAGAAAATTTCAACAAAAAGGGAAAATCTTTGCCGAGCACACACTCTGACAGGGTTTCGGCGAGGCCCTGCTTAACGCCATCGATTACAAGCGGCGATTTACTGGCTACTTTCTTCGCCGGCGGCTGTTGTCGTTTCTCGTGAAGGCTTCGCCGAATGCTATACGTTATGGTGCTCGGCATAGGACCTGTGCCGTGAAAAAAATTCCGTCGATCCTATGCCGAGCAACATTAGTGCTCGGCGAAAACTTCCGCCCGACGAGAGGGCTTTGCCGAGCACACCAAGCGCTCGGCAAAGGACCTGTTCCTGTAGTGACTGTTGCTATGTGTGTCAAAAAAGGACATCAATGTTCTGCAATTTAAATCTGATCCCCAAGCCGTTAAGTTCAGTAGATGGCTTTATGGTGAATGGAGGGTTAAATGGGAGATAATATGTAATGATGCTTCTAAAATTCCTTTGTCTGAAGGAGAGGACAAGATTAAATGGAAATTGGGCAGCAAATGTCGTTTTTCTGTCAAATCCGTCTATTATGCACTAACCTGTAATGAGGCAGGAGCTTTATCATAAACAGATTTGGAAAGGGAAGATCCCTCCCAAGATCAAGTTTTTTATGTGGATGTTAATCAATGAAGCTGTCCTTACAAAAGATAATATCGTTAAAAGGAAATGGCTGGGGGACCCAACCTGCTATTTCTGTTCACATAATGAAAATGCTGACCACCTGTTCTTTAAATGCAATACTGCTAAAGCTGTGTGGGCTATAGTTGCTATACGCATTGGGGCTGACAACATTCCCAACTCTATTGATCAATGTTGGGCCTGGTGTACAAAATGGCTCCCCGGGAAACAAATTTCATACTTTTGGCATCTCTGCAATTTGTTGGGCAATCTGGAAAACACACAATAAAGTGTGCTTTGAAAATAAAGAAATTCAGGACCCCACAAAAAGATTGTATGCTATGCATGTATGCTCATGGGTTATTGGGCAGGCTTATATTTTGATGGAGACAAAGGCGCTGGTTGAGGGGGAATACGATGCTCATGATTGTTGCAAAGCTGTCAAGCAACAAGAGGAGGACTGCAGACAACCTGCCAACGGATGGACAAGATGAGGAAGAAGCAGAATGAAGTAGAGGAGAAAGCTGGAGCCAGGGGAGGGCCTGAGATTTATGCTTTTCAATGCTGTATTCTTGTCCTGATGAAACCCCTGTGATGTTTTTTTAACTTCTGTGGTCGTAGTGGTGTTACGATCCGGTCTCTTTCTTTTTTAGTTCAGGTAATCTCTAGATATACTAGTTTCCTTATGACTGGGGTGTTCTGTAAGCCCCTGGTCTCTTCTTCTTAGATGTTTTCTTTGCTCTTAATTGCTAGCTCTAATGATACGATGTATTTCCGCTGCGCTGTTAATGGAATTGGGGGATGCCCTCGGTTCGAAAAAAAAAAAAAATCATACATGTCATGATAATCTCAAAACCACAATGTATATAGCATGAAGGCCAAATTTGCTACAGATACTTTTTTATCACCGAATCAGTAGATATCCGAGTGTGGATTCAAGTTAGAGCTATCCAATTCATAATTTTATTCGAGAACACCCAAATCTGTATTTGTACTCGAATTAAAACAAATAATACTACCCAAATCCATAACCGATCACATTCGATCTGCTTCGACGCCTAGTTTACAAGAAAGGTAAAGTATCTAATATTTGATTAGAGTTTAACAGCTGTGTGCTGCTAAATATGGCAAAAGGCTGATGCTTCTATGTACGGCGCGGGCCTATGATATGTTGTCATTTATGACAAGTTGATTAACCACCGTACCACGCGTGAGCTTTAGAACCGGCAGGATCATATACTATATCTCTGTTGGTTGACCCACGGGGATTGGACAATCTGTGGTAGGAGTTTCCAGTGTGCATGCACCTTTCTGATGTCTAAAATTGTTGTTTTGTTTTTCTGGATTAAATTAGTACTGAATTTGCCTAAATTTCTAACAATAAGGATATATGTGCATGTACATAAACAGAAATATGCATTACCGTGTCTAGCTACGAGAACCTTCCTAGCTGCATGATCAACACCCTCGCTACAATGTTGGCTTAAAAATCAATCGGCTCAGACCTCTTTCCAAGGTCAATTTGAAGCGCCAAAGGTATCTACCACTAAGCAGCTTGAGCAATGAAGAGTGGCGCAGGATCATGCTATATATGTGCTGACCAACTCGCCCGAGGTGGATCCGCATAAACGCGAATTCATTCGCTGAGTCTTGGCCTGAATCGAGGGGTTCCGTGAGCCACACGTAAATTGATACCCTTCTTTCGCAAGATGCTGGACCACGAGGCCCGATTTCATTTCGCGGGTTCAAGAGAAAGGTAATTTCCACTGACGCTTGTACATTTCAAGTTGGTCTTGCGCTTCACTAATATTATAACGCCTATCCACCTTGAAACTTGCAGGCCCAAACCGACAGCTTCTATCCGCTGGGCGAAGTTAATTGTTGCTGCAGACGGCCGTGATTTAAGGGTTAGGTCATTTTACCGCTTATGATGTGAATGGATTTCGCTTCCACACGCCATAGCTACAAACAGTAGTCGACTCCAATCGGGCACTACAAACAGCGACGCGTGCTTACGGTCGATATTAATGGGAACGAATACCATGGCAGAGTCCTAGAAATATACGAAGCTTTCATTTTATGCGCCCCACATCTTAAAAACCCGCGTGATTTTGTTTGTCAAGCGAGGAAAGCAAAAACATGACACTTCGAAGGCTTTTGCCGAAAGTACAGCTCTCGCAAAGCCTTCTTTGTCGAGGGCTGAACTAGTAAGCTTTCTCGCAAAGAATTTCGAAAAATCAGAATCTTTGCCGAGCACAGTCCTCGACATTTTCTCGGGCTGAAGAATTTCAACCAAAAAGAAAATCTTTGCCGAAAGCACACTCCCAACAGTGTTCTCTGCGCAAGAATTTCAACCAGGGAAAATCTTTGCCGAAAGCACACTCCCGACAGTGCACGGGCGAAGACAGTATGTAACTCGCCATTAGTTACAACGGCTTACTCAACGGTTACTTTTTCTCGCCGACGGTTGTTGTCGCTGAAGCGGGCTTCGCCGAGAGCTGATCGCTATGGTGCTCGCATAGGACCTGTGCCGCGGAAAAATTCCCCGCCAGTCCCTATGTCGAGCACTGCGTGCTCGGCGAAGACTTCGCCGACGGGTCGAGGGCCTTTGCCGAGCACACCAAGCGCTCGCAAAGCGACCTCGCTCCTGTAGTGACTGTTTGCTATGTGTCAACAAAAGGACATCAATGTTCTGCAATTTAAATCTGATCCCCAAGCCGTTAAGTTCAGTAGATGGCTTTATGGTGAATGGAGAGTTAAATGGGAGATAATATGTAATGATGCTTCTAAGATTCCTTTGTCTGAAGGAGAGGACAAGATTAAATGGAAATTGGGCAGCAAATGTCGTTTTTCTGTCAAATCCGTCTATTATGCACTAACCTGTAATGAGGCAGGAGCTTTATCATAAACAGATTTGGAAAAGGGAAGATCCCTCCCAAGATCAAGTATGTGGATGTTAATCAATGAAGCTGTCCTTACAAAAGATAATATCGTTAAAAAGGGAAATGGATGGGGGACCCACTCGCATATTTCTGTTCACATAATGAAAAATGCTGACCACCTGTTCTTTAAATGCACACTGCTAAAGCTGTGTGGGCTATAGTTGCTATATGCATTGGGGGCTGACAACATTCCTAACCCTATTGATCAATGTTGGGCCTGGTGTACAAAATGGCTCTGAAACAAATTTCATACTTCCTTTGGCATCTCTGCACTCTTGTTAAGATCTGGAAAACACACAATAAAAGTGTGCTTTGAAAATAAAAGAAATTCAGGAACCCTACAAAGATTGTAAGGCAAGCCATGCATGTATGCTCATGCTATTGGGCAGGCTTATATTTTGATGGAGCACTGAAAGAAGCGCTGGTTGAGGGAATTAATACGATGCTCATGCGATCGCTGCAAAAGCTGGGCACGCCAACAAGAGGAGGACTGCAGACAACCCCGCCAACGGATGGACAAAGATGAGGAAGAAGCAGAATGAAGTAGAGGAGAAGCTGGAGCCAGGGGAGGGCCTGAAGATTTATGCTTTTTCAATGCTGTATTCTTGTCCTGATGAAACCCCTGTGATGTTTTTTTCAACTTCTGTGGTCGTAGTGGTGTTACGATCGGTCTCTTTCTTTTTGGTTCAGGTTCTCTCTAGATATACTAGTTTCCTTATGACTGGGGTGTTCTGTAAGCCCCTGGTCTCTTCTTAGATGTTTTCTTTTGCTCTTAATTGCTAGCTCTAATGATACGATGTATTTTCGTTGCGCTGTTAATGGAATTGGGGGATGCCCTCGGTTCGATCATACATGTCATGATAATCTCCAAAAACCACAATGTATATAGCATGAAGGCCAAATTTGCTACAGATACTTTTATCACCCGAATCGAGTAGATATCCGAGTGCGGATTCAAGTTAGAGCTATCCAATTCATAATTTTATTCGAGAACACCCAAATCTGTATTTGTAGTCGAATTAAAAACAAATAATACTACCCAAATCCATAACCGATGACATTCGATCTGCTTCGACGCCTAGTTTACAAGAAAGGTAAAGTATCTAATATTTGATTAGAGTTTAACAGCTGTGTGCTGGTTTTGGAACAGAGGATTGCAAAACAAAGGAAAGGAAAAAGTACAGGAATAGGATAGGAGTGTTGTGGGAAAAACAGAGGAATGGAAAAATGCAGGAATATACAAATAGAGGTGTTTGGAACGTAGGAATTTATAACACAGGATTTCAGTGTGATTAATAAGATGAATGGTTAAAACACTAAATAGTACGTGATTATTACTCTGATGACATGCGATATTTGATTACAACGCCAAATAGTACTGACGTGCATGATTATTTTTTTAAAAGAAATAAAGAATCGTAACTAGCTGACACATCCTGTAGGTCACCACGCCTAGCGGCCCAGGCCTTCTATGGCAAACGTGATTTGTTTATATTCTTAATTAAAGAATCGTAGCTTAATCTCAAAAATATTAAAGAATCGTAGCTGACATCATCGAAGGCTTCGCTTCTCTCTCTCCGCGAGCGAGCGACGACGAGATTTGCCTCGGGCTTCTGCGAAACCATGAGCTGGAACCGGATGTTTTATTTCCCTGCGTTTTGCAAGCTAATCAATCCTTTTCCTCCGAACGGCTAATCTGTTTTCCTCCATTCCAAACACCACTCGACGCCAGCTTCTATGTACGGCGCGGGCCTATGATATGTTGTCATTTATGACAAGTTGATTAACCACCGTACCACGCGTGAGCTTTAGAACCGGCAGGATCATATACTATATCTCTGTTGGTTGACCCACGGGGATTGGACAATCTGTGGTAGGAGTTTCCAGTAGTGCATGCACCTTTCTGATGTCACAAAATTGTTGTTTTTGTTTTTCTGGATTAAAGTAGTACTGAATTTGCCTAAATTTCTAACAATAAGGATATATGTGCATGTACATAAAGCAGAAATATGCATTACAGTGTCTAGCGGAAGAAGGTATTGGTTCAGCTCCTCTTTGAAGGTTAGAACTAAAGCTAAAACTTAGCTTTGTCACGTGTGCTAGAGCATCTTCTTTCCTGGAAGTAGGTTGCTTTTGTTACTTTCCAGCTGGTCTCTGCATTGCTTTGGACCTTTTTCACGGGGGTGACAAAAGCTAATAGGTCGATCGTGGCGGCATTACTTTTGCAGCCAATGCAAAAGCATGCAAGTCCCAAATAAAAAGTTATTCTTCACTTGATGCATGTGGTAACGTGCCCTCCTCCTCCTCTGTATGTGGTGGTGGTGGTAGTAGTAACTAGTAAGGGGAATGCTCAAAAAGCCTGCACGCTAGCTAGGTAGGTTATATATACATGGAAGCTAGGCACCAGCACGGCCGCGACGCGCTCTGCTACCGAGAACGCAAATCGCTAGCATTGATCTAGCTTGTTATTAGAGCCATGCCCTACTTTTTCAACAGAAACCAGACGAGGCTTCTGCCAGACACAAATGAGGTGATCTCGAAAATCAGTAACCTCGTCGTCCACGCCGCCCGCAATGGCGGCGGCCAACAAGCTGATGACGATGGTTTGCGGCCCGTCATCATGCTCTCATCCTCATCGCGCTGTTCTTGCGTGGCAGCCTTCGACATCCACGCCGTCCTCGCCCCCAACTTCCGGCTCTTGCTCTCCTGGGCGCTCGCCCTCTTCCCTCCCGTTCATGTCCTACCTCTTCTACCGAGGCAAGGGAGCGCGGGTGGTGAGGTGGTGGTGGTCGGTCGGCGGTGAGCGACGACCCTCGGTGAGGGAGCTCGGGTGATCCTCACCTGGATGCTCTGGTGGAGCTCCCTCCGCGAAGGTGGACAATACGAGATGCGCATGTGGGGTCTCCAGCAGCGCATCAGCACGCAGCCGGGTTGTCTGGCTGGGAAGCCTTTGTCACTACTTCAACATCACGAGCCACGGGCGAAATGGTGGTCGCGATACTCCTGGATCCTCTGCGCGCAAACCGTTGCAGAGAATCGTCTTCACCGAGGTCGAGAAGCGCTCTTACCCCTACAAGTCCTGGATCATCTCCTCCTACATTGCTCAAATAATGCCACGCATGGAGGAGACTGATGATGCTGAAATGCGACAACCCGACAGCTTCTTGATGGGGTGCAATTACATTGTGATGGGGGAGGAGAAGCTGGTAAGGGAGGTAACTGCAGATGGCTACGACCTGAACATTTACCCGGTTTATGGTCATGACAGAGGCATCATCACTGTTGGTGAAGTCTTGCGGCTTGCCGAAGCTGACAGCTTGTTCAACCTGCTTGATTCAAACAAAAGCATGAGCAGAGTCTGCCTTTCGTTTCCACTCTTCAAGTTGCTTCGTCGGAGGTTCCAGCACTTTGCCGCCGATGACGGCCGAAGAAGCCTCTATCCAATTCATCATAATTTTATTCGAGAACACCCAAATCTGTATTTGTACTCGAATTAAAAAAATAATACTATCCAAATCCATAACCGATCATATTCGATCTGCTTCCACGCCTAGTTTACAAGAAAGGTAAAGCATCTAATATTTTATTAGAGTTTAACAGCTGTGCTCCTCAATATCATCGATTAAATATGGCAAAAAGACTGATGCTTCTATGTACGGGTATGATATGTTGTCATTTATGACAAGTTGATTAACCACCAGCAGGGTCATATATACTATATATATCTGTGTTGGTTGACCCACGGGGATTGGGCAATCTGTGGTAGGGCACGCACGAGAGAAATGCAAAAATATAAATGCATAGCCGTGTCGCAGACGCGGAGGTTGCACCCGTGTGCAGCACGTTTCAGTTTTGCGCAGCGCAAGGGACCAGGCGACGAGGGGCTTGTACTGGTGCCGGTACTTGACCTGATACCCAAGCAACGTACTTACTTCATGTCATATCATCACATGTTTTTTTTATAGTTGATGATTTCCTGCTTTCAGCATCTGGTTCTTCCTTGTTGCCTCTTGCGTAGGTTTTTTTACGGGTAAGAAAAAAATTTCGGGCCCTGGCAATAAATGCGAAAATTTCGGAAATTTTTAAAAAAATATCGGGTCAAATTTAAATTGATTTTTTTGAACAATTTGGCATCATTTCATTAGAAAAAAACTCTCTAATCAATCATCCGTTGCAAATTTATATAATATCGGTGAAATAACATAGTATCTCATAGAAGTAGAGCCGCGATAATACGTCGAGCTACGGTAATACCAATATAAAAAAATTTCAGTGCTCACCGAAAAGAGCGATATTTCGGAAATTTCGGAGAAATTTCGCCGAAAAAAATTTCACGCTTTCATCTATCATTATCTTGTGCAGGACTGCCGCTCAGGCCGCCGTCTATTATAAAGGGCATGCGAATGCAGGCGTAACAGCCGCTAAACTAAATCGGCCATGGCCCGCTAGCGACCAGTCCAATCCGCGGCGAAGAGTGGTACGGCGGCCCAGAGCATAAAAGCGGCTCTTCCGCAAGTCGATGGGGACGGCAGCGGGGCTGAGGAAGCTCCTGCCGGCCGGCACCACGCTGGCCCTTCGAGACCATGGCGCCGTCCTTCACCAAAAGGGCAGCCAGTGCAGCGACCACGACGTCAACGTCGTCTTCACCTGAGCCCCTCATCGGCTTCCTCACCTTCCTCTGCGCGGCACTCAGCATCACCGATAGCATCACCGACAAGGACGGCAGCACCCGCATGGCGGTGCGCCACCCTCAGAGGCTTCAAGCTCTTTAACCGCAAGCCCAGGACCTGCACCTGTCAGGGCGACGCGCGCGAGAACCGGGAAGATGCGTGGAAGCATCTGGAAGAAAACAAAAAGGTGAAGCCGCGGGACTTCCTGCACGCCCTCTTCCGGGAGCCGCCGTGTTCCGTCCTCCGCCTTCGGCGACTTTGCTGGCGATGCAGAGGTGCCTGGTCCCATAAGGAGTCACGCCATTGGAAGGATCTCCTTGCCCACTTGCCTTTGGCGGTCGGGTTCTTGGCCAGCTTCGTGTTCATGATCTGGCCCTCCACCAGGAACGGCATCGGCGCAGCTGGCGGCGCTTTTGGACGACACGGCAGACAGAAGAGCATATGACGACCTCCGGCCAGAGACAGAATCGGTTCTTCGACAAGACTATAGGGACGGTGGCGAGGCCTGTCGAAGCTCCTGCCGACCGGCACCACGCTGGCTTTCGAGACGATGGCTCCGCCCGCTTCACCAGGGGCGGCCGGTGCAGCGACCACGACATCAACTTCTTCTTCACCTGGGGGCTCATCCAGCTTCCTCACCTTGCTCTGCGCGGCGCTCAGGTTCACTGACAGCGCGTCACCAAAGCAGAAATCACGGCAACACCTACTACGGGGTGGCCACCGCGACGGCCTCCTGCTCTTCAACCGCGACCCCAAGGACCTGCGGCTGTCGGACAAACGACGAGAACAGGGGGATGTGGAAGCATCTGAAGAAAACACAAGAAGGTGAAGCCGCTGGACTTCCTGCACGCCTTCTTCAGTGCGGCGGTGTTCATGGCCCTCGCCTTCTGCAACGCCGGCGTGCAGAGGTGCCTGGTCCCGTGGGAGTCGGGTCAGTGGAAGGAGTTGCTGTCCATCTTGCCGCTGGCGGTGGGGTTCCTCGCCAGCTTCGTGTTCATCGTCTTCCCCTCCGACAGGATAGGCATTGGCGAAGAGGCGCTTCGGACGGCGGTGATCTGCGGCACCGGCAGCCGCAGCCGGAGGACAATCGCTACAGAACACCAAGACCACTGTGCAGCAGGCCACCACCCAAGTTGATCCCTAGACTAGCTATAGGAACTCGACACAGTCGGCTGCGGCGTGTGCCGTCGTTGGTCTCAGTAACAGCTGGTGTGGGTAAGTCGACTGGCTGCGCGTGCGCGCTACCAAATGCATGCATGCATGGCTGTCTTCTTTCAAATAAAGCTTGCCGGATTCGAATCAAGGCGGCATATGTGTTTGCCTCCCCTGAAAGTTTTCGCCACTGTTTCAGTGGTGTGCGTGTGTGCTTTTCTTTTTGGTTGTACGGTCAGTAGTGTTCGAGTATCTTTACTCTCTATATATATCTATTATATATTATATTAAATAAGAGGGAAGCATTTCTTCCAACCTGTCAGGGTTCGGTATCGAGTCAGGGCCGACAAGGTCCTGCCATACTCATAGATCTACACACCGTTTATCAACGCCCTTATGTATTGGAGCCGGGTGCCCACTTTCACTGCAGCGGTATTTTCGCGAGACACACCCAAACATTAACGTGGTGGGCACTTTTTGCCGTCCGCAGTTAACGGCGGGCATTTTCATTTACCATGATGGACATGGACATGGGCTTTTACCGTAATGGACACTTTTTGCCCGTCGCGGAAAATCGATTAACCATGGCGGGCAGCTAATATATATTAGCCGTGGTGGGCATCTACTTAGCGCCCACCACGGTAAATCGATTTTCCGTGGTGGATATCTTTAAAGGCCGCCACCAAAAGCGCTTGATGGCCATGAGGCCCAACCAAGGCCGATATCATCCTCAATATAAATAGAGGAGTTAGGTTTT
Organism: Hyparrhenia diplandra; assembly: GCA_015847255.1. Taxonomy (NCBI): domain Eukaryota; kingdom Viridiplantae; phylum Streptophyta; class Magnoliopsida; order Poales; family Poaceae; genus Hyparrhenia; species Hyparrhenia diplandra. Next base: position 140,754 of record JADLZK010004008.1, on the reverse strand, counting down.
TGGTTTCAATCATTCACCTCACTCCCTCTCGAGCGCACGCGGCGGCCGGCCTCCCCTCTCACTCTCTCTCACTCCCCCTCGAGTGTGCGGTCCTCCACCTCCCCTAACACCGCCGCCTCTCTCTCCCGCCCATCTTCCCTCTCTCTAGTGGACACACTGGCTGAGAGGGCCTTGAGCGAGATCGGCTGCTGTGGCGTGCTGCAGCGAGGAGGGCAGCCCTGCCAGCGGTGCAGCGCTCAGGCGGCGGCGCGGCGACCATCCACCACCACACGACACGGGCCAGCGGAAGCGGCCAGTGGACGAATCGGCGAGAAGGATCGGATCATGTACTTGATTCCGAGGGGGCAGGGGAGCAGTCCGGCGTGGGGCCAGCTGATTCGGCGACATTTGGTGGAAGCCCTTTCGGCGGCGTGAGGGAGGAGGTCCACTGGCGGCGGGATCAGTCGCGGTTAACGGGGCCCGGCACTAGTAGAGCTTGATTGGGCTCGCTAGGGCTAGGGTTTTCTTTTAAAAATCATTTCTTGTGGCGATCAAGCGCCCATACCCAGTTAAGCTGGCATTACGTGACCTGACCTTGCTATGGTGGTGAAGTCTTTTGCGCCATGAAAAAATGAAAGACGCCCGACACGAAAAGTTATCCTATAGTAGTGTGCTTTCCCAGCGAGTTGATCAGCGGTGAGACCAATTTTCCTTCATCACCTCCACGTGCATGTTGATTGAGTTTGTCATCGGCGTCAACAACAAGCGACTCGATTGATTGCTTTTGATTGTTGTCCGAGCTATGCACAGCATTTGTCCACGCTTTCTTAGCTTTTTTCGCGCCTTATGTGACTTGTTCGAGGCGGTCATGAGTAAATAATGGCGGGGCTTGTTAGCCCTGCGCCTTTGCTTTTACGGCGTTAAAGTGACTTTTCTTCCTCAATTAGATTTCTTGAGGGGTAGGAATTTTCCTATACCACCGGGGAACTTCTTTCTTGAAATGGGCCTTCACCTTGGCGTCTACCGCTTCCGCGTCAATTCCTCTTTACTCATCTAAACGATAACTACCGGAGGGGCTTGATTCTAAATGCTATTACTTTGTGCTTGACTATGGTATGTCTAGTGAACCATTTTGAGATAGATTACTTTACTATATATATGTTATCGATGACTCGGCGTCGCCCTACCTTAACTTTTTTAGATCCTCTGCGGCTCCAAACAAGCGGGTAATGGCGATGGGCATGGTAGTCAGGATGTCCATGCGGAGCGATGGTGTAGGGAAGCGGCGCGCGACAAAAAGGGTTGCTACTGAGGCGTGGCGTCCGAGGAGAATTAAAATGTAAGTGGGCCACTGCAGCGGCGATGTGCGTCTTATCTGTTCAAACCCAACCGGCCTGAATTCACCCGGCTGGCTTTTACCCGCGCCCCATCCGGCGTGGGGCTAGCTGAAACCTACGAGATCGGCCGGCGGATCTCGTGATCCTTCTTGGTCCCTCTCTGTTTTTTGGTACTATCAATCATTTTGCCGGTAGAAGGGTAGGTGGCGGGGCGGCTACTCTCTATATATAGGCATCTTAGTTAAGGTTAATCTACCGGGCAATGTGGACTAGCGAGAGGAGCGAGTCCCAAACTTGATGTTCTATCCACAACTCAAACGGTATGTGTTCTTGTTTACCGCACGAAGGCCAATCATCTAATATTTTAATAGCACTTAATTCTTGGACTGCAAGGGGTGCGGCCAAAAGAGCACACAATATGGGTGGTGCTGCCGGTCCAGCGAGGGTTCCGCGGCTAGCCGTAGGCCTCCACCAAGCTGCCTACTCAGGATGAACTCCCTCCAGCGGTGGAGCGGGTCCATGCGACTCTCGGACATCGGGATTGGTGGGTATGCTCACTTGGCCGCGATGGCGGCGGCATTGACAACATTGTCAAGCGGCGGAGCGGCATAGGTATTGCCGGGATGGAATAAGGGTGCATCGGCAGGTGTTCCTATCGCGAGGTCGGGGAGAGATGGCGGCACACGGCTTTTGCGCCCCGCGATCAACCAAAACGTGGTGGCGGCAAACCCCCACTACCTTGATGGGGCTATCCGCTTTCGTCATACTCTAAATTAGATCCTCTAAAGGAATATTTCATCCTAGTCACTCCTCCATACCGCGGTTTTTCCGCCACCCATCCATGCTCTATCCATCCTCTATGCGAGATCCGCTCGCAGCACACCGAGCGGTAGACAACTTCGTTCTCGGACTCAGCGGCCGGGTAGGTCCCAGCGACGGTGGGGCCCGTCACGTCATACAAAGAGAGAAGGAAGAGGTCTTCTTCTTCCCGCTTCCCCTTGATCAGGCGAACCTGTGGACATCGGGGTGTCCGGGGACGGCCTTCAGTCGTCGGCGGCGACATCGCATGAGAGGCGGCCCGATGGGCTCGGCCCGGTGGCCGACCACGGCCCGCGCCGGGACCTCGCCCGGCGGCTACCGCGCCCGCGGCGGGCAGCGGCTCCGTTACCGGGCCGGCCATGGCAAATCGCGTAGCGCGAGCTTCTGAGGGGAGGGTGGCCAGTGGCGGGTGGCGGGGATGCTCGAGAGGCGGCTTATTGTGGCCCGGTGGGGCGAGCGGCGGCGGCGTGGCGGCCCGGCGGGCGGCCCGGCGTGGCTCTCGGCACCATCCTCTCTCTCTCCCTTCGGCGCGTTGGCCAGCGTGTGTGGATCTCCTCTACCCGCCCCGCAGTTCTGCGTACCTTCGGCGTGTAGCGGGAGGATTTTGCGGGGGCCTTGATTATTGGCGGTTTCATCGCTATCTTCTCCTCGGGGAAGTTTTCTCTATTATTCGGCGGTGCATTGGGGTCAGGGCTGCCCTTGGCGGCGGTGCTTCCGCATTCAGGTTGAGCTGCTATAATAAATTTGCCCGGTCACGAAGCCTTCTTGGTCGGTCTGGCGGGTTAGGTGACACGAGTTCAGTCACCAAATTTTAAAAAAAATATTTTTGGAGATGGCGGTAAGGCCGTTAGGCTGAGTTCGCTCGATTTTAGCGGCCAAAATTTTCATGTTTTCTCTCCGAGGCCTTGGCGGTGACCCTCCCCTCTCACTCTCTCTCCTCCCCCCTCGTTATGCTTGGGCCCTCCACCTCCCTATACGCTGCCTCTCTTGTCCATCTTCCTATCTCTAGTGGACCTGGACGGAGGCGCCCGAGGCGGTCGGCCAGCCTTGTTGCATGGCGTGCTCCGGCGAGAGGAGTCGGCTTACTTAGCGGTGGCCGCGACATGCTTTCGGGGTGGCCTGCGGCGGCGGCGGCGGCGCTCAGGCGGCGGCGTAGCGATGGCTGTCCTCCACCACGGCAGGAGGCCGGGCTGGCGGCCAATCCGGCAAGGGAGGATCGGATCCACGGATCCGAACGCCAAAGGTCTAAGATCCACGATGGCGTGGGGCTCACGGAGGAAGTTCGGCAACGCATTTGGTGGAGAGCGCTGCTGCGGCGGCGTGAGGGGAGGAGGTCCACTACGGTAGATCGGTCGCGGTTGGAGAGGGCCCGTCTGCTAGCGGGCTTCGATTAGGCGTAGCTAGGGCTAGAGGTTTCTTTTATATTTTTTGGAAATCATTTTACTATGGCGGACAAAGCGCCCGCCCGTTCAAAAGCGGCATTTGCCGTGACCTTGCTATGAATGTAGTCTTTGCTTACCGCGGAAAATAAAGGCGCCGACGCGAAAAGTTTATCAAGTAGTAGTGTGCTTTCCCCTTGAGTTGATCAGCGGTGAGACCGGTTTCCTTCATCACCTCCACGATTGCATGTTGGTCGGTTTGTGCGTCATGGCGTTAACAACGGCTCGATTGATTGCTTTGATTGCTGTCCGAGCTATGCAACATCTGTCCATGCTTTCTTGGCTTTTTGCGCTATGTGACTTGTTTAGAGGCGGTCGCCAGTCTGATGTGGGGCTTGGTCAAAAGCTTCACACCTCTGCTTTTGGCGTTCGTGACTTTCTTCCTCCGTTCATTGTGGGGTAGGGCTTTTCGTACCACCGGGGGACTTCTTTGCGAAATGGGCCTTCATGACGTCTACTGCCACGTCCAGTTCCTCCTTACTCATCTCCTTGACGGCTTCTTCTTGGGAGGGGCTTGTTCTACTGGAGGCTTTCTTCTTTGGGGACTTCCTCAGGGGCGGGGACCTCTGGATTTATGCTACTAGGGCACAGGAGGCGGAACCGCCGCGATGACAGAGATGGAGATGGAGATGTAGCCGTGCCATGGAACGCATCATCTGGAGCACTCTCTTGATTTGGAGATCGAACTAGACTTAAGCTGGGACCTGTTAATCTCAATGGCCCACCTAGCCTGACCTAGGTATAAAACCGCCTCGTCAAAGCTGTTCATCTCCTCTCCCCAAGGCTTTCTTGACTCCCCAGAACCTCGTGTCCACGCCTACGGATAGAATTCGGTCAGTTCGAATGGGATATAACACACTTTTTACATTTATATCCATATTTTGCAAAATGGATACAGGCTAAAGCTGAATTTATCAAATACGAATACAAATCGGATGGTTTGAATCGAATCAAATTCGGATATCATACAGTTAAATTATATATTATTTTCCATTTCACTAGTTAAATATTATTTTTTAACATGTGAGAATAGTATTTTAAATAAACTACCAATCTTGCGAATTTAAGTATATTTTTAAAGGTATTTATTGAATACAAATGATATTTGAATAGAATACAAATTTAAATATTTGAATTAAAGATCAAGTTGTTATTGTCATTATGTGAATTTTCTATTTTAAAAACTATAATTATTTGTTTTTATAATAAAAATATGAAGGAATGCATATTCAGAAATTAATAAGAATATTAAATTTAATATTGTTTTATATTATATTTATTTTTAAAATACTATTAGAAATAACATTATAGTACAAGTGAGGCTATTATATGTATATTCGGATATAGGCGGATGTATCCATATATCCATGAGTGTTTTCACTTTTCCATACCATATCTGTTTTTGATTATCCACATCCATATTCATATCCACATTTTCAATCGCATAGGATATTTACGTTTGTGGAAACATATCGTCGTGATTTAGGACCTTCCCTCTCCGTCTCTCATGATTAATACAATGTAAATGAGAAGTAGAACAAGTAGACACAAGATAGGAGGAGCTATTCTTTATTCATCGCGAATATTGGTGCTTATAACATAGAGCTCCCACCTTATATATGAGTCCTGCCAAGACCTCGAGAGTTTGGTAGAGCGCACGTCCTGAAGCAGTTTAGGATTAGGATTCAACCTTCTCCTTTCCTTCTAGAGGCCGAGGGAGGCCGTGTGTTTTACAACACGCTTGAGCTGATGACCATGATATGCATATGCCTCATTAAAAACTCCATCCAGAAAACCGGTGATCGGTTCTTGGAGAAAAAGAGTACAGCGCGTGCGATTAATTGCAATGCACTGTGTTGTCTCATTAGCCTTATGCTTGAGAAACCTAACCGGTAAAAACTCACATAGCAAAGAAAAGAGGTACAACGTTTAACACTGTTGGTCATATATTCTTCGGGATATTCAATTCTTCATGAAGCCCGATATAAATCTTCATAATTTATACACAAATTTTCAATGTTTTAGCAAATATGATCTACTTGATCTTTGTAATTCTCGTGATTTACATTAAGGCAGATTCAAAAATATGCTCCCCTCATAAAAGCCAAGCTTAAGCTTCGTTGTTCGAGCCACACTTTTTCATAAACGTGATTGTAAATAAAAGTTGGCTCGTAATTCTTCTATGAATTATATGGAGCTTAATCTGCTTCACATGCATAATGACCACCTATTAGTTGTGCAAAACAAATAAATATTGTATCGCTCGAGAGAAATAAATCCTTTTAGGTTATGGGGTGAGATAAATTAATATTCAATATCTTCCTAGATAGTGTCTCAGGACTTATACTAGAGTTTAGATACTTATAATTAATCCTTAGTGGATTTTTCAAAATGTATTCTATAAATCTTTGAGATTTTGATTGTACAAATCCAGACCTTGCATTTGCATGTAGGGGGATAATTCAATTACCAAAACCGCCATTATTCTTATACCTTCCATGGTATATAGAGGATATCAACACTACATTGCTTGCTAGCTTTTCATACACTTTTCTAAGGTGTTTTCGATGAAGCACCTTCCACCGGTGTTTAAGATCCTCATTTTATTTCTCCTCGGGGTCTATATTCGCTCAGATGAATGGTGCTTATTCAGGGTAGTTTGGTAAATCGCTAGCATGGATTAATTCCTTCAAGGATGTACTTTCATTCTTAGTGAATTAATAATTCTCTCTCTACGAAGATACGCTCTCTCTCTTTGCGCATGAGAGAGATGGGTCTTTGTGCACAATTGCATGGCGTTATTCACTATAAAATCATTCAGCTGATTGTAATCATACTAGGACATGCTCTATCTTGAGACTTAAATATTCATTCGAGATATATACCTTAGACTTTAATACTTAGTATGAGATTTCTACAAGTTATGATTTATATTCTTGAGGAATTATATGGGTTTCATAATCCACTTGATGTAACTGCATATTCGATATTCATTCGTTTTCATTTGCCAAAGATATAGCAGAACATTCATTTTCTTCTTAATAAGAGATTCAACCTCAATTGCATTCTTCATTGACCCGATATAGTCGCTACAGCGATTTTGCCATCGACTTTATTTTCGGATCCGGGTTCTCATCAGAAGAAGCATTTGCAATTATATAGAGGTAGTGTTGATGCGACAGTATTTCTTTCTCTCCAATACTCTCACAATGTGTAGAGTATTCTATCTCTGATCATTTTCCCAAACAAGAGTGGTATATTGTTAATTGCATACCCAACACTTGAGTGAAGGTCTCGCGGCGCTTATTGTGTTGGATGGTCATGCTTCATGATGATTCTCTTCATGAAGGTGCTTAACCTTCTTACAGTGGCGTTCTCTTCGAGGAATGGAGGGATTCCATTTCTTTTCTATTTAATGTGTATACACTAAGCTAGAACCCACCAGACGTCCCAGTAGATTTTAGAGTGATAGTATATAACACTTGGTTTACTACTAGTAAACACTGGCTTTCTGGTTTATAACTTCAGGACCTACTCCTCTCATTTCAAAAATATCGGCATATGCTGCGCTTCGGCTTCACAAGGCATTCAGTCAAACTGTGTAATGACTTAGTGTGTGATACTATTCTTGCTTCAAGCTCCGGAATATTTTCTCTTTTTCCTTCTATGGAAATAATATTTGGCATTCAAAATACAGGCTTTCTCTCCCTAATACCCAATATTAGATCATTAATAGCATACTTCAAAATATATCCCCTATCATGGGCTTAATTCAAATTCAGCATATCTCCAACTGACAAGTGGAGGCCCATTTATATATGCTATGATTAGAATTTTGTGGGAAATATTCACACACATATTTTCAACATGGGGGTTATTTTTCATTATGCTTTTGGCCGAGCTAGAATACTTAGCGTGCACTTAGGGTATGTTCAGCATTCCTATAAATTTAGGGATGTTCTCCCCTAATACACCTGGAATATAGTTTACACTATTTATCTACGCAAAAACGATTGATTCAGAGTACTCATACATATGGACCATATACTCTGAAAATATAGAATACACAACATATACAAATTCACGCCCAAGATTTCTTCTAGATTTTACTAATTGCCATTAATGCAAAAATACCTTGATGCCTTTTCTTCATGAATCCTAAATCATCATAATTGTGGTATCCACCATCTTGAATTCCACAATTATTCATGCCATAAAAATGGGTTAGTCTCCATTTAGCAAGTATCATCATAAACCCACTCACGATCTTGAGGGCACGCCCTAAACCAATTTATTTAGCCTTTATACATGCGATGCGTCGAAAGCAAATCATTCACTTAGTTCGGCGAGAGCATATAGACATAGCATGCTAGCTAGCCAATTTGATTATAGCAGAAGCGCTAAAGGTAGCTACTACTAGCTACAACTATAGTCTGCTATGCTATTATTGATGCAAGAGTGGAGATGAGTTGCAGACTCAATGAGATACACATGCATGTGTAATACGTGGAATATTAGTATTCAGGTCTAACATAATAGATAACAACAAAATGCACCGGCTACTAAGCTTACTTGCATTGGTACGCAGAGGAATGTTAACTTTCGGCGAGAAGCGGCAGAACTTCAAGCGCATGATGCATGCATAAAGATTGATTTTAGGAAGGCTATGCCTATTAAATAATTAGTACCCACATTTTTCTTATGCCATTGCCCAAAATTCCTCGCCCTTTTCATGCCATGACTACTTCAAGTAGTGATTTGCTTCATGCATCATCTATGAATAGTCACTTCTAATGTTTCATAGAAGCATACTTCTAGTATTCATTGATTATGGCGCGAAATTCACATATCCATTGTACTATTCAGGTGTACAACAATAGACTTAGGAGTAGGATATAACTTTTAATCTTGGGCTAAAATATTAAATACTTAGAAGTTATACAATTTCTTGGCTAAATCAATCCTTCAAGATCGAATTTAACTTATGCCGGTATAGTCCAATTGTCCTTGTGCTTTTGGAAAATCAGTTTCTCTTCTACCCACTTCTACCTACCGTAGTAATGCACAAGAACTATCTCACCTTCATAGTTTAACTAAAAGGCCTCTATGTGGATAAAATTAATACAAAATTTAATTTCATAGGCAATAGGCAATTGTTTATATGTTAAAACCGAGCTAATTTATTCCATGAGGGAGTGTGTACATATTACTTCAGTAATAATAAATTGCAACTAAGAATATTAAATGTTTTCATATTAGTCTTCAAGCTAACCGATTAACCATTAGCCACATAATTCAACCGAGGAATTTAAGCAATACACCACCACCACTACTATCAATACTTGGCATATAAATTTTTAAATATAATAAATATAAGCGCAATTTAAGTTCTTCTTCGAGAGAAACTTTATATGTTCCAAATAATATACATTCTCACATGTCTTAGCACTTCTCGTATGGCGGTAGCTTCGTGCTTTATATTCAAGAGTTATGATATACGTCATAAGCCTTCAAGGGGTGTAACATATATAAACCACATATTCAAAATTATTGTAACTTAATATCCTTGTTTTTAAAAATTTGTCACAGAATTCTAACTCAATTTTTCATGAGTAGTTTACGATGGTAAATTCAAATACTTCAAGTATTACATTGCTCTTTGATATTCTTATACACAAGAGACACTTCTTCAAGAATATAGTTTGATAAAATCTTATTTACCATCTTGTCTTCTACACATTTACAAAGCTTGAGCTATTGTTTATAGGGCAGCGTTAAGCATACAAGCTTCAAAATTTGACTTTCAATGCAATATGATATTCTATAATCATAATTTGGGATTTTACTCATGCAATGGATTCCCACAATGCATTTGTTTACTTCTATACGCCATATACTTTCGTTCTAGAGGTAATTGAGAAATATATATCTTGAGTTTACTACACTTCAATGGTAGCAAAATATTCTACATGGATTTAATAATGGTAGTAACAAATACTTTTTTTACTTTCGAGGATAATTTTAGGATATTGCTTCTTCTTTTAAGGCATGCATATTAACATAACTTGGATCATGTGCATATAAGTTTACTACATGTAAGCGGTAGCAAAAGGTGCAAAAGCATTGGATGGTTACTCAAAATATTCTTAGGAGCATCCTAACATTTTTAGGGTTATGGAATATGCAAATTTTCAGAATTTATACCAAGCATTCATTCAACAAAAATTCATATGCTAGGAAAAACAAATCTGAGAGCCTCTCAATGGTGACAAGTCAAAGGTGCGGGATTTAGAGCTCATATGCCTAAAACCATGTTGTTATGAATAAAGGCATAAACCCTTAATGTCGCAATTCTAATTGGCCACCCGAGATAGACTAGCTACTCACCCCTCACTTCAAGTTCAATGCATCGTCACGGCGTTCAAGCAGCGGCCCGTGGGTGGGTGAGATCAGCGTTCGGTCACCGGTGCCGGTAAGGCGGTCTTGGGGCCAAAGTCGAGGCGGGCATGGTTTGCTCTGAGGCCGATGGCCGATTTCTACGGGGGGCCGGTAGCGTTGAAGAGCGCCCGATGATCTTTGGCGTGGGTTGCGGGGCATGCACAAGCTCGCGCCACGTTTTCGTTGGCGGCGAGATGCTTAGAGTCGGTTGCGCATCACGAGCGTCTCGACGGCGATGCGCTGTGGATGATGCGTTTGAGGTGGCGCAGCATCCCAGGAGTTGGAAGTAGTGCATAAGATCGAAAAGTTTGCGTGGAGTTGGCATGGCGTGCGTAATGCTGCGGCGTCGCGGCGCGAAGGATCGCTCGGGAGTCCGGTGCTCATCTGCGAGATGCCGAATCCGATCGCTGTCTGAGGCGGTGAAGTCGGAAGTGCGTGCAACTTGCAAGCATTACTATATGAGCAGCGTCGCTGCTCTCTCTCTTTGCATCTTGGCAAAACTGTTTTCCGGTTTGTCGCGATCACGCGGATAGGTAGGCAGGCATGCGAGCCAAGCGAAGTCGATCGGTAAAGGCTGCCGTGCGTGAGGAATAATGGCATCAATATCGGTGTCGCAGGGCTAGTATCTCTATTTCGGTTAAATTTACAACACAAACCTAGCAGATTAGAATCGAGTTCAGCATAGTGCCATCCCGTATATGTGTGCTTTTACGCTATATCTTTACCGATGCATGCATGCAATCGGATCAATATGTAAATTTGATTAACCACGCAAGCCTTAGCGGTACGTAAACTCCTGGTTTTTCATTACGCCTTTTTGTGCGATCCGTCCTTTTTGTGCGATCGTGCAAATCATACTATATGTTCGCGTGGCGCATGCTGCATACGAGGCGGCAAGCGCATATTCGCGCGTAGTAGTACGCGATACGCCGCAGATCGCGGCCGAGCCAAGCTGGCCTGGCGGCGAGGGGAAGTCGGTGTAGCACGCCTTTAGGCTATCTGATGCGCTCGTATTGATCATAATGATGCCAAAAAATCCGCTTTTTTTTCAATGCCTATGCGGCTCTGCACCTACTCCTACTCGAAATCTTATGCGTAGTAGTCTTCGTGTAGGAAGTTAATAAGAACAAAATCACGCCGACGGTGCCTCTTACGACACACGTTGGTCTGTGTAGTATTTAGCTTCATGCTTCCGTGATGCGTCGATTGAATAACAAAAACACAAACACTACTATATACTTTTGTGCGGTGCTAATTCAATCCAATAATTAATTACTTAATTATTACGTACCTTTTGTTCTTGAATTGAGAAGAAGCGAAAGGCTGTCGCATAGAGACGAGTCGGCTAGGCGTGAGGGACTGCCGGCGTGGCGATGAGTCGATGCGGTGCTAGATTAGTAGCGGGGGTTAGGACCTTTCCCTCTCCGTCTCTCAAGATCGCGTAGTAGATGAAATAAGTAGAACAAGTAGACACAAGATAGAGGACTATTCTTTTATTCATCTCAATATTGGTAATTACAACATAGAGCTCCCACGCATATATAGTCCCGCTTAGGCCTAAGAGTTTGGTAAGAGCCCACATACAAAAAGGACTAGGATTAGGATTCCTCCTTCTCCTTTTCCTTCTAGGATAGAGTCCGGTGTGTTTTACAACACTCCCCTTGGGCGATTACCACGATATGCATATGCCTCGTCAAAAACTCCATCCAAAACCGCTGGGGAAAAAAGCGGTTCTTGGAGAAAAGAGTACATAGCATTAGTTAATTGCATTGCACATGTTGTCTCATTAAAAACCTTGTGTGAGAAACCTTCTATAAAAACTCACATAGAAAAAAGTACAGCGTTTAACTTTCATGATCATATATTCTTCGAGGATGTTCTATTCTTCATTAATAGATATTGATCTTCATAATCTTTGCATAAACTTCATTGTTTTTAGCAAATATGATCTACATGATCTTTGTAATTCTAGTGGTTTTACCTTAAAAAGCTGATTCAATAAAAATATGCTCCCCCCTCATAAAGCCAAACTTTTGAACTTCAATGTTCAAACCACACTTTTAAATAAATGTTGCAAACTAATGGTATCTTGTACCATAATACTATGTCTTTCTAAGTTGGCTCATAATTCTTCTTTTGTTATATGGGAGCAATATGCTTAGTGCATAATGACCACCTATTAGTTGTGCAAAACAAATAAATATTATCATGAGAATAATAAATCCTTTTCGGGAGGATTATGGGGTAAATAAATTAATATTCAATATCTTCTAGATAGTGTATCAAATGTTCCACTAAATAATAAATCGGTCTTTTGCATTTTGGCATTTAGGGGATAATTTAGTACCAAAACCATCATTATACCTTCTATGGTATTTGAGGGATATCATCACTTCATTTGCTAGCTTTTCATACTTTTCTAAGTGTTTGGATGACTTACCTTCATGGTGTTTAAAGATTCCTCCTTTTTTTCTTTCTCTCTGGGTCTATATTCACTTCAGGGATGAATGGTGTTTATTCAAAATTGGTAGTAAATCCTTCATGGATTAATTCCTTCAAGGATGTACTTTCATTCTTAGTGAATTATTAATTCTCTTCTATGAGATATATTCTCTCTTTTGCATAGGAGATGAGTGATATACACAATGATATTGCGTTATTCACTATAAAATCATCAATGATTGTAATCCTTCTAGGACATACTCTTCTTGAGACTTGAATATTCATTCGGGGCTATATATACCTTAGACTTTAATATTTTTATATATGAGATTTGGTTTGTGATTTATATTCTTGAGGAATTATATGGATTTTTCATAATCCACTTATTAAGCTACGCCTTTGATATTCATTACGTTTAGTTTGCGAGGAGATATATGAGAACATTCATTTCTTCTTAATAGGAGATTCAACCTCAATTGCTTTTCTTCATTGACCCGATATAATGGCTACTAGCGATTTTGCCATGAACTTTGTTTTTAGGATAGGGTTCTCATAAAGAAACATTTGCAATTAAAAGAGGTAGTTTATTAAACCAATTATTTTCTTTTCTCCCAATACTCTCACAATGTGAGAATATTTATCTCTGTCATTTCGGATAAGGAGATGGTATATTAATTTACATACCCAACACTAGTGAGGTCTTGGCGCTTATTGTGTTGGATGTCATCTTCATGATGATCCTCTTCACGAGGTTCTTAACCTTCTTAGGTTGGCGTTCTCTTCATGAGAATGAAGGAGTTCCATTTCTTTCTATTTAACATGTATACACTAAGCTTCAAAACCCGCATAAGTCCCTTTGGCCAGATTTTTAGATTGATAGTATATATAACATTTTGTTTACTGCTAGTAAGCACAACTTACAGTTTATAACTTCAAGTTGCTCCTCTCATTTCAAAATATAATATGCCTTGGGCTTCACAAGAGCATTAGTCAAACTATTGTATGACTTAGTGTGTGATACTATTCCTGCTTCAAGCTCAAAGGAATATTTTTCTCTTAAGTTCATTTTTCCTTCTATAGAAAATAATATTTGGCATTCAAAATATAAGGCTTTCTCTCCCTAATGCCAATATTAGATCATTAATAGCATACTTCAAAAATATATCCCCTATCATGGGCTTACTTCAAATTCATATATCTCCAACTACAAGTAAGGAAGGCCCATTTATGTATGCCATGATTAAATTTTATGGGGAAATATTCACACATATATCAAAATGAGGGTTATTATTCATTATGCGGCCGAGCTAGAATACTTAAAAATGCATTTAAGAATGTTCAACATTCCTACAAAATCAGGGATGTTCTCCCCTAATATGCACAAAACATAATTTAGAAAACTATTTCATTCTCTAGCTTCTTTATTAATTAGCCTAAAAATTAATCAAGTACTCATAAAAATGGATCATACACTTCAAATGTATATATATAAAAAAATGCAACATTCAAATTAACATGGAATTTTCTTCTAGAATTTTCTAATTGCCTTTAATGCAAAAATCCCTTGATGCCTTTTTCTTACATTAAATCCCAAATCATCATAATTGTGTTATCAATATCTTAGTTCCACAACTATTCATCCCATCAAATGGGTTAGTCTCCATTGAGCAAAATTTCATAAACTCACTCCCCACGATCTTAGATCAATCTATTGCTTATGCATACGATGCATGAAAAGCAAATCATTCCTTAGTTCAACGGGAACCATATAGACATAGCATGCTAGCTAGCCAATTTACTTATGAGGAAAGCGCAAAAGGTAGCTACTAGCTACTATGATGGTTGTTATGCTAATATTCATGCAGAGTGGAGATAGTTGTAGCTCAATGAGATACACATACGGGTGTAATGTGGAATGTTAGTATTAGATCTAACATAATAGATAACAACAAAATGCAAAAGCTTCACGAGCTTATATGCAATTAGTGCAATAGAAAGTTAACTTCAGCCTGAAAGGAGCCTTGGCGAAACTTCAAGTCACGATACATGCACTTAAAGATTGATTTAGGAAGGCTATGCCTAATAAATAAATATTACCCACATTTTCTTATGCCTTTACCCAAAATTCCTCCCCCTTTTCATGCCATAACTACTTCAAGTAGCGATTTGCTTCATGCATCATCTATGAATAGTCACTTCTAATGTTTCATATAATCCAATCATACTTCTCGTATTTATTGATTATGGTATGAAATTCACATATCTAATGTACTATTGATTGTACACAACAATAGACTTAGGGTAGGAGGCAACTTCTAGTTCTTGGACTAAAATATTTAAATACTTAGGATTTGGCTACATCAATCCTTCCAAGATCAATAAATATGCCCATTATAGTCCAATTATTCATGTGCTTTTAGGGAAATTGAGTTTCCTTCTACCTACATAGTAATGATGCACAAGAACTATAACCTTCATGGTTTATTGAGGCTTCTTTGTGGATAAATAAATAAAAATTTATTTTTTATAGGCAATAGACAAATGTTTATAATTTGTTCCATGAAATTTGTGCATATTACTTCAAGTAAATGCAACTAAGAATATTAAAATTTTCATATTAGTCTTCAAGCTAACAAATTAACCATTAACCACTTAATTCAAAGCGAGAACTAAAACTTAATACACCACCATCACTACTATCAATACTTAGGGATATGATTTTCCAAAGATAATAAATATATAAGCACATGATTTAAGTTCTTCAAGAGAAACTTTATATGTTCCAATACATTCTTGCATGTCTTAACTTCTATACTTGACAAGTGGTAGCTTCATGCTTTATATTCAATATTTATGATATGTAGTCACGCGCCTTCAAAGCGATTATGTAACATATGCAAGCCACATATTCAAAATTATTGCAACTTAATATCCTTGTTTATAAAAAGCTATCTAAAAAATTCTAACTCAATTTTCATGAGTAGTTTTTGATGGTAAATTCAAATACTTCAAGTATTACATTGCTCTTTGATATTCTTATACACAAGGGGCACTTCTTCAAGAATATAGTTTGATAAAATCTTATTTACCATCTTGTCTTCTAGACATTTACAAAGCTTCAAGCTATTGTTTTATAAAGCGTTAAGCATAGAAGCTTCAAAATTTGACTTTCAATGCAATATGATATTCTATAATCAAATTTTGGGATTTTACTCATGCATTGAGTCCTGCAATGTATTTGTTACTTCTCGGCCATATACTCATTTTAGAGTAATTAGGAAATACTTATGCTAAGTTTACTACACTTCAATGGTAGCAAAATATCCTACATGGATTTAATAATGGCTATGTAACAAATACTTTTACTTTGAGAGTAATTTTAGGATATTGCTTCTTCTTTTTAAAGGCATGCATATTAACATAACTTGGATCATGTGCATATAAGTTTACTACATGTAAACCCGTAGCAAGGTCAAAAAGATATAGTGGATGGTTACTCAAAATATTCTTAGAAGCATCTAGCATTTTTCCCAGGATTATGGAATATGCAAATTTTGAGAATTTATACCAAGCATTCATTCAACTCAAATTCATATGCTAGGAAAAAAAAACAAATCTGAGAGCCTCTCAATGGTGACAAGTCTAAGGGAGTGCGCGGGATTTAGAGAGCTCATCGCCTAAAACCATGTTTATTGTTATGAATAAAGGCATAAACCCTTAATCGATGCAATTCTAATTAGGCCGAAATAGACTAATTTTGCTCACCTTCACTTCAAGTTTCAATGCATCGTCGCGGCGTTAAGCGGTAGGCGAGTGGGTGGGTGAGATCCGGCCTGGCGTTGAGCGTGTCTCGTCTTGGATAAAGGCGGTCTGAGGGCCAAAGTCGGAGGTGGGCATAGTTTTGCTCACGAGGCGATGGCTCTGAGGGGCGGTGTGTTATTTGCTTGATGATCTTTGGCGTGGGTTCTTGGGGCATCGCGACTCACATCACATTTTTTGATTAAGCGTGATGCTTAGAATCCCGTTGCATCCGAGCGTCTGGACAAAGCGATCGCGTGGATGCGTTTGAGGTGGCGACTCCCAGGAGTTGGAGTAGTGCATAGATCAAGGCGTGGAGTTAGCAAGCGTGCGTAATGCTAGCGTCTTGACGGCGGAAGGATCGTCGAGTCCGGTTATCATCACGGTGCCGAATCCGGATCAGTGTCTGGCGGTGGTCGAGTGCGTGCAACTTGCAAGCATTATATGAACGGCGTCGCATCTCTCTTTTGCATCTTGGCAAAATTGTTTTGGTTGTCCGATCCACTTGCGGATAGGTAGGTAGGCATGCGAGCCAGCGAAGTCGTCCGGTAAAGGCTGCCCGGGCTATGAATAATGGCATCAATATCGGTACGTCTGGGCTAATATCTCTATTCGGTTAGTTTAACACAAACCTAGCAGTTATAAATGGTTCAACATAGTGCCATCCCGGTATATGTGTGCTTCGTATATCTTGCGATGCATGCGGGCAATGGGATCAATATGTAAATTTGATTAACCGCAGAAGCCCTTAGCGGCTTTCTGTAAGCTCCTGGTTTTCATTACGCCTTTTGTGCGATGCGTGCAAGTACATACATATTAGCGTGGCCGCATCGCATACGAGCGTAAGCGCATATTCTTAGCGCGTAGTCGCTGACTCCTTGCGAGATGCGGCGGCGAGGCCAACTGAATCTAGCGTGGGGAAGTCGGGTAGCACGCTGGGGATATCTGATATGCCCTACGCTATTGATCATAATGATGCCAAAATCCAGCTACTCAATGCCTATGCGTATTTCTGCACCTACTCCTACTCGAAATCTTAGCAAACGGTAGTCTTCGTGACCAAAGTTAATAGAACAAAAATCACATGACAGGGTGCTTTCTTACGACCGCGTTGATCTGTGTACTAGTATTTAGCTTCATGCTTTCGCGGTCGATCGATTGAATAGCAAAAACACAAACACTGCTATATACTTTTGTGCGGTGCTAATTCAATCCAATAATTAATACTTAATTATTACGTACCTTTGTTCTTGAATTGAGAAGAAGCGAAGAGGCGTCGCATAGAACGATTCGTGGCCGTAGGGACGCTGCGTGTGATGAGTCGATCTGCGGTCGCAGTTAGTATTAGCGGTAGAGGTGAGATCCGTTAAAATACTTGGCGGTCGGAGATATGCGGCGTCGTCGAAGCGGATGCGTGAGTCGGCATGGCGGCAGTAGAAGGTAGCGGCGACTTCAGCGGCGATGTCGACGAAAAGGCTAATAGATGGCGATGGCGTGTTCACCGAGCATGCGTCGGCGGTTAGGACCTTTCCCTCTCCGTCTCTCAAGATCCGTAGTAGATGAAATAAAATAGAACAAGTAGACACAAGATAGAGACTATTCTTTATTCATCTGAATATTGGTAATTACAACATAGAGCTCCGCGTGTATATAGTCACCTTAGAGGCCTAAAAGTTTGATTAAGGCCCACATACAAACGGACTAGGATTAGGATTCCTCCTTCTCCTTTTCCTTCTAGGATAGAGTCAGGTGTGTTTTACAACAACGTCAAACTGCACGGAAACTAGCGTGATGCGGTGCCAGAGCCAGAATGACACACTATCTCCAAGTCGGTCTTCGCCGCGCTAAATACGGCGACACGATATTATTGTACACAGTGAAATTGTAGTCCACGTCGGCCTGCAGAACACGGCGAAATGCATTCCCGCATTTATATGGAGGGACCTCCCTGGCAAACAGCCTGCAGCAGACTCTGATCTCAGCATTCTGGGTGAAGCCTAGTCCTTCTGTGTCTTCTTCATTCTGAGGCGCAGTTAGGGAAGGCAGCAGCAGTAATAATATATATATATACACCACGCACATGGCTTCGCCTAGATGCCTACAGGTTCAATTTGCTATTACCACTCTCCCCCTCTACCTCGAATAAGTAAGTTTATGACATATATAGTTCCTCTCTCCCTTTACTTTGACTTTTGTTGTTTAACAAATACTCCCTCCATCCCAAATTATAAGTCGTTTGACTTTTTGACAACTAGTTTTGACCACTGCGTCTTTATTTAAATGCAAAATATCACTTCTTTTTGCTAGCGGCTTTTCTTTATTAATAAAAATTCTTAAGAATGCCAACTTAAATTTGACTATATTTGCGTAAATGAATAATACGAATGGTCAAACTTGGAGACAAAAACAAAGCGACTTTTATAATTGGAATGGAAAGAAAGTATTGATGATGCACGGGGTATATTTCTAAGGTTGACCCATTAATATTGTTGTCGGTTCCATATTAACAGAGCACTGTCTAGTACGTATCTACGTATTATCACTACTGCTTTTATAGTATATAGTCTAAGTAGCAGTGATAGCCATACTGGTTTAAAGCGAAACACCACCCGATCGCGAAAATACTGGTTTTAAAAGCGAAAGCAGCTATAATAGTTTCATTATCACTGCAGGTTGCTTCCCAACCCAACGTAATACTAATTTCACAAGTTGTTAGCTTAAGTAATAAGCAGCACTGAAACGACCATGTGGCTACCAATTTGCATCCACCAAAAGTTCAGCACATCACTCAATTTATAAGTCGTTTTACTTTTTTAGTTCATTCATTTTACAATGTATCTAGACATATTAGTATATCTATACTAGATGCAAAGCAAAATAGATGTCAAAAAATCAAAGCATATTTTAAACAGAGAGGGAGTAAAATGTTCCTCGTGTTCTTATTCTCTTCTGCAATACTAAGAACTTATTCCCCATACCAAGCGAACTGAACTATAAAAATTTTGTTGAATACAAAACTCTAAATATATGGACTGCATCCACTATAGGTTTAAATGAGGCACAGCGGTCTTGAGCATTTTCACCTGATTTGCGAAATTCTATAAAATGATTTCTGAAGGCATCTCAATTTTGGTCCCACCCTCTGTAATTCAATATCTAGAAGAGTTTGGATTTCGGTCAACCTCTAGAAATAGATTTTTTAGAGACAGTTAGATGATAGCCGCATCTAGAAACTATTGATTTCTAGCGCATCTAGAAACAATAATATACAAATATATTCCATATACAATCATATTAGTTTAATTAATTAATATGTGCCTAATAAATTATAACTTATTAGAATGAATCAATTCCAAGGATTTAAACAGAGACTCAGTGTAATCCCACCCACATCTCTACTATAGTCTATAGGTCGGTTATTACTGGGATCCAAAGTGGTTTTCACTATCGGATTTGTACTTGCAGTGATATATAATACAGGGATCGGTGTGGGCTCCTAACCAGCAATTATATCCACAGATCACCGGTACCCGATCAAAAGCTTTCCAACTATTACCAATACGGTATAGTGTTGTACTCAAACTGTTCATTATACTCTGGTGAGTTCTCCCATTCTGCACCACTGGAAGCTCCGGTGGTGAAATAATGCTCGAAATGTATGAAAACAACCCTCTCTAGAGTCACTTTCCTGTGTGCCTGCTGAGTTCTCTTGTACACTATTATTGAACAACTCTAATCAGTGGAGTGCGCACTCGAAGTGCATGAAAATAACTCTCTCTGGTGAGTCTTTTTTGAACTTGCAGCCTCGTAACGTCCACTGTTCCAAAGCTCCCATGCTCAACACTCCGATGCCACCAGAAGATAACGTGACGCGCTTGAAAATAGCCTTACGGAGGAGCACCGTTTCAAAGCTTTAGTTCATCTCTCTAATTCACACACTCACACCATAGAGCTCCGGTTGACTTCAGCAACAGTGAGACCAACATGTTTTTCAAACTTGTTGCTCCAAAAGGTTTCTCACATTACAACTTTCACCTTTAACACTTAGTTGGCAGTTTTTTCAAACATTTTTCTAAAGGTTTTTATGTGGTTTTAAAACACCACTGGAATCTATATGCAATTGATGCAATTAGATATCTCACATGTGACACTAGATAACCTCGTTTTACAAACCCGATTTGTCATTTTATAACATGACTATATATCCTATCAATCCGGCCATTTGCACTTCTGTACTCACCTTATGGACGGTGAAAGACAAAACCTATGCATATACCTGTCTTTTTTTATATCCAAAAACTTCTTCTACTTTTTTTTTTTGGAAACTAAAGCTTCTTCTACTTGATGTCCTTAGCTTCTTGTTTATCTTCTAGGGTCTTTTGTGACAACTTTTTGACCTTTGATCTCCTGTGTATAGCATCAGTCAAGTCCATCCCTTGCATCCATAGAACTGGAACCTTGTATATACTAGCCAATAACATTAATCCCAAATGATGATATTGTCATAACAAAATCACTAATGACCCTTGCCAGGTGCCATTTTTTTTCCTTCTGACTGGAATAAGTAATTTAGATATAAAAGTTTAGAGCTTTTTTGGTTTATTTTTTATAATGGCATAGGGAGATAAGTTAGGTTTTAAATTTGGTGGTTTTGCTTTCTACTTTGTTTGTTAGTTATGACATAGCGGTTAATATAATAAAAGATAGATAATGTATATTAGTGTCAAAATTATGATTAAACACACATACACTGTATACTATTAATTAGTTGTCTAGAGGGTAGACCTAGGAACTCTATAGTAGTAGGGCCCATAGTAGTATATACTATATATATATTTTTTAATAACGGAATTACATTCCGGCCACCTCTTGATAACGCTTACCGCTGACCAAAACCTACACTGACCACACATGCCAAACTTATTCTGAGAATCTAAGAACAAAATGAAACTTTTGTAGTACATGAAGATATGTGTACTAAAGATTATCTAGCATCCACGAAAAAATAGCGGCGCTATAAGCGGCGCTATAAGCAGCGCCAATTGAAAGCGCCCGCGGCGCTATTGTCAATTTCCGCTGTAAAGGCTATTGGAGCTATAGCGGCGCTATTGCGCCGCCGCGGCGCTATTTCCGCGCTATTGCGCTAAAAGCGCTATTAGCGCCATAAAGCAGCGCTATTTCCCGCATTATTGGCCGCTATAAGCGGCAACGGTTTGGCGCTAACGGCAAGAGCGCCCGAATAAGCAGCAGAAAAACCTAACGCTATTTTTCGCAGCAGCGATAAAAACATGGGCTGGCATCCATAGCGTCGAAAGAATTGAATCCATGGACACCCCCACCTCAGCGCGCCGGCGAGAGGGGCAAAAGTGATGTAGCCTTCCTAGACATCCCCACGTAGGCTGACAAACGGCCCAGAACTTGATCAGCGAGAATATAGGTCCGAGATCTAGCGATAGATATACACGCCCGAGCTACGTGTGAATCTCACGGGTCGCTAGGGTGCATCGCGACACGAGATAATTACGCCATTGGAGAAGCACACGTCCCCGGCGAAGAGTACTCGCAGCTGCACCCAAAGCGTAACGATGCAGCTCCCACGAAGATATAGGGAAGGTGCAGCATGATTCAGCGAGGCCGGCACGCCCACGAGCGGCGAGCCGTCCAGCGCCCGAAAGGGTAAATGTATACGAGCTGCACCATCGCCGCCCGGTCCGGAGGAGGGCCGGACGGGGGTTTTCACCGAGCTATATGTTGCATGGCGCGAGGATGAGAGGGACCGCCGAGAAACACACCAACACGGCGGCTAGATGTGGACGAGAACTCGGCGGCGGCGTCTTCAAGAAGATAGGTAGCGCTTGAGATGCGCCGCCGCCCTGAGCCTAGAAGGAACTAGGCGGGGGTTTTTCACCAGAAGATTGATTCGATCCGCGATCGAACAAAGCGGCTGCTGTAGGGCCTCCTTCTGCCGGGGCAAGGGCGCCGCTGAGCCTGGGGCGCCCGAGCAGCGTCTTGCGGGAGATGCGAGGGGCAGCGGCCGCGTCGGCAGCGGATGCGCCATGCAAGAGGCGCTACGTCTGCTGCCACCGCGGGGACAACAAGGCACATGGGAGCTTGGCGTAGCGAAGCGGCGAGATCCGGGCATGGGGAAGTCGAGTCCACCCACACTGCTTGGCTGGAAAGCATGGCGAGAGACTCCAGTATGTCGGCTTCGTGTACAGCGTCGATAGGCAGCGGGCTGCTGGGCGCCATGGCCATCGGCGAGGCCGCCCCTCGATAGCCCTTCGTCGCACGCGAAGGAAGCGCGCACGGGCAAGCTACTGCTGGCCGGCGAGGCTGCAGACTCGAGCCCAACCCGCC
The DNA here is from genome assembly GCA_015847255.1 of Hyparrhenia diplandra. NCBI lineage: Eukaryota > Viridiplantae > Streptophyta > Magnoliopsida > Poales > Poaceae > Hyparrhenia > Hyparrhenia diplandra. The sequence goes on along the minus strand of JADLZK010004008.1, from coordinate 118,145 downwards.
CTTCTCGAGATTCGGTATAGGATAGGCGGACCGGCCGAGGGCCCGGATCCTCCTGCGCTGCGCCCCTGACCGCCATGGCCCACGAGCGACACAGCGGCATCGATGGACCTCAGCGCCCGCGGGGACGAAGGCCACGGCGGTGCCTCGCGATGTTGATGAGGAAGCGGGGTTCTTGTTGACCTTCCCGGCGAGCACCAGCGAGATCCATGGTGGCCCAGCCCGTGATGCGGAGGCCGTCCGCGAACTGCAACAGCGCCCGACGCACAGCAACCCGGGAGTTAAGGTGGGATCGCGGGAGGTTGAGTGGGTGGCAGCGGCGGGGTAGCTGCGGTGGGCTGGGCATCAGATAAGCCGGGTCGCCGATCCCATTTTCTCCGGATCGCCCTCTCGCTGGCTGCCCCTCCCGCCCTATGCTCATATATAGTAGAAGGGACTCAAGTCATATCTTTATTAACACGTTTTATTTACAACTCCTTTCTCCATATGTCTTTAACTAAAATTATAGAAGACTCATGGGGGCTCTATTGTCGTGAAGATGGTAGTATGGAGCCTCTGCCCTACCGTTAGATCACTTCCAGCACTGCCGAATTAGCGGCAAATTAAATAAAAAGTAAGAAAAAAAAGGAATATAAAAAGCAAGAAACTACCGCTGTATATATCTGATACAGGCTTGGTCCATATTACTTACACAGGTACGAAAGAAATTGCTGCTAGTTGCTTAGCCACTGGTATCTTTACAGTTTAGTACCTGCAACTGATGGGAGCTGGTAACACAGCAACCCTAGCGGCAACAGTTTGCCCCAGACAAATGCGGCAACATCAGCATCCTATCCGTTCGGCATGGGGAAAGCAGGCTGCTTCTTGAAAGGGTTTGAAGTCAACTGCACCTCAGATGATGTCCCTGTATTAAACTCTACAGGCACACGACTATTGAAATCCAATTTAACCTCTGGCGAGGCTCGCGTTGAAAATAACAACATATCAGTGGTCTGTAATATCAAACACAAAAAAATGAGTGGCGGAACATTCCTTCCAATTGGCCGTTCTTTCATGGTTTCCAGAACCAAGAACATATTCACAGCAGTTGGCTGTTCTACCATTACACTCATCTCGGGGATATAGGGGCACCCATCATGGAGGATAGTACGGAGGGGACGACGACTTGTACTACAGTGTCAGCGCATGTGGAGTGTTCTGCCTAGATGATACTTAAAGCTCTGAGAACACGGATTGTTTCTGGCGAGAGGATGCTGTCAGTCCGGAATTCAAAAACCTGAGATCCTTCTTCCCTCATTCTACAGTAACGACTACGTTAGAGGTGGTCAGAATTTCACTAACTGCAGCTATGCATTTGTCGCCGAGTCAGACTGGTTTCAGTTTGATCCTAACTACGTCAGACCACATGTCTTTTGCAAAGGAAAAAAGCTACGTGGACAAAGCCCCCCTTGGTTCTCGATTGGGTTGTTGGCAATACAACCTGTGACGCCGCCACCAAGATGGGATCATCATTATGCGCTGACATAAACAGCGTGTGCATCAATGTGACCAGTGGGCATCGCTGCATCTGCCCTACAGGTTACGGGGAAATCCCTACCTGACCGGAGGGTGTCAAGGTTAGCAAACATCTATATCTCATCCGCCCATCACATAATGTTGATTTCACTAACATATGTCTGACAGACATCGATGAGTGCAATTACCCGTCCCTGTATCCTTGCATGAACAATGCTACCTGCAACAACACCATTGGGGGCTACAACTGCTCATGCCCAGAGGGGAACTCAGAGCGACGATCCCAAGAAAATGCCCTGCACTCCAATTTCTAGAAGCAGCCTCCAATGAAGGTGTTCATAGGTATATTCTGCAGAATTTAATTTCTAATGGGGAAGCATGAAAGTGGTAAAGAGATAAGTTGCAATTAACTGATAAAAGAGGATGGAAATGCCCTCTTTTCTTTTTAAGCGTCAATGGGCGTGCAACGAGTTGAACTAATGACAAGTTGATAACAATATATTTTCAGGTATTTCTATCAGCATCCTGTTCCTCATCGTCTGTGTCTTTTGTCTGCTGATTGAGTATCAAAAAGACCGGCAGAAGAAGGAGAGTTCTTCAAACAAATGGCGGTCCTATACTATACCAGAATATACTCTCTGAACAAATTGATACAGTGATAATATTCCACGATAGAAGATTTGAAGAAGGCGACAAACAATTTTGACAGAAGCAGAGAAGTAGGCAAAAGGAGGCCATGCCACTGTCTACAAGAGGCATTCTAAGGGGACAACAAGGAAGTAGCCGTGAAGCGGTCGAAAAGAACATGAATCTAATACAAACCGAAAATTTATTGCAAGAGATTATTATACTTTCACAGGTCAACCATATAAACGTGATCAGGCTTCTAGGTTGCTGCTTGGAAGTTGAGGTGCCCATCCTGGTGTATGAATTCATCCCAAATGGAACGCTCTATCAATTGATCCATGAGAACCATGACAGGCAACATGTTTCTTTAGAAAACCGTCTCAGGATTGCTCAAGAATCTGCTGAAGCATTGGAGTATCTACATATTTCCATCAACCATCCTATTGTTCATGGAGATGTAGAAGTCTCTCAACATTCTTTTTAGACAACAACTGCATGGCAAAAAGTGACGAACTTTGGGGCATCAAGGATACTTCCTAAGGATGCAGTTCAGTTCATGACAGTGGTGCAAGGAACTCTAGGTTACCTAGATCCTGAGTACTTGCAAGAGCGGAAACTAACAGAGAAAAGTGATGTTTATAGCTTCCGGAGTCGTGCTTCTAGAGTTGATCACAAAGGAAGACAACAATATATTTCGAAGGCGGCGAGATAGGAAAAAAATCTCACAACATCGTTCCTGAAAGCGCTAAGGATAACAGAGTGCAAAGTATGTTAGATGCAAGCATAATGTATGATGGAACAGAGGAATTGTTCAGGAGGTTTGCTAAGCTTGCTAGCCAGTGCTTGAGTATGAAAGGGGCGAGAGGCCTTCCATGACTCTGGTGGCTGATAAGCTGAAGGCTATACAACGAAGTACCTGGAGTGGTATACTGTCGCTGAAGCATATATGAAGAAACTCAGCGTCTTTCTGAGCAGCTGGGCATGGGTGAACTATCTCTAGCATGTGTACTGGACAGCAAGACATCTGGGATTGGATATTGAGACACCACATGTAGATCATGCTGGTAGTACCAACATCCTATAGCTAGGAATAATACTGAGAAACCACTCTGGAGTGTTACAAACATGGATCTTATGTACGTGTAGTCATTTTGATCACACCAGGTTTAGCATAGCATGTAGGCGTCATATAATCTTTTTTTCTTGTATATATAATCGGTGGTGTAAGGCATATAGACAGTTATCCATGTGCATTTTGTGTAGAGATGTTTCTGTATTTTCCTCGTTATTGCTGTTGAGATATTTTCTGTATTTGTCCTTATTAGGAGTGAGCACCTGATTCCTTGATTAATAATGTGAAGAATTGGAAGGTTTATTTTTCTTCTCTCTGTTCAGAAAAGCTGTGGTTACGTCTTGGCACTTAATGGCAAAACATAACAAGAAAATTGGGACGGAAAAATACGTCGTGGTCCTTGTTTTTTTTTTTTTTTTTTCACAGCAATTCAAATGTACCTACGCGCAACGGCAGGCTAATGGCTTTTCTAGATATCGTGCTAGGATGAACACTCCACGATGGCTGGCGTTGAGCAGGTTGATGGCTGTCCCTACGACCGGCACTGCATCAGAATTCAGAAGGCTGTGTTTCAGTGCTTTTTGGTGTGACAGCGATAGCATGTCTCAACGGCTCACTGCGGTCGTTGCCACGACAACTGGTCTCGCTCTCGCTTAGAGATGGTTATTAGTTCGGTGCAAGGGGTAATTGTGGCTCCTACGGTTGGTGGTGGCAACACTGCGACTAACTGCCAATTTGGAGTTGAGCGGAAGGTTTCGGTTGCGATGTGCAGTGCAAGTGGACAGTGGTGTGTGTTAATCTTTCTCCTGGGGCAATCTTCAGTGGTCAACATCTGTTGGGTTGGCTGCAGTCCATGTTGACCGGCGCGGTTGCGACTGGTGACTCACTACTGCAGTGACAACCAGCAGATGGCGGCAAGTAGCAGGAAGGTTTGTGTGTTTGAGGAATGGCGGTGTGTAAAAGATTTCAGTGATCTCTTTTGTACTATGATGCATGAATAAGATGTGGCTTTTAAAAGGCGTCATGATGGTCACTCTGAGAATCGCCGGCAAAGACTTCTTTGCCGAGTGCCTAACCGTCGGCCCGGTGTTTCCCACTTCGGAAAATTAGAAATTTGCGGCGTAGCGTAACGTCGGCAAAACAATACACTCGGCAAAAAGAATAATAGGGCCAAGCGGCCCGTTCTCCGTCACCTTTGCGAGGTGTCAGCGTTAGGCACTTTCGGCAAACTAAGGTATCCTTTTGCGGTGCCACTTCGTCGAGGCACTTTCGGCAAATAGGGTCTTTACCCGAGTGCCATAAATGGCACTCGACAAATTATGTATTTTTTTTGCTTTTTTAGTTCCATATTTTTTGTGTGGACTTGATACCCGATAATTACATCTCATATTCAAATTTGGGACAATTTCAAGTTGTTTTGCTATATTTCATGAATTATTTCTTTTTTTCTTGCATTTTAAGGCCACTCAAATTTGAACTGCAAGGTACATGAAATAATGGAATTTGGTCATTCAAAAAGTATTATTCATGATGTTTGAGGCGTATGTTTAGGGTCAATCCAGGAACTTCATCTTGAGTACGAACATTTTTGTGTCGAACATGATGAGGAGTTACATGGGGAGAAAAGTGTTTTTAAATTCTATAAAATCCAAAGCGAAGTTTAAAAATCCGTGAAACTTTTTTGTCTTAAATCTCATGAGGAGGCTGTAGTAAAATTTGAAAAATTAGGAGCAAGTTGTGGCGTCGGATGGCTAAAACTTCAGAGAACTCACATGAATCAAGTGTAGGGGTTCTCAGAGGTTTTAGCCATCTTGTTCATCTTTAAATTTTACAGGACTCATGGCACCTTTTAAACTTTTAAAATTTTTAAACTTAAGTTTTTTTTAAAAAAAACATTTTCCGCATGTTCTTCGTCAAGTTGTGGCACCTATGCGAGTGCCTCAAATTTAAACGGCACTGAAATGACTTGAAAACTCATCTTGCCCATGAATCTATCCGTATAGAACTTATAAAAATGCATCGAACCTAACTATTGTGCCCGAAGCGTGGCACTCGGCAGGCTATTTTTAAAAATAAAAATGACACCTTTGCCGGTGCCTCATTTTTGGCGCTTCGGCGAGGCGGCGGATAAAATATCTTGCCTCCTCTTCCCATTCATTTCGCGCCGTACGCCCGCGGCGCGCTACGCGCCGCCCGAGCCCTCGCCCGCCGCCCGCCACGCCGGAACTTCGCGAGATCGGCCGCCCGCCGCCGCGACCGCCCTTGCCCGGTGCCGCCCGCCGCGCCCCGTCCGTGGCAGGGCGCGCAGCCGGCCTCCGGCCCGGCGTGCCCGGCGCCAGGCGCACCACGCCCGCGCCTCACCGCCTTGACCAGGCGAGGAGAAAGGGGAGGAGAAAGGGAGGTGAGGGGAGGAAGAGGGGAGGAAGGGGAAGGTGAGGAGGAAGAGGGAGGAAGGGGAAGAAGAGGAAGAAGAGGAAAGGAGAGGGAGGAAGAAGGAGGAGGAAGAGGAGGAAGGGGAGGAGGAAGAAGAGGAAGGAGAGGAGGAAGAAGGTGATCGGCGCCGGTAAATGGTTCTTCATGTTGCCGCGACCAAGGTAAGCCCTATCCTTCTAGTAGTGTTAGTTGTAGGTTAGTAGTAGTAGTTAGTAAATAGTTAGTAAATAGTTGTAGGGTTAGTAGTGTTAGTTGTAGGGTTAGTAGTAGTAGTTAGTAAATAGTTAGTAAATAGTTGTAGGGTTAGTAGTTGTAGGGTTAGTATTAGTAGTGTTAGTAGTTGTTAGTAATAGTTGTAGGGTTAGTAGTAATTGTTATGGTAATACTTGAATACTTTCATCTGCATGCTTTTCAAGTAAAGTGAATGGCTCTTGTTGATATATTGGTGGTTGGTGGCCTTCGTGCCCATATTTGGTATATGCATGTGGTTGTTGGCCTTTGTGCCATGTTTTTGCTGGTTTTGGGAACCTCCCCGTAGGGGAGGTGCTGGGTTAATAAATTTTGAGTCGACACTAACTATTTTTTGCCCTTGTTTTGTAGGAGGACTTGTGGGAGGGACTCGGCCACCCGATCGTCCTCGTAGGGCATCGCATGTCTTCTTTGCACCAGCGTCTCCACCGAATACCGTAGGTATTAATCACCTCCGTCCCGTCCTTATAGTTGTCTTACATAGCGCGACCCGGTTAAAGCGTCTCCCGTCCGAAAGAGATACTGGGCGTGGGTATGCGCATCCCAGGCATATCTGCGACCGTATCTGTTTTGGGATTGTCCATGTTTTTGGACAGCCCGTGGATGCGTAGATGGGTTAGCATCCATGCTCATGTCCCGTCCGGAGCGGGTTTTCGGCAAACCTCCACGTTGTTCTCCTGATACACACTCTCCCCGCCCGGGGCGTGTATCGGGAGAACAGCGGGAGGTGTTCCTACCCCGCTTTCCGGGCGAAGGCTGAGCATGGATGCTAACCTTGTTCACGCATCCTCGGGTGGGATTAGGACCTATCCCTCACCTATTAGATGGTAGGAATGCCGTGTAGATGCAATTCTTTGGTTATATGGCTCGGCCGACATGGGCGTATGACCGAGGATGGATAACCGTGGAGTGGATGTACACGAGGCTTCGCAAGTAAGAGCCTTGAATGGGTTAGGGGGGACCGATGCTTTCTGGGAGCATGCATTTGGCCCAGCTGCTAAAGGGTCTATTCGGATGCCGTGTCCCTGCGGCAAATGTAAGAACAAGAAAAAAAAAGAAACAAAAGGTTGAAATGGGCAAACATATTTACAACAACGCGTTAGATCCCAAACTATAGCCGCCGGATCTTCCACGGTGAAGTCGATCGTATTAGAGAGGGCGTGGTGAGGCCCCTCCTCGAGGAGTATGATGCGAATGCGGGGATGGCGGAACATGATGGCAGAACTTTCACGATGCACGGTTCAATGGAGGATTGGAGGAGGAACACGAGGAAACCGCAAAAGGCGTTCTACGAGATGATGGAGGCGTACACGGCAGCCCCTTCACGAAGACAATGGTTACGGCTGGATGCCATTTCACGCCTTATAGCGTTGAAGTCGCAATTGAGCATTAGTCGAGGCGGCCCGACACCCTGTTGTGTCGTTATTGGCAAACCGCTTCCAGGGGTCACGTCCCCGCCAAAGAACACGTCACGAGTCCGCGAGACTCCTTCGTGGACTCAAGATGCCATATGAGTCGCACCATGCTTGTCCAAAGGGGTGTGTCCTATTTAGGGGAGACCTCAAAGAAGCAACGCACTGTCCAAAGTGCAAAGCCTCTAGGTTTGTGGAGGTAGAATGTAGTGATGGCGGGGAAGAAACAAAAATCCAATATCCCCCGAGATGGTCCTACGACACCTTCCTTTCTGCACCGAGGCTCCAACGGCCGTACATGACAGAGGAGTCCACGAAAACAAATGACATGGCACAAGAAGGGCAAAAGATACAGATCCCGAGAAGTTGGTACACCCATCGGATGGTGATGCATGGAAGCACCGATAATATGCATCCCGAAAAAGCTATGGAGGCTTGAAATGTACACGTAGCGTTAAGCAATGATGGGTTCAATCCGTATGGAATGTTGGCGCCCCGCATACACTTGTTGGCCCGTGTTAGTGATCCCTCTCAATCTTCCCCTTGGTGTCATGTTTGAGCTCAAGCACTTCTTCTTGGCCGATAATACGGCACCCGGCAACAATATGGGTGTGTTCATGCGGCCCGGTGTGGGATGAATTGCAAGATGCTTGGCAAAATGGGGTACCGACGCATGACCGAGCTACAAAGAGGCGAACTTTACAATGCATGTGTGGTACCTATATTCAATGCATGACTTCCCTCGGCTTATGGCATATTCAGCGCATGGTGTGTTCATAGGAGGTTCCCTTGCCCAACATGCAAGGCGGTGATGATGTTCACCGGCCGCGAAGGGTGGCAAGTATTCTTCGTTTGACAAACATCGTCAATTCACGCCCGAGAACCATGAATTCGTACTAGACAAAAAAGCACTTCACGAAAGGTGTTGAAGTCACCCGACCCATCCCAAAAGTTTATGACCGTGAAGAGGTCCTTGCCGAGCTATGGGTCTCAAAATCGATGAAAAGAAAGGTTGTTTTGTTGGATATGGTACCACACACATGTGGACTTATATATCGGGCTTGACTAATCTCCCCTACTTCAAGGATCTTCTTCTTCCACACAACATCGATGTAATGCACCGCGAGAAAAGAATATCTCCAAGGCACTCTTTCACAACAACCATGGACCTTAAGAAGTCAAAGGACAACGTTAAGGCTAGACTTGACATAGAGATGATGTCGCGATAGACCAAAGCTAATGATAGAGACCCCTAGCCCCGGGAAGAGATGGAAAAAGGGCCCGGCCGACTACATCATCAAAAGGGGCCGATAGGAAGGAAGTACTACGGTGGATGAAGACGTTATCGATTTCCTCGATGGGTATGCGGCGAATCCGAAAGTAGGGGGAGTGAACTTGCGGACTATGAAAGTCTTAGGGATGAAGAGTCATGACTTCCACATATGGATTGAGCCGGATCCTTCCCCGCGATGACTTCGAGGATACCTCCGAGCCGGTGTGGCGCGTCTGGCGAGTTGAGCTTTTTCTTCCACCAACTTTGTGTTAAGGAGTTATCTCGGGATGCGATTGCTGATCTAGAGCGTGCCGCACCCGTTGATCTGCAAGTTGGAGATGATATTTCCACCGCTTCTTCACATGCGATGCAGCACACGATTTTGCACCTTCCTAGCGAGGCACGGTTGGGGGGCCCGTGCGGTTCGTTGGTGCTATCCAATCGAGAGGGCTCTCAAGGTACTTCCGGAGAAAATGCGGGAATAAAGCCAAAATTGAGCCTTCCGTGGCGTGGCGGGCATACATTCTAGAGGAGGTGTCGACCTTCACACGAGGCGTACTATCTTGAGAAACTTCCAGCGTCCCACAATCCTACCCCTCGTTACAACGCCCGACGAGAGTTCATCGAACCTCGCCTTTTCGGAGGGCAAGTCGGAAGAGGAAGCGCGGCTACCCACAAGCACTTGTCCTTTGATGAGTGGCGCACTATCATGCTCTATGTGTTGTTGAACCTTGACGAAACTGCTCCTTATCTTATTAGGTAGTAAGTTCTCAATGAGCTTGTTCCATACGCCGTCACTATCCTCCACCTATCGATCGACCCACTTGCCTTGTTTTTTGGAAATTTATTGGTCAACACCGGAGAGGGAATGGGGCTCCTACCTTGCAACAAGAAGACAATCTTCTAAAAATGGGCAGCCCGATTTTATTTCCCCGGTTACGCTCCAAAGGTACCATCCAACTAACCTCGTTCCGACTTTGATATTCCACTTTGGTCCTAGTAACATATAATGTAACGATCTACGTGGCCTCACCTTGCGGCCCGCACGATCTTAAGTGTGCGAAGATTTAAAACAGGTGGGCAATGGCTTCCCCGTAGGGTCAACTCATTCACCATTTATGATGTGAATGGCTATCGCCTCGCCGCGAGAAGCTACGAGGAGAGTCGGCCCAACCGCCAAAACAACGTGCACCGGAGTTAAATGCGCCCGCTTGGATAAGAAGGACTATTACGGCATAGTCGAAGAAATATATGAGCTCAACTTCGGGGTCCTAAAGAGCTCAAGCTAGTGGTATTCAAATGCCATTGGTTCGATCCCGATGACACGAAAGTAGACCCTACGATTGGGCAAGTTGAAATTGACAGATTCCGTATATGGAGGAGAGGATGTCAATATTGTGGCTAATATACACGCCACACAAGTTTATTACCTCCCATGGGCGTGCCAAAAACACGAGGACCTTATGTTTGGTACCTTGTGCGGTATGTATAAGCCACACGATAAAGCGCTGTTCGAACGATGATGATTACAACCTTGACCCAAACAATCGAAGAGTTCTATCAACCCCGAGGCTAGAAGGACGTTTAGGAGATAGACATTCTTTCGTTGATGGGCATGGAAGTAGGCACGCCCCATCGATGAGGACGAGGGGTGATGAGGTGCGAGGATGCTAAGGACTTGCAAATTCTTGAACGATGGAGGATGGTGATGGTGCGAAGGAGTTGTGGAGGGCGATGCACATGCCGAGGGCGTCTGATGATGAGGATGGTGACATTGATGATTACAATAGTGATAGTGATAATGAAGACTACATGCCGGAGCCTTTAGGCATTCGGGAGATAATTTCTAAATCATGTAATACTATTTTGTTATTATTGTTACCTTTCAATTATGTTTCGTTCATTTTGCAATACTAATTGGTTTACTCTTTGTCTTTGCGAGGGGACTCGACAAAATGCGATGGAAGGCGGCAATGTCGTGGGGTCCGATCCATCTACGCGAGGCCCCCCACCCTCTCCCCACGCCGACGAGGAGGAGGCCGACGAGGAGGAGGCCGACGAAAGCAGCACCCGCGAGGTGAGAACGCGGCCCGGCGACGCGGCCCATTCCCACGAGGAGGCTTGAGTTTGTGTCTTCGTCGAGCGGCCCGGGGCCGTCGTCGGGCCACACCTCTTCGTGACTTCGACTCCGGTGCGAAGAGACACCGTCGGAGACGTCTTCCTCGAAGTTTGAGCAAGGTCTACCGGCCACGGGGCCTCGACCTCCCCACGGGGGCGATCCCTTTTGCCCGTCGCCCGGTGATTCGACCCCACGGTGACAAGTAAGAAGCCATTGATATTTTCACTACTTGTTCATATGACATGTTGAAAATCGAACTTCGCACTAACAATTCGCCTTAATGGCTCGTGCGAAGAATGGAAGATTGTAAGCGGAGGGGCGGTTCGCACCATATCAATGGCATCCGAGCCTCGATTAAAGAGAACTACCGGGCTTTGTGACCGCCGGGGGGGGCGAGGGAGCGCCCTATACGTAAGGAGCACCGTGCGCGCGGATGGATAGCCCTTGCCGAAAGATCAAGGCGCAACCACGGGTGAGTCTCGTATGCGGGGATTACTTCCACGTTGTTTAAATACTATGTTTTTTTTAAATAATAGAATGATACATATTTATGCGTATGCGAGAACTACTTCACGTCGGGCCGGGGGCAAGAGCGGTGGCGCTAGAGTGCAGAGACAAGGTCCGGACCGACTCAAGGACACGTACCATGAGGCTGCGGTGTCCGGTGCTTCATCTCCTTCAACGCCGACGTGCTTGGCAAGGTGGTGAGGAAGAATGAAGCAAGGAGATGATGCTCGAGAGGAGACCGACCTCACCGGGACCCGATACATCAAGTTCAGAGAACGCATTTATTCCGACATTCCTTCAATGAAAAATAGCGACCTTCCATTCATCCTCCGCTATGTCATGCGATGTATCCGAGTGGTGCGGCAAGTACAAGGATGGCGGGAGTCCATTGTGGACAAGTGGCTCTTGGACAAGGCGATGAGACCAAGAGACTTCGTGGAGATGTCGCTTGGAGATGCAAGGGGAAGCCACACCACCAAGGAGCGTGCCCCTCCCGGTGTATATGGATAGATGGGGTACGATTACGGTGATTTTTTTATTCAAGCGCTCAAATCTCTTCACTTCTAACCATCTCGTTGACACATATTAACGTATATTTTTAATTGTCAACTAAACATGGAAAAGGACTAAAATATAATTAGATAACCTTATTAGGGGTTTATACTAATGATTTCCATGAGTTTTGGTGAAGTTGTGATTTGCGGTACTTAATAGAAAAAGCAGCCAGGCGTGGCATACGACATGTCATAAGCATAACGCAATCCAACTCGAAACAAGTCCGAAAGGCTACGGATTATTCCGACCGCGAGCGAAACTTCGGAACCAAGAAATACATCATCTAGAAGACTCCGGAAGCCCGCGACACCGCGGCGCGGGCGGAGGAAGACCCCACGGGCGATCGGCCCGTATCGAGCCGATCGGCCCTGGCAGTCGCCGTTCGGCCCCACTTACGGAATGTTTCTCCACCGCCTCTAATACTTTCGATCTAAACGGTTGATTTTACGTCGGTTTGATCCGATGGCGGCTTGTAGAAGTGCGGGATTGATTCAAGGATTAATACCACATCGTGCTGTTGAAGTTGAAGAGACAGAGGAAGACCGATATATAAAAGACCCCCGACCCCCTCAAGCAAGAGAGAGAATCAAGTTTGATCTAAGGCTTCACGTTCATTAAGAAGTAGATCAAGTAGATCCATCTCGGTTCAATCTTCAATTCAATCGGATCATCAACGACAATACAAGAGATAGAAGCTCTAGATTAGAATTAGATTGAGAGTAGTTTTATAAGTTGAGAGAATTATTGAGTGGTTGAAGCGGAGTAGAAGGAAGGCGGGAGCTGTCGGCGCCTCCATCTTCTTCCTCTTCGAGGAGTTGGCGCTCCATTGGAGCACGACTCTAAGATCTTGTGGATTGTTCGAATTCCATTGAAGTAAGTGATATTGTCTTTATTATTCTTAAGGTTAGTATTTCTTTGATAAGATTACTTTGATTCACATCGCTCTTGAATTAAAGTTGTTAGATTAATGTAGCGCGGTGCTTAGATTGACTAGCTCATTACGAATACCTTCTATAGGCGGGGTGAAGACACTTGTTAAAGGCGTCGTAGTGGTGACAACACTATTGAGTCCTTTGTTCACCTTTGCCCCGTTTATAGAAATCGTAGGAGACCACTGCATTGTTAGCGTAGAACCCCTTTATTAAGAGTTTCTTCATGACAATCCCTCTTGAGAATAATATTGCAAATGATTTACTTGAAGTGAGAACAAGACCTTCTTACTAGAACTCCTTATCTTTATTATCAATCTAGTTTAATTAAACCACGTAGAGATCAGTAGTAAATCTCAAGAACCTTTCTCTCGTTCTCCACATTGGATTCGATATTTAAAACCCATTACCGGGTGAAGTGCTCCACGGTATCCGTGCGCTAGCGGATTATCAATCATAATATTCTGTAGGCTTAACAAATACCAACAAGCATTTAAAACGCCGTTCTTGCGGGAGAACGGTTTAGAGATTTCTTGAGTATACATTTATCTTTTCTTTTTAGTTTAAATTCTTATCTTTTCTTTATCATGGATACTACATCCATTAAAGATTTTTCGGCACCTACGGACTTAGCCTTAGGCCTATACCATCATCAAACCAATTCTATCCGAAGCCTATGAGCTCGCCCTTGATTAATAGAGATGGTCCAAACCAACACTTTCTTAGGAATAGAAGGCGAAGACCCTTATTATCATCTCCAACAATTTGAGCAAACATGTATTTGCCTTCATTTAGAGGGTATGTCGAGAGACTATCCGTTGGAAGCTCTTTCCATTCACACTTGAAAGGAAAAGCTCGCCAATGGTATGTGAGAACCAAGGAGAAGAAGAAAGGTGAATGGGGAACACTCCGTGCAGATTTACTGCTGGATTTCTACCCGTTTCTAAAGTAGTCAACCTTAGAACCCGGATCATATCCTTCAAACAAGAAGATAGTGAGACATTGAGTTCATCACGGGAGCGTTTTGAACTTCTTTGCAAGTCGGACCAGATCTAGGCCTTCAAGACCACATTTTACTTCAACATTTTTATATTGGTCTTAATAAAGAATCTAGAGCCTATTTGAATACCTCTTCACATGGATCTTTCATCCATCTTACATCTAGTGAAGCTAGAACCATCTTAGACAATATTCTAGCCAGGCACCAATGATGATCCATTAGAAAGAGAAATCTCTAGAAGAAGAAATTCGAGAAATAGCTACACCCGAACTTATACGAGAATCATCTCAACTGTAGCTATAGAATCATCAAAGGAAAAACATTCTTTTCTGATTTTATGAATGATATCGAGGATGATTTATTTTTCGATTTTGGAAACACCTCGAATTATCATCAAGAGAAGAAACCTCAAAATAAATTCTCTTCACAAGAAGAAATTGATCGCGTTGAGCAATACTTCTCAAGACAACACACTAGGGAGCTTGCATCTATCATGAGTCTTTGAATGGTTAGAAGAATCGAAACTTTCTTACGATGTGATCCGTTTAGAATCACCTTCTATACCTATTCAATGCATAATTAATGCAATCACTTACGATGCACTTTATAACCCGATTATAGGAGTTAATATAATGGCTTTATCCTTTTTCAAGCAATTTAGTAAAAATATGCCATTATCTCCTACTACTAAGTTATTAAAGCACTCCTCTGGGCAAATTGTCCAAAGTTCGAGAATTCTATACGCTCTACCTATTCGGTAAACGACATGTTAATAAACCTGAGCTTTTATATCTTTGACATTAGGGAGTTTGACCTCTTAATAGGCCATCCTTTAGAAAGACTCCTTAAAAAGAAGGACACACGGGAAAACTAGACATTCGTCTAGGCAAAGATAAATTTCCCTTACACTTCGCACATTCAATTCATCTTTGAGACCGAACCCGGTCGAGCCGGACCCAATGGAAGAGGTGAAAGAAGCATCTATAGAACATTTAGTAGTAGAATCAATCAAGAAGATGTAACTGAATTCTTCATCGAGGAAGAAGAAGAAAATCCAAGCGAATCCGAACCTCTCGATGAATTAGAAACCTCGAGACCTCCCATTGAACTAAAACCTTTACCACCTGGTCTTAGATATGCCTTTTTGCATAATGATCCTGAATCCCCTGTGATCATTAATGATAAACTCACTTTCGGGAAGAGACTTACGGGTTAATTCTTGTCTTAGAACAACACCGTGCGACCTTTGGCTACTCACTCCATGATCTAAAAGGCATCGGTCCCCCCTTTGCACACATCGTATACCTACAGATCCTGATGTTCCACCATCTATAGAGCCTCAACGAAGACTTAATAATGCGATGAAAGATGTAGTAAAAAAAGAAGTTCTAAAACTTACGCACGCGGGATTATATATCACATGCCACATAGTGAGTGGGTAAGCCACATGCAAGTTGTGCCTAAAAAGGGAGGCATGACAATAGTTAAAAATGATAAGAACGAATTAATTCCTCAAAAGAACATCCTTTGGTTGGCGTATGTGCATAGACTATAGAAAATTAAATAAAGCCACAAAGAAAGATCACTTTCCACTTTGCCTTTCATTGATGAAATGTTAGAGCGGTTGGCAAACCACTCTTTCTTTTGTTTTCTTGATGGATATTCGGGGGTATCACCAAATCCCAATTCATCCCGATGATCAAAAGCAAAACCACTTTTACATGTCCATATGGAACTTATGCATATCGTAGAATGTCTTTTGGATTATGTAATGCTCCGACTTCTTTTCAAAGATGCATGATGTCTATATTTTTCGATATGATTGAAGAGATTATGGAAGTTTTTATGGATGATTTTTTACGTTTATGGAAAAACTTTTTTGATGATTGTCTAGAAAACTTAGATAAGGTTTTGCAAAGATGTGAAGAAAAGCACTTGGTCCTTAATTGGGAAAAATGTCATTTTATGGTTAGAGAAGGAATAGTGCTAGGCCATCTAGTTTTAAAAAGAGGAATAGAGGTAGACCGAGCTAAAATAGAAGTAATTGAACAACTACCTCCACAGTGAATGTTAAAGGAATAAGAAGTTTTCTTGGCCATGCTTTGGTTTTTATAGAAGGTTCATAAAAAAATTTTTCTCATATTGCTAGACCTCTTACAAATTTGCTAGCTAAGGATGTTCCTTTTGAATTTGATGATGCTTGTCTTAAATCGTTTGAAACTCTTAAAAATGCTCTTATTTCTGCACCCATTATTCAACCCCACGATTGGTCTTTACCTTTTGAAATTATGTGTGATGCAAGTGATTATGCGATGGGGGGGCTGTTTTTTGGACGGACAAAGACAAGAAACATCATGCTATTGCCTATGCTAGTAAAACTTTAAGCTGGACCTCAACTTAATTATGCCACAAGCGAAAAAGAGTTACTAGCTGTTGTTTATGCTATCGACAAGTTTAGATCTTACTTAGTAGGAGCAAAAGTTATTATTTATACTGATCATCTTTGCTCTTAAATATTTGCTCACTAAGAAAGATGCTAAACCAAGATTAATACGATGGATTTTCTTTGCTCCAAGAGTTTGATTTAGAAATTAGAGATAAGAAAGGAGTAGAAAATTCATTGCCGATCATTTGTCTAGAATGCATTTTGAGAAACAACATGAGTTACCCATTAATGACTCCTTGAGGGGCGACATGCTCTATCGGATCTCCCGATCCGACCCCTGGTATCTTGAGATATTGTTAATTTTATGGTTGCGGGATATATGCGACCGGTGATAAGAAAAAGCTTATTTATGAGAGTCGCCATCACCTATGGGATGAGCCATACCTCTTCCAGTATCTTGACGGTTTTACTCGGGAGGTGTGTGCTGCGAAGAAAGGACTACAAATTATTGAAATGTCACTCGGCACCATATGGAGGTCATTATGGAGCATTCGGTACACACGCAAAGATACGGCAAAGCGGATTCTTACGGCCAACCATGTATCAAGACACAAAAGACTTTGTACGAAGATGCAATGCAACGCTGTCGAGAGACATGGCAATATCAATTCTAGAGATGCCATGCCACCGACAACCAATCTTCAAATCGAGCTCTTTGATGTGCGGGGAATTGACTACATGGGACCATTCCCAAAATCCGGACACTATGAGTACATCTTGGTGGCGATTGACTATGTTTCTAAATGGGTTGAGGCCATGCCATGCAAGGCTAGCGATCACAAAAGTTCAATCAAGATGTTTGAAGAAATAATATTTCCAAGATTCGGTACACCAAGGCTAGTGATAAGTGACGGAGGATCTCACTTCATCGACAAGAACTTCGAGAAGTACCTCTCAAATCATGGGATCCAACACAACGTCGCTACACCTTATCACCCTTGAGACAAGTGGTCAAGCGAAAAACGTCAAACAAGCAAATCAAGAATATCCTACAAAAGGCGGTTGACCAAATGGGAACTAAATGGAAAGGCAGGGCTACCCGAAGCTCTTTGGGCTTATCGGACAAACTTACAAAACTCCCATTGGAATGTCTCCCTACCGGTTGGTCTACGGAAGACATGTCACTTGCACGTTGAGCTAGAATTCAAAGCTCACTGGGCGATCAAGAGGTGGAATATGGACCTTGATGAAGCCGGAACAAAGCGAAGAATGCAACTATCGAGCTAGAAGAATGGCGAGAGAAGGCATACCCGCGTGCCAAGATCTACAAAGAAAAGAACCAAAAGATGGCACGACAAAAGAATCAAGAAGAAGGAATTCCACCCAGCGTCGGGTATTACTTTTTAATTCGAGTGCGACTTTTTCGACATGGAAAACTACTGAAGCAAATGGGAAGGACCGTACAAGGTGGTGAGTTCATCATCACCGCGGAGCTGTCACTCTTCAAGACAACGAAGGTACGCTTTTAAGGTAAATGGTCATCGCTTAAAAATATTTTTAGAGCCCAATAAAGATTTAGAAGAATTAGATGTTATCGAGTTCTTGAATTACCCAAAAATATTAATTTTTCACGAATAATGGGCCGTCATCGGGTTTTTCGGGAGAAAGGAGAGTTTGAGAACCACCACGACAAAACGCGCCGCGAGGGCGCCACCTGGCCGGGCCGATCGGCCCAAATAACGAGGCCGTCGGCCCGGCGGAAGCCTCCGCCTCGCGACCGTTTCGTCCCACACACGGTCTCTTGCACGAATAATTGCGGAAAAAATTACTTTCGGTTTGTTTTAGTACCACAACCCCAATTCTCTCGCTCCAAAAATTCGACTCGTATAAAATCGAGGGTAGACAAGTCTCTTTTCTCATCTCATCTCGAGCTATCGGCAATGGCTGAAAAAGCGGCTTGTTCTCTTTAATGAAAAGATTAAACAACTTGTCCCTTCTCTCAAAAAACGAAAGCCGTCGCCGTAATACCACCCGATCATACCCCAATTCCTTTGTCCACCTCCTCGTCCTCCTCACACTCCACCGCCACCACAAGGAAGCAAGCAAGTCATGTGCGCTCGGCCCGATCGATCGTCGCCGTGAAGCTGCCTTGAAGAAAGCAATCCATGTTCCTAGCTACATGGAGGTTGAAGAACCAAAGAAGGCGGCGTCTCACGTGTTCGCATGGATGCCTACGGCAACACGAGGGAGCACAAGTACACTACAACACCTCCATGCCGCACTACCATCAATGGAGTCCGTGCTAAGGAATCGCAGATCAAAAGGATTCCCGTGTCGAAGGCGGCCGGCGCATGCCACGAAGAAGACTAGAAAGACTAATGCCGAACTTCGCTAGAAGTAGAAGCCCTTCAAGAAACTTGCAAGGAGATCCGCAGCGTCAATAAGCGCCCTCACTAAGTCTATCCTCCATCTTTTTAGAGAATGAGGGAAAGAAGAAACGTAAAAATCGGGAAGAGGATGCTAGTCGCGGTGTGAAAAAGGGCAAGGGCCCTATATAAACATCACGATTAGAGAGCACATGAGTCTTAGCGTCGAGCCTTAAAATTTAGTTTAATTAAAGTTGTTTAGCTTGGTTTAGTTAATAATAGTTTGCTTTAAATTTTAGAAAGTTTGGAATTACGTAATAAAGTGCTCTCTCTTATCAATGGAATAATCCACAAGATGAGTCAAATATTTTTCTCTATATTTTTTACGGATATGTTTTCTTGTCTCCACCATGCTTTGTATGCAAGATAATAGAGATCAAGTGTGGGGGAGATCAACACCGACCAAGCGAGGTAATTCGCGGCGAAAACCGAGAAAATTCGGAATCAAGAGCGGAACCATCGACTTCGCCGCGGCGGACTGCGGCCCAACCACGACCACATCTTTGGACCCGATCGGCCCAAATATCGAGCCCGATCGGCCACAGCCGAGCCCCCACTCGAGCTCCTTAGATCCCTTTGCTTTCGGTTTGTTTCACGAAACTTTTTAATTTTTGCAATTTATTTTCATTCGAATTAAAATCGTCTTTTACATTATGGTATGAAAAAGGTGTCATGAATAAAAAGTTTTGCATAATTCCTACTTATGCACTGTCACTCATTGGGATGCTTTAATTGTTTAAAACATGAGAAAAAATAAAGTTAGAATAATGATCCTTTTTCTTTTATCTTGTCTTTGGAGAATTATTTATTTCAAAATATTCAAAATCATTAGTTATGCTTCTCCTTTGTGATTAAATGAATCATCGGTAGAGCCATAGCAATCATTAAGATTTATCTAATTAATTGTTACTTTCTTGTGTTAAGCTTTGTCAAAACTACGACCCATGTTGAAATTTGTCTAAAGTCTAAGATCAAGATCACGTACACTACTTTCACTAAATATCCATGCTCTAAAAGTTTTAATCTCTATCTCCCATAATTTTAAAATTGTTGAAAAAAGTACGGCTATGAAAAAAAGCCAAATGTTCAAAATTCTAAGAGTGGAGAGAAAAGTGAGAGAGGGAGAAAGTGAGCAAGTGTTCTATGGGTTGAAGAAGAACCCCCTCTCTAAACAAAGAAAAAGGCAAAAATAAAGAGAAGAATAATGGACAAGTGTCAGGGGGTGAGTAGGGCCCACTTCTCTAAGAGAGTAAAATGGACATGTGTCAGGGTGAAGCGAGAACCCAACTCTCCACTAAATAGCTTGGTTACCTCGTTCTTTAAAAAAAAAAAAAAAAAAATGTGTTCCAAAAAGGGAGATAGAAGATTTTTCAACTAGAGAGAGCAAGCGGTGGTAATAATCTTGACTTACATGCACATCTTGATCTATGACTTATGACGTTTATCTCTATGGATCTACTTTTGACTCGGCAATAAATACAAGGTAAGTATGATACATGTTCTTGAGCTCTACAATGATAAATAAATTGTGAGAAAATAATATACTTTGAGAGACTTGAGAGTGTCACAAAGGAGCAAGTACAACTATGTTTTCAACTTATGCAAAACCTCTCAATAGACTTGATTTAAAAAAAAAAAGGTGATACATTTTCTAACTAATTCGAAGCTCAATATCCCAAGTGCGGTATAAATATAATCGTGATCCATGCTTAGACCATCCTTTTATCGAGGGGCGAGTAAAAGCCTAAGTGTGGGGGGAGTTTGTTGACACATATTAACGTATATTTTTAATTGTCAACTAAACATGGAAAAGGACTAAAATATAATTAGATAACCTTATTAGGGGTTTATACTAATGATTTCCATGAGTTTTGGTGAAGTTGTGATTTGCGGTACTTAATAGAAAAACAGCGAAAATGGCGTGGCATACGACATGTCATAAGCATAGCGCAATCCAACTCGAAACAAGTCCGAAAGGCTACGGATTATTCCCGACACGAGCGAAACTTCGGAACCAAGAAATACATCATCTAGAAGACTCGGAAGCCCGCGACACCGCGGCGGGCGGGAGGGAAGACCCCCGGCGCGTCGGCCCAAATATCGGCCCGATCGGCCCGGACGGTCGCCGTTCGGCCCGGCTTACGGAATGTTCCTCCACCGCCTCTAATACTCGATCTAAACCGGTTGATTTACGTCGGTTTGATCCGATGGCGGCTTGTAGAAATGCGGGATTGATTCAAGGATTAATACCACATCGTGCATTGAAGTTGAAGAGAGGCAGAGGAAGACCGATATATAAAGACCCCCGACCCCCTCAAGCAAGGACCAGAGAATCAAGTTTGATCTAAGGCTTCACATTCATTAAGAAGTAGATCAAGTAGATCCATCTCAGTTCA
The DNA here is from genome assembly GCA_015847255.1 of Hyparrhenia diplandra. Classification (NCBI taxonomy): domain Eukaryota; kingdom Viridiplantae; phylum Streptophyta; class Magnoliopsida; order Poales; family Poaceae; genus Hyparrhenia; species Hyparrhenia diplandra. Next base: position 97,249 of record JADLZK010004008.1, on the reverse strand, counting down.
ATCTTCAATTCAATCGGATCATCAGCGACAATACAAGAGATAGAAGCTCTAGATTAGAATTAGATTGAGAGTAGTTTTATAAGTTGAGAGAATTATTGAGTGGTTGAAGCGGGTAGAAGGAAGGCCGGGAGGCATCGGCCCTCCATCTTCTTCCTCTTGAGGAGTTGGCGCCTCCATTGGAGCACGACTCACGAGATCTTGTGGATTGTTAAATTCCATTGAAGTAAGTGATATTGTCTTTATTATTCTTAAGGTTAGTATTTCTTTGATAAGATTACTTTGATTCACAATAAACTCTTGAATTAAAGTTGTTAGATTAATGTAAGCGGTGCTTAGATTGACTAGCTCATTACGAATACCTTCTATAGGCGGGGTGAAGACACTTGTTAAAATTTGTCGTAGTGGTGAGCGGCACTATTGAGTCCTTTGTTACGCTTTTTGCCCGTTTATAGAAATCGTAGGAGACCATTTGTTAGCGTAGAACCCCTTTATTAAGAGTTTCTTCATGACAATCCCTCTTGAGAATAATATTGCAAATGATTTACTTGAAGTGAGAACAAGACCTTCTTACTAGAACTCCTTATCTTTATTATCAATCTAGTTTAATTAAACCCGCGTAGAGATCATTAGTAAATCTCAAGAACCTTTCTCTCGTTCTCCTGTGGATTCGATATTTAAAACCCATTACCGGGTGAAGTGCTCACGGTATCCGTTCTGCGCTTGCGGATTATCAATCATAATATATCTGCATGGCAGGATCCGCAGTCGAGTACGGCCTTGACTCAGCGGCTATGCGGACCGAGCGGCAAAGCGTTCGATCCGGCCACCGCGCCCTATAGACCATCCGGCCACACGGCCCCTGATGAGGGTTGGGAGGAGAGGCGGCACGGCGATCTTGGATGGCCAGCGGTGGCGATCAACTCGTCCCCCACTGTTCCGCGGTGAGGGCGAGATTTGCTCAAGAAGCACGACCTCCTCCGACATCCCCATAGCACCTCGCGGTGAGGCTCCACGCGAATGATGAGGGGTTTGGGTGTCTGAGTTTCATTCATCGTTCCTTCGGTTTTACACATGGCTCGGCTGCCTATGCATTGTTTCAACGTTATGGGTGTATCTGCGGGCTGGATGGCGGTTGGAGGCCAAGCGGGCGGCCCGGGCGAGTTTGAAGACGACGGCGGGCGGCGAGAGCCCATCGGTGGGAGTTGGAGGCATACCCCGCCCAATACTCGGCGGCGTCGGTAGGGGCGTGGCGAGGCTACTTCCGGGGCCTCCAAATCCCGGGTGTGACCCTACCTCCATTGCCTAGCTAAGCTGTTCGCTCCACCCCGTTTCCGTTCCTCCTCTGTAGGGACTCCGGTGAGTATATGTTGTTGTTTATTTATTTAGCTTGTGCGGCTCACCTGCGGTACTAATCGGATCGCCTCTCCTTTGTGCAGCCAGCAATCGGCGGGTTCGAACCCGACCTCCAGTGTGGCCCTTCTCCACCCCATCCACCCCATCCGGTCGGCCCGACTCCACGGTACACGTGGCGGTGGTGTTCCTCCTCCTCGCACGCGCGGCGGCCACACTACGGGCTTCCACCGTCCCTCCTACACACCCACGGGTGGGCGTACCAATCGGGCGCCGCAGCATGGGTGGTATCCGGGGCAAGGTGAGGGCCCCTCACACTCTTCGCACTAGGAGGCCACGGGGTGGGGCGATCAAGTTGAGTTGGTGGTGATTAGGTTCGACTGTTTACCTTGTGATGGATTTCTTTTAGATGTTGGATATGTTGCCTTGTGATGGATCTCGTTTCGATGTTGGACATGTTAGATTTCATTTGGTTGTTGGATATGTTGGATTTCGTTTGGATGTTGGACTATATGTGTGAATTTGTGATATATGTGGATTATATATGTGAATTTGTGATATATGTGGATTATATATGTGAATTGGTGATATATGTGGTTTATGTGTATATATGAATGCTTATGGTATATGTATATGTTGATTTGCAGCAACAATAAACGAAACGACAAAAAAAACTCCACTTTGCCGAAGTGCTAGCACTCGGCAAAAGCCGGGCACTTTCATTTGGAATGGCAGATTTTGCCGAGTGCGCGAGGTGGAACTCGGCAAATCTGCCATAACTTTGCCGAGTGTTTTCTAATCCTCGGCACTCGGCAAACTTCTTTATTTTTTTTTTTAAATTTATAATTTGCCGAGTACTGACATGGCACTCGGCAAAGAGTTTTAATTCAAATCTTTGCCGAGTGCCGACGTTTGGCACTCGGCAAAGGGGCGTCCATTTCTAACGGACGGCGTTTCCATTGCCGAAGCGGCGACATGGCACTCGGCGACACCTTTGCCAAGTGCGGGCATTGGCACTCGGCAAAGAATGGTTTGCCGAGAGTCATTCTTTGCTTAGTGCGTGCGCCGAGTTTGGCACTCAGCAAAAAGCTTCGCCCGGGTGCATAGAAGCCTTTGCCTGGTGCGCTCGTGCACTCGGCAAAGCGGCCGATTCTGTAGTGGCTACTTATGCATGAATGAGATGGGCCTAAGTGATAAAGTCCACCAAACCGACCTCCTCTCCCGGCATCCGGGGTGCAAAGAACCTGCCACGTCACCACCTTTTAGCCCTCCATGACATTTAATATACCGCCTCGTGAAGTTTGGACCGGGCCGGCGCCACGGCACGGGCGCGCCCGGCGTCTTGTATGAGCCAAGGGCCGAAGCTCGGCTAGGCCTAGGCTTTGGTCGGGGGTAATGGTTACAGGCTGGAGAAGTTCTTTGGGTGACGATTTGCTTGGGCCAAGTTGCATCATAGTGGGCTCATCTTCCTTGGGTTGAACAGTTCGATGAAGTATGCTTTCCACGAAGGCGCCTTTTTCGGTGACTTTTCCACTTCTTTTGATATAATTCCTGCAATACACTTAAATCTCAATACAAGTGAAAATATGTCAATAGTAAATGTATATGTGTATAGTAATGTATAGTTTCACCCCTTATTGTTACAATGTTGACGGTAAAAATACGTCGTTAGTGGCCCTCAACAGTATAAATGAACTGAATAAGCATGTTGTCTAAAGTTTGATCATTAATCAAGGAAGCTATTATGATTTGAAAACCATCATCATGAGGAAGGTTAGAGACATGTATAGGTTGATTGTAGGTGAACCAAGTAGCTCTAGTAAGTTTGCAATGAAAGAAAAGGTGACTATCATTTTCTATAGAAATACAGCTAGAGCATGACTTGGAGATATTGTCCTGTATTGACCAAACTCTCATACATGTGGCCAAGGCCCTTCCGATAAGTCTCAGGAAAGAAAATTTTTTAGATTTGGAGGGAAATTCTTGACTCTCAAATTTGGTCAATGATGATAATCTTCATGGCTTGTGGAGTTATATTTCTTGGACCCTAGGATGGCAGCTCTACGTGGTTATCTGCATTTAGAAAGTGAAAAGGCTGTTTTGCAGAATAGGAACCATTAGGAGAAGGCTTCCAGACAACTATATCATCCTCATTAGAAGGGACAATGGCAGTGTTAGCTATTGTATGAGTAGCATGGTTTGAGAAAAATCGATTGATAAGATCCACATTCCAAGTTTGAGTAAGATGATTCCAAAGTTGATTAACGGTAAGAGGGAGAGGACACCTGCTTATAGGTAGATTGAGCTCGGAGTGGATTGTATTCCAAATGTCACACCATGAGGTGTTCCAAATATTTGAGTTTCCTCTGTGGATATGTACCATGGAATTGGCCAGAATAATGTTCTTAACCTGTATTATAGAAGACCATAAAATAGATTTGGGAGTATTTACGGTTTTGAAAAAGACCTATCGAGCAAATGATAGTCACCTTTTCAGTGGTAATCCTCCAAGTTGCATTAAAATTAAGATTTTATTAATTGAGTATGAAGGTCGCTGATTGCTAAGCCTCCATTCTCCTTTGATTGGCAAATGTCTTTCCATGACCTATAAGGAAAAGGATTGGTTGCATTGTCCTCTTGCACTCAGAGTCTCCGACCCACCAAAATTTTTCTCGATAATAGCGATTATACTGGCAATGAATTCTTTAGAGAAAAGAACAATTGAAAGATAATAAATAGGGATGGAGGCAAGAATGAATTAATGTAAGTGAGCCTACCTGCATGGTTGAGCTTGTTGGCTTTGACAACAATAAGATTAGCCCTGAATTTATTAATGACAAAAAGCATAGGCTCTATTTCTATCTTTATGAGAAAAAGAAGGGGATGCCCTAGGTGAATGGTGTTAGGATTAAGATCAGCCATAGGAAAGATGGTTTTGATAGTGGAAACCAAAGCTAGGGACACATTCCTACTAAAAAGGATAGAGGACTTACTTAAGTATGGTAGTTGACCTGAAGCTTGACATGAATGATCAAGGGCTGATTAGACGGTAAGGGCTTCCACTTCAGTTGCTTGTCCACAAATGATTAGATCATCTGCAAAAAGGAGATAGTGGATGCTAGGACTGTATTGCCCAGTCTAATCCCTTGAATGTTTCCATTTTGTAAGGCAATCTGAAGCATTTCTGACAATTCATTGATAGCAATAATGAAAAGGTAGGTGGATAAAGAACAACCCTGCCTGATGCATCTTGAAGGGTAGATATAATCTGAAGGTTTACCATTAACTAACACCTGCATTGAAGTAGTTGAAATGCAAGCATACAATAGGTGAATGAAATGATCAAAGAATTGGTATTTTCTAGAGTCTAAGAGATAAAAAGTCCAACTAATACGATCAAAAGCTTTAGCAAGATCCACTTTGAGCAAGAGAGCACTGCCTTTCCAGTTTTTTAAAAGAAAAGAGTGAATGATTTCCTGGCTTATGATAATGTTGGTAGCAATACACCTGCCATGCACAAAAGATTGAGAAGGGTGAATAAGATCAGGCAAATGCTCTCTAATCTGTTAGTAAAGAGATTTTGCAATAATCTTGTAAGACACATGACACAAGCTAATTGGCACGAAATCTGAGGAACCATTGGAGCGGGGTTTCTTAGGAATGAGAGCCAAGAAGGTTTTGTTAATGTCATCGGGCAAAGTAGCATCTTTATAAATATCAGATATCACCTGCATAAGATCATTCTTTATCAAATCCCAAGCACTGTTGTAAAAGCCCAACGATATACCATCGGCCCTAGAGAGGCATTAGTACGCATTGCCTTAATGATGTCATGGATTTCAGTTAAATCAGTTGGAGTAGGTGTATTCGACAAGCGGATTGCATACCGGCTCTCTCCCTTGCACTATGTTTCCTACATCTTGAGTGCGATGAACATTGGCTTGCAAAATGTCAATAAAATAAGAAACAAAAGTAGATTCTATTTGCTGTGGAGTTGTGGCTGTCACTGAAAGGTCCTTGTTGCTTTTTGGTAATTGAGTGATAACATTAGGTGGACTAATAATGTGTGATTGAGATAATACACGGAGATTAGTTCACGTGAGATGATGCAATGAACGAGCATATTGCGTGAGACATGACATGGAGTCATGTGACCAAGGTGGAGAAGATCAACATGAGGTTTAGCTTGATGGACCGGTTGCAAGTGAGAAGGGCAAGTCAAGGCTTTGAAGGGATAGACCGTGAGGCGGTGAAGCTTGGGTAAGACATATGGCGCCGATGGACCGATGCATTGGTGAAGAGCAAGTGAGGTCAAGATCGATGTACCAATAGGGCCATGTGATGATATGAAATGGATCATATCATTCTTGATCGTGTTGTTGAATTTATTGTATCGACACTTGGAGGAGATGGAATGGAAAAACGCAAGGCAAAGGTATAACCTATAGGGCATTTTATTTCGCCGGTCATAGGTGAGTAGAGAAGGATATGACCGGATTTAGGTTTGATAACCGTACAATGAAGGGGAAAACTTCAATTGCTTTACTCACTTAGTGCCACTTAATTTGATTTTCAAAATGCATTTGCATTGGGCTTAGTGTCCTGGTGAGATGGTTGAGATATCCCGAGAAATATCCTTAAAATTGCTATCTATCATGGTCATAAGGTTTGACATATTTGGATAAGATAAAATATATATTTGGATCAAGGTTTGGTGAGAAACATGAAAAAGTTGGATCAAGGTTTGGTGAGAAACATGAAAATGGTTTAAGAAATGTCATCTTATTATGCTTAAAAAGGTTTGACATAATTTGGATATGATGACATATTTTCTTTGGGAAAAAACTTGGAAAAGGTTTAAGAAATGTCATCTTATTATGCTCAAAAGGTTTGATAAAATTTGGACATGATGACATATTTTCTTTGGGAAAAAAACTTGGAAAAGGTTTAAGAAATGTCATCTTATTATCTTTGAGGTTTGACATAATTTTTGTTGACACCCAAAAATGGCGTGGTCTAAGTCACGGTAAAAAATCCGGACAGCCAGCCATATTTTCGAAGAGCTAACCCAAGTAAAATTCCGGACTTAGCCATATTTGTTGGTTCGAAAGGGCTCTACGGAATGCGACCGGACTCGGTTGCGCGTCCGTCTGCGTCGATCCTAGCGTCCGGTCGGGTCGCGCCCCCGATCGGTTTGCGAGACCTTTCGTTAAACCCGATCGGGCGCAGCGTTGGCCGGAAGCGTCCGTCCAACCCTCGCGAGTCGGTCGGCGGCTGGAACCGGGCTAATTCGGGCCATCGGCCGGGACGCACCCATGGGTCCGGTCGGCGTCCGGTCCCGGATCGGTCGGGTCGTCGCGTCCGCGGCCGCTTGACCTGCTTGGAAATCGGCCCGGACCCGTCGGCCGGGAGCGTCCGGTCAAAGGCCGATCGTGCGTCCAAATCACCCGACGCGAGGGCCGTGTCCGTCTGGGATTGAACCGATTTGTTTCCAATCGTGTTTAGGTCAGTTTTTGATGCTTGAAACGTCAAAGCACGGTTTCCCTAAAAGGATAAGACCACCCTCCTCCATATAATAAAGAGGTTCATGGCCGATTTGATCCCATCTACATCCAATCGACAACCAATCTATCTCCGTCCGTTGGTAGGTCATCTTCTTCCCTCAACCCCTCGTTGTTGTTCGGCAAACTCCACGTTCTTCGCCGGGCGTTCTGGCGGCCATGCTGGTCCTAGAGCACCCCTCGCGTGCGTCCCCGGCGGGTCTTCCCGGAGGTGCGTTGGAGGTTCTTTTCGGCCGCCATCGAAGCTTTACGCCCCCCACAGATCCCTAGATCGGTTTGGGCTGCTTCCCGTGGTGCTCGCTGCTTCAAGGTTGTGTGCAACCTTCGTGGGCGTCAAGGCCCTCCCGGTGTGTCGGTCGCGAAGCCCTAGTTTCGCGTCAACATACTTTTTAATTCACGAAGGGAAAGCAAGACGTCAATTGCGTTTTGAAGACTCCAACATCATGCACGCCAACAACAAGAGCGGTGGTGCTACAATTAGCGAGATACATGGCGACAACGTCATCCACCCTACTACGTTGATGAGCTTCCCGGCGAATTGAAGGCCAAGATGCAACAGATGATTGAAGCTACTCAACGTGCTTTCTGGCGGATAGTTGTGCCGTGGGTCGTGGCGACAAGGTGGAGCTATGCAGCCTGTCACCATCAAGCTTCCCAACCGATTCATCTACTCCAGAGGTTGAGGTAATAGACACTTGGTCCTAAATTTGATGATTCTTATCCTCAACACGCTGATTATGCTATTATGCTTGAGGGCCATAAGAAAGAAGTAGATTCAACTATGACTAACATTGCCCACATGCTTATGGCTAGATTTGATAAATTAGAAGGTAGAGTGCTTAAAATAGATGAAATTGATGATGAACAGTATGAGTATGGCATGCCTTCTAATTTTTTCACGAGAATCAAGCATGGTACACCGCTTATAGTAAAGGAAAATCGTCCCAATCGGCTCCTCCGTAATGCCGATAAAGCCGGTTCTTCCACTATTAAGGAACCGGTTAATAATAAGCAAATTGTTACGTTTGCCGATGTACAAGATCGTAATCGGCAAACAATTAATAGAATAATAAACGCTAGGAATTCGGGGCAACACCGTTACCCAACCCACCGAAATCACCTAGTCAAATTCACATTCTAGGCAATGAAACTTCAGCCCCAAATCATCCTCCTTGGCCGATATGACCGTCGCGTTTAATCGGCAAGGAAGATTTGAATAAGTCTTTGCGGGAAAGTCTCGGTGTCCAAATTAAAACTTCAAAGGGGCACCTACAACAAGCCGTACCCTCCACACTTCGATTTTTTGAAAAACCCGCGGGGGTGGAAGGTACCTGATTTTCAAAATTTAGTGGCAATGATAATAAGTCTACCATGGAACATGTTAGTATGTTTTAGCTCGGTTGGGTGAAAGGGCTGCTCAAGATTACATGAAGTGTCGTAATTTCCCTTTGTCACTTATCTGGTAATGCTTTTTTCATGGTTTACATCTTTGCCATCATCTACTATTGGTTCTTGGGCTGTATTAGAGAAAAGTTTCATGCTCATTTTATGATGGAGTCCAGGAAACTAGATTATCACATTTGACATCGGTTAGGCAAGGTCGTAGTGAGTCGGTAGCTTGAGTTCATTAGGCGTTGTAAAGAAATTAAGAACCGATGCTTTCATTTGATGATTTCTGAACGTGACTTGGTTGATATATGCTTTAATGGTTTGCATTCTAAGATTAGAGATAAGCTTGAGCATATTCAATTTACTACTTTGCCTCATTTAATTGAGAAAGCTATTCTTTGTTGAGTCACGTTTAAATTCTCAAGATCATGATTATAAGTCTCGTCGTTCCAAACGTGCATCATGTGGACGATTATTCTTCGTCCGACGATGAGACTAAAAGAGGTATTTTCTTGAAATTAGGTGGCCAGAGGAAAACAAACAAGTAACTTGCCCTTCTCTCAAGCCGATTAATAGGAATCGGAATGAGGAAATAAAGTTTACTTTTGATACATCTAAATGTGACCGAATATTCGATGAATTATTGAAAATCGGGTACATTAAAGATTAAATATGTTATGCCTTACGCATGTGTTGAAGAAGCGGGCTTTTTTTGCAAGTATCATGAATCTTACTCTCATGCGACTAACGATTGTCATGCTTTCCGTCGGCGGTACAATCGGCTCTTAATGAGGGCCGATTAAGTCTTACCGACATGCGGCTAGACAAGAATCCTTTTCCGAGTGCATGTGGTTGAAGCTAAAAGCTTGAAGCCAAGACACTTGAAGTCAAGGCTCCCCGCCATCTTGATCCGTCCTAAGCAAGCTTCTACAACTCAAGGCAAGAACGTGATCATTGGTAAGCCTCGCCCGCACCGAATGTTCCTAAGAATTCGGGGCGGCAAGTGTTGGTTAACCAAATCGAAGAAGGCAAGGCGAGAAGCTTACCATTGTGGCTAGCTACAAGCAAGCATTACGGCGTCAAGCGTGGCTAGATGGTCGTGCGGCGCTGCATAAGACCAGCTAGGCCGATTGAAGCAATCGGCCGATGATCAAGCCCGGCGCTAACTAAGCGGTTGAACCGACTACTTTAGTCGGGTCGGCCGCCCCCGAGGATTCTAGCTCCCTCACTTCCTCCGTGCATACGATAAAGACATTCGTTCCATAAAAGCCGGAAGTTGGAGTTTGGAAAACCAATGAGCCAAAGGTCAAGAAGCATATCAAGCCTTTATGTGAATTTGGATGACTTTTTGGCGAAGAACAAAAAAAGGCGATTCAAGAATCGGCCAAAAAAGAGAGTCTACGCCTCCCAAAAGCGTGATGAAGGGAGAAACAAGCAAGTGGCTATGACTCCTCCAAATGTTGTTTCTTCTTCACGGGGTTGCGTGTCCAAGGATGACTCGTTGGGGGCCACCATTATCCCATTTGGCACCACCACCACAATGGGGACCGAAGGGAGTGTTTGTTCCCTATCCTTCGGGTCCCATAAAGGAAGGGAGGCGCGCAAGCATGGCCAAGCCTACCGTCTTTAGCCGATTGGGTTCACATCGAGCTCTAGCGCATTTAAGAAGAAGGAGGTGCCCACGTCCCGGGAGCTCACTTACGAGCAAAAGGGGAAGGCGCCTATCAAAGCGGGTTTATGTTCCCAAGAAGATTGAAGTTCTTTGAGAAGCTCTTGCTCAGCTTGCTACTCCTCCACCTTCCATCATTATCGGTTCGATGACATCTCCTATAAGTGATGTCAACAAACCGAGGTGTGATTGAGGAGTGAGCCTTCAAGGGTGATCAAGATCAAACCATGGAGGAGGTTCTTTGGCTCAAGATAAGAGGCAAAAGTTTGTGGATCCTCGATTCCTCAGTAGCCCAAGTGGTGCCCGGTTGATATCGATAAGACACAAAGAGGAAGCTTCAGCCGAGCAAGACAAAAGATGCTCAAGCGTTTGGGCTGCCTGCGCAAGGTGAGGGCCAATCTTGCCGGAAATTGTGCAAGAGATCAAGAATAAAGAGGTCGAGATAATCGCCGCTGCCAAGAGGACGTCTCAACCGATTGATAAATCGGTTAAGTCGGTCATAGTGCAAGAACAAATTTCCCAAGCACGTGGAAGAGGTGCCCAAACCGAAAGTTGATCTTTTGGCACTTCTAGTGGATGGGACAGCCAAATTAAGTGAGCAAGTTGTTAACTCAACCGGGGCGGTTGACGGGGCCGTTATTGCCCAAACTTGATTTTACCGACTTAAAGTCGGTTGAACCGAATTCTCTTGTTTCGATGTGTCCGCAGTGCGCTGAAGATTTTCTTTGCCGCGCTATGGTTGGCATTGAAATGCCGCTTGAGGATGAAGAGTTGGTGGATTATGAGCCATCACCGCCACACGCTGAGGTGAACACCATTTTTCTCTCTGCCGATTATTATGTGATCGGGCATGGAGAAGATGAGGTTGCTGCTGCGGAGTTTGCCTTTGGGGTGCAAGATGCTATCTTCAAGAAGCTGCCGTGCGTCTGGCCGACACCTCAAGCCATTGCATGTGAGCGGACATATCAATGGAAAACGGTCAGGAAGATGCTAGTGGATAGTGGCGCAATTGTCAATCTTTTGCCTTATTCACTATTCAAGAAGCTTGGTGGCAAAGAGGAGGGAGCTAATTCAAACCAACATGACCATCACCGGCGTAGGAGGAGGCGCGCCAATTCCTTCAAAGGGGGATCGCCAACGTCGAATTAACGTTGGTAGCAAGACCATGGCTACGGCTTTCTTCATCACTTTGTTGGTATTTATTAACTTACAGAGAAATAGATCCGCAAAGCGCCGCGGATATCCGAGTGAGCATTTCACCCGGGGAGGGTTTTTAAATATCGAATCCACGAGGAAGATAAGATTAACAATTCATTTGATTAAGGGCGGTGATAGAAGACTAATGAGATTCGGTGGTTTAGCATTTACTTAAACGGGTGAGCCAATAAAAGATAATAGTGATAAGGTATATAAGACAATTGAGGTGCGTGGTGAACAATAGGAGAAGATTAATTCTAGTTAGATTAGGATTGGATTTATGACGACGGGGACAGTTCTTATGTAGCATACAAAGAATTTCACGAAGTGGAAATAAACGAGGCATAGCATAAGATCATATATAAAATCAAAACCATAAATAAAAATGTGTACCCCGAAGATTACTTAAGAAAATCAAGAAAATCGAAACAAGATCATCCCAAGAATCATTATCGACTAGTCTTATACACGGGGAGGATTGCAAAGGACTCAATAGTCTTTGTCACCACTACGATCTACCACACGACCCTAAGCATATAAGGTGAATCCGCAAATAAATTATATCTAAGCACCATGCCTACATACTCTCTATTACCTAGCATACAAATTGTAATATACTAGGAGCTCTGAATAAATACTTCAAATTACCATGAATAATGACTATATCAAATATGCTATGACTAGAATAAAGTGTAAGTAAACTAATTGTATGCATAATAATTAAATAGCACGAAGGTGTATGAAAACAATAATTATATTGATCCATAGTGTAACTTCATCGATCCCGAAGCCGAGCATACACTCTCTCTTCTCTAACCGACTTTCTATCTAATCTAGGCTCAAAGAGCTATGAATTAGCTATCCTATCTCGTGGTGTCTCCTCTTCTTGTTCCTCTGTCTTGGCTCTTCCTTGATCTACTTCTTATTGAACGTGAAGCTTTAGATCAACTTGGACTTGTCTTGGCTTGAGGGTCTTGGGCTGTTTATATATCGGTCTTCCTCTGTCTCTTCTACTTCAACAAAGCGATGTGGTATTAACCTTGAATAAATCCCGCACTTCTTCGTAAGCCCTCGGATCAAAACCGACTCAAATCAACTGGTTTTAGATCGAGTCTTGGAGCGGTTGAGGAACATTCCCGGAAGCGGAGCCGGCGGGGCGGGGGGGCCGACGGCCCCCATTATTGGAGCCGATCGGCCCGGGGCCTCCCCTCTCGGGTCCCGTCGTCCGTCGCGTGTTAAGAGTCTTCTAGATGATGTATTTCTTGGTTCCGGTTAATTCACGTCGGGAGAGATCCGTAGCCTTTCGATTCATTTTGGAGTTGGATTGCATTGCGTTACGTCGATCGTATGCCACGCCATTTCTGCCGATTTTATTAAGTCCCTCGCAAATCACAACTTTACCAAAACTCATGGAATTCATTAGTAGAAAACCCTAATAAGGTTATCTAATTTTATTTTAGTTCTTTTCCATGAATGGTTGATGCATAAAAATATGAGTTAGTGAGCATCAACAATCACCGACGTGGAAGGTAGCTATGATCTTATCCTTGGTCGTGATTGGATTCATGCCAATCCTTGTGTTCCTTCTAGTTTGCACCAATTCCTCATCCAATGGGTGGGAGATGCCATAGAGATTGTTCATGCGGATAATTCGGTTGAGATTTCTACAACCGCATGCCTCGCTTGAGAGCTCGGGGTTTGCTTATCTTTCGGTAGAGACTTATCCAACTATCGGTACATTAGCTATGATGAGCGTGGATTTGTGCCTCGTAACATTGAAGCCCGACGGATAATTGGCTCAATATTATATTGTAAACATTGTTTCTTAATGGAAGACAAACTTCAATGGTTAAAGCATAGACTTGAACACTATCGGACCGAAAAGACCAATTCTTGTGAAGCTATCGATGACTTTGATGAGCTCAATAAGTTGGGCCAAGGTTTCCGTCGGCCGACCCTTTGGAACAAGTTGACATTGGGGATGGTTCGATGCCAAGGCCGACATTTGTAAACCAAAACTTGAATGCCGATTATAAAGCTAAATTAATCGCGCTTCTCAAGGAATATGTTGATTGTTTTGCATGGGACTATCGTGAGATGCCCTGGGTTAGCCGTAATCTTGTTGAGCATCGGCTTCCCATCAAGAAGGGATTTAAACCTTACAAGCAACCGCCAAGACGTTTCAATTAGGCCATCAATGACCGAATCAAGGAGGAGATTGATCGGTTGCTTAAAGGCGATTTTATCCATCTATGCGGGTATGCGGAGTGGGTCTCTAACATTGTCTTAGGTGGAAAAAAGGACAGGAAGATTAGAGTGTGCATTGATTTCGAGATTTAAATAGAGCCACTCCCAAATATGAGTATCCTATGCCTATTGCCGACATGTTGATCAATGATGCTTCGGGCCTGGAGTTATTAGCTTTCTTGATGGTAATCTTTGGATATAATCAAATATTTATGGTCAAGAAGATACTTCCAAGACGCTTTTATTTGTCCCGGTTTGTTGGTTTGTTTGAGTGGATTGTTATGACCTTTGGCCTCAAGAATGCAGGCACCACCTATCAACGTGCCATGAATCTTATCTTTCATGATCTCATTGGTGTGATTATGGAGGTGTATATTGATGATGTGGTGATTAAATCGGCTTCACATGATCCTCATTTAGCCGATTTGCGTCTTGCTTTTGAGAGGATGCGCCACTATGGTTTGAAGATGAATCCGCTCAAATGTGCCTTTGGAGTGTCGGCTGGAAAGTTTCTTGGGTTTATTATTCATGATAAGGGCATAGAGATTGATCCCAAGAGGATAGAGAAGATCAAGGCAGTTCAAGCACCTCAATGTAAAAAAAGGATTTGCAAAAATTCCTAGGTAAAAGTGAACTACTTGAGAAGATTTATTGCTAACTTGTCCGGAAGATTATTCCTTTCACCCCCATACTTAAGTTGAAGAATGAAGCTGATTTTGCCTGGGGGCAAGCCAACAATATGCATTTGACAAGATAAAGGAATATTTGTCTTCACCACCACTGTTCTTGCGCGCCTAGAAGGGGTGTACCTTTCCGATTGTATATCGCCGCCGAAGAGAAGGTAATTGGGGCTGTTCTTACTCAAGAGGATGAAGGAAAGGAGTATGTTGTTGCTTATCTTGGTCGTCGTCTTCTTGATCCCGAGACAAGGTATGCCCATATTGAGAAATTATGCTTATCACTATATTTTGCTTGTTCCAAAATAAGACATTATCTTTTGTCAAGCACATGTGTGGTAGCATGCTAGGCCGATGTAATCAAACATATGTTATTTCGGCCAATCCTTTCTGGAAGGGTAGGCAAATGGGCATACGCTTTAATTGAATATGACTTGACTTTTGAACCATTGAGAATTCTAAAGGGTCAAGTTCTTGCTGATTTTATCGTTGAGCATGGTATTAATCTTGATTATGAGGTGAATTATGTTACTTCTACCCCATGGCGGTTATATTTTAATGGATCGGTTTTGCAAGGGCGGTGCCGGGAGTTGGAATTGTTCTTGTTAATTCTTGTGGTACTTGAATTTCCTATGTCAAGCCGATTAGAGTTTCCATGTACTAACAATCAAACCGAATATGAAGCTCTCTTATTCGGGTTGATTATGTTAGAAGCTATGGGGGTTGAACATGTTGAAGCATTTGGTGATTCATTACTTGTGGTGCAACAAGTTTCCGGAATGTCAATGTCTAGATGGATCACTACGTGCTCGCCTCGATATGTGCCTTGATTTAATTGGTAAATTTACCGAATTTAAGATTCGCATATTCCAAGAGAAGAAAATCATAAGGCCAATTTTTATGCTCAATGTGCTTCCGGTTTTATCAAGGAAGGTGATCAATTGCATGTGAAGTACGTGCAAAGAGCAAACTTGCTTGCTCAACGTGCATCCGCTTTGAGGTAAGAGATAATTACTTTCATTTACAACAATTGCCGATGCATGAAAGTTTGTTTGTTTCAGATTCTAGTAAAAATTCGGTTCAACCAAAGTTAATTGGACAAACCGATGTTACTAATGATTTGGGACAGCAATGTAAAGTTCTTTTAAATCGGTCTATTTCTGTTTTGGACAATGGTAGCACCGATTTAGAGGATTGGAGACCTCCTCTCTTGTCTTTTTTGCGGGATCCTAGTACCAAAGTTGACAAGAATATTCGACTTGCTTTCAAGTACACATTGCGTAATGGTGAGCTTTATAGGAGGACTGCCAAGACTTGTTGCTAAAGTGTCTAGGGGTTGATCAAGCACGAGTGGCAATGGGAGAAGTTCATGAAGGCATTTGTGGTACGCATCAATCGGCTCCAAGATGAAGTAGTTGTTGAGACGGGCTGGTTTCTATTGGCCTACTATGATG
Source organism: Hyparrhenia diplandra (assembly GCA_015847255.1). Taxonomy (NCBI): domain Eukaryota; kingdom Viridiplantae; phylum Streptophyta; class Magnoliopsida; order Poales; family Poaceae; genus Hyparrhenia; species Hyparrhenia diplandra. The sequence goes on along the minus strand of JADLZK010004008.1, from coordinate 81,705 downwards.
GCCGATTGCTTTTCGTTACTACGAGAGGTTGTGAAGAGTGTCACGGTTTGGAAATATTCACTAGTGCCTACCGCTATGCTTCATCCTATCATCAAACCGTGGCCTTTCCGTGGTTGGGGCTTGGATTTCATTGGACGATTCATCCTCCATCTTCGAAGGGGCATAAGTTCATCTTGGTTGCTACCGACTACTTCACTAAATGGTGGGAAGCGGTTCCATTGAAGAACATGACACACACAAGGAGGTAATTGAGTTTATTACAGAGCACATTATTCATAGATTCGGCATTCCTCAAACATTAACTACGGATCAAGGGACGTCATTTATGGCGAAGGAAGTAAAGGATTTTGCGAATCATATAAGATCAAGATGCTCAATTCATCTCCATATTATGCTCAAGCCAATGGTCAAGCGGAATCGACTAACAAGACTTTGATCAAGCTTATTAAGAAGAAAATAATAGAACATCCAAGAAGGTGGCATGAGGTCTTGTCGAAGCTTTGTGGGCTCATCGCATATCGAGGTATGGTGCAACTAAAGTTACTCCTTATGAGTTGGTGTATGGCCAAGAGTCGGTGTTACCCGTTGAGGTAAATTTGGATGCATATAGATTTGCTAAACAAAATGATTTATCTCCTACTATGTATCATGATTTGATGATGGACAACATCGATGAGGTAACCGACAAGCGAATACAAGCTCTAAAGGAGATTGAAAAGGACAAAGCCCGTGTTGCAAGAGCCTACAACAAGAAAGTCAAGAGAAAAATCGCTCCAAATCGGTGATTTAGTTTGGCAAACTATATTACCGATAGGGTCGAAGAGCAATCAATTTGGCAAGTGGTCACCCAATTGGAAAGGTCCTTTCAAGGTGGTCAAAGTGATATTTGGAAACTCCTATGTGCTTGAATCAACAAGTGATGGAAAATGCCAAGATAAGGCGATTAACGGGAGGTATTTGAAAAGTATTTCCCTAGTGTTTGGCAAGAGGCCTAGTGCTCTCAAACAATGGCCGATGCATGCATCGCCCTTAGAACAGAAATGGCCGATACATAGTATCGCCCTTAGTCACTGGACAACCGATACGATGGGCATTCGTGTTGTTTGGTTTTCTTGTTTTGTTTTCAGGTTCGTGCACCTCTCACCTGAAAAAGGGGGGGCATATGTTGACACCCAAAAATGGTGTGGTCTAAGTCACGGTAAAAATCCGGACTTAGCCATATTTTCAAGAGCTAACCCACCGTAAAATTCCAGACTTAGCCATATTTGTTGGTTCGAAAGGGCTCTGAATGCGACCGGACTTGCTGGCGCGTCCGGTCTCACGTCCGCCTAGCGTCCGGCCGGGTCGGCGCCCACGACGGCTTTTGAGACCTTTCTGTTAAACCGATCGGACGCGTTGACCGGAGCGTCCGGTCAACCCCCCTCGCGAGTCCGGTCAGGCGGCTGGAACCAGGCTAATTTCGGGCCATCGACCGGACGCACCCATGGGTCCGGTCCAGCGTTGTCCCAGGATCCGGTCGGGTCGCGCGTCATAAACCGCTGCGACCTTGCGGAAATCGACCGGACCCGTCGGCCGGGCGTCGGTCAAGGCCGATCGTGCGTCCGGCCACCCGACGCAGCCCGTGTCCGTCTGAGATCCGAACCGATTTGTTTCCAATCGTGTTTAGGTCGGTTTTTTGATGCTTGGAAACGCGTCAAGGACGGTTTCCTAAAGGATAAGACCACCCTCCTCTATATAATAAAGAGGTTCATGGCGATTTGATCCCATCTACATCCAATCGATAACCAATCTATCTCCCGTCCCCGTTTGTAGGTCATCTTCTTCCCTCAACCCCTCTACGTTGCTGTTCGGCGGCGAACTCCAGCGTTCTTCGTCGGGCGTTCTAGGCGCCACGCCGGTCCTAGAGCACCCTCGCGTGCGCCCTCCCGACAGTCTTCCCGAGGTGCGTTGGAGAGGTTCTTTCAGCCGTCACCACGAGCTTTACGGCGCCCTACCGATCCCTAGATCGGTTTTGGGCCGCCACGCCGTGGTGCTACTCGCCGCTTCAAGGTTAGTGTGCAACCTTCGTGGGCGTCCAAGGCCCTCCCGGTGTGTCGGTGCGAAGCCCTAGTTTCGCGTCAACAATTTTGATATGATGACATATTTTCTTTGGAGAAAAAAGAACAAGAGCAATACATACTCATGCACTTGGTGTATATATATACGGCAATGGTTTTGCTTGCATGCATTTTGTTCGAAGGGAGAGGAGCAAATTCCTGTACGTGCTCGCCTGCTACCTGCTCTGCTCTTGACGTGGACCAAGAGGTGTTAGGCCCGTCGACTTGGGCTCCTGCTGGCCACGCGCTGGGCCTGGTCCGACCCCTGCTGCCCTCGCGTGGGCCGCGCCAGCCTGATACTGCTGGATGGCTCAAGGCCGCATGATGGCTTGGCAGGCTTGCTGCTGCTGCGTATGAGAGCTGACTGGTCCGCTTTTGGAGGCTCTCTTGCTCCACGCGCACCCGCTAGGAAGGACCGCGACGCGCGTGCACTGGGTCGGATAGCGGCACGGGGCGTGTTACCTGCCGACCTGGTCGGCGCGGATGCGTGCGCCGACCAGGTCGCGCGGCCCAGGCCCTCTGACAAACAAACGCGGGCCGGCCCATTTAATCGTGAATGAAAATTGGTGAAGTATTGCAAAGCCTATAGACGAGCAGGCGCAAGGCCTCGACGCGCTGACAGACAAACGCGGGCCGGCCCATTTAATCGTGAATGTGAATTGAGCGCAGCCCATCCCTGTCTACACAAGCTCACGTCGCCTTCAGACAAAAAATAGAAGGCACAAAATGGAAAACAATCAAGAATCGTACCACGGACCCGTGGCTTGAGACGACGTCCTTCACCACTCATCTACTCAGCTCGTTTTTGCAATTTACGAAATGTAGTAATACATATACGTGCTTGAAGCAGAGGCACGGAAACATACAAACACAAGTATTTACTAAAGCTAGCTTTTCTTCTTTAGCTCACGTGAACGTGACCATGCATGGCTGTATCGCATAGAATGATTAGAACCTGCTAGCTTCTTTTTATTTCTATATACTCACTGTATGCCTAAATAGCAAGCGTACTCGTATGGAAAAGACCATTTTAAGTCCAGAAAAAAGTATTAAATACTCATGAACTATAACTATATCTAAGAACATTAATATACATTTTCGGACATCAAAATATATAGTAGAACATCACACTAACAATACACTAACATCAAAAAGATGTATCAAAGAACATCACATATGTACTATAGGAGCATTAAAAAATATATCAACTAACATCATATATGTACCATAGAAACATCAAAAATGTATCACGTAACATCACATATGTACTATAGGAGCATTAAAAGATATATCAACGAACATCATATATGTACCATAGAAACATCAAAAAATGTATCACGTAACATCACATGTACTACGTGAACAAATAAAAATATAACAAAAACATCACATATGTATCAGTAGAAACATCATATATGTACATATATGTACTACTTGAACAAGCAAAAATATATCGACGAACATTTTATAAGTAATATAGAAACATCACATGTACAATATGGACAAGAAAAAAAATATATATGGAACAAGTTGTTAAAAAAAAGGAAAAAATAAAATAAACAAAGAAATAAATGAAAAATAAAAAAAGAATAAAATAAAATAAAAAGAAATGGAAAAGAAATAAAAAAATAACACAGCTAGTACACACCACCTACGACGTACGTGCATGGGAGTCAACGGAAAAAGAAAAATAAAATAAAATTGCACGTAGGTGTATCCGAGCATCAAAGGAAAAAAAAGAAAATCAAATAAAAATAATAATAACAAACCACAAAACAACAATTAAAAATAGAAAGTAAAAAAAAGAAACCAAAAAGAAAAACAAATAGGAAAAAATAAAATGAAAAGAATAAACGGAAGTGCCACGAAGAAGAAACATAAAACAAATGAATGAAAAGGGAAGAAAATGTTATCAAAAAAATAGAAAAAGGAAAGGAAGAAAAGAACGTATTGGAACATGCAATGCAAAATTGAGTAGGTCACGTGAAACGTGCAAGTGGAGGGGCCTACAGGTGGCTGCTCCGAACGAAACAGCACACGCCGTAGTCACTCACTCGTGTGTATTGGACCACGAATTGAATTGGAGAGAGGAATTGGGCCACGCGCAGGAGTATCACAGGACAAAAGACAAAGAAACAGACCATATTAGTTGTTGGGCCGGCCCACGCGCCGACTGGTCGGCACTTAACATTGGCCTAGCGACACGCATGCGGTTAGATGCGTACGGAAGCCCGACTGCTAAGTAGGGATCAATACCGGTTCTCCTGCCTGCCTTCGTAAGGCCCATTTAGCTTCTGGATTTCAGTTTCTCTTATCTATCTAATGGGCCAATTTACCTGAAAACTTTGAACCTAAACTTTGAAGTTGATATCATCAGCAAACTTTGTGCTCAAACTTTAAAAGTTGACGATGGGATTTAACTTTACTCCAAAAACTGTTTTCCTAAACTTTAAAGTTGCAGGCGAAAGCTTTTAACTTAAGAAAGAAAGGAGGAATGTGGTGAAGTTGACTTCACCCGAGAAAGTATTTCTTGCGGAGGCAAAAATGTAATTTCGCAAGATCAGAAAGCAATCATTCAAGCGAAGTTGACAAAGACAACTTCGCCGGAGTAAAAATAATGTAACTTGCGGATGTAGAGTTTTGTGTTTTCTCTGTAATACGAAGTCAGGGGGACTCCTAATACCCCCTGACATCTCCTGTATAAACTATTTTGAATGGTTGCTTTGTAACCATGATCTCATCAATAATACATCGTGTTGATTTCATACCCAACACATGGTAAATCACAAATCACGGTGAGAGTGTTTCTACACTCTGAGAAGGTAAAGAAGACATACGAAACAAAGCAAGGCAAAGAAGACTTATTTATTAGGCTGGATTTCGAGTGCACACATAACATGCATGCATGATGCATGCATCTGGTCTGCTGGGCGCGTGCGAAGCAAAGAAAAAAAGGTGCATGCTGTGTGCATCCATGCGTGCGGCATCACTAGCTTAGCAGCAAGAGCCGCAACACGCCCAATTATAGATCGGGCAAGTGCGGCAATTACAGGCACTGTAGTGGCAGGGCAACCAATCAAGTCGGCGTGCTTTGCCCTCGCCGCCCTCGGCCGCCACCGCCGCCGCCGCAGTTTGCTTGGCCATTAGCATGAACAATTGCGCCATAATCAGGATCAGCACGCAAAGCAGCGTAGACTTGTTTGTAAGCGCCATCATCACGCTGCTGCTGCTGCGAGCCATCGATTTGATCTGTAGCATGTACGTATGCAATGCAAGATTAATTTTCACCAAAAAACAAGAGACCGCGATTAAGAATGAGAGAGAGGGAAGAAAAGTAGTATGATGACAGTAGCATATACTGAAGATAAAAAGGACAGTACTGCATTACCTACTTAGCGCTCGCTGATTTGCTGCCGTGTGCTAGCTGCAAGACGAGAGGGAGGGCATCTAATGGATTTATATAGATCGAACGACGGAGGAGGCGGCCAAATTCTGCTAGACAAGTTGAACTTTTTTATAATTGTGTGCACCATTTATTATCTTATTAGTACATATTAGTGTTGGCATGGCAGGATTCCAAGGTATGAAGCACATGGAGTTTTTATATTTCCCACACCGTACCACCCCCCCCTTGCATACCGTCCAAATTCAGTGGCGCCGAGCACATAGTACACAATCAACTTGGCCTTGTCGGTCACAAGTATGGTGTGAGACGTACACTTCCACGGCGGAACACTCGTCTGAGTCTATCCAGACAAGACCAAATACCATGCATGCACACATGTTTGGTAGAGCCCATAGCAATCTGAGATGGGAAGGTCTATCCAATTATCCAAACACAAACAATAAAATATTTATGCAGGGCCTACTTTATGTCGGCAAACAGTATGATTTTTTTTCCTTTTGACATTCTGATATGTTTTAGTACTCACTTAATTTAAAATTGTATGTCATTCCAAAAACTTGAAGAGTCAAACCATCTCAAGTTTAATCAAAATTATACGGGATTACAAAGATTTGACATCAAATAGGTGTACTATAGGAATATAATTAATAAAGAATCCAATGATACTTAGTTGGCAACGTGTTAGGTGCAAATTAACCCCTCTGTGCGAATCATACAAACTTCTAATTTAGGTCATAAAGGATGTTGATTCAAGGGACACAAGAGAATTAGATATTTTACACTTAATGCCCACCCCTAATCACACTTTTAAAAAAAAAAAAAAAAAAAAAAAAAAAACCTCCCACCTCCCAAGTGATTATCACATCATGGCCCTTGAATTTGCATCCTATGGCCCGGATTAGAGTTTGCACAGAGAGATTGATTTGCACTAGATATTATTATCTTATCATATAAATATAGTTAAAATTTAGATACTTTGACTCGGATATTTGGGATGATTTACACTTTTGGATGGAGCGAGGACATATTAATGTCCACGCACTACTATAAATCATGAGGTGAAATTTGAACCCGAGATGAAATACTTGACCCAGTCACAAACATAGTGTTAATTTTCCTATTTCCAAGACAACTAAATGAAATGAAACTTGGACAAAGCATTTTCTCTCAATGTAAAGTTTCATTCTAAAGCTTCATAGGAATTTAATTCCATGACTCATAGAAACTTGGTACACGTGCTAAGAGAGTTTCATCTAGATGAAACCTCCCTCTTCTTAAATATATTGTCATGTCATAAAACATACCTATGTGGTAACCTAACTAAAACTTCCACCAAGATTGGCATTAGTATGTTATTTGTTTTGGATCCTAGCCTCTAGATCAAAAAATGCATACAGCTTCGTTATTACACTAGAAGCACACCACACAAGGTAGATTCCAACAACCTAGCTACTCAACTATCAAAGTGCCACCGAGTCGAGTCGAAAAACATCCTTGTGGGTCACTTCGGCAACTCAAATCTGTTGGCCACCACCTCCCATGCCGTTCTCCACGCCAATTTCGGTGCCAAATACATCCACGCCTTCTTCGTGGGTGCAACTCGCCAAGCGGTTGCGAGGCCCTATATGGTCCCTATGCCAATGATCTCCTCCTCAAGGCCTTCCTCCACCCTCGACACCGCAAACCCGAATCTTCGCCTAGGCCTCCAATCTCCATGCCATAACGCCTGTCGCCGCCGCAGATGGATAAACCCTCCCACCTAGATACGCACGGGTTAGATTTATACCCCACAAGTAGGTGGGTTTAAGTAAAAAACCCACCTGTCTCCTAGACGTTGGATCCAAATCCTGTGGCCTTGATTAAAGTTTTCATAGTTTGCACACGAAGCTGATTTCCATGGCATACATTGCCTACTAATTAAGGAATGTCAATCGTTCATGGGTGACCAATACGTGAGCAGGAGATGAAACTTGGACTTACACAGTTACACGTACGGATAGCTTTGGTGGACGGGGGTAGGCGGAAGCTCGCGTTGTGGCATGGTTCGCGCTAAAGTTCTCCTTGGCCCGCCAAATACATTTGGAGGAGGCTCGCGTTGGAGTTGTCCTTGTCCCAAATACCACGTGCTGGTGGAAGAGGCGGGTCGGTGGAGTTGTCCACAGTCCAGGCGGTTTGAGCCGACGGCGGCGAGACACGGATGCAAAGAACGTGGGGGCGGGGGAGGCCTAAGACATGCGGCGAAGGCCATTGGAGCTATAGCGTTGCAATGGCGGCAGCGGCGGTGAACAAACACAAGACTAAGGGATAGAGGTGGGGGAAAACCAACCAAATATAATAGTACAGTGGTGTAACAACATCTCCTAATTACATCACTCCATCTAATAAATTACACCGGAAAAATCAGTGTAAATATAGTATTAGAGGGGTGTTTAGGGGCCGATTGTTTTTTATGGGCTAAACAACCAGATTGTTACATAGACAAGCCCTTTCATTTGTTCGTCTTTTAATTTACCTTCCATAGAATAGATATTATTAAATTTGTATATTTTTTTCTCTCTTGTTATATCTGATCATTTTACATATAATTTTCCTTTCATAGAAAAATATATGAGCAAATATGTATTCTTTATTAATTTTTCTTTGGGTTTGACTTGTTTTTCTTTGGTTCGTTGGATTTAGATCTTGTGGATATGGAATTCGGGTGACAGGAGTGTTTAAATCACTTTCGATTTTTGTTGTTTGTTGATTCGGATGATCTGAGGTCATTGGTCACCCACGTGACAGGAAGGTCTAGATCACCCGGTGGTGAGTAGGCAGATCCTTTTTTAAGAGTTAAATGCAATCTGTAGCACCTTAAACTTGTCATGGTGTGCCATCTCGGGTCTATCATCTTGCAAAACGCACATCCGGCACCTTAAACTTGTCATGGTGTGCCATCTGGGTCCATTATCTTGCAAATCGCACATCTAGCACCTTAAACTTGTCATGGTGTGCCATCCGGGTCATCATCTTGCAAAACACACATCTGTCACCTTAAACAACTAAGCCGATTACTCGTGAAATAAACAAGTAAGGTCGTGCACTCGGATAGAGTACGCACGCATTCAAGCCGTCCTCCGCGGCACTTCGAGGGGTGGAAGCGGCCGCTCGACGTCAGGAACGATCGTCTCGCACCCTCCTTGTGCGAAGGTTGTCGCCGAACATTCTCGTATGCTTGTTTGCCCCCTCCTCCGTCGGCGTGCCTTTGATGAACCCCATGCGTTGCATTACAAGGATCTCTCCGCGTTTAGCGACGGCACCTTGGTGAGTGGGTCGCGGGCGATCCGCCTGCTCCACAGCGGCAAACTTGGCCGATGAGGAGTCTTGTGCCTTGCAATATAGCGGTGGAGATGCCGCTTTCTTGAGGACCCGTCCGGTAGCGCTTAATCCGCCCGTCGGTGAGGAGGGTTGTTCGGATGTGCGTTTTGCAAGATGATGGACCCGAATGACACACCATGACAAGTTTAAGGTGTCGAATCTCGCGTTTTTGCAAGATGATGAACCCGGATGGCATATCATGACAAGTTTAAGGTGCCGGATGTGTGTTTTGCAAGATGATTGACCTAGATGGCACACCATGACAAGTTCAAGGTGCTACAGTGCATTTAACTCCTTTTTTAATCATGAACTTGTGAACGGCAAGACCCCAACTAGCACTCCCAACCACTAAACCATGGTTCACAAGAAAGTACATCCTCCATCTCATAAATAAAAATTTGTTTTTGACTTTTACAATTCATGTTTGAACATTCGTCTTATTTAAATTTTTTATGTAAATAATAAAATAAATAAATGATTATAAAAAGTATCACTAACGATAAAATAAATCATAACAAAATAACTAAATTTTTTTAAAACTTTTTTGAATAAAACGAATGGTCAAACAAGGATTGTAGAAGTACTTTTATTTGTGGGATGGAGGGTGTACATATCTTGCCTTTTAAGGAGTCAACTAATATTAAGATCAAGATAGATTATTAATCATTCAATATATTCTCATATTAAACCTATGTGGAGATGTACCATTTTTTTCTTATCAATATATTAAAATTCAAAATTGATTCAATCCTTGAAAACCAAGATGTGGGATCTACGTTCAAAATGTGGTTGTTCATCCTAACGTTTGGATTTTTTTTTTTTTTTACTTTAACGTTTGGATTTTTTTAAGAGGGCGTTTGGAGATATATGTTGATGGCTACAAATACGTAATACTGCTTGTTCGGTGGAGGCATCCCACAGCCTGGTTAGCACAAGTATTGGCCCATTTCCTTTGCAGCATCTTAGATCTTGGGGCCCAATCTAAGGATGCTCGAAAAGGTTTCATCAGGTCTGGTGATCTGTCTCTCTCTCAAAAAAGCTCCGCTCAAAAAAAAAAAAAAAAAAAGGCAGTTTTCACTAGGGCCGAACCAATTCCATTAATCAATGATCATTCCCGGGATTCAAACCCTACAAATATTCATAACCGACATGTATGCGTATTCGACAAATATTTATTGGTAATCATAATCATAAGTAGGACAATCTGCATTCGTATATGTATCTAGTAGGTATCCGATTTCCGATTTCCGATTTCCGATCATGTCAATTCCATATGTGATCCAATTACTTTTTTTTTATTTATGAAGAAAAGATCCAATTACATCCTATCCTGGCCGGTCATGGCCCATGGGCTGGCGCTTAACTGCAATAATAATCATTGGGCCTTTTTTATTGGGAATTCATTATTGGGCTTCTGTCTTACGACATAGGCCTAAATGGACATGTTAGAGAAGGGACAGGCCCAATCATTTCTCGCAACTCGTAACCCTTTCCGGCGAGCCTGTCGTGCCGCCGCCGCCGCCTCCTCTGCTTGGCGTCACGCCGTGCCTCTGGACTCTGCCGTACCAGGGCGGTATGCCGCCGCGCTTGACCTCGCCGCAGAGATGGATCGCATAGTCCACCACCCGTCCGGAGCTCTGTCCCAGTCAGAACAGAGTGGCGGCGGGAGCACACAGTCGCTGCTCCAGCCGTATCCATCGACATTAAAACATCTAGCCGACGCCAAAGGCGACAGCATGGAAATCTGTAGCCGGTGGGAAGCAACACGTCGTCGTTTGGTTTGTTGATTCTTTTCTCCCTTCCCTGCAGTTCAACTCCATTATGTGTGCTGTCTCTGACTCTGGTATGTTTAAATAGTTTTGAACGAACTCTCAAGTTTAATTATAACAGATAGAATTAGTAGTGCAAGAGTACTAGATGATACAGTAACCGGTAGAAATAGTAGTGCAAGAGTACCAGGCGCTACAGTAACCGGTAGAATTAGCATGACAAGAGTAATAGATGATAGGCTAACCCATAGAATTGGTGGTACCAGACTGCAGGAGTATACTAGATGCTAGAGTATCTGAATAGAGGGGATTTCTTTGGCTTTGATTGATGCAACAATAATTGGAGGATGGTACCTATCTGTCAGCATTGCATTTCATTAGTCTAATAGTCAGATGCAGTAGCTGTCAACAATAATTCAAAGGATGGTAGATGGTATACCTATCTGATAGTCAGCTGCAGTAGCTCTCAACAATAACTTAAGGATGGTACCTCTCTGATAGTCAACAGAATGTCAAGTATTCCAATGGAGCTGAACCGATTGAGCCAATAAGTCTAGTCCTTGTTTACTAGTGAACAGTGAAGTCAGTTTTCCATTTTGCGGTGGAGCTTTATGATAAACATATAGATTAGTAATTCTAGCAGAAATCATGCTCTGATTTTTTTTCTTGTGTGTAAATAAGCTATTTTCTCAATATATCTGAAGAAACAGGGGCCTCTCTGCCACTAATTCTGTCAAGGCAAACATCCTGATTTTCCATTCAATTGTCTAGCCTCACCTTAATGACATATCGTCCTAAACTCCATGTAACAATAAAAAAAATCCTCTCAGGATGCCAAAATATTCAAAGGGTACTGAACTGATTGAGCCAATCTGTCAGGTCCTTGTTTACTTCTAGTAATTATCGTCCACACAGCAATCAGTACAAGAGAAGTAGATGCGACAACGGTTGAAGGCATGCATTTCTTTGACATGGAAACTTATTTAGTGCAAATACTGTGGCCTTGAGGATATCTGTCAGGGTTGCACTTCAATCATCTAATAGCATAGTGTAGCAGTGTCTTAATAAAAATACTCCCGATTGTCAAATATTCAAAAGGCATTGAACTGATTGAGCCCATGTCCTTGTCTACTAATAGTACTTGTTAGATGTCCTTGTTTACTACTAGTACTTTACAACAGGTGGCAATGCTTGATGATAAACATATATTAGTACTGTTAAGAAAAATTGTACTCTTTATATCATTTTTCTGGTGTGTAAAATAAGCTATTTCTTCAGAAATCGTAAGAAGCAGGGGCCTCTGCCACTAATTTTGTCAATGAAATCTACCAGACTTCCGTTCTGTCCTCACTTCCATTGAATTGTCAAGCCTCATCTTAATTGCAAGACATCTCTATAAAGCAAGCTATACATCAGTTCTAATTAGATTCATCCTGCATTCAAACTCAGTCTTTACCTGCCTTTTTTTTTCCCAGCAACAACAAGAAACTAGTATGTACTTCAGTATTCTTTATATACACACATCACTCATCCCCTTCTATTTGATACATATATGTTAATATATTTCATCTTTCCTACGCAGATTTCTGTAAATTACAGTATTGATCAGTCATGGCAGAGATGGTGAGTTCTGCCATTGTTGGAGAGACAGTGAATAGAATGTCAAGCATTACTGGCAAGGATGAAGAGAAGTCCAAGCAAAAAGAAAACATAGAAAGGTTGGAGATGGCACACATCAAGATGGAGGCTGTGCTCCAAGTATCTGACAGATGGCAGATCACTGAGGTGCCACTGCTACGGTGGCGAAACAAACTTAAGCGTGCTGCTCAGGAATGTGATGATACCCTGCTAAAATGCAAGCAGCGTGCCCTTGAAGAGGATGAGACAAGGAAGAGGATGAGGGAATCCTCATTTCCCAAACGGATTGCCCATGCTACCAAGTCACTAGTATCATCTTTCATTGGAACTAATGATGAGTCAAGCAGCAGCTCTGCTAATGTTCGAAGGTTTGAGAGGTATGCTAATGGTGCAACTGAATTTTTGAAGACTGTTGAGTTTGGTGGAACTCCACGAAGGTACACATTCTTCAACCCTCTCATCAGACATCTTCTTACAGGAAAGTCTATAAAGTATCGAGCAATTCAGGACGACAAGCTTTACTACTTAAACATACAACCTTTTAGCTCTGCAGAGCGTGGTGTAGAGGCATTGATGGGTTTTGCCTGCCAAGATTTCAAGGATCCTACAAAGGGCTTCTATGTAGCATGCATGCTGCGTCTTTCTGAAAGCACGGACATATTTGATGTCATAATCAAGTGTGTTCAACCAGTCGCACCTCACTTTAAGTTTGTCGCTGAAGGTCTTTCAAGAGGGCTCATTCAATTGCCTACACAGGATTTTACCTGGGATTCTCCTTACGGCCAAAGTGAGGTTTGGGTCAAAGTCCACAACATGATGACAGAATGGCACCGTCCAAATCCACTCTGTTGCAATTGCAATGAACATGGGCGTCATCACATTTCTTCCTCTAGCACCAACAACATAATGGCCAATCCATGGCAGTTGTCTAATATATTTCCAGAGGAGGTTATCAACTTGCTTTTGAAGTGGCACATCCTGTTATCTGATCTTGGCACAAACAATAAGAGCTCAACTGTTGTACATGGAGAAACTAGTTGTCAGACTTCAGATATTCCTACTCTGAAGCTAGGAGTTTTAGTCATACCCCATGAATCTTCGGAGGACATACAGCCTGCAGCTGAGAGCTATGCTTTAGAGGTGATTGATGGAAAGGAACAAGGAGTGATACACACCAATGCACACCTACAGGACTTGGGTGAGGAATTACTGCCGAAAGCCATGAAGTACCTGCATCAGAATTCTCAATCCGAGACATATCAAATGTCTTTGAAGTCTAGGCATGGTACTGCCCACATTTGCTTGGAGAAGTCAAGCGTAAAAATGCAAACAGCCGTTATGGTTCAACATGAAGCCACTAGACATGCACAGAATATAATATCAACTCTACAGCAAGACATAGAACAATGGAAGCAGGTGTCTCAGGACCTGCTAACGTTGTGGGTTGTGCGTTCATCTGACAAGCTACAACGCGCAATCATGGCCACAAGGACACTGCCTTAGAAGTTGCCTCAGAAAATGATATCAATAGGTGTGTACGAATGAATGTATCCAGTAAGGTATCTAGCACGACATGGTAGTAAAACATTGCATCCTTCTAATTCTGTCAAACTACAATCCCTATGGTGGAACATGATAGATATATACTTTTCTGTATGATACTTGTAAGATGGTCATGTAGAATGTAGAAATAATACATAGTATAGTAACAGGTCTATGTATAAATCAAATCAATACATGAGTAATGTTGTAACAGGTCTGAGATGTTATCTTTGCCATGTGTTGTGAGTATCCATATTGATGTCACCCATGTTTTATCTTACATGTCCAATAAGTCAAGCCCTTCTTTAGTAGATATTATGTTATTGATTAGTCAAAGTTTTGTTTCTCTTTTGTGGTGGAGCTTTGATGATAGCGGGCAAATACAGAGAAAAGAGAACTAGCTCTGAAACTTCTGCTCATGTAAACTAGCTATATAATTGTACTGATCAGGTGTGCGACAACACTTTGCTAAGATGCAAGCAGCAAGCCATTGAAGAGGAACAGATGAGGCAGCAGGTGTGCCAGTCCTCATTTCCCAAACGGATTGCTCATGCTACAAAGTCATTAATATCATCTTTCACCGGAACCAGTAATTGTACTGAGGATTCAAGAAGTAGCTTTGCAAATGTCCAAAAATTTGAGAGGTTTGCAAATGGCGCAAATGAATTCTTAAAGACCATCCAGTTTGGTGGAGCGCTGCGGAGGTACACGTTCTTCAACCCTGTCATCAGACAGCTTCTTGCAGGGAAGTCCGTAAGGTATCATGCATCTCAGGAACACAGGTTTTATCAGTTGAACTTACGGGCCATGAGCTCTGAAAAGGGTTTCTATGTAGCATGCATCCTGCGTCTCTCTGAAAGCACTGACATATTTGGTGTCATAATGAAGTGTGTGCAGGCAGTTGCACCACACTTCAAGTTTACAGCAGAAGGTATCAGGAGAGGGCTCATTCAGCTTCCTACCCAGGATTTTTTCTGGGATTCACCTTACAGCGAAAGTGAGTTTTGGGTCAATGTACACAATACTATGACAGAGTGGCACCGTCCAAATCCTTTCTGTTGCAGTGAGCACAGGCATCATCCTACCTCCTCTTCTAGCTCCAGTAACACAGTGGCACCTTCGTCAAGGTTGCTGTCGAGTTTATTTCCAGAGGAGGTTATTAACATGCTTTTGAAGTGGCATGTCCCACTCTCTGATCATGGCACTGACAGTATGGGTTTAACTGATGTACGTGGAGGATGCCATTCTCCAAATTCAGAATTCCGTGCTCTTAAGCTAGGAGTTTTATTGATACCCCATGAATCTGCTGAGGACATAGATCCTACAGTTGAGAGCTATGCTCTGGAGGTAATTGATGGAAAGAAACAAGGAAAGCTACATAAGAATGCAAATCTACAAGACTTGGGTGATAAGTTGTTGCCAAGGGCCATAGATTACCTCCACCAGAATTCTGAATCCAAGACGTATCAAATGTCCTTGAATTCTAGACATGGCACTGCTCATCTTTGTGTGGAAAAAGCAATCACAGAAATCCAAACAGCTGGTATGGTAAGAAGTGAAGCTGCTAGGCGTGCTCAGAACAAAAGGAAATAAACCTCCAGCAAGACAGAGAGCGATGGAAGCGGCTGTCTGATGACTTGCTGAGGCTATGGGTTGTGCGTGGATCTGACAAGCTACAAAGCTCAATCATGGACACACGTAACTTGGCCTAACGGCACTTCATTCAAGACCAGCACTGGGCTCCCCTACACTTTCATTGTATTGCCTTTGTGCTCGAAGAGTACCTAAGGAGCTTGCTGATTCCTTTCCCTTGATGCTCATCTTGCATACAGCTTGAGCCTTTGTTAAGCTTATTTGCAAATTTGAACAAGTTCAGAATTTTTGTGCAATCTGTCTTGCCACCACTGCATTCAATAGCAAGTTACAAAGATAGTTCACCAAAGAGGGTGAGTTTGTCGCCTATCACCATCTCTCAAGTGTTAATTCGATATTAATCATGCATAGTTATTTTTTTAGGAACTCCATGATAGTCTTAATTGCAGTTGCAGTTTTTAATGTAGTAATAATTGCAGTTTTTAATGTAGTAATACTACATTGCAGTTGCAGTTAGGAACCATTAGAAGGAACAGAGAAGCTCCCTCCATCACAAGGATTAAGGATATAATACTATCTTGTTCCATCTTGATTTGAGAAAAGTACTGCTGCTAAGGGGTAATTATGCATCTCTGAAGGGGTAATTAGCAATGTTTTCAAGGCGGTAAAGCATGGCGACCGACTACCGCCTTGCACTTAAGCGACTAAGGCGCGAAGTGACGCGACGCCTTAGTATCTTGAGGGAATCTCAAAAAACAGCTAAGAGTGGTAGATAATGAAGAAAAACGAAAAGAAAAGGTAAAGAAAGGAGAAGGAGCAAGTAGTAATCTGGCCCAGCTCACCAGTCAGCCCAAAGCCCATGTACCCCTCACCTTTGACCTTCTTGCATCGTCTCTAACTCCCAATCCTCTCAACAGCGCAGCCACTCCTCTATCTCGTTCTCCACTACGGCTCTGCCTCTGCCCCTCTTTGTCTCTTGCTTCCCACCCTATTCCGGACAGTGCCGCACGGCCCGAGTTGCGGCTTCTAGTTCCCTTCCCACTCCCCCCTGCTGGTGGATCTCCCATGCGTCCGCTCTCTCTCACTCCGGCGTGCTCTGTTTCTCACGTGCACCTCTTCTTTCTCAGTTGTGGCGTCCCGCGTGGAGCGCCTTGGCGATTAAGCGATGACAAAGCGACGCCTTGAAAGCATTGGTAATTAGGCATCTCTTAAGCAAGGTCGCATTGGTCGGTTTGTATTATGAACTGTTGGTAAAAATGGGTTCATTATTACCATCAGCCAGTAACACGAACCGGCGAGGATAAGCTATCATTCCTTCCGGTTAATTTGTGTTAGCAATCGACTATGATGGTAGACCTATTTTCAGCGCCGTTTTTTTTATTAGCAGCGGGTGATGAAAGTCACTTTCACCAACTTACTGTTTCATTTAAAATCATTTATTGTCTCATAATTATATTTGAACTTCTCAAATTTTGAAAATTCAATTTTTTTGAATTGTACAAACGACCCTAGATGGAAAAGACCAAAGAAGAAGTTGTAGATCTTGAAAATATTTTCATTATAAATCATTTATGGTCTCAAATATGTATCTGAAGTTCTAAAATTTTTGAAATTCAAAATTTTCAAACAACCACTTGTTGTTCCACTAGGAGGTGTTACGCTAGGCGCCGCTTGAGGATTATTTTGTATCCATTGAGCAAAGGTGGGTTGACCACAACTTCGAAACCTACAACTTTGTGATGCCAATAAATACGGTCTCGGTAAATGTCATCCTACCTTTCAATGTGAGAAATAATAATGACGAGAAAAAGGCACAAACTGTTTTCATTTTGACAAATTTTCTTAAAAAAAACCTGGTATTGCCATAAATAATTAGATATAAAAGGGACAAATATAGTCTTGGGAAATGTCATCCTACCTATTGATAGAAATAAAAATGGAAAGAAAAGCCTCAAACTGTTTTCAGTTTGACAAATTTTCTAAAAATAAATAAATAAACACGGTTACCTCATACAATTATTTTAGATAAAAAGGTTATATCTAACATATAACAACACTTAACATGGGATTGAACAATCAAAGGGCTCAATAACTAAGATATGGGTCCAAGGCATATTATCAGACGAGTGTCTTCATTGGATGTTTCCCAAGAGACTAGACAAGTGGATACTCAAAGAGAGAGAGAGAGAGAGTGAGAAAGACTAGACAAGTGTACCTTCAAAAATAGACGAACATTTAATTTCTCTTACATATTGTTATATACTCTCTTCTAAATTCTAAATATATTCATACATTTTATATTGAACATCTAGATATAATTGGATAGTAGCAAAATATTATAGGAAACAAAAATGACTTATAATATTGAACAAATGGGGTAGTTTACAGTAATTTTGGATAAGAAGTTAGACATTTGGAAAGGAGGGCTACTTTCTATGGCCGGAAGAAAGGTGTTGATAGAATCCAGTTTAAACAACACCCCCCATATATCATATGTCTGTCTATTTGTTTCCAAAAGGTACCATAGGAAAAATGGATAAAATGAGGAGAAGTTTCTTTTGGCAAGAAGGAAGCCTGAAAAGGAAATATCATATGGTTAGGTGGGAAATAATTTGCACAAGTAAAAAGAAAGGTGGCCTAGGTATCGAGGATCCTAGGAGATTGAATATCAGTCTCATGTGCAAGTGGTGGTGGAAATTAGAAAAGGAAGAAGGTCTTTGGCAAACTATTGTAAAGTTTAAATACATGAAGGATAAGACTATTCATGAAGTTAGTCATAGACTAAATGATTCAAATGTGGTATGACCTTTTTAAAACTCAAGGATATATATATTCAAGGTAGAGAGAAAAAATAACAAAGGAAATTTAACAAGATTTTGGTTGGATCCATGGTTATATGATGCATCTTTGAAAAAATTATTCCCTAATCTTTACAATTTAACTGAGAACAAAAATTTTACAGTGTTACAAGTTAGAAATGATTTCTCTATATCTTTTAGAAGATGGTTTTTGGTAGGTTGAATGAAAACTGGCTTAAGATTAAGTATGATATGTTTGATTTTCTTTTCAATGAATGTCCTGATGTCATTTACTAGAAACTTTCTAAGACACATAAGTTTACTGTTAAATCTTTTGTATGAACTTTCTATAAATGAGTCTGGGCCCTACCACAAAAATATCCGGAAAGGAAAAATTCCTGAGAAAATCAAAAAAAATTATGGCAAATGTCTTATGATGTTGTGCTTACTAAAGATAATCTTATCAAAAGAAAATGGTCTGGTGACCCCAACTGTGCTTTCCGTGATAAGCTAGAAACCTTGAACCATCTGTTTTTTTTTTTTTTTTGAATGCTCTGTGGCAAGAGTTGTCTGGTCTGTTGTTGCCCAATGCTGTGGAGCTAATAATATCCATCAAAATTTAGATCAGTTTGGGATTGATGTAAAATTTGGTTATCTGAAGGGGAAAAATTTTATGCCATGGGATTAGGTGCTATTTGTTGGGCTATTTGGAAGTGCAGAAATAAAGTTGTTTTTGACAAAGTTTCACTGAGTAATCCAATTGCCATTCCTATATGATACACTGGTCAGGCTTATATGGTGATAATGAAAAAGATGTGCGGGTGGATGGCGCCAACATGATGCTAAGGTTGCTAAAGATCTTTTAGCAAGACAGACCTCCAGGTAGATTGATCACCTTCTCCTACAAGATCCTTCAGCAAACCAGGACGACGCTCAAGATGAAGCCTGAATCTCAAGAAGCTTATGGGAAGGTGAAGGAATGCCGGAGAGGCACGAAGTTAGCACTGTAGTTGAAGTCTTGCTCAAGTTCAGATTATAGTCCTGATTGTGGTTCGTCTCAAAATGTTGTTTTGTTTCCCAGCCTTGTTTAGCTGGTTATGGCCATGTGTTTGGTCTAAAACTCTGTTCGGTTGTTTAGTCGTGAATTTGGTACTTAGTGGTAGCCTTGTGGCGGTTGGTTATCTGGAATCAGTTTGGGTCGATCGGTGAAGTCAGTTAGATCATCGAGAGTGGTAGTCAGTTGCATATACTTAGGCAGTTCTGCCACATCTCTTTACTTCTGCCTGATATAATCTGAACTCTCTATATTTCCGTTTGATGAATGGAAATGAAATTATCCGATTGGAAAGAAAAAAAAAAATATCCCTAAAAGCAACTCCAAGAGACTCTTTATATTATTTGACATTATAGGAACAGTGATGTGTCTTCTGAAAAATATCCTCCAACAACCTATTTAATTGAATATCTAAATATAGACATTGTCACATGCTAGGAGACAGGGGCCGTGGATGGCGGGCCCAAAAGGTCCGCGAGGAGCCGACGGCGCCCCACTAGGTGGGTCGTGTGCAGCATCGCCGCCACCGCCTTTCCGCGACTTCTTCGGAATTAATGCAACAAATAAAGTAAGAGTTTGGTTAGGAATATCTTAGAACTTTTGTGTGCAAGAGATATTCCAACTCTATAAGGAAATCTTTTATTAGGAAATAAATAAGGTTGCCTTCAGAAAAGGTATTTCAATCTATAAGGTAACCTTTAGAGATTGCTTGGAGTACAAGTCTTATAGGAGGGCATATAAGTAAGGGGGGGTGCATTATCTCTTTGGGGCAAGCAATAAAGATCAATTTTCCCCTCCTTGCCCGTGTGTCCGCCGCCCCACCTCCCATCGTCGCCGCCGCCGCCGCTGCCGGCTCACGCTGCCGCGCCGGCGCCGCCAGCGCCTTGCCGCCGTCGCGCCCTCCCCTCTCACGGCATGCCGCCACCACGTGCCACACGCCGGGATCAATCCGGTTTGTGACGGACATCCTCTATTCTGAATTTCTTGATAGCAAAGAAAAAAATGAAGAGCAAGGCATAGAAACTTTTTTTACATGGTTAGAAACCGTTAGGCGTTCAAGAGATATGGCAAACGACTTTTTGCTGAAGTGTACCATCTGAATGATTGTCGCCTTAGGGCGCCGGCAATGATCTAGCCGTTTACTAGCTACTATTTAACATCCACGTCACGTCAAGAGCTAACACAACAATCCATCTCGCCAACCGTTCACGCCATTCAAGCAACATGAGTGCTATTTTTAGATTTCTGTAATGGCATTATGGGAAGAAGAGTGGTGGAGAGACCAGGAGTGGTGGAGAGACCGAGAGCCTCGGGCCAAACAAAAAACGCGTCTAGCTAGGAACTCGCCGCTAGTGTCAAGGTTTTTCAGCCTTCTCTCGTGAGCCGTAATCCAACGTCAACCGCTACTAGATAGATTGTTGAAGACGCCCTTATTATACAATAAATTTTGGAAACACAATTACAGATGCTTAAATTCTATCGAAATCTGTTGTCGTTTACTGCATTTTTTTTAATGACCGCCGTCAGTCGCTGGCTGCCCAGCCCCAAGAGTCCCACTGACACCTGGGCCCTACTCGGCAGAATCTCCCCTTTCTAGAGCCGGGGCAGATCGAGGAATCCCCAAGAAACCAAACAGTCCGCCATCCTCAATCTCCCCGATCCAGACTCCAAACACCAAGCGATGGCGCCGCTTCCGCCGCCGGAGCTCATGCACGACGTCATCGGTGAGATCCTCCTCCGCCTCCCTCCTGGGGACCCGGCGTGCCTCGTCCGCGCCTCCCCTCGTCTGCAAGCCCTGGCGCCGCCTCCTCTCCGATGGCGCCTTCCTCCAGCGGTACCGAGCCTTCCACCAGACGCCGCCCCTGCTCGGCTTCTTCCAGGACCAATACCGCAAGGGCACAGGATCCGTTCCCCGGTACGTTCCCACCATACAGGCGTCGCCGCCGCCGGTTCCCCAGCCAGCAATCGGTGTCGCCGGCGCCAGCCACACCAGCTCCTCCCGTTACCGTATCGTTGACTGCCGCCACGGCCGCGTGCTGTTCCAATCCGAGCTCCGCCAGCCATCACTGATGTTCACCGTCTGGGATCCTATCACCGGCAATCAGAGGCGCATCCCCCTCCGCCTGTCCACCCGTACAATGACAACACTGAATTCATGGCGGCTGTGCTTTGTGCCGTGGACGGCTGCAACCACCCTCGGATGCAGCGTGGGGCCTTTCGTCGTGCTTATCGTGGGCATATATTACGGCGAGGAAGATGATGATGGATTGGCTGACGACGGAGATCGTGTCGCATGGGCTAGACTCTACTCATCAGAGACTGGCGTGTGGAGCGTGTCAACCTCGGTTGTTGTGGAATCCAATTCCTACATCGATATTTATGTGCAGCCAAGTCTGCTCGCCGGAGACGCAATCTACTTCCTCTTTCAAGATGGTGAAAGTATCCTCAAGTATAGCTTGGTCGTGGGGATGTCCTATCAGTGATGAGCGTGCGCCCAAGGATGAACCAGATTTCATCTTGGTGGCACAGGACGGCGAGCTTGGAGCCGCCACTGTGGAGGGCTACAGCTTGCACTTGTGGTTGTGGCGAACTGACTGTGATGGCGTTGGGGGAGTGGGCAAGGTGCAGGGAGATCGAGCTTGCTGTGATGATCCCATTCTCGATTGGTGACCCCTCGACTGTGTTTCATTTGGCTGGCTTTGCGAATGTGCGGGTTCAGTTTTCGTCAGTAGAAATGATGACATCTTCACTATTGATCTGAAGTCTGGCCAGGTCACAAAGATAGGCAGGAGAACAAATTACAACCCCATCTTTCCTTTCACGAGCTTCTACACTCCTGGTAAAAGTTTTATTTGTGTTCATTTATATGACTCAATATTTATTCAGACTCTTGCAAAATTAGAGCTTTAGAGATATTGTTCTAGTTAATGGTGTGACAATATGGATGATTGAAAGTTCGATAAAAAAAGAACCTGTGGAATTTTTAAAATGAAATCTCAGCAATGTAGGGTGTTTCTACTAACTTGTTAAATGGTTTACTAAGACAAAAAGTTAACATATGTGTTGCGCCACTTGCTGATCTATATTGTGTTAAGACCTTTGTGGCCATTCTAAATTCACATGTTCCAAATCTCAGTCCTGCAACTAGCAACATTTCATATAAATGTGAGATTTTTCTGCTATATATGTTATTTTTATTATGCTTTTCTTTTTCAGATCTTGTTATGACTGCAAGATTGCAATTGCCAATGTGGACTGGTTGATGTGGGGAACTTGCAGGTGCTTGAGATGTTCTGCACCATTTCTCAGTTAGGAAAGAGCATCCTATTATGTTTTTTTCTAGTATGTTTTGTCTTCAAAAAATTTCTGAGTCCATAATTACAGACCAAGAAGATCAATGTTTCTGATGTACTTATATGCTTGTCTGATACTTAACGCCCAAATCATGTTCACTGGCCTGATTAAAATTTCATTGTGATGTGCGTTGTCTTCTCTTCTTTTTATGAAAAAGAATATGTATGATTGATTGAATTGTTATATCTTGAAAATGATTTGCATGGTTTAGCTAGGCAGTGCTTTTCAGAAGTTTTTTACACAAGGCATTGGATACATTTTCATTACTGCATCCAAAATGGATTGAAGTTAAGCTGTTATGTTTCAGATTTTGTATGTCATGTTTTGCTCAAGTGCTGCATAAGCCAATTTTTTATTTTTTTTTTTTTTTAAAAAAATCATTTTGAAATCTTGGGCTTAAAATTTGGATATAGAAGGGAAGCAACCAATGAAAGGAGCAGAGAGGTTGCTCTGTTTTCTCTTTTTGTAGGCAATCTGAAGCACACATTTAAATGGCAACAAGGTTGCCATGAAAACTGCATATCTCATATATATATGTGGTTTTGATCTCGTGTTCACAAGATTTTAGAATTCAATATTTTAGAGTATGCAAATGCCAAATTGGCACTTCTAGTTATGACGTTCTCATCCATCCATCAGCTTGAAGTGTATTTGCTCCTCTTAACATACTAGACGATGGCGCCGCTTCGCTGCGCCCGTTTCTGCCTTGTATGCTGATAAGTTGTGGACTGCATATTTGGTTTGAACAATGCATCATTGGTACGTCGTGTTCCTTGTGTTGTACATAAGCAAGCAGCATGAAGAAAGCAAATAGAATCTAAAATTGAGTTGCTACACCTACACTTGGACTTGACTCCCAGAAAAGAAACGATAAGCACGGTCATACTTGTTACTTGTATTTACATAGAAGGTCCTATGTATACACTTTACAGAATGGATTGAATTGCTATTGCTGTAGTCCTAAGCGGGCTTAGTTCACTGACCCCGAAAACACGGCTCTTACCTAATCTATTTACATGTGCTAAGCCTATGTTTAGTACATGTTCATTCATACAAACAGAGCACATGTAGATAATGAAGGAAACCTAAGGTTGACTCGACATCTTGAGATGGTGTCCTGCAAAATCAGCATGGTCATTTGCATGTCGAGACTTGGCATAACTGAGGTTGGATGACGGATTTAAGAGCCTTCATTCTCAATAGCAAGGTACATTACCTCAGGTATGACAGTTTTCATTTAGCTGGCGAACCGCAAACCTGAATGGAATGTATACAATAATAAAATTGGAGTCCAAAATGTTTTGTTCAATAGAAAAGGCAAATTCCTGAAGGTGACTTGGTCTTGTTTTAGAGAGGTGATAAGCTGCAGGGTGTACCTAGTGCATTCCCTCCTATATTCATTGGAATCACTACATAGGCAATGGTTGAATGGCAATGTTTTATTAGCAAACATACTGAGGATACAAATACTGCATTACCTGGATGTATGCACTATCATCTAATTTGGACTCGTCAATACAACGTCTGAGATTTCCAAATTCCAATCTCTTTATCCAGTCACTGTGAGGCGATGGCTTGCCATGAGCACTGCAATAGACAATAGTGGTAAGAAGGGCTAAAAGGCATACATAAAGCATGACAACAGTAATTAAGAGTGTAACGATGAGGTGATGGAAGTGTTTGTATTTGTAGCATCAGGGAAGGAGCCTCTGCATCAACAATTTCAGTGTACCAAAGGCTCTAATTCACACAAAAAAAAACACATTACAACAATAAAAGCATAAATATAGCATGTACATGGATAGGGTACCATATTGTTACCTGGCAGGCTTCTATATTAACCAAAAGGCATTATGCCTACTTATAATAACCCTGTAATTAAAAGCAAGAATGCAAGATCATCAAACAATCAGAGGGCATAAAAGATATGAACCTGAATAGCTCATTCGAGACATGAATCTGAATTTCACAACAATGTTGCCACTTTGTCAGTCAAATGCAATGCCATTTTACTGTACTTCATAAACGGCAGTCTCGAGTTCCAAAGAATTGCTTAGGAGGCCAGATTCCGATCTGCAAAAAAGAACACACATTTCCATATAAACGAAATTGGTGAAGTTATATGCAGACTATATATGCCTATTATGAATGGTGATGTACCTTAGTTTAGCAGCTTGCACACAACGCCCCAACTCAGAGCACTGAGCATCAGTAGTTATCTTTTTCTCCTTGTACATATGGAAATGAAATTAGCTAGTCTGTTTGTCATCACGTTATGTCACGAGATGAAATCCATGCATTTAGTGAGGTGATAAGATGAGATGAAAAATAATGACAGTGTTGAAAGATATGTCACGTCAGCAGCCAGGCTTCGTGTTTAGTTGTTGTTCATTAGCTTGATGGTCAAGTTACTCGTGTATGGGATATGTTAGTTAGAACCGAATGTAATCTCGGATGTAATCTGTTGTTATCTTTCTTTCCTTGTAAACTAGGTCGTCTTGTACCACAAGTTGTAATACCACGATGGGGGTGCTTCCCATCCTATATAAACACGGCCGTGAGCCGGAACGGGCATCACGTTTCCCTAAATTTCACATGGTAATCAGAGCATTCCGATTCTGGTACCTTCACCTCCATAGCGATGGCATCTTCCTCCGTGCCGCCTGCTGTGCACTCAATCAGTTATCCTCCAACCGAGAAGCTAGGGCAAAGCAACTTCGAGATGTGGAAGGCGCAGGTCATGTCGGGCGATCAACGGAGCGCCAGATGGCGCACACGATCGACCCACGCCGCCGGTTCCACCGGCGGAAGTCGCCAAGTCGACCGAGAAGCCCGGCGAGAAGATCCCTAATCCCGAGTACAAGGAGTGGTTTGCCAAGGACCTGCAGGTCCTGAATTTCATCCTGTCGTCTATCGGCAAGGATGTCATGGCTCACCGCGGCAACTTCACCAAGACCGCCGCCGAGCTTGAACGGCGATCGAAGATTCGCTTTGCTGCCCGGCAGCGCGTGCCCGCGTGATCAATACACGATATGGCGCCGCGACAACCCGTAAGGGGACCTCGACGGTCACCGAGTACTTCGCGAAGATGAAGACTGTCGCGGATGAGATGGCATCCGCGGGAAAGAAGCTGGACGACGAGGAGATTATCTCCTACATTCTGGCGGGCCTTGATCTCGACTTCAACCCACTGGTCTCCGCCATTGCTGCAAGGGTAGAGCCTATCTCTCATTCTTCGAGCTCTTCACCTAGATGACCTCTTTCGAGCAACGCATGGATCTGTTCCAAGGGTCCAATGCGTCTTCCAATGCGGCCTCTCGTCAAGGAGGCCGTGGTGGAGGCAATGGTGGGCGTGGACGTGGCCATGGGGGTTTCAATGCCCCCGGAGGTCGCGGTCGTGGACGTGGATCCAACTTCGAGCCGGGCTTCATTTGCCGATTCGTGGCAAGGAGGGCCACCCCGGAATCGCCGCTTCAAGCGCCGATGCAAGCGTTAACCCCGTGGCCAAGACAACAGAACAAGGCAAACAAGTCGGCCTCATCTCAAGTCGTATGGCATCGACACTAATTGGTACGTTGATACCGGGTGCCGCCGACCACATTATCGGGTGAGCTAGAGAAGCTCTCGCGAGGGACAAGTATCACGGCAACGATCAAGTCCACACGGCGAGTGGATCAGGTATGAAAATTAGCCATGTTGGTCGACTTTATTTCATACCCCGATCGTAATCTTGTCTTAGATAAAATCCTTCATGTCCCTCAAGCAAACAAAAGTCTAGCGTCTGCTCGTCGCTTGACATCCGATAACAATGTTTATCTTCAATTCTATCCCGATCATTTTCTTATTAAGGATCGACACGGAGACGGTTCTGCATGAAGGCCGATGTAGAGGCGGCCTATACCCCTTTGGCGCCCACCTCCGCACCACCAAATAAAAAGCCGTCCACATCGCCAAGGTTTCGTGAGTCACGATGGCATGCTCGTCTAGGTCATCCCGCGTCGCCTATCGCTCATCAAGTTCTTCGAAACATTCGCTAGATTTTGTTCCGAGTCGAATAAAGGAACAATTTGTGACGCTTGCCAACAAGGCAAGAGCCACCGCTTGCCATACCCCAAGTCTACTAGTGTCTCTTTGAGTCCTTTAGATTTGATTTTCTCGGATGTTTGGGGCCAGCACCTATGTCGGTTGGCGTAAAACAGCTTTCTATGTAAGCTTTATAGATGATTTCAAGAAGTTTACATGGACATATTTGCTTAAGCACAAGTCCGAAGTGTTTAAATGCTTTCATGATTTTCAAAGCATGGTTGAACGTCTTTTCAACAGGAAAATTGTTGCGGTTCAAACCGATTGGGGAGGAGAATATCAAAGGTTAAACACCTTCTTCTAGCGCATAGGCATTGTGCATCAAGTGTCATGTCCATATGCTCATCGGCAAAAATGGTGCCGCAGAGCGTAAGCATCGGCACATTGTCGAAACAGGGCTTACATTGCTTGCACAAGCTTCTATGCCGCTAAAATTTTGGGATGAAGCTTTCTTGACTGCCACTTTTCTCATAAATCACATGCCTAGCAAAGTAATCCAGCATCAAACTCCTCTCGAGCGTCTTTTTAACCAAAGAACCAGAATACTCAAGCCTTCGTACCTTTTGGCTGTGCCTCTGCCAAAAATCTACGCCCTTACAACAACAAAAAATTACAATACCGATCCAAGCAAAGTCGTCTTCCTCGGCTATAGCTCCATGCACAAAGGTTTTAAGTGCCTAGAAGTTAATACAGGCCGGGTCTACATCTCTAGAGATGTTGTATTCGATGAGAATGTGTTTCCTTTTGCTAGCCTACATTCAAACGCCGGTGCTCGTCTCTGTTCTGAAATTTCCCTTCTTCCCGAACATCTTCGTCCTTCATCTTTCGATCATGGGGATGATTTAAACTGTGACTCTTCATGTGCTAACCCCACTAATGAAGGTGGTGAAGATGTGTGTCTCCGTGAATTGATGCAGGTGAAAGAACGGTGTAAACGGTGAAGAAACACGGTTTTGGGACCCTGTCCCTCTCCTCGCGGCAAAGCTCGGATCCCGGTTGATTCGCAAAGCGATCGGACGGATCACCGCCAATCCACTGCGCCCCCGCCACGCGTGACATCCGAAGCGGCGCGCCGCCGCCCGGGACAATGCGACGCCGCGTGTACGGACCGACAGAGCGAGCCGGATCTTCAGTGCCGGAGTCAACGCCACCGGGATCTTTTGTGCCCGAGTCCTCTCCATCTACGACGTCGTCATCGCATGCTCCAAGCGGTGCAACGTCCCCGTCACCTGTTTCAACGCCGCCTCCTCCACGACCACAAACACGGCTCCAGCATGGGATACGCAAGCCCAAGGTGTACACTGATGGCACCGTTCGGTATGGCAATCTTGCATCTTCTAATTCCGTTGAACCGGCAAACTTGCATGATGCACTTTCTAACCCGAATTGGAAACAAGCTATGGACACCGAAGTTCTCTCGCTCTTATGAAAAATAAAACCCGCATCTTGTACCTCATCATCGGGGGGCCGACCGATAGATTGCAAGTGGGTTTACAAGGTTAAAAAGAAATCTGATGGAACCATAGACAGATACAAGGCTCGTTTGGTTGCTAAAGGCTTCAAACAAAGGTATGGAATTGATTATAATGACACATTTAGTCCAATTGTTAAAGCAGCTACAATTCGTCTAGTTTTGTCTTTAGCTGTTTCACAAGGTTGGCATCTCCATCAGTTAGATGTTCAGAATGCTTTTCTTCATGGAATATTAGAAGAGGATGTGTTTATGCGTCAACCACCGGGATATGTTGACTCACGAAATCCAAATTATGTTTGTAAGTTGGATAAAGCTCTATATGGGCTTAAACAGGCACCGCGTGCTTGGTATGCTCGCCTGAGTCAATATTTGCAGAGGCTTGGATTTGTTCCTTCCAAGGCGGATACATCTCTTTTCTATTACAAGTCAGGCAAGCATACTATTTATATGTTGATTTATGTTGATGATATAATTGTTGCTAGCTCATCAATGGAGGCAGTGACAGCACTGTTACATGATCTAGAGAAGGAATTTGCTATAAAAGATCTAGGAGATCTCCACTACTTTCTCGGCATTGAAGTTAAAAGGAAGTGTGGTGAACTTCTCCTTACACAGGAGAGATATGCGCTTGATCTCTTAAAAAGAGTAAGTATGAGCAGCTGTAATTCGGTAAATACTCCTTTGGTAGCTTCAGAGAAATTATCCATCACGAGTGGACATCCATTGGGACCGGTAGATTCAACAAGGTACAGGAGCATTGTTGGTGCTTTGCAGTATTTAACACTGACTCGTCCCAGACATGTCTTTTGCAGTCAATAAGGTGTGTCAGTTCTTGCATTCGCCAACTACTGTACATTGGGAAGCTGTCAAGAGAATTCTGAGATATGTCAAGGGGACATCTAGCTTGGGGCTACGCATTGGTAAGTCCAAACCAAGTTTAGTAAGTGGGTTCTCTGATGCAGATTGGGCCGGGTGCCCAGATGATAGACGATCTACTGGTGGTTTTGCTATATTTCTTGGAGCAAATCTGATATCCTGGTGTGCAAGAAAACAAGCTACTGTTTCAAGGTCAAGTACTGAGGCAGAATATAAATCCATGGCCAATGCCACTGCCGAAATTATGTGGGTAAGAAAATTGCTTGATGAACTTGGTGTACCACACCCAATGGCTTCACAATTATGGTGTGATAATCTAGGTGCAACCTATTTGTCAGCAAACCCAGTGTTTCATGCCAGGACAAAACATATAGAAATTGACTATCATTTCGTAAGAGAACAAGTTGCTTCTAAGCAACTCTCCATTCGGTTTATAAGTACCAATGATCAAATTGAAGATGGCTTCACCAAGGCATTGCCAGTTCAGAAGCTGAATTTATTTAGAGCCAATCTCAACCTTGTAGAAGCGTTGTGATTGAGGGAGGGTGTTGAAAGATATGTCACGTCAGCAGCCAGGCTTCGTGTTTAGTTGTTGTTCATTAGCTTGATGGTCAAGTTACTCGTGTATGGGATATGTTAGTTAGAACCGAATGTAATCTCGGATGTAATCTGTTGTTATCTTTCTTTCCTTGTAAACTAAGTCGTCTTGTACCACAAGTTGTAATACCACGATGGGGGTGCTTCCCATCCTATATAAACACGAAGCCGTGAGCCGGAACGGGCATCACGTTTCCCTAAATTTCACAGACAGTTCATAAATAAAGCACATAAGGTGACAAGTCTTGATTCAGCAGCTCATATCAATGCACTCCTCTTGGTCATAGAGCACGCAAAGAAAACAAATTAATTTTCATGCGTACAGAATTGACACTTCGCCTATTTACAGATTAGAGGGTGTCTGCAGGGATCAAAGACAGGTACAGCAAAAGCACACCGCCGTGAGGGTTTCTTATTGAGGTGAGTGGATAAGGAAGGCGGGCACCAGATCAATCGGCGGCGGCGGCACGACCATCGGCAGAGGCGGCGCGGCCTGCTCTAGATTTGCAGGCCAGTTCGTCCTCTCTAACTCTCCCACCAAATCAGAGAAAGTACAACGCATAGCACTTCCACTGTACCTCTGATTTCTGCGAGCAAGCAAACACAGCAGACTTCTTTCTTCTTCCCCATTGTTTGTCCTCCCCCTGATGAAGGTCGCGCACCTGCGTATAATCTAAAAAAAACGGGCAAACTGATTTCGTGGTTGAACCGCATCGACGCGACTGCTCCTCCGTGACTCCGTCTAGGACTAGGGGAGGAGAGAGGGTGCGGTCTGCTGCGTAGCAGCGGCGCCAGATAGCGAGGTGGCCGGGCGCGCCATCGGCGCCTGCTGCGGCCACCGGCCAAGGGGAGAGGAAGAGGACGATCGAAGAGGAGGTGGAGGCGGGCGGGAGCGGCGTCGGCGCGGATCAAACACGCGGAGGCGGCGACTGCGAGACGGCTGGCACGGCGGCCGGGGGGAGAGAGGAAGACCACGATCCAAGAGGAGGCGGAGGCAGCCAAACCTTCGGCAGGCGGAGGCGGTGAGGAAGAGGATGAAGCCTGTACGCGAGTTGCACGGGCCACATCCATGGACGCGACGGAGGCGCACACCAATGCAGCAACGTGGACGGCAGTGGCGTCACCGTGGAGGGAGCAGGCGGAGCTGTGGAAGCAGGAGTTAATGAGGAGCGAAGAAAGGCGACGGATGTGAGGAGGCTGGTGCGAGCGCGAGGCCCGACGCAGCGCCGTGTCGCGTGGATAGGCGTGCCTCCCAGCGATGCGACGACGGCTCGGAGGCTGAACGAACGATCTCCAGGCGAGACAGGGGAGGCGTGCACACGCACGATCTCCAGGCGGGCCGCGGACGATGGACGATGGGCGTGGCCGCTCTGCTGAGCAGGAGTATGCGGGCCCGCGATGCAGTGGCCAGTATAGGTGGCCACGAATACGTGGAGGATCCAGACTGGAGGACCGTACGTGAACAGTATCCAGGATGACTGAGCGATCACGAATCCTAGGCGCTATATGGAGTTACATATTGCAGAGACTTGAAGTGTTCTGTGTGGGTAATGTGATTCTTCTCAGTTGTAAGTTATTAAAGGCAACCTTGGGTATGTCGCATGTTTGTTTTGACAAATTTCCTGATAATTATTGTTTAGCACCAAGATTAATTATTCTGGTAATGTCTGAAGCAATTGCAGCAAGGATTGCCTGAAGACAAATTGATCTCACTACAATAGGATTTATATACAGCCGGTAAAAGATGTAGACCGTAAAGATGTCATTTGGTGCGTCAGCAAGGGTTTCTGTAGTACAAACGCACCTTTTTCCTAGAATGCTCCACCAGCCTTACTTCACGTAGCGGTGCTTCCAATGCAGCATTTGTAACAATGCTGGAAACACTCCAGTAGGAAATCCAGCGTGCCTCAAACTTGTCACCAGCTTCTGGCGGTAGTGGCATTCAAACAAGACCACCTGTCGAAGATGCCAATAGCAGAAGAATTTATGTATGTGGACCACAATGATCTCCCTCTCAAGTTTGTTTTTTTTTTTTTTTTTCTGAATTTTGATTTAAAAACACTAGGACCCTGTTTTTATGCAACATATTTTTGAAGTATTACACAACACTGTCTTATTCAAATATGTTTGATTTAGAAAATTGATGGGTGGTTGATACAATTACCCTTGTATTTTCTAAAACATGGCATTGTTAATACTATAGTCTTTCTGAAGATTCTGAAAATCAACTTATAACATTTTTTTTTAAAAAACATGGTTGTGTATCTTTTTTTACCTATAACACCACACCTGCGCCCAACAATAGCTGTCTCCCTAGTTTGCAAGGCCTAGCACCGCCGACCGCATCTTGCCTGGCAGTACACGGATCCACAAAGTGCCCCCCCACCCCCACCCCCCCCTTCCTCGCCTTCCTCTACAGCAATGTTTCCGTCAGAATTGGAGCATCCGGTCCCCTCTATCTCCGCATCTTGTAGCCTAGAATTGAGAGAACAATAGAGAAAACAAAAATGGCAAAGAAAGATGGGTATTCAGGCCCATTCCTTTGAATGTAATAGGGATCCAAACAGGTAAGCATTAGCAAAGAGCTGGCTAATCCAATTTTATCCACAACTAACAATTAGCTCCACTGCCAAAGGCAGCCACCCCGACACACTCTGAGGCACCCTCGCCCCGAGTTCGAATCCCAGTGGGAGCGAATTTCAGGCGGGGGCTTTATTAAAAAAAACAATTAGCTCCACTAGTCCGTCCAATCAGGCCCTCATGGTTGTCCCAGCCTAGAATTTGGTGAGTAGTTATCATAGCAAACACACAATACCATATCAAGAAACTACACCTCCAAGTACATCAGTTTCTCTATACGGGCCCGTAATAAATTTGTTACTCTTTGGTTCTCCCTTTGTTCCTTGTCTCCACTTCTTTCTCCAAAACCATGCTTGTGACAACAGGGTGGCACTGGGATGCGGTCGTTGGGTGGGCTGGAACGGAGTGATACATAACATTGGTGCCGTGGAGTGCACGGCAAGTCCCTCCATGAAAACTTGGATGATGGAGCGATTGTAGGATGCGGAAAGTGGGTGGGCGTGACATGGTACTATGACACAACTACAAAGCATGCAATTAATGGTGTCATGTGTTCGGGATGGTGCACTGTCATGGTAGGACGCGCATGGTAGGACCGACCATGCGAAGCTAGAGTGTTGGATGACGGTGTGATGGTTTGATGCAGTCGATGGGATGTCGCAGGGTGGTGCATGGGCATCGCTTCGATTTGTGCTGCTTATGGAAGGACTAGGCCCATTGCAGGGTTTGTCTAGACATGAGTGTGACGGTGGCGGGTGAGGGTGCGGCCAAGGCGATGCATGTGTGTGCCGATGGGCCTTCGACAGCGGGGATGTGTGGCTCGGTCGATGACCAGGCGGGGCTGCTAGGGTGTATGTGCCCTATCAACGAAAAAGGGAGTGTGGTTAGGTCACTCAAGTCACTCGTCTAGCGCAAGGCAGCGAAGCACAACCAAATGTGGGCTCAACGAGCAGCGCTTGCAGAAGCTCTCCTTGCCAGTGTACCCAATGGGCTCCGCATAAGGTAACCCTGTGTCGATGTCTTTTGTCTAAGAAATGGTTTCTTTTTTCATCAAGAAACAATTTCTTTAGATTAAAGAGAAAGTATTCTGATCTTCTCATCCTCACATCAATCAATACAACCATTGATAAAACTCAAGGCACTTAGATCCTCCAACAATAATAAGTTCAAAGCACTCATACATAGATGTGAAACAAAAAAATAGAGGCAACATGGTTCTCTAATCTTCTTTGGACACTCCATCCCATTTTTCCAAAGAACACAATCACAACTATTCCCAGGCACTTGCACGCTTCCTTTAGCTTCACTCTTTCTTTCTCTTTGCACAACTATCACTATGACAAAAAAAGCTTTATTAGTGACGCCTCAATTAGTGACTCTATCGGTGTTCTAGAAACCGGGGGTCCTAAGAACTCGACTAGTGAATAAGCTGCGTGTTCCCCCAACCGGATGGTTGTGCGAGAAGGACACAAGTGAAAGAGACGCGAGGGTTTATCCTGGTTCAGGAACGGGTGCCCTACGTCCGGCAGTGTCTACCTAGCTCGTGTTATCTCGCGTGCTGTGGTGCTTGTAGTAGGGGTTTACAAGTCGGGCGAGAGAGGAATTGGGGCTCCAAGTCTCTAGAATGAATGGAGAAGACGAACGATTACGCACGGCGTGGTGCGTGTTGTAGTGGAGGTGGAGTGAGAAGGGCCGATGAGACTTGACAGGTCTCCTCGTCCCTGTCTTGTGTGTTGTCTTGTCTTTTGTTTTTCTCCCCTTTGTCGCTTGCCCCTTGGGATGACCCCGATCGCCCCTTTTTATAGTCAGAAAGGGGGGACACGGGTTACAACGGGGACTTGTTTATTGTATAAAGTACATCCAAGGGTCGATCTCCTAAGGATGCTTCGTCGTGCGGTCGCTATCCGGTGCAGGCCACCGTCCTTGTTTTCTTGGCCCCACGGTAATCGCTTGAGGCTCGGGGTGTCCCTCCAAAACCCGATAAAGTGAGGGATTGGTCCCCAAGCCCTCCTTGCTTGCTTGCTCCGAGGCCTGAAAAGTAAGAATTTTGACGGGATGACATGGTGCCTGTTGGTATTTATTAAGTGCTAAAAGAATATGAAGGTTCATAGCGCCTGAGAATACCATTGTAGCTTTTCCCTAGGAGAGTATTCTAGAGTATCGTATCCATAGGGAAGCTTTGGCTAAAGAATTCTAATAAGCCACAATCATGTATCTACTAACTTAGCAAACCACTAGACTAAAGTGAGGAGGTAAATGATATATGATAGGAGTTATGAATAATATCACACAAGCGAATTCCATGATAAATGTGCAGCTAGCAAGTTGAGAGGACAGCGGGAGAGATCAAGGTTCCTATGTACTTCTCTATTACTTAGGTTCTATGATAGCAATCACACCAAAGCACTTCAGGACATCAGAACACTAGCCACAGAAAGAGATGAGAAGGGGCCTAGGAAGCTCCGATTATGGTCCTACAAACACCAACCCGAACGTGGTGGAATACGTCGGCCGTCAGGGGGGGTTGGGTGCAATCTCAGGTAATCTCTAGTCTAGACACCATGTCTACACTATTGATTACTACTCTAATTATGTCTATAACTAGAGCACTCGATGCGAGCGAAGATCCTATGCAATGGTATAACAACTATACTAACCATATATGAAAGACATGGAAGTAAATAGAGAAAATAAATATATGAATCATAAGTCTTACAAAGAAAGGATAGAAGACATACCAAACTCTGTAGACATCTCCAGAACCGGAGCGCAACTCCACTCTCCCTAACTCCCTAGTTGCTAATCTACTACATTGGTGAGTCTAGCCCTAATTCTCTAGTGGAGAGGTTGTCCTCACATTGGGACACCTCAATGACCAACAGTCAAAAAGATATGAGTGGAATTAATTAGGGTTTCACCCAAGGGTAAGGGTCTCTGCATTTATATAGCCCTTGGCGATGAACGATGGCCCTTGGATCAAACCGACCTTGAGCAACGGCGTGGATACAACCTCAATGTCGGTTAGAAACCGACCTCCAAAGCTGAGGCTGACAGGTGGGTCCATCCTGACGATCGCCAGGATCAGAGGCGGCGATCGCCAGGACTCTATTCCTGCTCGGTCTTTGCCTCCTTCTGGTGTCTTCTGGTATCTTCTAGAATAATTTAGTCCACTTTTCGGATTGAGTTGCCTCACGGTCACGTCTTCTCATCGTATGGGATACAAACTCTTGGGCTTTTCACTGCTCTTATTTGCTTTTTAACTATTTAGTCCCTGCAAAGATATAAATCACCAAAGCTCGTGGAACTATGTTAGTCAAGCCCCTAGTCTATGTGATTATTCATTTTAAGTGCTTATTTCATGTTTAGTCGACTATTAATATTATGCTATAACAGGTGTCAACAGTGCCGTCGCATCGCTCAGCTTGGACAGAGGTCAGTAATGATGAAAAATTGCGAAGGCTTGGCATACTTCCGGCAAGTCTACTTCGCCTACCGGTCAGCCGGGCCGACTCGGCCCGATGTGGGTGCTGGGTCGAAGGCCGAGTCGTGGGGCGGATTTGCGGGTGTGCCAAAGGCGCAATAAATGCTCCCATCGCTTATCCAAAGGTCGATGCCGTGGGCAAGGGTCCTATCCTGAGCCGCCGCTTATTCCTTCAAGTGGAAGGAAAGTACGAGAGGGTCTAGGCGGTCCCTGGTCTAAGGCGTTTTGTACCGATCCTAGAGGCTTGGGCGAGAGAGGGCTTCGCCTCGAGGCTCTCCCCATGACGGGTCCTTTCCTCCCCGCGACGCAGAGGGGATTCGGGGGACATAGTTATGCTTCCTAAAGGGGCGATTTTCCTTGGCTTGTGCTAAGGCTTTCGTTTTACCTGGGGGGGCACCTTAATTAGAGTATCTAATCTGGTACCCAATTTTATGGGTACCAACAGACTCAAACGAAACGTCACTATATGAATATTAGTGATGTGGGTTAATGATACGCGTCACAGATTAGTTGTTGCCCATGTCTAGAACACAAGACGTGTCACTTATAACTACATATTAGTGACTCGTCCTATGAAAGCGCGTCACCGATAACATCGACGATGTGTGTTACCCAGCGTGTCATTGATTGGTAGTAATATTATTGATTCTTCTCAGCAAAACACGTCACTTTGGTAAGGAAAGTGATGCGCTTTGTTTGAACACGCCACTAATGTATATACATATCGCTGATTCTTTTCAACAAGACGCGTGTGTTGACACCGTTATAGCATAATATTATAAGTTAAATAACATGAAATAAGGGCTCAAGTTAAAGACCAAACATAAGTCTAGGGGTCTAACTAACATAATTCCACGAGTTTTGGTATTACGTGACTTTCGGGGACTTGATAGATAAATGCTGATAAGAATGGAGAAAGTTCCAGAATATACAAGACATATGATGACAAGACTTGACCGTGAAGTAACTCAACCCGAAAAGTGGACTAAAACATTCTAGAAGATACCGTGAGGACACTAGAAAAGACGGGGAGCCGAGGTGGCATGCCACCCCGGCCGCCGGTGCCAACTAGGCCGGCCGCCCGGGTGGCCACCCCCGTCGCCCTCTCCTTTCTAGGTCGGTTCACTACCGACTTTGAGGTTGTATCTACACCGTTGTTGAAGGTCGGTTTGATCCAAGGGTTCACGTTCATCGCCAAGTACTATATAAGAAGACCAGCTGATCCCAGGGCTATAACGAATTTCATTATCATATTCATTATCAACTCATACCCATCTAGTCCAGCCAAGTCTAGACCAAAGCCCTAGTTCATACTAGAAGTAGTTAGCTATCTAGCTAGTTCTAGTTGAAGATCAAGTTCATCTTGAGTTCCTGATAGTCAAGAAGTAGCAAGGATCATCGTTCTTGAGACTTCTCTCTTGTATTCGATCTGTAAGTACTATTATATTTAGAATACAATTGTTATGGCTTTGATCTTTATAATTATTATATTCTTATTGATATGTGTTTATGCTTGCTATGATTATATGTTTAGTTTAGTAAGATTGCTTTATATTTTATGCATGGAATTGTATAGCATCCATATAGATGATCACTATGTGGGTGATAAGCAATGTGTAAACGTGGTGTTTATACAACGTTTATCCGCAATTGCACCCTACATTCGGGCCGTGTGGTAGATCGCGGGAGTGACAAGTCTGTTGAGTCCTTTGGAATCCACCCTCGAATGCAGGACTAGTCGAGTTTATTATTACGATAATGATCAAGATTAGTCCTTGGTTGTTATTGGTAATGCTTGCCATGTGTAGAAGTAATCCAACCTTGCCATGATAGCTAGATGTATTGCACTAATTGTAGTATTCATTTGACATATATGATTAGGAGTATCTTAGGAATATTCTTTCTATTCTTTCTATAACATGCTAATTGCTCGTATGATACTAGTGGCATATGATGATCTTAGACTTGGGTATTTATCATTTATATACTTATCTTTATCCTGTGACTTATCCTGTTGAGTAATGTTAGATACATATGGCTACTCCGCATTGTACAACCTGTAAGTGGATCTCATAAATAAATCACAATATAAATCATTAGGTGTCCTTTTCTCTCTACTTTCCATAGACTCCCTTTCCGTGGTAAAATATAAATACGATACCGGATTACTCCCGGTGAAGTGCTACAATTGGTATTTCTATCTCGTAAACGCTTGCGGATATCATGTTCATTCTTTTATCAAGGCCTATCAATAAATACCATGCCTCGCATTTCTTTGAGCATTATTGCTAGGGTGACAGACTAGTGTATAGGTAATGCCTAGAAATGAGTGGTATACCTTGAGTACATATCCCGTGAGATTAATTCCACTATGGATAATGATGCTAAGTATACATCCCACTACTAACACCGCCTAACTCCGCTTTGTTGGATCATGAGGTTAATCCCATATCCAAGCTAACATGATTAGATAGATATCCCATATATATTTCTCTCGTAGGAAAATATATGGTGGAAACCATATAGTAGGTGGAAACATGGAAACCAATTCAAAAAGTCATATCTTATTTGTTTCAAAAATTTTCAAACTTGGCACACATAGTGCATACACATATGTACTCATATGGAAAAGTTGACATGCACAATCACCTTTGAAAAATTCATACAAAAATGACAAATTTCGGGTGCTTGTGCACTAAAAGACAAAATTTGAAGGATTTTTGTCTTTTAGTGCACAAGCACCTGAAATTTATCATTTTGTATCAATTTTTCTAGTTTGAGTTTACATCCCAACTTTTGCATGTGAGTATATATGTGTATGCACTGTATGTATGCCAAGTTTTAGAATTTTTGAAACAGCGAAGATATGACTTTTTGAATTGGTTTCCATGTTTCCACCTACTATGTGGTTTCCACCATATATTTTTTCCTCTTTCGCCTTCCTAAATTGGATCGTAAGAAATATCAACAACGTGTTGCTGGTAAAAAAAATGCTTCCTTCATACGTACATTTTTTTTTCACATTGTAGCAACAGGCCGTAGCCACTACTACATAAAAAAATTTTATGTAATGGGCTATCTTGATTTCTTGTGGGCGGGCAAGCGTGCGGAATCACGGTAAATGGCCGTCTCACCGTGATGAGCCCTTCGCCCGCCCGAATTGATTAACCATGGCAGGCACAAAAGAAAGCCCGCCACAAAAATTAGTCAAAAAATTAAAAGAAGAAAATCCCACATGGGTTTGGATCCGGGCTGCCCAAGATCCGGATTCCGCCGCCGTCATTGTCGACCGTCACCGTCGTTGTCGATCCGCCCCACCTCTAGGCCGCAACCGCAGCCGCCAAGTTGGAGAAGGCCATAACTGCCACCACACGAATGTAGAAGGACGCATAAGCCGCCACAAGGTTGGAGAAGACTGGATCCGCCGCGAACCATGCCTAGGGTTCTGGGCCGCCGCCGCCATGGCCGGACCCGATCCCGCCATTGTTCGATCTGCACCCTCCAGCTATATATCGATAAACAAAAAGATGGATGAGTGAGGGAGATTGATATAGAAACGAGAGGGACATGGTGGAAGAGACCTACTGGATCCGCACGCCTAGAGAGGGATACGGTGGCCGCCGCGGCCATGCTGCGCTTGTATTGGACCACCTCGCGTCGAGCCGCGTCGCCCCTCGCTCTAACCCACCTCACCGGACCACCGCGCGTTGGACCACTTCGCTAGAATGCCACGCGCCATGTCGCCCCTCACATCGAGCCGCACCACCCCTCGCGCCGGATAAGGTGACAGAGGAGAAGGTGAGCGAGAAAGAGATAGGGGTGCCGGCGCTAGCTAGTTCACAGCGCCGTATGAGAGGGAGAGCAAGAGGGGCAAGGGACGGGAGCAGTGCGCTGCTGCCGTATGAGAGGAGGAGCGGCGGTTCATGGAGTGAAGGAGAGAGAGGTGGAGTGAGGAAACAATAACACTTGGTTTATATACTCGACACAATATATTGGGCCTAGAAATAATAACGGGCTAGGCCTGATTTTAGGTGACAAGCCACATAGTATACCTGCCACGGTTAATTGATTTTTCATGATGGGCACGTTATAATGCATGCCATGGTTAATAGGTATTACCCGTGGTGGGCGTTTTTAGTTGCCCGTCATGAAAAATTGATTTTCCGTGGCGGGTGCCTAGGAGGCAGACTGCAATAAATAACCGTGGCAGACAAAAGGTGTGCCCACAATAGATGGATTTGGGGAGAGTGTCACGTAAAAAGAATTCTGTAGTAGTGTCTAAGGCCAACCACCATCATAATCCAGCACCGCAACCCTATCCCTCCACACATGTGCCCACGTCACATGTTCTGTAGGATTTAAAGTCACCATTTTGTAAAGATTCATGTTCTGGGAGCCACTAAACCCAAGGACCAACGTGTAACTAAGGACCGCAACGCTATCCCTCCATACACATGGCCACATGACATGTTGTGTAGGATTTCCATATTGTAGCCATTCATGTTGTTCTAGTAGGAACTAGGGAATAGGTAACAGATGTGTAAATTGTAATTGTTAAGTTCAGCTATCAGTGACGCATTATACAGGATCATTGTTGTTTTTGTTTGTTTTCTGAAATAGGTATCGTCTTGGCTCGACACGTCACTGAGAAAATGTTATCAGTGACACATCTTAGCTAGACACGTCGACGTGTTGAATAGTTATCAGTGATGCGTCTTGGCTGGACACGTTGCTGTTCCATGTTTATCAGTGATGCGTGTTGGATACATGTGGCACTGTTTAAGGGTTATTAGTATCATATTTTTACACTTTACTAATATTCCCTTATCATAGAGGCAACATTAGTGTCACGTCTTTTTACGGCGTCACTAATGAGTATCTGGACACGTCACTAGTAAGCTTTTTTTTGGCATAGTGTGAGACCAATCCTTAATCCAATACTCCCTCCGTCCCTTTATACATGTCGTTATAAGAGATGGCATAACTACCAATACCAATGGAAAATGACCTTTGTGCCCCTAGGAATGCCGGTCGAGACCACCATCGATCCTGCGGCTTTGCCTTCACACGCCGGCCGCTCCACCTACGCCTCCACGCCGGCCGCTCGAAGATGCGAGAGAGGAAGGCGGCCTCCGATCTCCTCATAAGCGCTTGGGCCATGCCCACGGCATCTCAGTCCCCGTGCGTGCGGCAGATCCGACGATGGCCCGGTGGAGTTTTGGAGGAGACAGGGTGGCAGATCTGCGAGGAAGGGACGGAGTGGACGGGCCGGTGGTAGATCCGGCGATGGCAGCCGCCGGTGGAGGAGAGGAGCCATGGAGGCGGATCTGCAAGGGAGGGAACGGAGGACACGTTCTGTGCTCTAGTGGAGGGAAGAGAAGGGTGGTGTGGCTTCCGTGCTGACGGAGGATAAGAGCCGACGGGACGCTGGCCTCGGTCCGGTGGAGGAGAAGAAGAGTTAGCAGGGGCGTGGCCTATCAGGGCGGTGCGAATTCACGTGGGCCATGTGACCTCGCGTGGAGCGGCTGCTCTGTTTCGGTTTCCGGTGAGGAGAGGACAAGGTGGGAGGGAGCAAGCAGACCGAGGATAAAGCAGGGTCTAAGTGATAGACTACGGAGGCTAGAACGACTTCATTTGTGGGATAAATTTTGAACCGCAGAAGGACATGTATAAAGGTATGGAGGAGTATGTCTTTCATCATTTATTTCTCTGCCATCTCAGTTTTTTCGTTTATTTTTGCTACCCCCAAATAAATTAATTTGTAGAGTCAGCTGAAATCAATCTACCGTATCTTGTCAAGTTTGATTAACTTTTTAGGAAAATGTAACATCGTTTACGTTATCCCAAAAATTCATTATGAAATGTATTTTTATATTATGGTGCATTTAGCGATACAAAACTTTATTGTCCGAAATATTGGGTCATTGTTTTGTATAGATATAGAAAAACTCGGTCAAATTGAACTAATTTAATTTAGGTCAACTTTAGAGGTAGTACGTGGCAATGCGGATTTGATGCTAAATAAACGGAAGCGTCGCTCCGTTTCTGCGTTGTGACAGCCGCCGCCATCGGGTCCAGATCAGATCAGACGTCCATGGAGCCGCGTAGCAGAGTCCCAAATCTTCCCGTCCCGATCCAGCAGAGAGCAGCGAGATGGCGCCGCGTTCGCCGCCGGCGATAATGGACGACGTCATCACCGGTGATCCTGCTCTGTCTCCCTCCGGGCGACACCGTGTGCCTCACCCGCGCCTCCCTCGTCGCAAGCCCTGGCGCTGCCTCCTCGCCGACCCGCGCCTTCCTCCGCCCGGTACCGCGACATCCACGGATCGGCCCCCTTGCTGGGCTTCCTCTACAACAACTTCTCCGTCGGAGTCGGATCATCGGGTCCCCTCTTCCTCCGCACCACACCGCCGTCTCCGTTCCCCGGATGGCGCCATCCGTCGCCACCCCGACCTATCGCGAACTCTCGACTGCCGCCATGGCCGCGTCCTCCTCTACCACCCCGGATACCCGCCAAGCTTCACCGTCTGGGACCCTATCACCGGCAAGCAGCGGTTTTTCTCGTCGATAAACCACCGCTACGGGCAAGTCCAATTCGCGGCGGCCGTGCTCTGCGCCTCCGATGGCTGCGAGCATCTCGACTGCAGCGGTGGGCAATTCCACGTGGTTGTGGTGGCCAAAACACACCCAGACCCCCAAGAACACCAGCTATGGTATTATCCCCTTCGCGCCGTGACGACAGCACGGGCTAGCCTCTACTCATCAGAGAATGGCAAGTGGACTGCGTCGGCTACCATTGATCTCCATTCCTCCTTCTCCATAGAGACTGCGCCAAGCCTGCTGGCCGGAGACACAATCTTTTTCGCCCTTGCGTGTGGGAAAGGTATCCTCAAGTATGACTTGACCAGGGGCGTCCTGTCGGTGATCAGCCTGCCACCCCATCATGCGCCAAACATTGTCCTCTGCAATGCAGAGGATGGTGGACTGGGAGTCGCTGCCGTGGTCGGCAGCAGCCTGCGCCTGTTGTCCGGTCGAACTGACCCTAATGATGGCGTCTGGAGATGGGCACAAGGCAGGGTGATGGAGCTTGATTCCATGATCCCCACCGGCTTTGGAGACCCCTTGACTAATAAGTTTTATGTAGTCGGCTTTGCAGAAGGCACTGGTTACATTTTTGTTAGGTGAATGATGGCATTTTCAGTGTTGAACTCAAGTCCGGCAGGATGAGCAAGATAGGCAGTGGGAAGTTTGGCCCCATCTTTCCATTCATGCGCTTCGGACATATTTCTGGTACTAGCCCGTCATGTTTAATTACTTATTTCATTCCTCATTTGTCTTCTTGTTTTGAGCTACATTCCTCATTTGGCAATTGTGCTTTAGATATTTCATCAGATTACTGTAAAATTTCAGGCTTACAGGTTTCATTCAAGTTGTAGTGGTAATATATATAACAATGATAACCGATTAAGAAAAAAGGACATGATATTTTAATGATGCAACCTCAAATGCATGAAGCCAACCACAACTTGTTGAGGGTGTCTTGTAAGACTGTCCATAGAACATATATATATGTATACGCGCTATTCATCTAATATTGTGAAATTAAGTCCTTTGTGGCCAATCTAATTTACGTATATATTGCAAGACCCCATCGTGTGACCAGTAATCTTGCATATGTCATTTATACGTATGCTTTTATATCTATTTCATTTTTTTGATATTTTAAATTTCCTTTTTCAGATCTTGCTAGCGCCAGGTTGCAAGTGCCAATGAGGATCTGAGTGATGACTGAAATAGCTCTTGAAGGCTATTGGGGGCCGTGCATCTTATGGACTTGGTGCTTGTGGTATTCTGTTTATGAATGTGACTGTTCTTTGTTATGAAGGACGTCTTAAAGAAATATTTTTTCATGAATCCCGGATTTACAGAACTCATGACTCTGGTTTACTTATTATGTGTGTGTTTATCTGATACTTTGTCTATTAGCTACTGCTCAATCCTGTTTAGTGGCCTGCTTTGAACTTCAAAAACATGTGTGTGCCAATTTGTTATTGTTGTTGTTGTGCGGATGTATTCTCTTTTATCAGAACAAGGAATGTGGATGAGTTTT
Organism: Hyparrhenia diplandra; assembly: GCA_015847255.1. Taxonomy (NCBI): domain Eukaryota; kingdom Viridiplantae; phylum Streptophyta; class Magnoliopsida; order Poales; family Poaceae; genus Hyparrhenia; species Hyparrhenia diplandra. Next base: position 37,897 of record JADLZK010004008.1, on the reverse strand, counting down.
CTAAAGTGCAATATCTTGAAGATGATTTGAATGATCATCCCAAGTGGGTTTTTCATAAATTGATTAGATTCATTCCACCGGAAGGCGTACCTAAAATGGACTGAGTTATGTTGTCACGCTTTCGTCGAGATGATTTTCTAAGGCGCTGCATAAGCTGAATAACTAGTTAGCTTCAAGTTGAAATATTGGGCTGCAAATTTGAACAAAAGATGGGAAAGTAAACAGTGAAGTCTTAAATATTGCTCTGATCACTCTTTTGTATACAATCTGGACCACATGTTTCAAAGAGAGCCTTGCAGCCATAAACATTGCATGCCTCAGATATATGTCTGTGTGTTACTGTCTTCATAAGTTTTCTGCAATCAATCTTTTAGGATCGTAGTGCTGAACTGCAACTGTGAGTGGGCATGGATCGTATAGTGCCAGCATCATGCCGAGGTCATTCTTGAAATCTTTTGTTTCAAAATAATGTGATTGTTCTCAGTTGAGTGCTATATTATTATAGAGTTCACTGTCCTGAATCTTTTGTGTGAATGCCTGCAATGATTGCATTGCCAATGTCTTGATCCAGCATCATTCATTCCTTTAGGTTAAGTAGCATTGTTGGCATCATCTTCCTCGCGGCCATCATCATCACTACGATCGCTGCTGGCAGCACAATCAGCGTCTTCTGTGATGAACTGACAACTGAACTGAGCGCTGGCTGAATCTGATCTGAAGTTCTGTGCTTTTTATAATGAAGTCTGAAAGCTTTATGGGATGCGTCAAATATCTCCATTTATTCTACGGGAAAGAATCGAGAGCTAACTTTTATTTTCCATTGTCCTTATGTGTCGATTCAAGGAAATGGGCATGGCATCAATATGTCTCGGTCCAATGTTCACTCCTTCAAAAAAAAAATTTGCGAGGCATTTTGGAATTGTTTCCGGAGGCGGGCAATGCCTCGACTAACCGAGATGCTCACTTTTTATTAGACAAGGCGGTTAGAAGAAGCCGCATCACAAAATTTATTAACAGAGGTAGTTATTTTAAAAGAGCCTCCCTTCAGAAATAGGCCTATTAACCACGGGCAGGCCGTATAAGTAACCTGCCACGTTTAAGAGTGGCCGAGCACAAAAAGGCCCAAACCAGCCCAATATAAACACCGAGTATATATGGCAACCTAGGGTAACATCTCCCACACTCACTTCTCCCTCACTCCCTCAGCCGCAGTTCCCTCTCTCACTTCTCTCGACGCTTCTTCACCTCTGCTGCGGCTTTACACACGACTCGAGGCGTCACCTCCTTCCTGTGCCCCCTCCCGGGCCGGCGCTCCCTCACCTCCGCCCGACGACGCACCTCCGCCAGCGCCCCACCCCCCGGCGGTGCTCCCTCGACTCCGCCCGATGGCTCACCTCCACCCTTGCATGAGGTAAGTCTCTCTTAGATCCATAGTTGTCCCCCTCTCTCAAATCGATGACGAGGCAGATCTAGTAGAGGCGATCCTGTCCCCTCCTTCTCACCTCTCTTGATGATGACGACCGTGGACGGGGAGCAAATCTGACGCTCATGTTCCTCTATTCACCCTCCTCCGTGACGAAGTCCTTGAGCACCTCTAGATCCGGCGTGGGCATGGCTGGATTCATGCGACATAGCTGCCTCTCTCCTTTCCTCCTTCCCTTTCTCTCGGAGATCACCTCACCGACAGCTTCCTGCTTGCGCCCACATCCGTGCCGCACTGCCTTCCCACTCACAACCATGGTAAATGGTGTGGCAGTGGCGACAATGGTGGATCTGTTGGATCTAGTGGCGGCTCCAAGTAAGCCTCCCTCTCTACTCACGGATCGGGATAGGGTATTAGAGAGCTCTCCCATTTTCTCCCTAACTTTGACGGATATAGAAGGGCCGGAGTGGGAGGTAGGCCGACTAGGTGGTGGGGATAATTGATGGGTAGCTTAAGAAAGCTGGGAGTGGTAGGGGCGGTCAGGCCTGGTCATAGATTGGGAGGGCAAGAGGGTTGTTGTCGTGGGCGCTAGGGTTTGCAGAGCCCTTGCACCTGTGGCGAGGCGATGGGCGGCGTGGGGGGGGCCTCCTTCAACCAGGAAGCCTATGACTAGCGGTAGGGGTGAGGGGGTGGAGTTGGGAAATAAATGATCTAGTTGGTTGTTTTTTGTTTGGCCAATGAAAATTATTTGATTCTCAAATTGAGTCTGCATGAGGTAAATGCATTTCTTGCATGTGCAAAATTACATGTATCTTATAATTTCCTTACAATTAAATGGATGTAAAAACCGTTGACATTTGATTTATAATTTTGGCACCCGTCACCTGCCAGCACTGACTCAGCGTGACACACCAGGTCCTCACCAAGAGAAATTTCGGCAATTAGATGCAGGGAGAAGGCAAGAGATAGAGCCGGATAAGAATCCCCAACCCATCCTCAATCCTCCACATCCTCTATCCGTGGAGAGAAAACAAGATGGCGCAGCCTCTCACCGTTAGTGCTTGTGGACGATGTCATAAGTGACATCCTCCTCGCCTCCCACCCGAGGACCCAGGCGTGCCTTGTCCGCGCCTCCCTCGTCTGCAAGCCCCGGTGCCACCTCTTCTCTCGATGGCATGTTCCTCCGCCCGATGCCGACGCGTTTCACCGCGAGGCGCCGCCTATGCTCGGCTTTTTCCAAGACAAGTACCGCAAGGGCACCGGGTTCCGCATTATGTTCCCACCATACAAAGGTCGCCGATTCAGCGGTCAAAAAAATCTATAGCCTGGCGGACCCACCACTTCCCACCATATCATTGGCCGCCGCCACGGCGCGTCTTTGTTCCAATCGAGCACCGAGATCACCGACATTAACCGCCCGGGGATCCTATCACCCGTTTTCGAAGAGCATCTCCCCACCTGAGCACCCATACACTAAAAACACTGATTTCATGGCAGCAGTGCTTTGTGGCGTGGACGGCTGTGACCACCACGGATGCAGCGTGGGGCCATTTCTCGTGCTTATGGTGGGCGTATATTATGGCGATGACAATGATGTTGGAGACCCTGATGGAGGTAATGTCGCATGGGCTAGACTCTACTCATCAAAGACGGGCATGTGGAGCGTATTGACCTCAGTTGCTCTGGAATGGTTTTCTTTCATCAATGCTTTGTCTTTGCCCTAGTCGCTGGTCGGAGACGCAATCTACTTCATCCTCGAAGACGGCGAAAAGGATCCTCAAGTACAGCTTGGTCACGAATGTCCTATCGGTGATGAGTGCGCCACCCCAGATAATCCAAACATGATCTTTGCAGAGCCACAGAATGGTGAGCTTGGAGCCGCCACTGTGGAGGGCTACAACTTGCACCTGTGGTCATGGCAAGTGACTGACCCCAAACGCAGCATTGGGGAATGGGCAAGGTGCAGGGTGATCGAGCTTGATGTGATGATCCCAATCTCGATTGGTGACCCCTCGACTGTGTTTGAGTTGGTTGGCTTTGCACAAGGTGCTGGCTTAATTTTCATCTGTGCAAATGATAACATATTCACTGTTGAACTGAAGTCTGGCCAGATCACAAAGATTGGCAAGAGAACAAGTGACAGCCCCATCTTTCCTTTCATGAGCTTCTGCACACCTGGTAAAGTTTTATTTTGCATATTTATATTACTCAATATTTATTCAGACTGTTGCCAATTCACAGCCTTAGAGATATTATTCTCAGTGGTAACTTGTGAGTTGCCAACATCTATTCAGACTGTTGCAAAATTGCAGCGTCTGTGATATTGTTCTAGCGAGCGGCGTGATAATATGGATGATGGTAATTTCAGTAAAGAAAAATGAAATCTCAACAAATTTAGGGCGTTGCTACTAACATATTTGTAGCCACTTGAAGATCTCTATTGTGTTAAGGCCTTTGTGGTCAATCTAAATTTACATGTTCCAAACCTTAGACCTGCAACTAGCAATATTTCATATCAGTGTGAGATCTTTTTGCTATGTCACTTATATTTTGTTTTTCTTTTGCAGATCTTGTTATGAATGCTAGATTGGAAGGGCCAAGGAGGACTGGTTGATCAATGAAATAAATTGATTAAAAGCTACTGTGGTGAACTTGCAGAGTTGATGCTTGAGATGTTCTGTATCATTTCCCAATTACGAAAATATCCTTTTATGTATTTTTAGTATGTTTCATGTTCACAAATTTCCATGAGTCCATAATTATGGACCAAAAAGATCCATGATTCTGGTTTACTTATATGCTTGCGTGATACTTAGTGCCCAAATCATGATCAGTGGCCTGCTTGGAATTTCATACTGGTGTGTCACTGTCTTCTCTTTTGTTTTTTAACAAATAATCAGTATGAGGTTTTTTATTGTTACATGTTGAACATGTTTTGCATGGGAACACAGAACAGAGAGGCATTACATGCAGAAGATGATTACTCAAGGCGCTGGTTCGATTATTCATTACTGTGTCTGAAACTGAATAGTTAAGCTGATATGTTTCAGTTTATGTATGCAGATGTTTGCTAAAGTAATGCATAAACCCATTTTGCTTTGAAAAGTATATTGAAATCATGGGCTTAAAATTTGGATACAAGAAGGAAAGCAAACAATGAAAGGAACAGAGAGGTTGCTCTGCCTCTTTTGTAGACAATCTAAAGCATACATTTAAAAAGCAGCCTTGTTGCCATGAAAACCGAGTATCTCATAGATATGTCGTTTTCGGCTTGTGATCGTAAGTTTTTAGCATTCAATATTTTTTAGATTATGCTAGTGCCACACTGACACTGCTAGATACGATGCACTCGTCCACCCATGGTGAAGCTATGGAAGGTGGCAGAGCGACAGCACTGGGGGTGAAACACCATGTCCTAAATAGTGACTTAGCATCTATACAGGTGCAGTGGAAATAAATAGGCACGGTTTAATGGGTGCATGATATGTTTCTAATATCCTAAATAGTGACTTAGCACCTATAATGCTATATATAGTTGGAATTAATCCATTATTTTTTTGAGGGGAAAATCCAAAACTTTAACTGCTACCTCGTCAAAAGCTTCCACATTGCGTGTGCTAATTTCACTAACCGAGTCACCGACTCTTGGCCCCACCGGTCGGCAGAATTGTACAAATAGATACAAGTGAGCTGTGGCTGGTTGGACTACATTTAATTCGTTTTTTGTAGACTCCAAATTTTTTTTTAAAACTAAAACTTTGAAAATTATTTTTTTTTTGGACCGTCTCGAAAATGGATTTTTTAGAGGCATGGTCTTAAAGCCACATCTGAAAATCGATTTCAACCGTATCTAAATACCTTGTCTGTACTAGTGTGAGTGCGAAATTACTTATGCTCTTTTTTGTCAAAAAATGCAAGAAAAATTGTGTTTTGCTTGTTCATGATTTTGGATATTTAGTTCACATATATTGTGTTTTACAGATCGTGTTGGTATTACTTATTGCATTAGTTTTTTATTCATTGAGGTTCCAACAGGATTAATTGTTTTTTAATTCATGGTAAAGAACTGAATAGAAATTACTTATGGCGGTCTTCTTTGGTGATGTATAATGCTAGGATAAGGGCTAAACATATGTAGTTGAAATAAGAGCCTTATTGTAATTTTTGCTCCCGCCAGGGTTTCATCGAAATCTACCCATGTCATGATATATATATATATATACAAAGGACTCAGGGGCTGCAGGACCATCGAACAAGAATGGACGTGAAATCCGCGAGTATTTGTCTCATCCTGGTAATTCTATTGGTACAGAATCCTTCTTCTGCTGCAGGTTTTTCTCTCCATCGACTCTCTCGATTTTGTATATACAGGAAGACCAAGTTGATTCGCAAATTGACACTTGTAATCCTACTGTTTTAATTTTCTTCTTGCAGAAGATGAGAACTGCTTTTTCACTACTGACCGGGTGAAAACATGGTGTGTCAACTGGGCATGCAAGTTCGGTTGCCTGATCGACGCCAAACTGTATCATACAAAATACAAAAGAACAGTTGGTGCGAAGGTTCAAGGGAAAGGCATTTGTTATTGTCAGTTTTGCGATGATTAATGCTGAACAGTATCAATATATATATATCATTTAGGAGCCTGCTCGTGGTACAACTGTACAAAGGGAACGAATGAATAAAATCTAATAATTCTTTTCTATTTGGGTTCATTTGGATTCAACCTTGTTCGCTTGTACGGATAAAATCGGGTCGAATAAGAATGGACATTTACGTTTACATATGAGATGCTTCTTTGGAGACGTCAGATATATGTTTTAGGAATCCATTTTTGAGCATTTAAGTTTTGATAGTGCATATGTTAAATATATTCATATATACAGATTTTGTTTTTAGTATTTGACTGGCACGTAATGTTCTATACTTCTAGTTCTAGCACGATTGATATAAACGACGATTTATTTCCTCCTCTAGCTATTGTTTCCGATAGAATTTAAGCCTCTCTAATTGTGTTTCCAAATTTATTGTATATATAAGACGACAGTCATTCGGATGAGTCACTTGAAAAGAGTCGTTTATTGTAATTTGGAGTTATCGCTTGCTCTTCTTTTCTCTCTCGAAATTCAGAATAGAGGATGACTATATTTAGATATTCAGTTAAATTGGTTTAGTTTGGAGGATATTTTCAAAAGACAAATCACTGTTCTATACTTTCAAATAATATAAAGAGTCTCTTGGAGTTGCTTTTAGGAATATTTTGAGATACTTTAACTTTTCTTTTTATGTAAACTACCCATTTGTTCAATATTCATAAGTCGTTTTTGTTTCCTATAATATTTTTGCTACTATCAATTATATCTAGATGTTCAATATAAAAATGTATGGAATATATATTTAAAATTTAGAAGTGAGTATGTAACAATATGTAGAGAAATTAAAAAGGTTCGTCTATTTTTGATGGTACACTTGTCTAGTCTCTTGGAGAAACATCCAATGAAGACACTCGTCTGATAATATGCCTTGGACCCATATCTTAGTTAATGACCCCTTTGATTATTCAATCCATGTTTTAGTGTTGTTATATGTGCTAGATATGACCTTTTTATCTAAAAATAATTTTTATGAGGCAGCCGTGTTTTATAGAAAATTTGTCAAACTAAAAACAGTTTTGAGTCTTTTCTCTCCATTTTTATTTCTATCAATAGGTAGGATGACATTTCCCAAGACTATATTTGTCCCTTTTTATATCTAATTATTTATGGCAATACCAGGTTTTTCTTTTTAAGAAAATTTGTCAGATTGAAAACAGTTTGTGCCTTTTTCTTGTCATGTATTATTTCTCATATTTTTAACTGAGTCGGCAAAGGGAAACTGACCTATTTTTAAATAATAATGCGACTCTTAGCAAATTAGCTCCCACGAGGGGTGAACCCAGATCCTGTGGGTGCCTCTTGAGGTATTATTTCTCATATTGAAGGTAGGATGACATTTCACGGCGGCATCACAAAGTTGTAGGTTTTTGAGTTTGTGAGTCAACCACCCTACAGCTCAATGGATACAAAAATATCCATCTTTGGCGTCGCGGTAACTTGACTCCGAGTGCAACAACAAAGTGGTTGTTTTTGAAAATTTTGAATTTCAAAATTTTGGAACTGAGATACATATTTAAGACCATAAATGTTTTATAATGAGAATATTTTTCAAGATCTACAACTTCTTCTTTGGTCTTTTCCATCTAGGATGCGTTTGTACAATTCAAAAATTGATTTTTCAAAATTAGAACTTCAAATATAATTACGAGACAATAGATGATTTTTAAATGAAACGATAAGTTGGTGAAAGTGACTTTCATAGCTTGTCTGCTAATAAAAACCGGCACGAAAATAGGTCTACCATCCGCGAGTCGATTGCTAACACAAATTAACGGCGGGGAATGATAGCTTATCCTCGCGGTTCGTATTCTTTTGAGTCGATGGTAATAATGGCCATTTTTACCAGCGGTTCATAACCTGAGACCGGCTGATGCGACCACAGCTTTAGAGATGCCTAATTGCAATGTTTTTCAAAGGCGTAGGCACATGTCGTCTCTTAATCAGCAAGGCACTCTGAAATCTCATGTTTGGTTTTGGAGATTGATTGACACCTTGTTATGCTAATCCTTTGCTCTAAGTGTGCTTAAGAGTTAGGATTGCTATGGATGGCGATGGAGCAACATGATCATGGACACGGGCGTTGATGATGGGCGTGATGGATCATCGAGCTCCGCGTGTCGAATGGAAAGGACCGGAGATCAATGCAAGGTATAACTGATAGGGTTTTCTTTTCGGGTGATCAAGACACTTAGAGTGTGATCACATTTAGGATAGATAGCCGACTATCAAGAGGGAATGCCACGACTAATCCATTGAGAAAGTGCCTGCAGGTTCATATTGACTAGTATATGCATTTTAGAATTGAGAGCACTAGCCGCTTGTCAAACCTTTTAGTATGCTACTACCGCACTTTGGAGAGTTCTATACGCGTGTTGGCAACCCTTGGACAAGCCCGAAGAAGCAATGGAGATGAAGCGTGACGAGAATGACGACATGGGCCATTTTTCCTGCGGCGGCCGGTGAAGTGGGCGACGCGTCAGGTGGGCGGTCGACGTCAATTCGAAAGATGCGGAATTGCGGTTTTATGCTAGGCCCAGGCGTCGAGTCAAAGGACTCTTACGACGTCCGATCATGCAGGCTGATTTGAACGAAGTAGCAGCTGGGGGCTATTTTGTCTCAGCGGCCGGACTCAAATTTGTGGCGTCCGGTCAGCTCGTCTTTGGCTAAGATTGTCCAGCGGCTATAGCCTTGGTGGGGGCTTATATATATATGTGTGTGGCGAGGCGTTGAGGGCCAGCAGCGCACATTTGATCATTCTAACACACTTGTGAGCCAAAAACTTCCCTCCACTCATCTCTCTAGCCTAACCCGATTGTTGCGGGTGGGATTGGTGAGATAGAAGATGCATGCATTGTTGATTGCATCTAGAGCGCCGGCCTTGAGAGGCTACGGGATTCTTATTATCACAGGAATTTGCTTGGTTTCCCTAGCGGCCGGGTTTGGCGGTGTTGAGCTCTCGATTGGAGCTTGTCGAGGCCACACCCGGTGGACTTGTGAGGGGTTGATCCTACCGCGGGGAGGTTGTGAAGAGTCACTAGTGGATTGCTCATGGCAGTGGATCCCTCTTTTGCGAGTGTTTCATTGAGCTCCCACGTGAGGATTTGGCACGAGCCATTGAAGCATGCGGAACATCAAAGTGGGTGTATACAGCGAGGGTAGCGTAGTGCGGAAAACACGTGAACCTCGGTAAAATCATGCGGTGTCAATTGTCTTGTGTTCATTGAAGATTTCATTGACCGGTGATTGGCTTCTGCATCCTCTACACTACACCATCGGTATATCGAGCTTCCTCACCGTTGCCTCTACCTTATTTTACTGTTGATTAGCTTGAGTAGTTTTAGTTGATATGTTGTCTATATCTTGCTCAAGATTGTGTAAGAGTAAGCCACCTAAATTGACCTGAGTTAGTTTGATTGTGTGACTAGAGATCATAGTCCTCGTGTAGTGTTTGCTTGCATAGGGGCTTGCATAGAAAAACTTTTAGCACCCGGCTTATTCACGCTTTTGAAGGAAATTTTAATAAGCTATTTACACACCCCCTCTAGCCATTATGACCTTTCCACACTCCACGCGGGGGCGCCATAGCGAACGACTCGCGCTTTATAGGGGAGGCCTCTATTCTTGGTGGCAGGAAAACGATAACGAAGGATTTCGAAACAGTGGGGAAAACTGCTGCGAGAAAGAAGAGGTGCACGTGAAACTAGAGCACGCCGGAGTGAGTGTAATGTGTGTGTGTAGAGAGAGAGAGAGAGGGCGGGCATGGGAGATCCACCAGCAGGAGAGCAGGAAGGGAACCAGAGGCCGCAGCTCGGCCACTACGGCACTGACCTGCAACATCCGGAGTAGGGAGGAAGCAAGAAGACAAGAGGGGCAGAGGCGGAGGCCAGTAGTGCAGAACAAGATAGAGTGGCTGCGCTGTAGCGGGACTGGGGAGGTTAGGAGCGAAGAAGGAAGGTCAAGGTGTACATGGGCTTTGGGCTGCCTGGTGAGCTGAGCGATGCCTACTTGATCCCTTCTCCTTTTCCTTACCTTTTTCCTTTTCAGTCTTCATTATCTCACTCTGCAGCTGTTTTTAAGATTCCCTCAAGATGCTAAGGTGTCGCATCACTTTTGCGCCTTAGTCGCTTAAGTGCAGAGGCGGTAGTCAGTCGCCCATGCTACGCTTGCAAACACTGCTAATTACCCCTTTCGAGATGCATGAGTACCCCTTAGCGCAGTACTTTTCTCAAATCCAAAGATGGAACAAGATAGTATATCCTAATCCTTGTGATGGAGGGAGCTTCTCTGTTCCTTCTAATAGTTTCCAAACTGCAACTGCAATGTAGTATTACTACATTAAAAACTGCAACTGCAATTAAGACTATCATGGAGTTCCTATAACTATACATGATTAATATCGAATTAACACTTAGAGATGGTGATAGGCGACAAACATCATCCTCTTTTGGTCAACTATCTTTTGTAATAACTTGCTATTGAATGCAGTGGTGGCAAAAACAGATTGCACAGTTCTAGAACTTGTTCAAATTTGCAAATAAAGCAACAAAGGACTCAAGCTGTATGCAAAATAAGCATCAGGGAAAGGAATCAGCAAGCTCCTTTGGTACTCTTAGGCACAAAAGGCAGTACCAAGGAAAGTGTCAGGAGCCCAGTGCTGGCCTTGAATGAAGTATTGCTCTCCGGTCTCCAGCGATTGTTTTGTGAACTGCTTTTAGGCCAAGTTACGTGTGTCCATGATTGAGCTTTGTAGCTTGTCAGATCCACGCACACAGCCACAGCCTCAGCAAAGTCATCAGACAGCCGCTTCCCGATCACTCTCTGTCTTGCTGGAGGTTTTCATTTCCCTTTGTTCTGAGCACGCCCTAGGAGCTTCACTTCTTACCATACCAGCTGTTTGGATTTCTGGATTTGCTCCACACAAAGATGAGCAGTGCCATGTCTAGAATTCAAGGATATTTGGTACGTCTTGGATTCAGAATTCTGGTGGAGGTAATCTATGGCCCTTGGCAACAACTTATCACCCAAGTCTTGTAGATTTGCATTCTTGTGTAGCTTTTCCTTGTTTCTTTCCATCAATTTACCTCCAGAGCATAACTCTCAACTGCTTAGGATCTATGTGCCTCAGCAGATTCATGGGGTATGACCAGAACTCTAGCTTAGGGAGTGTGCAATTCTGAATTTGGAGACCGACATCCTCCACGTACATCAGTTAAACCCCATACTGTCAGTGCCATGATCAGAGAGTGGGACATGCCACTTCAAAAAGCATGTTAATAACCTCCTCTGGAAAATAAACTCGACAACAACCTTGATGAAGAAGGTGCCACTGTGTTACTGGAGCTAGAAGAGGAGGTAGGATGATACCTGTGCTCCACTGCAACAGAAAGGATTCGGACGGTGCCACTGTGTCATAGTATTGTGTACATTGACCCAAAACTCACTTTCGCTGTAAGTGAATCCCAGAAGAAATCCTGGGTAGAGGCTGAATGAGCCCTCTCCTGATACCATCTGATGCTAAAGCTTGAAGCGAGGTGCAACTGCCTGCACACACTTTCATGTATGACCGCAAATATGTCAGTGCTTTCAGAGGCACGCAGATGCATGCACAGTGAAACCCTTTCAGGCTCGCTGAAATCTTGGCAAAGAAAACCCCATCATTGCCCCTACACCATCTGCAGGAGCTCATGGCCCGTAAGTTCAGCGATAAAACCTGTGTTCCTGAGGATGCATGATACCTTACGGACTTCCCTGCAGAAGCTGTCTGATGACAGGGTTGAAGAACGTGTACCTCCGCAGCACTCCACCAAACTGGATGGTCTTTAAAATTCATTTTGCGCCATGTTGCAACCTCTCAAATTTTGTGGACATTTTGCAAAGCTACTGCTTGAATCATCAGTACAATTACTGGTTCCGGTGAAAGATGATATTAATGACTTGGTAGCATGGGCAATCCGTTTTGGGAAATGAGGACTGGCTACCTGCTGCCTCATCTGTTCCTTCAATGGCTTGCTGTCTTTCATCAGCAAAGCGTTGTCGCACCTCCTGAGCTGCGCGTTTGAGTCTCCTCTGCCACTGTAGCATTTGCCTATCAGTGATCGCATCTACTAGAGCACTTGCAGCGCTGCCTCCATCTTGATGTGTGCCATCTCAACCTTTCTATGTTTCATTTGGCTCAGACTTCTCTTCATCCTTGTCCGTAGACCTGACATGGAGTCTCTTCGCTTTTTCCCCCTCAAATGGTAGAACTCAACACGCCATCATCTCTGTTTTGGATTCCTCAATGAAATCCACAGAAAAACTGCGTAGGGACGAAGAGATTAACATGCATGAATTGAAGAGGAAGTATATGTTGCTAGAAATAATTGATGATAAATGAGAGATACCTTCACGGTGTGGCTGCCAAAACGATGCAGCTGAAGAGATTTAGCAGTTGGAGTGACTGAGGATCATGCTCTGTTAGCAATTTATATAGCTAGTTTACATATAGCTTAATGTCATAAAATTAGAAGAGGCGGCTTACGACCACGGGAGGCTGATGAGGACTCAGTGGAATTTGATACAGAGAGGAAGCATGGAAGTGGGATCTCTTAGTGACACAGGTGCGTAAGGCCATATCTTTCATGAGCAGAATTTTTGAGAGCTAGTTCTCTTTTTCTCTGTATTACTTCCTCTGTTCCACCACAAAGAGAAACAAAACTTTGACTAATGAATTACTTCCTCTGTTTAAATTGTCAGGTCGTTTTGACTACTTTTACAGATGCATTTCTTTTTGTTATGCAGACTAGAAATGAGTGATATAACTAGAGTGCAAAGTAAAAGCGATGTATCTCAGAAAAGCCGAAAGTGAGCTATAATTTGGAGCGGAGGAAAGATACATAATAACTACTAAAGAAGGGACTTTGACTTAATGGGCTCAATCAATTAGTGTCCCTTGAATATTCGACATACTAGACCAATTTTGTGTTCAAACCTGAGCGGTAACATCAGTTGACCAAAAGAGAAAAGGAAAAAGGAGGGTGGAAAATATGCCTGTCGGCTAACACAACTAGGAAAGCATTTGAGTTGCTAAATATCTCCTGGCCATTTGCGCTCTTTTTTCGAACACAAAAGAAATCCTTTTAATCTCAAAAATCTCTCGCTTGAATAATTGCTGTTTGGATACCGTGGCAGCTACAGACTTAATAGATACTGTACTTTTTAGGAAGTGTAAAATGAAATAAATTTCACTAGATGATGGAACAGAAATATAACAGACTTAATAGATTGCAGAAGAAGCAAAAACCGAGCACCAAAAAAACAGAAAAAGCTCTCTGCCGCACCGGACAACTGCACAATTGATAGACATGTAAGATAAAACATGGATGACACATCAATATGGATACTCACAACACATGGCAAAGATAACATCTCAGACCTGCAGCTACACATGGCCATCGCCATGATTTATACATAGACCTGTTACTATACTATGGTATTACTATTTTCTACATCTCTCACATGACCATCTTACAAATATCATACGGAAGAAGTATATATCTATCATGTTCCACCATAGGAGATTGTAGTTTGACAGGAGATTAGAAGGATGCAATGTTTTGCTACCATGTCGTGCTAGACACTTCCTGGATACATTCATCTCGTACACACCTCGTTCCATATCATTTTCCTAAAGCCAACTTCTAAAGCCAGTGTCCTTGTGGCCATGATTCGCAGCTGCTTTTAGCTTGTCAGATGAACGCACAGTAACCTCACAACCTTAACCCAGCAGTCCGAGAGACCTGCTTCCATACCTCTATGTCTTGCTGTAGAGTTGACATTCCTGAGTCCCCAATGCGTGTCTAGTGGCTTCATGTTGAACCATAGCGGCTGTTTGTATTTTTCGCTTGACTTCTCGAAACAAATGTGGGCAGTACCAGTGTCTAGACTTCAAAGACATTTGATATGTCATACTCGAGTTAACGAGGAATTCTGATGCAGGTACTCCATGGCTTTTCTCGGCAGTAATTCCTCACCCAAGTCCCGTAGGTGTGCATTGGCGTGTATCACCTCCTTGTTCCTTTCCATCAATCACCTCTAGCATAGCTCTCAGCTGCAGGCTGCCTATGTCCCCTCGCAGAAGATTCATGCGGGGTATATTGACTAAAACTCCTAGCTTCAGGTAGGAATATCCTGAAGTCTGACAACTAGTTTTGTCCATGTACAACAGTAGAGCTCTTATTTGTTGTTTGTGCCGAGATCAGATAATGGGGCGTGCCACTTCAAAAGCAGAGTTGATAACCCTCTGGAAATATACTAGACAACTGCCATGCGGATTTGGCCATTATATTGTTGGTGCTAGAGGAAGAAATGTGTGGATGATGCCCATGTTCGTTGCAATTGCAACAGAGTGGATTTGGACGGTGCCATATTCTTGGTCATCATGTTGTGGACTTTGACCCAAACCTCACTTTGGCCGTAAGGAGAATCCCAGGTAAAATCCTGTGTAGGCAAATTCGAATGCGCCTCTTGAAAGACCTTCAGCGACAAACTTAAAAGGTGAGGTGCGACTGGTTGAACACACTTGATTATGACACATCAAATATGCACCGTGCTGCCAGAAAGAGGCGCAGCATGCATGCTACATAGAAGCCTTTGTAGGATCCTTGAAATCTTGGCAGGCAAAACACATCCAATTCCTCTCACACCACACGCTCATGCAGAGCAAAAGGCAGTATGTTTAGCAGTAAAGCTTGTCGTACCCTGAATTTCTTGATACTTTCGCAGACCCTTCCTGTAGAAGAAGATGTCTGATGAGAGGGTTGAAGAACGTGGTACCTTCGGCGTGGGAGCTCCACCAAACTCAACAGTCTTCTTATTCAGTTGCACGTTAGCATGGCCTCTCAAACCTTTCGAACATTAGCAGAGCTGCTGCTTGACTCATCATTAGTTCCAATGAAAGATGATACTAGTGACTTGCAGCATGGGGCGGTCCGTTTGGGAAATGAGGATTCCCTCATCCACTTCCTTTGTCTCAGTCCTCAACAAGGCAGCACGCTGCTTTGCACGTAGCAGGAGTATCATCCACATTCCTGAGCAGCGCGCTTGGAAGTCAGCTCAGCCACCGTAGCAGTGGCACCTCTGTGATCTCAAGCCATCTGTCAGATACTTGGAGCACAGCCTCCAGCCCATCTTGATGTGTGCCATCTCCAACCTTTCTATGTTTCTCTTTTTGCTTGGACTTCTCTTCATCCTTGCCAGTAATGCTTGACATGATTCTAGCCCACTGTCTCTCCAACAAATGGAAGAACTCACCATCTCTGCCATGACTGATCAATAACTAGGTAATTTACAGAAATCTCAAGTGTAGAAAGCTTATGACATATATATTAACATATATGTATCAAACAGAAGGGCATGAGTGATGTGTGAGGATAAAGAAATACTTAGAAGTGCTACTGTACTAGTTTCTTGTTGTTACTGAGGCAGAGTGAGGCTAATCGACTCCTGAGTGCAGAGATGAATCCTAATTAGAACTTGATGCAGAGCTTGCTTTATAGATGTCTCGCAATTAAGATGAGGCTTGACAATTCAATGGAAGTGAGGACAGCAAGTGCGGAAGTCTGAGGTAGATCTCATTGACAAAATTAGTGGCAGAGGCCCCTGCGCTTCTTCGATTTCTGAGGAAATAGCTTTATTTTACACGAAACAACCAGTAGATGATATAAAAGAGTACAATCTTAACAGTACTAATATATATGTTTATCACAAGCATTGCCACCTGTTGTGCAGTACTAGTAGTAAACAAGGACATCTAACAAGTACTATTAGCTAGACAAGGACAAGAACAATCAGTTCAATGCCTTTTGAAATATTTGACCAATCAGAGAGTATTTTTATTAAGACACTCTTTGCAACACTATGCATGCATTAGATGATTGAAGTGCAACCCCTGACAGAGATATCCTCAAGGCCACAGTATTTGCTGGGACCAATAAGTTTCCATGTCAAAGTAATGCATGCCTTCAACCGCTGTCGCACATCTACTTCTCCCGTACTGATTGCTATGTGGACGATAATTACTAGGTGAAGTAAAGCAAGGACCTGACAGATGGGGCCTCAATCAATTCAGCACCCTTTGAATATTTTCAGCATCCTGCAGAGTGTTTTATCATTTGTTACATGGAGTTTAGGAAGTGATATGTCATTAAGGCAAGGCTAGACAATTGAAGGGAAAATCAGGATATATATATAGCACGGCAGTGTTTTGCATTGACAAAATTAGGTGGCACGAGAGGCCCTGTTTCTTCAGATTTATTGAGAAACTGCAGCTTTATTTTACACACAAGAAAAATCAGTAGAGCACGAATTCTGCCAGAACTACGTTATCGACATGTGTTTATCATCAAGCTTCCACCGCAAAATGGAAAACTGACTTCACTGTTCACTAGTAAAGCAAAGGACTAGACTTGTTGGCTCAATCGGTTCAGCTCCATCGAATACTTGACATTCCGTCGACTCATCAGAGAGAGGTACCATCCTTCAGTTATTGTTGAGAGCTACTGCGTAGCCGACTATCAGATAGGTACCATCTACCATCCTTGAATTATTGCTGAGAGAGCTACCGCATCACGACTATCAGACTAACGAAGTGCAATGCTGAGCTGACGGTAGGCACCATCCTCTTCAATGGTTAGTGCATCTATCACAAAGCCAAAAGAAATCCCCTGTATTCCAGATACTCGCATCTAGTATACTCCTGCAGTCTGGACAATCAATTCTATTTCTTCCGGATTTACTGCCCAGCGCCTGGTCTACTCTGCACTCAATATTTCTACCGGTTACTGTATCATCTAGTGCTTCCCGCACTACTAATTTTATCTGTTATAATTAAACTTGAGAGTTCGTTCAAAACTAATTAAACATACCAGAGTCAGAGACAGCACACATACGTGGAGTTGAACTGCAGGAAGGGAGAAAAGAATCCAACCAACCAAACGCCGAGCATAGTTTGCTTCCCGCCGGCAGCAGATCGCATGCACTGTCGCAGCGCTGGCGTCGGCCAGATGCGTGTGTTTGATGTGCTCGATGGATACGGGCTGGAGCAGCGACTGCGTGCGCCGCCACTCTGTTCCTGACTGGGACAGAGCTCCGGACGGGTGGTGGACCATGCGATCCATCTCTGCGGCGAGGTCAAGCGCGGCGGCATGCCGCCCTGGTACGGCAGACTCGAGAGGCACGGCGTGAGCGTCAGCGGAGAGGAGGCGGCGGCGGCGGCCCGCTCGCCGGAAAGGGTTACGAGTTGCGGCGAGAAGTGAGTTGGGGCTTCTGTCCCTCTCTAACATGTCGATTTAGGCCTCATGTCGTAAGACAGAAGCCTCCAATAATGAATTCCAAATAAAAAGCCCAATGATTATCATTGCAGTTAAGCGCCAGCCCATGGGCCATGACCGGCCAGGATAGGGATGTGGTGGATCTTCAGCACCATAAAAGAGTAGTGGATCACATATGGAATTGACATGATCGGAAAATCTGAAATCGGACACCTAATGAATGCAAATTGTCCCACTTATGATTAGCATTACTGGTCGAAAATAGTCTCTGTCGAATACGCATACATGTCGGTTATGAATATTTGTGGGGTTTTGAATCCGCGAATGATCTGGCCTTGGTGAATGCTACAGCGGTACAATGATATGACGCAGCTCAACACTTTGCAGCCTTGTACACTCCCTATACGAATACTGTGACTTCACCCAGCGGCCTTACTCCCATGATAGCCATTCCTCGCGCAGGAGCTGAGGCGGCCCGTCTCGAGTTCGACGAATCCGCCGCAGGCGTCGCATCGCTCGGACGCGCGTCATTTTACTCGCTGTCATGGCAGTCCGGGAAAATCACCGAAATAAATCCGCAGATAATTTGTCGGCATCGACCTTTTCTGGAATCACTCCAGATTGGGCCCGGGATCCCCAGATGCTGCAAAGGAAATGGGCCAATACTTTGTGCCTAACCAGGCTGTGGGATTGATGCCTCCATCGAACCAGCAGTATGTATTTAGCCATCAACATATCTCGAAACGCCCTCTCATCCAAACGCTACATGGGGCAGAGCAAAGAGGTTGGTTTTTCAAAGGAGTTGAACGACTGAAATTTTAATATGGCTGGATAAAGAGATGTTACATATTTCCACGATAGGGTTAATAAGGAGGAGTATATTGAATGATTAATCATCTCATCTTAATCTTATATTAGTTGACTCCTTAAAAGCAAGAGATATGTACTTTCTTCGTGTGGACCATGGTTTTAGTGGTTCTGAAGTCTGCGACCAGAGTGCTAGTTGGGGTCTTGCCGTTCGTGACAAGTTCGTGATTAAAAAGGATCTGCCTCACTCACCACCAGGGTGATCTAGACCTTCCTGGTCACCCGGCGACCATTCACCTCATCGAGTGATTTAAGCACTCCCTGTCACCCAAATTCTATATCTACAAGATCTAAATCCAACGAACCACCAAGTCAAAACCAAGAGAAAATTATACTATTATTTGTCTCAGTATATATATGAAAGGAAAGGATTATATAGCAAAATGATCCAGATATAACAAGAGAGTAGAAAATACAAATTTAATCATATATCTATTTCTATAGAAGGTAAATTAGAAGGCGAACAAAATGAAAAGGGCTTTGCCCATGAACAATCTGCTGTTTTAGCCCCTAAAAACAATTCGGCTGTTTTAGACATACACACACACACCATAGAGGTGTACTCATATTAACACCCCTGTACTACTATATTTACATTGATCTGAGGTGTAATTTATTAGATGGAGGTGATGTAGCTGGGAGATGTTGTTACACCACTGTACTACTATATTTGGTTGTTTTTCCACTTTGCTCCTCCGTCGTCAAGCATCCAGCATTGCACCCGCACCTCTATCCTAGTCCTCAGTGTTTGTCACGCGCCGCCCTTGCAGCCATTTACTGCTAGCTCAAATAGCCTTCACCACATGTCTTAGGCCTCAGCTTCACCTTTCTCGCAAGCATCCGTGTCTCGCCATTCTTTGCCCGGCTCGAGCGGCCTCGGACCGTGGACAACTCCATGAGCCCAGCCCTTCCCACCAGCAGCCCCGCTGGCCCGGGCCAAGGACAACTCCAATCGCGAGCCTCCTCCAAATGTGGGTAGCTAGGCCAGAAGCACTACGGCGCTTGAAGCCAGCGCCACAGCGGGAGGCTTCGCCTACCCGTCCAGTCAAAAGCCGCCCGTGCGTGTAGCTGCGGTAAGTCCAAGTTTCTTCTCGCAACACCCAGTTAGTCACCCATGTAGCGTTGACATTCGCCAATTAATAGGCAATGTATGCTATGAAAATTAGCTTCGTGGTGCAAACTATGAGAAACTTTAATGAAGCCACAAGATTTCGATCAAAGCGCCTAGGGAGGCGGGTGGGTTTTCACTCTCAAAACTACTTGTGGGAGTTTAGAAATCTAACGCGTGCTTTGATATCCGGTGAGAGGGTTTAATCCATCTCTGACGGGCCGGGCGTGCCATGGCGTGGAGGGCTGGAGGCCCGAAGGCAAGGTCCGAGGTCTGGCGGTGTCGAGGGTGGAGGAGAGGCTGTCAATGGAGGACATCATTGGCATAGGGAGGATCGGAGGGCTTCACAAACCTGCCTTGCGCGAGTTGCACCCACGAAGATGGTGTGGACGTATCGCGGCACACGAGAATCGCGAGGAGGCCGGCATGGGAGGTGGTGGCTCGCAGTGGAGTTGCCACCCAAAGTGACCCACAAGAATGCTATCACTCTAGACTCCTGCGGCACTCCTCGCCGATAGTAAGCTGGGTCAAGCCGGAACCCACTTAATGCGGTGTGCTTTTTAGTAGTAATAACGACTAGCTATATGCATGATCTGTAGATGCTAGGATCCACAAATAACACACTAGTGCCAATCTTTTGGTGGAAGCTTTTAGTTGGATTAAATAGGTTACCACATAGGTGTGTTTTTATGACATGACAAGACGATATTTAAGAAGAGGGAGTGTTCTCATCCTAGATGACAAACCTTCTCTGTAGCTACGTGCACCTCAACTCCGACTCGTGTAATTAACATGGCTATGAAGTTCTTTAGTAATAAAACTTTTCTGTTGATGAGAGAACGCTTCATCCAAGTTTTTATTTCAGTTTGAGTTTGGTCCCAGAAACAGGAAAATCAACACTACGCCTCAAGACGCGGGCCTCCTAAGTATTTCATCCTCGGGTTCAAATTTCACAAACGTCAAGGATTTATAGTACGTACGTGGACATTAATATGTCCTCGCTCCATCCAAAAGTGTAAATCATCCCAAATATCTAACAGATCAAAGTATCTAAAAGTTTCACTATATGTATATGATAAGATAATAATATCTAGAGCAAAATCAATCCCTCTGTACAAACTCATGAAACTTCCCAACCCAGCCATAGGATGCGATCTCGAGGGCATAAGGTGCACCACTAGGGAGGGTTGTTTGTAAAAGTGTGAATTAGAAGTGGGCATTAAGTGTAAAATATCTAATTCTTTTGTCCCTTGAATCGGATCCCATGACCCAAATTAGGAGTTTGTATGTTTTCGCGGAGGGTTAGTTTGCACGTCACGCTTGCCAACTAAGTATCATTGGATTCTTTATTAATTATATTTTATAGCTACATCTATATCCGATATCACATCTTTTATAATCCAGATAATTTTTGATTAAACTTGAGATGGTTTGACTATTCAAGTTTTTGGGGAATGACACACATTTCAAATGGAGGGTACTAAAATATATCAGAATGTCAAAAAGATCATACTGTTTTGCCGACATAAAGTAGGCCCTCATAAATCTTTTTGTTGTCTGTGTTTGGATAATTGGATAGACCTTCCCATCTCAGATTGCTATAGGCTCTACCAAACATGTGCATGCATGGTATTTACTATTTGGTCTTGTCTGGATAGACTCAGACGAGAGTCTTCCGACGTGGAAGTGTACGTCTCACCATTACATGTGACCGACAAAGCGCCAGTTGATTGTGTACTATGTGCTCAGCGCCACTGAATTTGAACGGTATGCAGAAAGGGGGTGGTACGGTGTGGGAAATATACTCCATGTGCTTCATACCTTGGAATCCTGCCATGCCAACACTAATATGTAATAAGATAATAAATGGTGCACACAATTATAAAAAGTTCAACTTGTCTAGCAGGATCACGCCTCCTCCCGATCGTTCGATCTATATATATAAATCCATTAGATGCCCTCCTCTCGTCTTGCAGCTAGCACACGGCAGCAAATCAGCGAAGCGCTAAGTAGGTAATGCAGTACTGCCTCTTTTTATCTTCAGTATATGCAACTGTCATCATACTACTTTTCTTCCCTTTCTCTCATTCTTAATCCAGCCGGTCTCTTGTTTTTGGTGAAAATTAATCTAGCCTGCATTGCATACGTACATGCTACAGATCAAATCGATGGCTCGCAGCAGCAGCAGCGTGATGATGGCGCTTACAAACAAAGTCTATGCTGCTTTGCGTGCTGATCCTGCTGATGGCGCAATTGTTCCTGCTAATGGCCAAGCAAACAGTGGCGGTGGCGGCCGAGGGCAACGAAGGCAAAGCGCGCCGACTTGATTGGTTGCCCCGCCACTACAGTGCCTGTAATTGCGCACTTGCCCGTCTATGGCTGGGCGTGCTGCAACTCTTGCTGCTAGTTGGTTAGTGAGTGCAGTTCCGGCCGCGCGCATGGATGCACGCAGCGTGCACCTTTTGCTTAATTAGCTTTTATTACACGAGCCCAGTAGACCCGATGTATGCATCTCTGTGGGTGACCATAATCATAATCCACCGGTGCCTTTGCGGCGGCAGTGGTCGTCATCGTCGTCCTCGTCGTTAATTTGGTGGTTCTCAACTGGTCTTTCCATAATAAAAGTGTGCACCCGCAACGCAATCCAGCCCTAAAAGTCTTCTTTACCTTTTCCCGCCACTATGTTTGCGGTTTGTGTCGTATTTCGTATCTATCTCTACTTCGTAGACCCGGTCTCACTCACAGCTCACTTGTAGGACTGTAGTAATATACTAGTACAGTACTCGTCTCCAACTACAGAATGTCCTGTACTACACACAGAGGACAGGGGTTTTCCTTGCTCGTCAAAGGCTCGTGCGGAATAGCCTCCCCTGAGTCACCCCCTATTCCTCCCCTAGTCACACGCGGCCAGGCGGCTCCAAACCCCTAACCGTGCCTCCCGAAGTCGCCCAGCCGTCGCCGCCCGCCGGAGTGAGTTGCCGGCAAGGCCGTGTGGCTGCCGGGATGGCGGCCCGGGGCCTCTCCTCGGTCCGCAGGCGGTGTGGTGGCACGGGATCGCGGCGGTCGGCCGAGTGCAGTGCCCTGCTAGGCGCGTGGGGCTCGGCATGCGCGCCACTCCGGCGTGCCGCAGACGTCGGCCGGCGCAGCGAGGCGTCGCGTCAGCGCGGATCCCTCCCACAGGCCCCTTCCTCATCGCGTACAGCCGACCCTACGGCGGCTTCGACCTCGCGTGGGATCTCGCCACCTCCGTCGGATCGCGTGGGGTGCGTCTGCCGGGGCTCAGGCCCCCTTTGCTCTTGAGTCGAGCCGGGTCCTTGCAACTAGTGGCGGCGCGCAGCGCGGGATGGCGAGGAGTCCTTCCTCTCCGCATCCCCGGTCTCTTCGACCCGCTTCGCATTGTGGCTTCAGCGGTGGTGGCGGCGTGTGCGGTGGAGGTTGTCTGTCTGCGGCGTTGGGGGCGGCACTCCTCTCTGCGATCCCTCACGATGGCCAAGTCTGAGTGGTTCCTAGATCGGCGTCCATTGGGGCGGCGGGGTTTCCGCCTACGCCCCGATGGTCCACTGGGGCTCCCGGTGAGTGTGCGTGACCGCCTTCCGTCCATGCTCTGGCGGTCGAGGCACGCGGTGCAACCTGGCGCCCGGCGGTGGCGAAGCTGTCGCGAGGCGGGCTCCCGGTGAAGCAAAGTGCTCCCGAGGTAGAGCCGCCGTGGCGTCCGATAGGATGGGCCAGTGGCGGCAGCGTTTTCTGGTTTCCGGCTTGTCGTCTTGCCATGGAGGTGGGCATGTTGCGACTACTGCGGCGGCGTGTGGAGCGCGTGTGGATCACCCGGGTGAGGGTTACGGCACGGGGACGACTAGCATCGGCGACGGTCGCGAATTGCTTGGATCGGAAGGCTGGGCTAGACATTTGAAGCCCTGGAGCCTTTGGGCAGCCCTAGCGATGGCGATGACTGCGGCAGCTGTCTTCCACTGTGGGGTGTCGGCGTCTCTAGTTCCTTCCACGGGTGTGAACCGGTCAGTCATGGGACGAGCGATGGCGGCGTTCCGACGCCAGTACCTGGCGAAAGCGTTCGCTGTAGGTTATACAAGGCTAGGCTTCTCCGGGATCCAGCTTCTTTCTTTGAGTTGTCATTCTCTCGATTTATATTGGCGTGGGTGTGGTTTTCGAGGCTGGTTTCTACCTCAAAAAGCGAGTCAATCTTGCTTTCTTATTAATCAAAGCGGAAACGGCTCGTTCCTGTATCTTATACACGACAGCGGTGGGAACATCTTGATAGCCTGGAGTTAATAGACCGGCGAGCAGCACGCACGTATCAGTAGCAGCAGCACCAATACCATCCGGACACCTAAATACTCGTACTCGGGAGCAGAGAGCAGGGGACGACGTGGGGAGCATCGGCAGGGGTCACGCGCAACACGCGGCAGCCGGAAACGAGCCGGCGCGGGGCTGCAGCAGGCGCCATGCGTGCTGGCTGCGTCTGCACGTCGGCACGCCATAGTAGGCGTAGGCGGGGCGGGCGATCCAGCCAACAGCCGAGCTTTCGATGCAGGGCACCGGCACGGACGCCGGCCTTCAAGTGCGTGTCGTCCGCCTGGGAAGACCGCTTGGATCGATGGATCGGCGCATGCTCGTCGTCGGTGCCTCACCCAAATAACCGAATCCAAGACGCCGACGCTAGTACTACACCCCTCACTAGTACTCAGGTTAGACATGCTCGGACGGACACATTACCACATTATCACACACGGGATTATTTGTGTATTGGATAGGGCAGATTACACAACTGCGGCTGCGGTGGTGCCACTGCAGCACTGCCAAGATCGCGCCCCTGCACTGCAGCTGCAGGAAACAAACTGCCACGCACGCACGCAGGAGCAACGGGGGCGCAGTGCTAGGCGCCGCCCACACTGCGGAGGTGGGCCGGCCCAGCAGAGGCCCGCCTGGCCCGCCTCTAACGTCGTCTTCAACCTCCGGCCTACGCCCCCGCCCGCCGCTCCGCGCGCGCCGGCCGGCCGCAAGCGCAGCGGCCCGGCGCATCCCTCCCCTCTTTTCTTCTCCTTTGAAACCCTAACCGGCGGCGACCTTCTTCTCGAACTCCGGCGACCTCCAGCTACCCGAGTCGCCAACCCCATTACCCATCCGGATGGGTCCAGCCACTTTGGCGGCGGCGGCGCCCGACCCGCCCGAGAGCTCACCGCTCGGCCAGAGCCGCTGCCGCGCGCAGCGTGTCGCTGGCCAGCGCTCTTTCTGGCCGAGGAGGAATGAAGGAGGAGATCGGCAGGCGCGGCGTGCAGGTACCCTAAAGCGGCGGCAACCACACGCAACCCCTAAATCGGCGACGGCGGCCGGCGGAGGCGATGGTGGCGGCAGAGGAAGACGGCACGCGGGCTTGGTGGGCCCGGCCCACTGAAGACCGTGGTCGGGCGCGCGTTCAGCGCCGGACCCAGTCGGCAGCTAGCATTAGCCGAGAGCAACGGGCATCCGATGTGCGTGGCGTGAGCCGGGCGGGCGGGCGTCATGCTCTATCCATTGCCCCTCCACTCCAGTCCACGCAAAATATTATGCATAGGCTTCCAGAATCCAAAGAAAGGAGAAACTACAACTAATAATGATTAGTTTCGTACCACGTTTTCAGATTCAATCTAACATGAAAAGCGCATTTTAGGATTCCGGGGACGGCATACATGCGTTTTGCGTTCTTTGTTTTTCGCTAGAATTTCTGAAAACAGTGTTAAAAGCATATATGTACGCATTCATGAAACTACATTTTCAGTCAAAAATAGAAACACTGCATTGCTAAGAAAAAATATAAGGTGTGTTTGGTTTGTTGAGCACTATTGGAGCAGGCCTGGTTGCGGATAGCCACCCACCTTGTGTTTGGTTACTTTCAAATTTAAGCCTGGCTACTGTTAGTTCTTGTTTTGGTTGGGTGCATTTCTAGATAGAATCACACGTAGCTGAACATAGGTAAGTTTAACCCCTTATGACATTTCATGAATACATTTAGAGCAAGAATAAGTTTAAGGTAGGTCACTTCCTTCTATTCATCCTCTTCATCCTCCCATCGACATCCCAGCACACATACAGCATCAAGGTGGCAAATGCCGCTGCTCTTGCGGTGGCATAAGCAATAGCATCGACACTGATCACCGCGCAACGCTGTCGGGGGTTACTTTTTGTTGATGAACTTCGGTGACCACGACCTTCTCGTCGGCGGACGGTAGTAGGCGCGCAGCCTCTACGGCGTAGGGGGCTGGCGCACGCCCGATGGCATTCTTGCGGTGGCGGAGTCGAGCGAGAGGGATGGCGGAGATCCGTCTCGTGGCACGGGCGACTACCGCGGCCGCTTCGACTGCGTGCAAGGAGCTGCGTGGCGAGAGCTCGGCAGCGCATCTCCGCCCGACAATCTCCGTGCCCATCTTTTACGAGCACCTCCACGAAAGAGTGCGCCCGGCCGGATCCCTTGCACGCGCGGCCGGGCAAGGTGGCCTTACATCCTCGAGCCATCGGTGCCACCGGTGGACCGGCAAGCCTTCTTTGCCCCGACGACCTACCCCGAGCCACGTCGAGTGCCGGGCAACCTCCTCTCAGATCCGCGGTTTGCGCGGCGGCTTGGCCGAGTCGGTTCTCAATTAGAGCGCCCGGAAGAGGAGGAGCAGGTGTAGGGCTCGACCGCCCAGCGGTGCGGAGTATAGCCGCTCGCGAGGGGAGGTCCGAGGGAAGAGGATGTCGCCGGTGGTGCGGAGCAACACCGATCACGCCTCAGCGGTGACGGGAGGCCCGCCGTGGCTAGGCCGGCCCTAAAAACAACCATGTGGTCCGTCTTTTTCTACCTGACTATGAGGTGGTCGGTGGGGCTGGCGCGACTGGCTAACGGGCTGGCCAAGGACAACCAAACACCGAATTTAGCCCGAGCGGGCGCATGGCCAACAATTAGGGCAACTAAACAGCCCATAATGTCAACAGAGGCGACATAACATGCGTGCGTCACGTACCTAGAGTCGAAGACAACATAAATTGGGTTGGTTGCACTTGCACCGGCTGCGCCTCCTTTCCATTGCCCACTTGTTGAAAAGAAATACGGACCGGTACTTTTGCCCGGTTAGTTTTTTGACCAACTTTTGCCCGGTTAGTTAGAATCAGGACCGTTGAGCGTGACTAGCGGGCTTGGCTCTCCTCCACCATCCCACGGTCTTAACGTCACAACAATAACCACGCCGGAACTCAGAACAGCCCAGAAACAGTGTCTATCTTTGCCACCGATGCAGCATGTTCCAGAAAACCAAAGCGCGTCGATAACGACCACTTTGCCGGACCCAATTCTACCAGTGCTATAGGGATCACAGAGCAATGACACGACGATTGTTGTACAAAGAATCGAAGTTACGTACAAAAGGTTTAAACACAGGTGCAATCAAGTGAAAATAGCATAGGACACCCTTAGCATTATCAATTTTCAATACATTATTCGATCTACTAAAGGTTTAAGACTTGAATCTAATGATAGTTGTATAGATTATATAGATGGTGAAAGGAACGGTGGCGGATGGGATCACAAACGGGGCACGCCGGGCTCTGACATTCATGCATACTGTAGTAACACAATTGATCCGGTTTTTCGCCAAAGCAACACCAGCAATCTTTAAAGGGGTGAAAACACCGGCGAATTGCACAAAAATTTGAGTGTCAATTTTATTTTTTGATTTGTTGTTGTGTTGGTGAGGGATATGCGCCAGGCTCCTTTCAGATCCACCATTAAGTCACTGATGAGGGCCGAGCTGTTTGATTCCGCGTGTTCATGAATATATGAGAATATGGATTAAAAATCAATGGCAGCTATCAGTAGTTGATAACAAAGAGAGACTTACATTGAACAACGGTATAAAGAGGAACAACATAAACATCAAGGCTCCACAAATATTCACCAATTCATGTTGACGTTTGTGACTTATCTTGTCTAACTGACCTCACACAACACAATCATTAGGTGTTGAATGGCACATATATATATGACAGACAAACACACATAGCGACATGATGATTGAAACTTCATTCAGCCCTATATTGTATGTAATTTTTTCATAGTACCCTTTTATTTGTTAGCCCAAACATGAGTTAATATTAATTTTATTTATTACGCCCTATATTGACAACTAGATTTATTGCTCTAGTGAAATGCTCACCCAGCTAGGTCTCCAAAAGTGGTTAAGAAAAATCCCGGTTGTGCTGTGCCGAACTTATGAATACATGGAAATTGGAAAGAAAAAATTGATTAGTGCTAATTCAAAATATAGTGCTCCAGTTAAAACGAGTAGTAACTATTGTATTCATTTTTATTTTTCTGACCATACTTTTATTTCATTAGGACAAATTAAAGCCTATTAATATTCCATATGCATATATGTGATCTAAAAGTATATAAGTCATGTCCAAGCGTATTAATATGAAAGATCTTAATAACAAAAATACTTATGGACTATACTATTAGATCACATTTGTAAATGAAATATTAATATTAGACCAACCATCTATTTGTTCTAACTGAATAAGTACGGTCAGAAAAAGAAAAACCAAGCGTCGATAACAACCATTTGTTTCCAACAAGGTGGTTTAGCTGACAGTCAGAAAATAAAACGATAGGAGCACACGCTACACGTTTTTACTGAATTGAAGGCATCCGCATAAAACATATATGCAAAGTTTTTGTTTCTGTACATGGGTTCAGCTTGGAGCTTATTTTCCTCTATAGCTCTAATATTGTCAATTTAATTAAAGGAGATAAACATCTTTCGTGTTGCACATTTGTTGTTTTCATCTTATTTCAATCAGATAAGTGGTTTAAAATTAATCATTTTTAGAGATACCGATAATAGTAAATATCTCAAACCATATGCACAGGGAGATAAAAATGGTAACACCTTTTTCTAAAAAAATGGTAACATATTCAAAGAACCTTTATAAAAATATTGTGTGGGCGTTAGTTCATAGGGAATGATTTCTCTTTATAGGTACCGGTAAAAGCAAGAACTCCATTGTATAATGGCATACCTTAGTGGGGCCAATAATTCCACCCAGCCATCAAGTCCTCGTACTTTCCAGCACTATATCCACACTTCAAGTGGCCACTGGCAGAACCTCCTGACTGCAAAGATATTTTTTTCAACTTATATGTACAAGCTGCAAAGCCATCAACGAGAAGGCATTCGAACCTAACCAATGCCAAGCTGATAGCGCTGCCGTTAACGCAAGCATCTTGTTTGAAATCAATTTAAGCAGATAGCTCAGAGCCTTACTTGAAATCTCAGTCCCAACCAACCTACACATGATACTATGATCTGTTAGCTGACCAACACACATTTAGAATATTACACTATTTGGTGGACACAAACATAATTTACAACTAAAGATAAACATGATCTGGTAAAAGCAATAGCTTTGATGAGGTTTTAGACATGATGCCTTCCTTCTACCTTCTGCTTATCATTCTTAATGATGGAATCAACTTTTGATGCCAGCCTGAAAGGAGTAGAGCCATCATCAATATCAATCCCCCTCTTCAACAGCAGCCTAATAAGAAAGCAAGTAGCAAATGAGCAACAGGAACTACTATATGCAAACAAAGCTGTTTAAATAGTTAATACATTGCTACAGCACATCAGGCCCCAGAAACTGAAAGCACAACAAGTGTGGTGGTTGAAGATGCATTATTTTGGCATCCAGAGTATCTTCTTCCATTTTCTGTCAGCTCAGTTAGTTCCTTTCGCTTCTTTATAATCGATAGCTACAGAAAAGGACTGCCTGCATCACCAGAAATTCCTGAATATAACAGACAGTCCCCGCTCAGTACTGTTTCTCATATTCCAGCTCCAGCAGCATGAAGGGTAAGGTTAACATAAACTAGTAATCAAGACATTCTTATCTAGAGACAAACACAGCAAAGAGGCTAAAACTTTATTTTCAAATAAATGAACAAAAAGAACATGACAAAGAGAATCAGAAAATGAAATATATATAGAGACATTAAAGCAAGGGGCAAACCAAAAGAATTGGATGACAGAACTCTGTCTGAACAATGCTAAAAGAAAAGAATCGAGTAGAGTTCGCATTATAGAACATATCAAACTGGAGCTATGGAAAACCACAACATGCAGGTCACGAGATAAATACCAAGCAACTCACTGCATCAATTCATTTCCTGATCTTCCTCTAAAAATAAAATTATTTTCCTGATCTGCATGGCCTTTTTATTCGACTTCTTCATGTTTTGCTACCATTTCCGGGAGTATTTGGGAAGGATAAGTCTTATGAGTTGTTTTGTTCCTACACTTCATTCTTGAATTCTAGGCATAACCTGACTTCTGCTCTGATGGCAGTGGCTGTACAGGTGATGAGTTTAAAAGGTTATAGGTGATTATCACCATTTCACTCTTCGCATTCTCATATGAAATGAAAATCATACAGTTCCCATTCAGAGTAGGTATCATACTGTTGGAGTTGTTGAAATCAGAAAGCACTTGTTATGTGGCGTTGAAGTGATTACTACAGAAACATAGGCAAACGATAGGCATGCAGAAATCTCTTTAAGAGCAGAGCATATATTAATATATATATATATACAGAACATTTTTTTTTTTAGTTCTTCTTGAGCTTTCTCTGTTTTCTATAACTATCTGCACCAGAATTGCCTAACAGCAAGTCAGCAACAACTAAACCACCTGCAAAAGGATATGTTTTGTTTCTCTTTTATACCTAGATGATACAAATAGTGTATTGTCCTTTACCTCAGGAGCAAATCATCTCATCCCAGCGAAAATCACTGATCCAAGCAATTGCTTGCCTGTAGCTCAATATCTTTGTACTTGATTCTCGTTTCCAACCCTACTGCAATGTGGAAATGTCGATTTTGAACTTCTGACTTGGATCACAGTTGGCTGAAAGTTCACAATGTTTTATCCTAGAAACGCGGGGGTTCAACTCAAGTCACACAACTCACGTTCAGCGAATTAGCACTTAGGCCCATCTCATCCATGCCTACAAGTATCCCCCTCACGTTCTCTCTACACACACAACTCACAAAGGCCTTTTCTCCCTCTCTCTTCTTCTTCTTCTTCTTCTTTCTTCTTTCTTCTTTCTTTTTCTTTCTTCTTCTTAGTAGAGATGTGGAGCTAGAGCAAAGCCACCAAGGAGGTCTAGGCTAAGCCTGGCTAAACTAGCTAGAGGACAAAATGTGCATAATCTCCAGTTAAACCTAGGGGTGAAACCAGCTAAAGTCTTCAGTGACCAAACTACGCTCCTTCAAGGTCTAGCTAGAGTATCCAGAAACACCTCAACTAAAGTTTAGTCAGCTAAACAATGGAATTAACGAGGGATAGCAACTGCGAGGCCTCACTGTGAACTTAAAGTATTATATAGCCATGCATATGCGTATAAACTAGTAGTCAAATCTTGAAGAAATATTGGAAAGCAAAACTAGACATCTCTCGTCATTAGATTCAAGCGTAAGAACACGTGTCGCGACTTATACAAATCCAACGATGAACGTTGTTACTCCATGGAGACTGACCTCCCTCATATTTTTTTCGCAGGCTACACCACTGGTCCTTGTCAGCATGATATATGATGAATAGTTTTATTTGTCTAGCTTGTGTGAAAAACGTGGAAAGCTGATGAGAAAGCAATGCACACGTACGGCTGGTGCTGGAGGAATAATAATTAACTCAATAATAATGTTGAAAACGAAAAAGTAAGAGCGACGGTTTGGATCAGCCTAACGAAGCCAACTGTTGACTTCGTTCGTCCAACATGTCTCAGGCTACAGCCAAGAACTCTACTCCATCTCTATCTACTAAAAAATTTCTCAAAACGTGCCAAAACTGCATTTTTCGAAACGTGCAACTCTGGTAAACTAGCATCCCCGGGCTCCGGACCAGGGTGTTCGTTACATCTTTTATAAGTAATAAAGTTATGTTTGTTGTGAAAAAAACATTAGTATATATTTAAACACGTGCAACCATGCCCGGTAGCTACTAAATTGCTCCATGTATTGTTGACATGGACACAAATGTTATTCAGATATATATACATAATTCCACATGATATATGTACAATCCCTGTGTGTCTGAGAATAAAGGCCGCGGGAATGCATGCAAGTTAAATTTTGCAACTATGATTGTCGGTAAGGAAAGTGCAACACGTATATCTCAAAAGTTTATTATAAAATTTTATTCAATAAAATATTAATTATATGTAATTTAAATTTAATTATATATCTATAAAAGTGTTTGATTGCTTTTTTTGAATCTAAAAAGTGTTTGATTTCTTGAAAAGCATGAATGGACGGAGTCAGTATACTTATAGCAAGAGTGACAGACCGGGATGGGTGAGAGAATAGAGGCCATCCACGAAGATTGTTGCATGGTGCGGCCGGCTGCTATGCGACGAAGATATATGATGAAGGTAATCATGTGTGAGTCGTCGGCTACGGGCACCATGTGAGACGACCATTGTGGTCAGTCAAGGCACGTTTTGTGACCATGTAAAATGACCATTCGTTGGTGCCATGCATTGCACGTTTTCAGAGTTGAGACTAGCAGCACATCATGTTGACTGTAGGTCTGCCGCAGGCGATCGACAGCCGTAGCTCATCATGTTGACTGTTTTGACCTAATCGGCATCCGGTATTCGATGATCGGATGGAGTAATTTTTATTACTTAAAGTATCCAGGCCTGTAAGTGGTAAATTTGCCTGTATTAATTAATTTTTCATGTAACAGGTTATTTTTCTTACAAATGTGATGTCACTAGGTAATAGAATAATTACATCATATTCCCAGATGATGTGATTTTTACTACTACTACTACTACTATATATAATAGTACTGAACATTGGAGAATTGGAGATCCACTCTAAAACCAAAACACGTATAGTAGTAATTCAGTGATAAAAATCGCATACACGAACATGTTTTGTATAGGCTGGACAAATAAATGAATATGAAATAATCATTAAGAATCACATTTCTATTGAATAAATGAATATCATAATCATTAAGAAATATTAATCCATCGCATGGTGAAATATTAACAAAGACCACTATCAACATCTCCTGGGATGTCTCAGTTGGAACTACTGGACAAGTTTGTATAGGCTCAGAGTGCACACGACACCCCTTCTTCTTCTGAAGCAGTTTTGATCGTGTCATGGGAGCTGTGAGATGCACAATGACAAGATTTTCAACCGATATGCATGCCAAGCCCCTCCACCTAGCTTGTTGGGTTTAAGAATCAGTGTTATCTTCAGTCGGTTAGGTTTAAAGATGACCTTCGTCCATCCCTTTTTGTGTTTGGCTTGATGCTTTCGGGTTTTTATCCTACAATAGGTTCTACTCCCTTGCATTAATTGTAAGATGCTCAGCGAAATCACGAGCAAACTAACAAGTTACAAACTCTAGAGGGGATTAGGCCAAACACGGTATCGCAGAGCAACTCCAACAGCTTTGCCATTTGGCGCTTTTGGCATTCTCCAATTTTGCCAAAAAGCTCCAAAAACTCCCTCCAACAGTTTTGAGTATTTAGAGTTGGCAATTTAGTGAGTGTTGGCAAATCAGCCGATTTGCGCAAGATTTAGTGCACGCGCTGGCATTCACGACGCTTCGCATTCAGAGGTGCAGGGCATCATAATCGTCACGTAGTTCGAGGAGCAGGGTGGAAGGACATAAACATAATTTTGTTTTTCTCTTCTAGGGTTCCCGATGTAAATTAGATCTCGAGTTTGGCAAGTGAATTACGCCAAACTAGTGGAGATGAACCCTTTTTGATTTGACATTTGCATTTTACATTAAGTAAATAGGGAAATTGCCAAACTATTTTTGCCAAAGCTCTTGGAGATGCTCGATCCGTCCCAACTCAACACGAGCAAAAGAGTTAACATGAAACAATAAAAATTTCGGGTCCGGATCTAAATTCACTATGGGTTCGCTAAACCCGACTACGATAAAAATCATTGTCGAAGTATTTTATATTAACCGACAGTGATGTAGTCTTTCACTGTTGGTTGTTGTGACTCCCGGTTATGATTTTGGCGTTGGGAATAGACAAACATTGAGGTTCACTCAAATCCGGCATTAATGGGGCGGCAGTGATGTACGAATGTAGTGTCAGGCAGGTCCACAAAACTATAGTGTGTGTTCAAACCGCAAAAGTGTATTGCATTCTTTTCTTTTTGATGCTGAAAAATTTATGGTCTTGGCCAGGTACATTGCAATCGTGTTTGTATGATCCACTTAACGTGAAAACCCATGTTTTTATGATAAGCATCATCGTCATAATATGAGCATTGCTATTCCACAGACGCCTGCTTTTTGTAAAAATAGTGCTCTGAGCCAGCAGGAGAGAAAGTCGTCATCTCAACAGGAGAGGAGAACCTAAGGGCTGAGCTCTCGTCGCCCGAGAGCTTATGACTGAAGTTTAGGAGACGTGCATAATAAGTATATCAAATCACGTCTTTACCTTCCAATTGGATAGGGGACATGTCGCCTCTTGCCTCGCCCATTTCAATTTCAATATGAAAATCGACATTCCAAATCCAATCCAAAAAGTAAGAAGACAATACACGTATAGTCTAGCAGCCATTGTCTCTTGGTCTGAACTTCCTCACGTGGTCAGAAAGATCCGACCATGTGACGTTGAAAATAAAGACGGAAAACCTTATCCTATATATCCTAGAGCCGCCTTGTGCAGCCGTGGCGCCTCGGCTACTGAATTTTTGTTGCTGCTATATATAAGGGTTGGTGTGTCTACTTTGTACATTCAAGTACGATCGACCACTTGGCTTTGTGAAACAATAAAGTTCATCTATCACCAATGGAACTACCACCTTTGGCCTCCTTCCTCGGCGTGGTGCTGGCCACCCTGCTCTTGCATATGTATCCACTCTACAGCGCGCCTCCGTAAGCCCTCTCTCGCAAGTACAACCTCCCACCGGGGCCTCGACCGTTGCCAGTTCTCGGCAGCCTGAACCTGATCGGCCCTCTCCCGCACCATCTCTCCACGAGCTCCAAGAGCTATGGCCCTCTCATGTCCCTGCGCTTCGGCTCCCCGCCCGTCGTCGTCGGCTCGTCCGTCGACATGGCCAGCGTTCTTCCTCAAGACGCACGACCTGCTGTTCGTCGACCGCCCCAGGACCACCGCCGGCCAAAGTACACCGGCTTCAACTATCTCCGACATGATATAGAGTCGCCACATGGCTCTCTACTTTCGGCAGGTGCGCAAGTTCTGCAAGGCCGAGCTTTTCAGCACCACGCGGCTGAGGCACAGGAGCACATCCGGGACACCGAGTTGCGTGCCATGATGCTCGACCTGTACGACACCACTGGGGAAATTAGGGGCGCCGGTGCGCTCATGGACCACCTGTTCCAGATGAACATCAACGTGAGCTCGCTCATGGTGCTGGGCAAGAAGCACGAGCGACGACGACCTAGACTCGGCGGCAGCCAGCTTGCCAGGGACGCCCGAGGGGTTCAAGTGGATGATCGAAGAGTTCTTCAGCCTCAGCCGCAGGCTCGACGTCGGGGACATGATTCCGTGGCTCAGCTGGATGGACCTCCATGGACACGTCAGGAGGATGAAGAGGCTTATGAAGATGTTGGACCCTTTCCTGGACAATGTTGTCGCACGAGCACAGTGAGCGGCGGCTGAAAGAGGGCAAGGACTTCGTCGCCAAGGACGCCGTGGACATGCTGCTGGAGCTCGCCGATGATCCAAACCTCGAGACCCCAATCCACCGAGATGGCATCAAGGCATTCACGCTGGTACGTATGTGACCACACCATTGTTAGTTCGATGCTTGGCGACGACATGTGCGTGCATGCTTAATTTAGCTTGCCACTTTTGATTGCAGAATCTCCTCGCTGGATTGCCGGACACCACATCGGCGACCGTGGAGTGCGCCATGTCGGAGCTTCTGAGGCACCCCGACGCTCGCCATGGTCACCGAGGAGCTGGACCGCGTCGTCGGCCGCGACCGCCTGCTCGTCACCGAGGCGGACATCCCGAGCCTCCCGTACCTGGAGGCGGTCATCAAGGAGACGATGCGGCTGCATCCCGTGACGCCATTGCTAACGCCCTCGGCTGTCGCGCGAGACGTGTCCGTGGGTGGGCACGACATCCCGGCGGGCACTCTGGTGCTCGTCAACGTCTGGGCCATCGCCCGCGACCCCGGCAGTCTGGGGGCACGACGCCGGCGAGTTCCGGCCGGAGCGGTTCGTCGGGAGCAGCGTGGACGTGAAGGCACCACCTCGAGCTGCTTCCCTTCGGGTCCGGCCACCGGATGTGCCCCGGCATCTCGCTCGGCCTCAGGATGGTCCACGTGCTCCTGGCTAACCTCGTCCACGGCTACTCATGGAAGCTCCCAGATGGTGTCTCCAGCAGGGGACGGAGAGCATGGATGAAACGTTCCGGCGCACCGTGCCGCGCCAGGTTCGGCTCGAGGCTGTCGCCGAGCTTTCAGGCTCGGCGCACCTGTACGCCGGAGGGCCATGATGCATGCCCGCATCCAATCCAATGCACGTGTATTACTAATCGAAGGCTCCACATTTATTAATTCTCAGATGTGCTAGGGGAAAAACATAAATGCTAGAAATTAGCTTAGGTATCGCGGTAAAAATTCGTGAAAGAGTGGTCAGCATATGCCAGTATCGCCAAGCCAAACAGCATCACTGCGCCGAAGTTTCCATTTCCGTGGGCCACGAGGGTCGTGCAGAGGAACCACGTGCCCACCCACCCTAGCACGTGGAATGGAGATGGCCAACAGGTGACGGAAAAGTGGCAAGCGCTGACGACCCAGCCAACAGAAGTCACTGGCATCGTGGACTACCATAAATGTAGAGTACTTTCATATTTCTTGCACCAACAACATCATTTTTAGATAAATTATGGTATTATCTGCATATTGCAGACACTAGTACACACAACATTTGTACCGGAGGTTCTAAACCTATTTTTATTGGAGTCTTTATGGTACCATACATGAAGCCTTGGAGATTTGGGAGGTGATTGATCTGGGCAGTGATCCCAAGCGCTCACAGGACCAACAGGCCATGGGTGCGTTCATGAGGTCCGTTCTCAAGGAGAAGTGGGGAACACTTGGCCAAAAAGATGACGGCGAAGGAGGTGTGGGAAACGGTGAAAGACGATGACGGTTGGATCATATTAGGTGAAGGAGATCTCTTCCAGAAGCTCATCAAGGAGTCGAGAACATTGGATTCAAAGATGGAGAAAGCGTGGAAGACTTCGCATGTGGATCGCCAGCCTCCTCGACACACTTAAAAACCCGGTGAGACCATCGATGATCCTCGTGTTGTCAAGAAGTTCTTGCGTGTGTTGCCACCTAGATTGAATCAAGTTGTTGTGTCCATTGAGATGGTGTGCGATCTGAAAACACTCTCAGTGAAGGATCTGGTTGGGCAACTGCATGCTGCGAAGATCATTTTTGAGGAAAAAGATCGATCAAATCACTGACACGACCGGTCTGCTTTGTTGCTTGCAAGGATGAGTGGCTTGAGAAACATAAGCACCATTTCCGACCCACTCAAGGCCAAGAAGGAGGGAGTAGCAGTCAAGGTCAGGGCAAAGGTAAAAGCACCACATTGCCACTAGCTTATTTCAAGAAAAATAAAAAGGCGAGGGCAGAAACTGGTCTTGATCAAAAATTGAAAGGCATTAGGACTCGATGCAGAGGCGTGAGTTTGACTCAACTCAGCTCAGTATCTTTTAGCAACGAATATGGAACGGTGCATTACACCACTACATTGTATACCCCTTAGCAGAATGGTGTAGTGTCGAAAACCAAACCATGGTGGAGATGGCGAGGTGCATGATGAAAAAGCAAAAATGTTCCAGGTTGCTACGAGGTGAGGCAGTGGCAACGCTACGTATGATCCAAACAAATCACCTACAAAGGTATATTCTAGATGGTGTCACACCATATGAAGCCTGCACGCATCACGATTCAACAAGATTAAGGTGGTAAAAGGTTAGTTTGTTTATTTTGTTTCATCATGTAATCCTGTTAAGACTTCTTTTAATATAGTCGCTCAGCTCTCCTACCTAATTTGTTTCCATCTTGTCGAGAAATGTTTCAGATTGTTTGTTATGTGAGTAGAATATTGGGTGGTTCAGTGATGGCGTGAACCACGCCAAGACAACGCACTATCATGTAACCCCCGTCACGACGTCATTTTGTGCATGTCCCATCGGACGTTCCAAAAGAAATGGATGATCGATGGAGCGTCGTCGTGGTGGGAGTGTGAAACGCTTCAGAAAGCTTATATCTATATCATCTTTGTAGAGCGAAGGAATGTAGTGACATGTCACCATCTCATCCGCTGAATTCAATGATGATCTCATCCAATGGTTCTGAGATAGGACCGACCCACCGTGCGCTACTACCACATCCACCGATCGCGCCTCCGAAACGTCGTGGAATTCCCGAAACGACGTGATGGTGACGCGCTGAGACTCGAAGCAGTTCCTCCGC